>CAWUFW010011545.1:0-606963 GCA_963921515.1 Calotriton arnoldi | reverse complement strand
ATTGTGAAGTGAGGTGGTGCTTTCTGCAGGGCCTTCGGGACACAGAGTCTGCGAAGGACTGGGTGACGGAGTCGGCTTCCCTTTTCTTCTGCGGCGACTGGAACCAGCGGAACCAGAGAGGGTGCCCAGAAGGATGCTGAGGTCTTTGCTGTTCCTAGGACCTCTTGAACAGGGGGCAAGCTCCACTTCAAGCCCTTGGAGACACTTTGCAAGCAGGATACACACACAATTCCTCTCTTTGGCAGAAACAGCCACTGCAGGCCAATCCCACACAGCACACAGCAAAGGAGCAGTACTCCTCCTCCAGTTTCTTCCAGCTCTTTTCCTTGGCAGAGGTTTCTCTTGATTTCCAGAAGTAGTCTAAAGTTCTGGGGTCTGGGCCCCAATATTTATACAGCAAAATCATTTGTTCTCTGGTGGCAGAGAAGCCCTGTGCCCAGTCAAAACCAGTTCTGTCCTCTCTGGTGCAGCTTCTTGGCAGAAGGTGGAGGCAGCATTGTGTAAGGAAGACCAGGCCCATTCAGGTGAAAGGAAATCTCCTCCCCCTACTCTAAATGCAGCCTAGGTCTATTCAGCCCACACATGACTCACCCTGGAAAAAAAGGACACACCTACCTCCCCCTCCCCCAAGTGGCTGTCTGCACAGAATGCACATCCCCAGCCCCTGTCACTCCAAAACCAGACAGTCAGTACACAACCTAGCAGATGCACACTGGATGGCTAAGCAAGAAAATACTTGGTATTTTCAAACCCAGAATATAAAAATCACCCTCACTAAAAGATGCATCTTAACATTCTGAGTTCAGGCATACTAAACTTTATTTCCTATCTTGTGCCCCTGGGAAGCTGTGCTTATAAGAGGTTATAAGCAAACTCCCCATTCTATCCTATGGGACAGATAGCCTTACGATAATGAAAAAACGAATTTGACAGTATTTCACTATCAGGACATGCCACACACACCAGGCATGTCCTACCTTTCACATACACTGCACCCTGCCCACAGGGATACCTTAGGCTTACATTAGGGGTGACTAACATGTAAGAAAAGGGAAGGGTAAGGCCTGGCAAGTGGGCTCACTTGCCAAGTCAACATGGGAGTACCAAACTGCACACAGATACTGCAGTGGCAGATCTGAGTTACATTTACAGGCTGCTTAGGTGGGTGGCACAATCAGTGCTGCAGGCCCATTAGAAGCTTTGATTTACAGGCCCTGGACACAGACAGTGCACTGTACTAGGGACTGACTTGCAAATCAAATAGGCCAATTATGGAAACACCAATCCATACCAATAATTTACAAAGGGAGCACTTGCACTTTGGCACTGAACAGCATTGGCAAAGTGCCCAAAGCATCTAGACCAGCAAAACGAAGTCCAGCACACAGCAAAAACACAGGAGGCAAAGGCAAAAATACAGGGGAAACCCAAGCCAATGATGCCAGGTCTAACAGTGGGCATGTGTGAAACTACAACTAACCATGCTTGCAATTATAATTTTTGTTTTATCTATGCTGAAAAGCCATATGTAGCCTTCAGATATTCTACAAATGTTTTTTTTCATATACACTGTCTTTAGTTTAGTTCACTAATTCGTTTTTCGGCCAAACAGGCCATAAAATACAAAGGAAAAAACAACATTGTACAACACAGTAAGACAACATCATTGAAAGAGTTCCACAGTATAAGCGTCAAATGAACAAAATTCATTGGAACAGCAAGATATCTCATCGATGAGTATCGACAATCAAAAATAAATGCATAAGATACTCAAGCACATCATTAAATGTGCAAATTGTCAATGATAAAACCACTAAAAACAACAATAAAAATAGTCAAAGGGATAAAAGAAAATCACACAAAACAAGTGTGCTAATGATGTAAAAGAAATTCATCACCACTCTAAGTAATGTATTAGCCCTGCCTCATTCTCCTGGCTCTAACAGCAGCTTTTGAGAGAGCATATTCAATAACAGACACTATCTTTAATATCAAACTTACTAAACAGGTAAACATTTTCTTTTAGCTCCTGGAGACCCGGAGCCTGATGATAATGCCATGACATCCACAAGTGGAGGATGGTGTACAGTCCTGGAAGTAAACCCTATTCTCTGCTGAGCAGCATTCACAGCTGAAGAAGAGGACATTGAAGGTCCTACCATGAAGAACATTTCAAGAAAGATCTCAAGGTGCGCCAACAGTCTTCGTCCTAGGGATCTTCAACTGCTGCAAATCCACATGTATTTGTCTTACCTGCACAGAAATATCCTGAAACCAGTCCTTAGCCTACAGGCAGCTCAGTTGGCCACCTCCTGCACCTTTCAACACATGTGCAGTTCTCGCCTTCTCTCACCCATCTGAGGGAGAAGAATCCCTTGGCTACTTGTTATCCATTCAACAGTCTCCCAACTACAACCTCCCAGATGTCAACCCCTACATTGTGATGACAATGTTAGATAGTGATACATGCGAGGGGGTGTTGAACTTGGCAAATCTCGTACTCTAAAATGGTAGAAGCCCTGCACAATGTTTAATCCCACCATGGACAGGTCCTTAGGTTGGTTGAGAGACAGGTTCAGATCTTGGAGAACACTGAGAAATTTCTCAGAAATATGGTGACATGGCACTGTTTGCATCTAAGTATTATTGAGGGAGGAGGATGTATGGTGTCATGCCATGGGTATGCAGAAAAAACAGGCCATATCTCACAGATGGCTGTGCCAAACCACATGCCCAAGTCATGTACCTCAGTCAACAGGGGTGTGACACCAACATGCAAGACCAACTCCATTCAAAAATCCTAGTAACAACCCACTTACACACAGACAAATCCACCAGCTCTTGCTGCACAACCTTATCTTATGCTGGGCAGAGTAATGCTTATTTGGATATCCCCCCCATGGAAATGAACAACATCCACCATGCTATGAACAATGTATCTACCCCTCATTGACCCATGGTCATGCAACATGCCCCAACATTTAAAACACTTTTACTATGTTTTAATGTACATATTCAATAAATATTGCTATGACTTACCTTTCACATGTGTGTCATCTCTTGTATGCCGGGCCATGATTATGGGTATATGAGACTGATGTAATGTAATCGGTCAGAGACTGTGCATGATAACCAATAATCTTTGTAACAACATAATCATATACATCGACAAGCATCCCCACACATGCAGAAAACAACCAAGTTTCAGCACAAAAATCTATATCTGTATATATATGTATTGCATTTGAAAAGTGGCAAAATAATTTTAGCATCTGCTTTGACGAAAAGCCAGCTGTCCTTGAGAAGTGGAGAAGGAACAAAAATAATGCACAGGTCCATGGAGGTGAATTAAACTGGGAGTGGGGGGTAGGGGGTCAGCTGAAAGAAACACTCTTGGAATGTCAAGGGATCAGTCTACATAAATCAACAGTCAATATGTTAACAAATATGTTAAATAGTTACAAAAATATATAGTCCCAACAAAGTTTAAAAGTCGTATATTAATGTCAAATGTAAACTAAAAGCCTAAAATAAATTTAAAAACCATCTCCCAATGTAGATGGAGTGTCTGAAATGTTTGAGGGGCACATTTCATGGCCCTCTTCCTCAGCAGAGACTTGGGCTACCTTGAGTTCATAATCAAACGCTGGCACTTGAGGTGTGCAGAATTTGACCAGATACTAAATGAGGATCAGGACACATTAGAATAGTTATAGGGACAGATATAGAAGGCATACTGAGGGGACACTACAACACCAGTAAGGTATGATTGAGAGACAGTACAAGTGGAAATGACTGCAGTTCAGAAAAACAAGAGGTCAGAATGTGCCTCTCAATATGACTTCATATCCTCTGCCACCTCTTGAAGGTCCCGAGCAGCGGTAGCTCCTCCACAATGGCGAAGGAGCGTCACCCCATTGGCTCAGAGCCAGCAAATGAAAAATAAAACGATGTTCTAGCATTGATTTATTTTTCATTTGCTGGCTTTGAGCCAGCTTGCACAGGGAGGGCAGGGGCGGGGCATGGGATGGGGGAACACACTTCCTAAGTGCGCATATGTGTTTGGCCGGCTAAATACACATGTGTACTTAGGTTTCTCCAGCCCGGCTGCATTGAACAGCCCAACTGGAGAAACCCCACAGACTCTCTGACCTGAGCAGATCATCCTTTCAGCCCGCTCAGGCCAATCCCTGTGCTGCTCTCATAATATGAGAGCAGCACAGGGATTGGATGGGATTGGACAGGAAGAGGACAGGAGGCGCGACGCGGGAGGCGGCCGGCAGCTTCAGGTAGGTTATTTTTTTATATATATTATTACAAACAGGCCCTCCCCATGTGTGCTCCCCCCTCACGCATCCCCTTCCGCGTTGCCTCCACACGCCCGCCACCCTTTGTTTTTGGCAGCCGCTACTGGTCCTGACAGAGTGCCTGCTGGCAAGTCATCAACTGCCTCGTGGGTTTTTGGAAAGCAGCTATGATCACCTACTCAGAGGATTGGAACGGCATAAAAGGGATCGGATATGTCAGTGGTGAGTCTCACCTGCACCCTGAGTCTCTAAGGTTGTGAGTGTGTGAATCTCCAGTAGGTGCACACTCCCTGGTTTTGGATATTCGGTTTTCCTCTTTGATGATGGTGTTTGCCTCTTCCTGTAAATGCCTAGAGGCTGCGGGCATCCTTTGCTTTCACTTATGATCCGCTGTTCCCGTTTTGTCCATGTCTATCCTCTGATAAGGAAAAGCGAGAAAAGAAAAAAACGCATGTGTGTATGTATCCTCTACTTCATGCAAATAAAAAACGATATTAGAGTACTGAATGTGACAAACAATGACAATGCCACATAACCCTCTCCTATAGGTTATAAATGAAACATGCCAAATTTCAACAGTGGGTTAATATTATCATCCACGCTGGAAGAGAAGGGCATATTTTTTTGCAGTTGAAAATTGGTACTTCAATATGCTATAGAAACAGAAATGTATGATTAGCATATGGGATGCCTAGACCTAAAAGGACAGTGTTACTTTAACTTTCCATTTTGATGGCAGAAAAGGAAGCTGCACATGACGTGAAGGCCAAGAGTTGTTTATTAATTGGTACAGCATGCATGCTTATCATGTGTGTAGTGTCCTGCTGGACACAGTCTAGTGTTCACCCTTCTGCTGTACCCACACTATACACCCACCCATCACAGGCATCACAGGTCAGGTGACCCTGCTAATAAAAGGGGCCGGGCGCACGTGCCCTGGGCCAGTTGCAGTACCCTACAACACTGTGTCCGTGTCCATTATTGGTAGCATGTTGGCCCAGGGCCCACAACACTACAATGTGGAGATATGTGACTGATACTTGTACACGACAATGATCATTTTATGAATTCAAAAAAGTAGAGATGTTTGTCTGACATGACAAAATTACCATTGATTATGTATGTAATTGCATTTAACATTAAAGAAATCACTCATTGTAAAAAAAAAAGGGGATTCTACATATGTGATGTGCACTTTTTACTAAAAATTGGATGTTTAAAAAAAGTGTGAGCATAATGTACTAAAAATTGGAATTATTTATAAAAAAATAACATTGTAGATACATGTAAGATTATTCACATTAATATCAATTGTCCAGCTACACATTTTAGTCAACATCATATGAAAGTGACAACGTGGACATACACAGACAAATTAAACATGAAATGTTCATTCTACATGGAGTATGGAGACTGTGATTTTCTGTGGAATGTTGCTCGCACTCTATACATGCATGCATGCATTCATTCAGTGTTAGTATTATCTGTGTCTATGATGAATGAAGTTTATGAGGTACACATACAGTCCCAGAGTGAGTTAATTAAACGCACCTAGCACCACGTCACTGAAATAGGAATAGATATGGTTTTAAATTTTTTTAGGTCGAGCATTCGAGACCTCTTGTATATACTTTAGTATATAGTTATATGTGTATGTACTTTGTGGGCTCTGGAGATCAGCCCTAGGAGTTGTCTGCTTCCGCTTAGGGACTTTTTTTCTGTTCAACTGCCTCTATTTAACTGTCTTGATAGAAAATGACCAGTAGAGGTCAGTAAAATAGCAAAATTGCTTTCTGCTTGTTCAACTGCCTCTATTTAACTGTCTTGATAGAAAACGACCAGTAGAGCTCAGTAAAATACCAGAATTGCTTTCCGCTGAGGGACTTTCCTTTTTTTAATTTTTCTGGCAACTGCCTCTATTTAACTTTCTTGATAGAAAACGACCAGCAGAGGTTAGTAAAATACCAGAATAACTTTAGCATTCTCTAGATTCCAGTCCATAGAAATTGTGTTCCGTGAGCACCCGTAGACAATAATATTTTTTCAAATCTTGTATTTTCACTGATATGACCACCGAAGGCCCTGATTTTATATTGAAAACAGAGCTTTGGACTATACCATTTCCTGCTGAAAGGCAATATTTCTCTCCATGTGTTCCCATACCTGGGGTGTCACACAGTTTGGTGCTTACTTTCACTCCATGTTAAAGAACAGTAGATGTTTCGGCACCCAGGCTAATGTGCTACACAGCTAAATACATATAAGGTCCCAAAGGCGAGACCGATTGCATTGCAAATGCTTGTTTTATATTGTAAGACTTACTGCCTTGCTGCAGACTGTGGGCCTCCAGCCAATTGTGAAGGGTCAGTCAAGCAGTGCATAGACCCCTTCTGTGCACTAGGTTTGAGAGGATCCTATGCGTATAAATTGTGCATAGCACCAGCGGTCCTAACAGTGCTTGCAGCATTCCCTGGCTCTTTGGGCATTGACACCCGCAGTACTGCAGTGTGTGGCGATATCCCGAACGATTTCAGTTCGTGCTGCATTGCTAAGCTGGATTTCAGGTCAGGTCCCCGTAAAGCTAAGAATATTTCTACAGGACCACCTTTTCAATCCCTCATGGGAGAAACAGGGGTCTCAGTTCTAAGCCATTTGAGGGATTTCTCTTTCAAAAGGAGAAGCAGCATGGCGGTGGAATGTTTGGTGATCTTTGGACGGCCTGCAAAGGTTTACTTCCTGTTCCTTTATGTCATATCATTTTGTCGAAGTAGGTAGGGAAATCTGTAGTTGGGGCAGAGGTCAGAGCCTCTGCTATCAAGTTTTTCGGCTATGTAGCAGAGGCGAAGAATGCTGCTATGTAGGCACATTAAGTAGGTATTGATAGAAAATGAAGGGTAACTCATGGCATATGGGCGATTCCCCCTATTTGTACATGAAGTAACGTTTTAAGTTAATATCTAATATTACAAAGAAATAGATGCATGTGAATATAAACACGCATACTTAACCCTTCATGTGTTATATGAAATTGCTGGTGGTGTGTGAATGGTGAATTTAGTTATGTGATATATTCTATGGACAAATAAGTGAGTGATCCTCTAGCGGATGCATAATACATTGACACTTGCAAGTTTGGATGTGACATCATGGTAGTGCAACAGTGGTGTCACAGGACAGAGTATGTGGACAGTGTAATGTCAGCCATTCATCATAGACTTGACACTGTCCAAAAACTGTGATGCACCAACCAAACCAGCAGCTGAAGTGAAATATAAAGCCAACAGTCGTTCACACTTCAGCAAACATGACCTCTAGTCTTAGTTCCTCCCCAGGAACCTGGATGGGATAGTAGTACATGGCTAAAATCTACATTTAAGTTACAAAGAATGGCAATATTGTGCGATATGCACACTACTTCTGGGGAGCATTGCAGCAGCTCCCCATCTGGTCAAGTCATCTGAGGCATGACTTTAGGATACTAGCATACACTTGAATATGTGTTGTGCTCTGTTATATCCCTTTTGAGACTGTGCAGTTGGTTGTTGGAAGGTGGCAAGGAGGCGGAGAGAAAGGACCAGACACCACTTGCAACAAATATGTGGTGTTCGTTAGAATTTACATGCATTCAGATGCATTCATGCATTCAATGTTAGTGTTATGTGTGTCTATTGAGCTAGATGAAGTTCTAGGTATAGTTGCAGTTCCAATGTGGGTTAGTGTAACTTACCTAGCAGTCACATGTTCCTGAAATTTGCAACAACCATGTGACGTGCAAAAGTGAACTCTTGGAAACGGTAGCTGTCATAACTACACCCACATATGGCAGAATATACATCAGTGAAGCAGCCACTAGTGTACTCAGCTGGTGATGCATCTGAATACCTTTTGCAAGCAGCCTGGTAGACTTGCTGTGAGATGCTCATGATATTCCCACTGACCCTCTGGAAATAGCCAGTGGCCAGGAAAATGTGTTGTGCAGCCAGCATTTTGGCATGTGCTGGTGTGACCTGGGAGTGGGCTGTAGTTGTAGTAAGCTCCAGCTCTCAAACGGCAACCATGTAAACAATCACTGGGAAAAAGTGTTGTTGAGCAATGACTGCTTCCCAGGACAAACAAACAATATTGATCCTCTGTCTCTACGACCCCTCTCTCCACCTCAAGTAATTGTTCCTCATAATGAGGGGCAAGAGAACAAAGATATTCCCACCATGGTGGAAAAAGTGTTTCATTCATGACTTGCCTTTCAATATGGGCATTCTATGTGTGATTGGTTAATGTTGTACTGATTTTCATCTCTTGGTGCATGTGGTGGAGCCCGGATTGTTCAGTCCCCCTTGCAGTAGTAGGTGTGTTGATTGTGAATGACCCCTTGTTGCAATATTTGATCTCTACTGTAATTTACTAATAGATATAGCTATATTTTTAGCTGTAGTTACTGATGCATGTCTGTGTTTTTTTATTTTTAAAAATAAAAACATATACTATTTATTTTGAGAATAACATTTATTGTTTTGGCCCGCAAATATCTTTCGATTTATCTTCCCATTTTTCCCTAAGTGGTTTTATTGTTTTCCCTGCCTTTATTGATTTTGTAAACAGTGCCTTGCAATACCAGTAATTGCCCATGTGTCATGTGTGGCTGGAGTAGATTGTAGCATGCTTTGTCAATATTACAACTGAAGAATATGTGGGTGTAACTTTAGTGAATAGCAATTGTCATACTCTTTTATGGGTGTTGTAGTATTTGTCTGTCCCTCCCTATGTCTTAATTCGCTTTCACTTTAAAACCACCTATTTTTTAGTAAATACTCTCCATTTTCCAGCAACTCCCCCTTTACTTTCCCACATTTACACCAAAAATGGAGACCACATTTAAGGTGGAGAGCTCCATTCACAAAGTATAGGGCAGATGTAGACAGAGGTCTCTGGTCAGAGGTTAGAGAATAGCATTTGTGAATAAGTAAAGCAGTGGTACTGGAGTACTACTTTACGCACTCAAAAAGCCTTTGGTGAATTGACCCCAATATGTTTGCTAATGCTATTCTGACATACAATCCCAGAGTTGTGGCATTCCTCACAGGAAATGCACAAAGTGTAAAGTTTAACAAACCAACCAAAAAACAACACAATGGCAAAATAACCTAAATGACCACACCAGGTGTAAGTAAAAATGTAAAGAAAAGTGAAAATATATAATATTCAGATATTATAGGGAAAGAGAAATGTAAAATAAATTACAGTGAATGTGAAAAGTTATTGTTTTAAAAATCAGTGGAAATATGATAAATAGTAAAATTAAACTGATTGGACTCATCCATTCATTGAGGGTCATCTACTAGTGTTTGTGATTGAACACAAGCTAGGAGCTTGATCGAATGAAGGATTTTAACTTTAGGTGTAGGAACTTCATGGAGCAAATAACTGTGTAATGGGCCCATCCAGAGAATGTATCAGGACAGGGTTCCAGGAGACTGTATGCATGTCATAGAAGGCCTCAGTAAACAATAATCATTTGATTGAGGATGGTGATTCCACCCTTTCGAAGGTTCAACCTTTGGACTTCAAATGCTCCAGGATGATAAAAACTTCTGTTGAGGGCTCCATGAGGTGGGATTTGCTTTTCTCAAGGAAGAACGAGGTTGTATGCCACATACAAGGACAGGAGGTCCTCTAGTAAGTTAATTAGGCAGAGGTTCAATGACTAGCATTTTTCTTTTTTGTACTGTTTGCAAGACAATATTATGCTCTCTATAGTACATTTCTGCATGCAAAATCAATACTTTCAAAAGTGAACAGAATAGATTATTTGAAATATATGTCAATGCAAGGTGCTACATTATTAGACACATGTGTACTACAGGATGTTTTTGCTTTATTTTAAAGCAAATATTTGAAGAGAAACATTACATGGTTTACTCCTGAAAAACATTTGACTAACCTTCCATAGGCTTTATGGTTTCGGCAAAGCATAAACAAATTATCCCTTGCCCATCACGGGCTCCTGAAGTCCTCATTTTGCAAAGGGTCACAGCTCCCACCCTGGGGAACACTGAATAGTATATACCACTCTTTTATGCAAACTGGCAGAAGTCACTTATTGGCAAAATGTCCTCCCTTTGCAAATAAGGCCTTATACTATCACAATTCTGGGGTCAAATGTCAAGGTGGAATTGCAGTTGTGGTGCTTGTGAACACCCCCAACATTATTCCAACATTTGAGGGCTAGTAATGAGAGTGATGTTTGTGTTGGAGGGGTACCATTAGACCCCCATCCACCATTAAGGAGAGAATTGCAGATGTTTGCTCCATAGTGTGCATCGCCTGACACCCTTAGGACTAGCTGATACATTTTCGCCTAACATTTCAGGTGACCAAAGGGCAAAAAGGGACAGAAATAAGGTCAGCCTAAGTCTTCTCTGATATGGAATTCCACCCGGCAGAGAAATGTTCCACCTGCCTTGAATTTATCCTACTATTGGGCTTTGTGTCTTCTTCTTTGAGGAGATCGACTAGGTAAGCAAATATGTAAAGATATGTTTTTGAAGGAAGATATGGAAATAGTGGAAATAGTGTAATGAATTTTAAACATCCAACAAAGAGGTTGACAAACCACCTTTTCGTATAGATAAATATCTTCCATCAAAACAAAATCTATTTGAAACACCTTCAGATATTTCTTTCCCACTTTGATTCTCTAGTAGAAAACTATATTTACTGCAGTTCTTCTATTCGCCATCTAATTGAGAAAAAGCAGGATAAAATACACATGCTCAGCTTTTCTTCTACCATGAGCTATTGATCTGTGTTTGATTCAATTTCTCAACTCTGTTTAGACGTGCTGTGCTACATATTTTCCAAGTATGGGTCATATTTTACCAAAGGTGCAGGCATGCAATTCCTGTAGTTGTACTGAAGATTGATAAACTCGAAAATAATGAGACTGGCAGGGCATTTATTGATTTATAACTCAACATTCAATGCATTACCAGAAATCCCCTGCTTGTTTCATGCTGCAGAGCTTGGAGAATGTTGAAATGCTTGTATTGTGTGCAATGTTTTTATGCAGAGAACTATTATTTAAAGCAAAGAAGGACCACATGCTTATGTGTTGGGAGACATTGGTATGTTGGAGCGGCTCTGAAATTAATTTTGCATACAGTGGTGAATTCAGACCTAGCTCAATTAATGCACGAGTCCCGTTCCGCTCATTCAAGTGAGGTGAGGACCTGTGGACCTATCAGACTAAGAGGAGTCAATTTACAATGGAGCAGGGATATGACCTGTCAGGGCATCCCTCCACAAAAGAGGCGCACTAGTGGCGGCAGGGTGCACAGAGTAACGGCTGAACATTTCTTCCGACTAGATGCCTCGTGGGATCAGCATTACACACACACACACACACACATACACGCACACACACGCACACCCTGCAACATGATGGCCTCCCTGCAGAATGTGGTGAGGAGGCCAAAAAACTCACATATCTCAAAAATACTCACAGTCTGGGGTTGAAATATTGCCCCCAGAAGGATGGGGTCCCCTCACAGCCCAGATGCTGTGTTTGCTTGTGTTATTCACACACACACACACACACACACGCACACGCAGGCACACACACACACACACACACACACTCAGTCACTCACTCACTCAGTCACTCACTCACTCACTCACACACATACACCTATATATCTTTGCCCCAAGCCCTGTTCTTTAATAGCAATGCCATATATTAATGCAGCTGGCACTAAAATGCTGGTAAGCCAAATGTAAAAGTGTCACGATCCAGCATGAGGCAATTTAGATAACAAGCATTGGCAAAGCCAATAGGTCTCAGCAATGCCTGAGCTCTTGGCCTTGGTAATGTGAATGTATTTTAGCCATGTTGTCTAACAGATCATCTGCTGTTGGCAGAAAGTCACTGAAAGCCCAGAATCTTAGAATGTTGAGCTGACGCAGAGTCTCTTCGCCCTCCATGTTGAGTTTATTGTCCTGCCCCTCCTAACACAAAAAAGCTCCATGATGTGGCCTGCGCTGGCCACATCATATGCTTTTTACAGTGACTTTCAGCGATGCTGAACAACAGATGTGCTGCTAGACAACATGGCTAAAAGACATTCACATTGGCGTGGCATTGCCAGGATCTACTGTCTTTGCCAATGCTTGTTCGTTGTTGACAGGGTCTTGCTGAACAAATGTAGAAGTAATAGTGAAAAACAGTTGAGGAGCTTTGAAGTGAGACAAGGATGTAGCATAACAGCCAGAGCTGCTGACAGGGGAACTGGAGAACCAGGCTTGAATCTCAGGGTCGACTGAACAGTTTGTGTTTCTGGGCAAATCACTTACACTTCCCCCTGCGTACAACAATGATGTTAGCACTATGGCAAGATGGAGGACGGAACAAGCACTCCAATACCAAATGCCATCCGATCGTGCAAATAAATAAATAAAAGCAGCGGCAGCGACGGGGGTAGTGGGGGGACAGGTCAAGCAGGAAGGGATAGGAAGATGGACAAGCAATGACGGGAGGAAGCAACAATGAAGGGTTAAAGAATAAAAGCAGCAGCAATGAGGGAGGTAGTGGGGGGATCAAGTAGGGAAGCAGGAGGGAATGGGGAGATGGGAAAGCAATGATGGGAGAGGGCAGGTGGAAGGACCAATGAAGGCGTCAATACCTTAATTGAAGCAGGATCAGTGACAAAAATGAATGTGTCATTGTGGAATGTAACTGGTGAGCACTTAGTTCAAGCTATGGCAAAATGGAGGACGGAGCAAGCGCTCCAATACCATCGGATCGTGTAAAAAAATATTGTGTAAAAAAACAAACAAGTAGAGGCCATGTTTTAACAAATTTTTAAGAAATGCATTTGTTTATGTACATGTGCATGCGTTTTAGGGGTATGTGTGTATGTGTGGAAGGGAAACTATGGCAAGACGGAGGATGGAATGAGAGCTCCAATACCATTAGATCGTATAAAAAGGTTAAAGAATAAAAGCAGCAGCAATGAGGAAGGTAGTGGGGGGATGGGTCAAGCAGGGAAGCAGGTGGGAATGGGGAGATGGGCAGCCAATGATGGGAGAGGGCAGGTGGAACCAATGAAGGAGTAAAAAAATACCTTAATTGAAGCAGGATCAGTGACAAAAATGAATGTGTCATTGTGGAATGTAAGTGGTGAGCACCTAAAGCACTCCAATATCATCAGCTTGTGTTCATGCAATGGCAAGATGGAGCAAGTGCTCCAATGCCATCGGATCATGCCAACAAAAAAAAAGTGCTGCTCGTGTTTTAACAAACTTTTAAGAAATGCATATGTTTATGTACACGCATATGCATTTTAGTGGTATGTGTGTATGTGTACAAGGAAGATGGCCTGAAAATACAAGCACTCCTCTGGAGTGCTTGAAACCAAAGAAAAAATAGCTGTGCAAACCGGGCGCAGTGTAAGGAGACATGTACTTGGTCCATGTGCTATGGGAGGGCCAAACACAAGAAGAGGGCATGACGCCCATATGGCATGATGAATGGCATCACAGAAAATGAGAGCGACACTGAAGTTTACCAGTGGTAGGAGATGGGCAGCCTGTAAGCCCACATGCGCTGTCTAGCCGAGACCTAAAAACAATAGATTTCACACAGGCCAAACCTACTGGCTTTGCCAATGCTTGTTGTGTTTAGAAATGGGGAGATTACAGGATTTTTCCGTAATCACAAAATGTGGAACTGAGGCCGAGGCTTTGGAAATTATATGGCATCCTTTCAGGAGAGGATGTGGCGTAGGAGCTGGAGCAACAAACTATGGAGCGGGGAAACTGGGTTGGATTTTTGGCATCAACTTAACATCCTAGATTTTGGGCATATCACTTAATCTCCCCGTGTCTACAAAAATGAATGTGTTCATGCGTAAAGAAACTTGGTGTAAGGTGCTCCAATACATTTGAGTGGTGTTTGGCACTTTATAAAACTGCCCAAATAAAAGTAACTGGTCCTTATGTAAAGCTCTTCAATACCTTCGGATGGTGTTGGTGCTATATATAATGGCACAAAAAAAAAGTGGAAAGGAGAGTTGGGGGAGGGGACCTGGGTGAGGAAGGGATCTGTGCAACATGAGCTTAGGGTGGGCAACCGGTGACGGGCGGGAGGTTGACAGACAAACAATAGCAAACGCAGGCTGCCACTGGGAGATTAAGTAATTTGCCTGAGTTACGGTGTCCTTGTGAAAAGTAATTGGTGTTAATGTCAAGCATTCCAGTACCTTGAGGTGGTGTTAGCGCTATATAAAGTTGCACAAATGAAGTAACTGGTGCTAATGTAAAGAGCTCCAATATCTCCGGTGGTGTTGGCGCTATATAAAACTGCCCATAAAATGTGAAAAGAAGAGTCGGGAGGAGGGAATCTGTGCAACGGTGTTCAGCAGGGCAAGCAGCGACGGGTGGGAGGTGGACGGGCAGCCATCAGCAAATGTGGGCTGCAATGGGGAGATCAAGTGATTTGGCCGTAATCACAAAATGTAGAACTGAATCCGAGGGTAAGGAGACAATGTGGAGTCCTCTTGGGAGAGGATGTGGCGTATGGCCCACTGCTGCTGACTATGGAGCTGGGGAACCAGTTTTGAGTTTGGGCGTCAGTTTAACATCCTTGATTCTGGGAAAATCACTTAATCTCTGTGTGCCTAGAAAAATGAATGTGTCCTTGTGTAAAGGAACTGGTGCTAATGTAAAGCGCTCCAATACCTTCGGGTGGTGTTGGCGATATATATAACTGCACAAAAAAGTAACTGGTGCTAATGTAAAGAGCTCCACTACCTTTGAGTGGTGTTGGTGCTACAAAAACTGCACAAAAAAAGCAGAACGAATCACAGTGTTAGGCTGGTTTACAGTAGTGAAGATGAGGAATTACATCGCATCGGTAAACACATTAAATGAACTACTTTTGCCATGGACACTGCAGGGCAGAGAGACCTTGATAACATCAAGACTCAGACTGGCTCCTTTGAAGAGAATTCAAATTAAGCAACAATAGCGCAAGGAAACACTTCACTGGGGGATTCGGAAAAAGTAAGAAATTATCCGGACAGGAGAAATTTGAAGAAATAGAGTCCTACCCTATGAAATGAGAAGCAACAAGGTGAGACACAAATTGTTCAATCATTTCGCACAGGAGAAACATGGCTATGCAATTATAGCAGAAGACACAGGTACTTTAGAAGCTCTGACATGCTCTGTTATAGTGTATACCTGATTCAACAGCTATAAACACTATTGCTGAATGACCACATATTGTGCAAACACGCACACACAGCTAGTACCCACACATGCAGAAAATAAACAGAGACTACTTGTGTGCCAAGTAATAGCAGGTGTGCACACATGCTCTAATCAGCATCAGCTACACACCAATAGGGCATTAAAAGGCAGAACATCACCACTCACTAGAACGAAACAGACTACAATGGGTGTTTAAAGCAGTGATGGGGCGGGGTAGGGGTTGATTTGTGGATGAGGCAAGCACCGTGAAGTGCGAGGGAGCAAGCAGAGACAGGAGGGGGGAGGTGGGTGAAATGGAAAGAGCAACAAAGGGAAAAGCAGTTACAGGGTGATCTGTGGATGGGACATGAGGACGGGTGGAAGGAGACAGAGCTGGTAAAAGCACGAGAATTGTGTAGAGTGCTGGAATTGAAAGAAAAAAGTAGGTCCTAAAATGGTCATAAAAACAGGAGAGGTAGATGTTTACAAGTACTTAGTCCATGCTCCGGGGGAGGGCTAAACACAAGAAGAATAAAATTCAATCAGGGTAGAGGGAAGGAGAAGCTGTGGTCCATTCGGCTTCCAATCGTCAATGCAAAAAATCAATAGAGGGGGGGAATGGACCACTTATCCTGTGTAACCAGGGTCTATTTCGTTGTGGATCCTTCTAATAAAACCCTCATAAACGTACACAGGCGTCGGGCGGTATATCTTGATTCTCCGCCTTTCTGTAACGTGACAGCATCATCATAGGGTTTAGTTTGTAAATATGCTAACCTCCAACAGGAGGAAGACCAACTGGTATTGCAGTAGGGTCCAGAGACGAAAAAGTGAGTACTGGTGCTCTTGTGAAGTGAGTTAAAATTCCCTACATCACCATGTAGGAAAACATTTATTAATGGATGTGGTGGTGTGGCAGTATTTACAGTGTGTGCAAGTATGTTTGTGTGTGTGTATTAGTGTCAGGGGGGCACCGAATAGATATCAATGGGTGATACAAAACTCTGTTATAGGATTACTAGTTTGTGGTTTTATTTTCATTTCTATAGGACCGTTCACAGTAACATTCAGTCTCTGCTCTCCTTTTAGCAGAGTTCTCCCAAAGTTTGATTGGAATGGGTTCTAGTGATCAGTCCTTTATATAGTTTGTTCTCCAGTCTACCTCTTTCAGGTGGAGGTATCCTGTCTGGAGTCCCTGCGAAAGAAAAAGTAAAGCACAAGTAAGCACTCTATTCTGGTGTGGTTTCAATTAACCCTTTCTACCTTCTCTCTGAACTCTCGCTGTGCCTTCTCTTTGCCTCTTCTTATTCCTGATTAATGGACTTTACTACGTCCAAGTCTCTTCTGGGTTTCAGTGGTAACCTTATCTCCTTACTGATCTTGGCCACCGGAAACTTTCTTCAATCCCTTCCATGAGGTAGGACTTTCGCAACAATTTGGTGAGGAGCAAGAAGAAAATATCTAAAGAATTCTCCCAACAAAACAAAAAATTCCAACCGGAGAGTACGGGTAAGGCCTCTAGATATTGTTCCAAGTAAATTTTACATATGACCTCCTCCTTGGTTGCTTCCTGGGTTTTGAGCCACCGTTAGCGGCATCCTTCATTTTAAAGAAGTGGGTCATTGGCGTATCCCCAGGGGAGTCTCGTTCCTTCCAAAATCAATGTGTTTCCTCATCGACCCAAAGCCTGTCAAGTATAACCTTCCTAATTTCCAAGAAGGGCATGTTCCCACTTATGTAGGTGGCTTGGTAAGTGGCTTGTGCTTCTCCGACTAGTAAGGGAGCCCAATAATGGGGCTACTTCTTAACTGGCCAAAGACTGGCTCGGGTTGCCCTCTCAAAATTGAGGCAAAAGCCCCAGATCTTCACCTGGAGTGAACTTCTGTAATGACACAGTGGGACCAGTGGGTCCCAACCCTTTACTTTGTGCAATTCCAGTAACAAGTTGCAGTTGTCCCTCAGACACTTTTGTAACTGAGTTTTCAAGGAGTCCCTAAAGATGCTCCATCTTGGAGGTCTTAATGTAACTCTTTAGGGCCCATTCTAACTGCTTATGTCCTTTGGTTGATTGATGAATGACGTTCTCCATCTTGTAGCAAATGACACTGATCCCACTTCTGACACCATGTGTCGGGGGAGCATGGAATAGATATCAACGGATGACACAGAACTCTTTTATAAGATTGCTAGTTTGTGGTTTTATTTTCACTTCTATAGGACCATACACCGTAATGATAAGACTCTTTTCTCCTTTTAGCAATGTTCTCCTGAAGTTCATCTGGAAGAGGTCTTGTGGTCAGTCTTTTATTCACTTTTCACTCTGGTCTTCCCATTTCAGGTAGAGGTATCCTGTCCGGAGTCCCTCGGGGAGAGAAAGTAAAGCACAGGTAAGTACTCTCTTCTGGTGTGGTTTCACTTACCGTTGTCCCCTTCTCTCTAAACTATGGCTGTGCCTTCTCTTTGCTTCATCTTGCTCCTGGTTAATGGACTTTTCTATATCCCGATCCATAGTGGGTTTCAATGGTACTCTTATCTCCTTACTGATCCTGGCTACTGGGAGCTTTCTTTGTTCCCTTCCACTTGGTAGGATGTTCACAACAATTTGGTGAGGAGCAAGAAGCAGAAACCTAAAGAATCCCGCCCCCCCAAAAAAAATTCCAACTGGAATCATCCTGACTGTTTGTTTTTAGGTTTGTACCTTCAATTTGTTCTGTTTCTCTTGGCGTAACTTGCATTATCCTTTGTCACAGGATTTTCACTATTTTTTTCATGCTATCTCTCTAGGCTCTTGTGGTCTGGTATGTCAAACTTCCCTTGCTCACTGTCTTTGCAGGATTTACCTTCTCTTCCCCCTTTTGAGTGATTAATCTAGCTATTTTCACTCCACCTGTGCCCTCCACCCTTGTACCATTTCACACAACTGGGTAAGCCACACTCCTCCAGGAGTGCGGCAGGACTGAAGGCTGCTCTAGAGGTGTCTGTCCTCAGGAGATCCTTCAGTGAGTACAGCAGTCTTCTGCTTATCTAACCCTCTCCCTGTTCGTACCATAGCTTCTCTGTTCACCAGGACCTTCAGCGTTTCCCTTGTGTCATTTGGACATTCTGCTCCTTCTGGCTCCTCCTCGTTCTGCAGTCCTTCATCACATTCACTGTCTCCATCTTCCTCCTGTTGGTAGTAGAGTCCTTTCTTTGTTTCTGGGCTTTTTTGAACTTTCTGTCTGTGTCCTTCTTTTGTCTCACATATTATTTCTTTTGTTTGTATTATAGGTCGGGAATCCGACGCAGACCAGTGAGGGACATCAGGTAATCTGCTCACCTAATTTAGATGGGCTGAATTAGAGGTCAGTTTTCACTGCCCAACACTGCCAGAAAAACCCTGGCAGTTAGGGGCTGTGAAAATTGCTAAAAGTTCCCCTCACCATGAGAGAGGACTCTATTTACGAGGGGCCATTTTATTTTTTATTTTCCCCCAAAAAAGTCCTCTTTTGGGATTTTCTTTATAAAGAAAAAAAGGAAAAAGGTTTGGTGCATGGCTCCATCATCTTTACAGAGCGATGCACCAAACTGCAAACAGCATTGACAGGAACCGCTGCGCCAATGCTTTAGAAGTGAGCACCAGCTTGGCGGTCGTTTCTAAATTTAGCAGGTGGCACCTCAATCAAGGCAATGGAGTAATTTACTTCATCTCCCTGGTGGAGAAACGGGCTGCTCGCTGAAATATAAATCAGGCCCTAAATCTCAGGTTAGAGGTAGATGTCCTCCTTACTGTTTGCTGGGAACCCAGGGAGCAGGCAGTTTGATAGTGTTTTCCCCTCTTTATCCACTATGGAATCACTGGGCTTCTCTATCGCTTATGCTCTGTCTTGAGATTAAAGGTGTTCTTTTATCTAACTGGGTTGCTTGATCTTTACTTGTCAGTTAAATATGTTTAAGACCTTGTGCTTATGATACAGAGTTGTCAAATTGAATTAAAGAAATTACTAAACGATTGCTGATAATATTTCGAAAATCTTGAATAACATCTCTCAGGAGAAAGAATATTAAAACGAGGTGGGGTGTTATTCTCCCCAAGGCCAGGTACAAAAATAGAAAGGATGGAGAGGAACAAGGAATAAGTATTTGAAAGGATGGTGTGAAGATTAAGGGGATGGAGTAGAAGGGAGCTATCACAGGAGTGTAGAAAGCAAGGAAGCAGGAGAAAGAGGGTAGAGTTGTTGCAGTAAACAGTGATGGCCAGCAGCATAGAGCCAGAAAAGAGAGGCACTCCAATTGTGTGCTAAAAATCAAATATTATTTAATTATACATGTCCTACAATCGGAACACCATGAGACTGAAATGCTCCCGGGAGGGACAAACACAAGGGAAAAATTAAAGAAATCAAAAACAAACACATGAGAAAGACAAGAAAGCCATCCAATTATGACCACAGGTCTGGTACAAAGCCCACTCTAAGTAAAGGTAAATGTTTTGGAAACAATAGGCTGGCAGACGTCTAAGACAACTGAAGCTGTATTTAGCCGAGAACTAAAATTAAAATTGTATTTCAAGAGCAATATTTTAAGCCAACCTCTAACTTTCAAATTCTATGTGCCGTTCTAATTCTCATTCTTTACCCTAAGGAAGTTTAAAATATATGACCATAAAAATAAAGGAATAAATAGCCTGTCCATGTGTTCAAGTGACCTCATTAGTAAGACTTCCAATTGATTGCAACTTTAACAAACAAACTTCCAAACAGTGTATTAGAGGCAGCTTTCAGAGCAGTTACTGGCAGTTGCCACAGGCAGTTTGTTTCTAAATTACCAGAAAATAAACTTTCTTTGCCTCTGTCACTCCCCCTTCTCCCCACAGCAGGCATGGGGAGGCTCAAAGAGAGGGATAAAAGAGGTAGGGAGGAGGAAGGTAGAGATAAAGCAGTGAGAGAGAGAGAAGAGAGAGAGGAGAGAGAGAGGTGATATATAGATGGAAAGAGACAGGGTGTGAGAGGAGACATAGGGAGCGGGGCTGGTGTGAGCATTTTTGCTGTGCTGCTTTTGGTTCCCCATTCTGGCCCTGGGTACAGGGCTCCTAGCCATCAATCTAGACAAATTGCCCCATGCTCACCAATAGCTAGCTTAATAAATGTCACTTTACAATGAGTCATTTCTTTTACTCTCCAAGGACACAACAACTGCCTCTAAGAGCACCTATTCCTTACTCAGGTCAAAAATGTCACATTGATTTGGTTGTCTGCCAAACCAAAGGAGACCTGCCATTTACTGTCCAATGATACAAAAATGCCTTATAATTAAAAGATAAATGAGAAGACCACTCATGTGAGCTACAAGTCACATCATATATCATTCCAAAAGCAGCTGAGTTGTTCTAGTGAGATAAACATTTGTTTACACCTTCTGAAATAACATGAAAAATACTCTAAGGCCACCGGATGTGGATCCAATAATGCAAACTGTGATGAGGCAGTTTTGATTGCCTGAAGATACCGTCACTGAACATTCTTAAGTGAAAAGAAGAAAAGGGTCCCATGGGAAGTCTGCATCACCAGAAGTACAATTAAATTCTTTTCATAACGCTGACCGTATATAAGGTTGCACAATATTTATGCTCTGTAAATGTACACAGAAACTCTTTCATAAACCCATTGGAGTGCAGACATGTCAAATGATTTTGTGGGGCCTGGTATAAAAAATACATCATGCCACACCCACCTGCAAGTATCTGGCACCATACAGTGATTTAGGCCAATATAGCTGCAATGAATAAAAACGGCACGCTTGCTTGAAATTCTTTAAATAGATTTTACAGTATCAGCCAGTAGCGGCTCCTCCACTAAGGGGGAGGAGCGTTGCCCCACTGCTTTTTGCAGTGTAAAAAAAGGAAAAATAAAATGATAACTGTTATTTTGTGTTATTATCATTTAATTTTTTCCTGCTGCGCCAGATTGGTGGGGCAGGGTTGCTCTGCTCTCAGAGCAGGGGGAGGAGTGGTGAGCACTCTGTAAGTGCGCATGAATGTTTGGCAGACCATCTCGGGCCGGCCAAATAGTCGTGCGCACTTTGTATGTTCTCCACCCAGGCTGCATTACTGGCTGGGTGGCGAACATGCCCAGACTACTATTTCCTGGCTGAGCGCCTAACCACGGTTCTCAGGCCAATCGCAACGCTGCACCTCAGCGTTGTGATTGCCCTTAGGGGAGCCTGGGTGCTTGCTTCTTGTTTCTGGCCCGACGCGGAGGAGAGATGGAGGAGACAAGCGGCGATGAGGTAAGTTGATTTTTATTTTATTTTTTTACACCCCTCGGCCCGCCACGCCACGCCAGATCCGTGCCAGCAACCACTGGCATTAGCCCACGAAATAGCACAAGGACCAGGAAACAACAGCCCCTTTCTGACGGCCACGTTTATGTCTCTTCTGAATCGTATCTATTTTAGAATGATCCAATGTTCAGCAAAGAAATCAAACGTTATTCGGAGATCTTCCTGTCTCTCATATAACTTTCTGTTATAACAAGAACAGAGCTCTCATTTCATGAAAAAAACTCAGGGGTGTGAAAGAATGAACGTTTTGTATGGCATTATATGTATTTCAAAGCTGTGCCAGTCACATCCTCAAATGCCACGTAATCTCTCTCATCCACGTTATAAACTTTAAACCATGGCAAGCCGAGAACACTTTTCAAACTTGACTTGGAACCATAATATGGTAGGAGAACGAGGCCTGGATTAGCATGAGTCCAGCAACGCACAGTCTTGTGAAATACATTTCATGCATTTGTAAGCTTCGGCAATGTGCTTCAGGACGTACTATTTTCAAGAAAATGAGGATTTAAAATGGCCACTTCACTAATGCTCTGCCTGTCCCAAAGACACACTGTTGTCCTTCCGTACAAATTATAACTATGTGTATATTCTATGTCTGTTTAAACGTACTGAACTTTAACCAAATGCGTTCTTGTATGATTTAGGAGTCAAAGAAGTAAGGTGGCTTGCATGCATGCATCTCGCTTTTAGGGCAATTGTAAACATAATTTCAGTTTAACATTCAAACTTTAAGGATAAGCACCCAGTAGGTCCCTTAAACTTGGATCTGCGGCATTGTAGATCTTTCAAAAGGGGAATGAGTAGAGTGTTAGCCTCTTTGCGTAGTGTCTAAAGTTAAACAAATGAAAAATATTGCAATTTCATCTACTACTATGATTTATCAGGAAAATACTGCACTTCTTCTAATACTCAAGGATTGGAAGCAGAGATGGAATGTTGGTTGCCATTCTAGTTTGGCAGAGGAAAGGGCGACTCCTCACAGAAGCAACAATGTCACCCTGACCCGAATAATAAACAGGGAACAGTGTCTTCTTTAAAGCGTCACAAATGTGAGGAAAACTTACAAGGGGAAAAACCTTCTTTTGCAATCTTTGTGATTCTTTATTGTAGATGTAGATGGTGCTGGTGATAACAGAGAGGGTACCGAATCCCTCTTAACACCAAGAAGTAGAAAAAAAAAAAACAGAATAACAGATCCAACGACAGAGGATCCACAAGGAATGATTCAACTGCTTGAGAAGAAGATGAAAACAAATAGTGCTGGAAACAAAAGATCAAAGGAAGGAAAATTTATTAAGGATAAATCTAATCCATCTTTGTGATTCTTTATTGTAGATGTAGATGGTGCTGGTGATAACAGAGAGGGTACCGAATCCCTATTAACACCAAGAAGTAGAAAAAAACCAAACAGAACAACAGATCCAACACAGATGATCCACAAGGAATGATTCAACTGCTTAAGAAGAAAGAAGATGAAAACAAATAGTGCTGCAAACAAAAGATTAAAGGAAGGAAAATTTATTAAGGATAAATCCAATTTATCAAAAAAATCATAGGCAACATTTAATTTAATAACAAGTGGGCAATGAATGTGACTCAATATCAAAGAATGAAATTCATTGTGATGAATTATGCCTTTGCTCCTTTTAAAAACATGAAAAAGGAACTTACCTCAAAGTAAGAAACTCTACCACCTCTTTGATTGGAATAATCAAATAACTCCCAATGGGCTGACCAACATCTTGGAAAATAAATTTTGCAAGACCAAGCTCCACTCTAGATTGGAAATTCCTGGGGTCTGCTTTACTTCATAGAAGAAGCCCAAATGTGACACTCTGAGGATCGTAAGATGTTCTGGATCTCTGCAGTTGCCATCTGCGCTCTGGACTATTCGCAGCCCATGAGAAATCCCCTGTGGCTTCTTGCTGCATCCAAAATGATGGAGCAGCCCCAGTGGCTAAAGAGCCGCATGCCAAACAAGACATGTCATGCAGGAATGTGCAGACATGAAGCATGTAGAAAATGTCTTCCTCTTTGAGTTTGCATGGTTTTTAGGTAGGCTATTTATATAGTTCTGACCACGAAGGTGACAGTAATACTTTGTACAGTATGGTATGGGGAGTATTAACGCAGTAGCCTCTCCTGCACTGCTGTTTTGAAATACATTATATTGCTTTGTGCTTTTGAGGGTCTATGTTATATGCAGCAGAGGTTTGGGGAATGGGAACTGTATTGCATGTCCTTACTAATAATGTTTTTCAATCAGACGGCCCCTTTCTTATTAAATATTGCCTCCATTAGAAGGACCGCAAGGAGCCACATGAACCACAGGGGAGCCCAGGAATGAAATTCCTTTCTAGCCATAACAAAGTGGCCCAAAACCTAGTGAATATGAAAAGTTCTTGAAACAAAAAAATCAGCAGAAAAAGCAATCGAAAAAGCAAGATTAATAGCCCAAAGAGACAAACACCACAACGATTCACTATTGCAGTGATCCATAAGCCCCTCCTCCCCCCTCTCTTGCCTTTGCTCCATTTGTCTCCCAGAAACATGTCTTCGAAATCAATAATTCAATGTTACCCTGTTATATGGCAAGTGAAAGTGTTGTAAAGTTAAAGCCAACTGAGGTGCTGGAAAAACAGGATTTTGGGAGCCTCCCAAAACTCTCTCCCAGCTTCCAATGCAGAGGCAAAATGTTTGTGCATGAATGCTGTATTCAAATGTTTATCCTTAAGTGTCTTGATTACATCTAGAGACCAGATGAGTACGCGTAACTGGTTAGATCTTGTTTCTGGGAGTGGAGCAATGTAGTTGTCTTCCAGCATTGCAGGTGTAGAGATTCTGGTATTTCCATCACCTTCTGTCCCAGTCTCAGAAAGGAGTGTGCATTTCTCCAGAAATCTCTTTGAGTAAGACACAACCTGCACAAAATGCCATTTATAACATAACAAATCTGCCCTCATTTAATATCACTTGGAGCTCAATTAATAATTATTCAAACAGGGAGGCATGGCCTGATGCCTAAGGAGGATGGCGACGTCTGTTTAGTTCTCCATGGGATGGAGCAGAAGCTCTGTTTACAGCGGCGGCACTCATACTCTCCACCCATCATTTCATCACCGAATGGCAATGTGAATCTCCGGAGAATAATCTTGTCTCCTTTTGGGGCTCAAGAACGGGTGCATCATGCTATTTTTACTTGCGACGTGCCTCTCTCCCTCACAGCACTCGCTATTTTGTGAGTCAACCACATCTAATCGCTGATGGTGAATAAACGGCACTAACTTTTCCTTGCTTATACCAGCCCTAACAGATATATTTTCTTCACGAACCAGCTATGTTATGTAAGTTTACTTCTCCAGCACCTCTCAGCATATATTATTTGGATGGCTGTTCACTGTTCTCAGTTTTGGTGCTCGGTTGCAGATTACCTTAAAGGTCTTTCAAGTTGTTTGCACAATAATGCCTCTGCTTTTTGCAACCTGAGACGGCATCATCTTCCCTCACATACCTTATCAACATTACTAGCTCAAGTTTGAATTATTTTCCTCCATATACCTGCTGTGCTTCATAAATTTGCCATATTGCTTCATTGCCATAACTAGGAGACAGAAACATATTTTAATACTTAAAGCTTATATGGACAGACTGAAAAAACCTAAGGTATTTCCTAAGTGTGCCTCCGGTTCTTATCACAAGTATACCACACACCTTCCTCTGTATTTAAAGAACATACATTTAGAGATGGAGGATTCGATTTCTCCTGCGACTCATGGATCACTTCCTTCATCAACTGTATCCACAGGCAATGCTGCTCTGTTTCAGACGGTTGGGAAAGCATCTACTAGAAGACTAAAAAGGATTCTTCCTCCCCTACTAAACCTCTTCCTTTGGTCTCAATGGATCTTCTAGTGGAGGAAATAAGGGCCTTGCGTCCTTACATGGAAGAGACAAATGCGAAATTGCAGACTCTTGACAACAAATAGTCGTGGATGGAAGAGAGAATTCTGACAGCTGTGCAACACATCTCCTCCTTTACTGACTCACCCATCTCCAAACTCAAATCTCTATGCTTAAAAAAAAAGTCAAAGATTTGAAAAACCGAAATAGAGGGGACAATCTATGCATTTATGGTTTATCAGAAGACTCTGAAGGTTCAGATCCCATTGGATTCTTTGAATCATTCCTCCTAAGTTACTGAATTTACTGGAATCACCTTCCCCCAACATAAAGGGTGTTCACAGATTAGGTAATTTACCTACTGCTACATCTATCTCTAAGAGACTTAGAGGAGTTATTATTTATTTCCTAGAATATACACATTTACTTAAAGGTCTTTCATCTGTCAAAGCAATGAAAAAAAATCTCTCGGTCCGGTAACACCATTTACTTTTTGTAGGATTACGCTAAAAGTACTGCAGAAAGATGCAAAGGATTTCTGAATATGAGACCAGCACTTCGCTCACTTGGTGCCTGTTTTAGTCTCTTTCATCTACGCTTGCTTAAAGTCACCTACAAGAATAAAACCTCAACGTACGAATACTCCACTTGTATAAAAGCATTTCTGCAGGACTGTTTTATACATTAGTTTTGAATGCTTAGATATAAATATTATAACATTTTCATCATACTTAATTTCTCTTCCCTTTCGTAGGTACTATATTTCCTGTTTAAATCTGTGCTATTCCTTGTTCATCCATGTTCCACAGTCTCCCTTAAGCCCTTTCCCTCGGAGCCCAGATGTTTAATCCTTTCCATGTGGTTTCAAAACCCCCTAGCTTCTTTGAAAGTCTTTATAGGTATGTTGTCCTTCATTATTCTTTTTTTCTTATTGCTCCAATTTTTCACATTCATGGTGCCTTTTTCTTATCTATTCGACTCCCCACCCTTTCATCCTTTGCTCTCTTATCTTTGAACCTTCACTTTACTCTTTTTACTCCCTCTTTATGTTATCAGTTATTTCATACTTGATCTTTGTTATCTGTTCTCTCCATTATATCTGATCTATCTTTCACTACTTTGCCTTTATGTCATAGAAGATTGTATCTTGGAATGTCAAGAGATTGGGGTTGCCAATTAAAAGACAACATGTTTTAAAACATGTATTGAAACTTAATGCTAATATTGCTCTCAAACAGGTATCACACATTACCGAACCAGAATCTTTGAAACTGCAAATCATCATTAAAACATACTAAAATATTACAAATAATTAAAGAGATTGAGTTAAGAAGTTCTAAAAATGTTAAAAAGTTCAAAAGCATTTGATATTTAATGATATTGCACATATAATCCCTAGTTTAAATTTTGCAACCTTGGGTATACAGTTTTTCGCACCCCAATGACAGTATGTATAAGCACTTAAGAATTATTAAAATCAGGGTTGACATTCGTGGCACCTAATTTCTTCATGGTATTCCTTCGTATGTCCCACATCCAGCTCAAAAACGTAGCCATTGCTATAACTATATCTTCATTCAAGTTTGTTTTCAATATGCGATAAGCAGTTTTGCTTGATCTTGTGCCAAGATTGGAGCAAATCGGCTTTATCTATTTATCTCTGTGGCACTTGTATGCTGAGCATACAAACAATATATGCATAATAGACTCATCCATCGTTTGGCATGAAGGACATTTGATGTCTATTGCATTTTGCCATTTTAGCGTAAACGTTTTTATAGGGAGTGAGCCTACTCTAAACTGATGATACAATTTCCTATCACATGGTCTAGAAATAAAGTTCCAGTATGCTTCAAACCTTGGTTCAAACTTGTGCTCCAGAAAAATACCAGTAAGGGAAGTGTTTTGGATAGGTGACATGGATTTGATGTTAACCATATTCCAATATGCTTCCTTATAATCTTTTTTTGATGGAAACAAACTACCTACTGGATCCTCCCACAGATGGCTAAGCCCCATATCAACCAACGTACACCTGACCTTTTGCAACCATTTAATTTTACATGCCGAATCAATTTCTCTTACATATTTTAGCGCGTTGGCATAGGGTAACAGTTCCGGTGTAGTCCAGAGCCTTCTCCAATATGCTATAGGCCTAAATCGAGCTATCTCCTCTAATGCAGTGCAACCCAGATCTAAAAAAAAGGGGTTTAAGAGGAGTGGATTGTGGGAGACCTGTTAGGGATTTCATGAAATTATTCTGGGCTATGACTAGAGGTGTTACATTTTCAAAGCCCCAGAGCTCTGCACCATATAATATTGAGGCCCTGGTCTTAGCATTATAAATCGTTATTGCAGGGCCTACCGGCTTGGTTTGTGAAAGTCGGTGCTCTTTTAATAGGGCACCTGCAAGTTGGGCATGCCTCAGGGCCAGTAAGTCTATCTCGGGTTTCCAGTTTAACCTCTTTCCCAGGGTAACCCCCAGATATGTGAAAGTGTCAGTTTGTTCCAATAGGGCATTATCCATAACTACTTTCCCTTTCACTATTTTATGTCTATGTAAGACCATAAATTTCATTTTGTCTACATTGACCACTAAGTCATGGTCGTTGCAGAAGACCGTAAATCTATCCAAAGCTCGTTGCTGTCCTATTTGTGTCTTGGATAGAATTAGGGTATCATCTGCAAACATTAATAGTGGTATCTTTGAGCCGGCGAGTATGGGTGCATCTGTAGGATATGTAGAAAAGTAAGTAACAACCCTATTAATAAACAATGAGAAAAGAGTGGGAGCCAAGACGCACCCTTGTTGAACCCCTTTACTTACAGGGAACCGATCTGTTACCTTTCCTTGCGATCCCCAGCGGACCTGAGCGTAGTTTGACTCATGCAGTTTGACAATTAAGAATAAAAGTTCAGAAGGCATCCCCGATTCCTTTAATGATTCCCATAGTTTATTGCGGGGGACTAAATCAAACGCAGACTTTAGATCTATAAAAGCTGCGTAAATAGTTCCTCCAGCTATAATTACAGTACTCCAGTAGACCAGCATAAACCTGAAAACTTGATTGATAGTACTAACATGGGGGCGGAAACCAGCTTGTAATGTTGATAAAATATCATATTCGCCAATCCACATGTTAATTCTGCTCAGTACAAGCCTGGCCAAGATCTTTTCCATTGTGTCTATTAAGCTTATTGGCCTATAATTGCTTGGACAAGTGCGGTCCCCTTTTTTATATATTGGTATGATTTCGGCACCACGCCAAGATTCTGGGATTGGGGCCCCTCTGGCTATAGCATTAGCTAATGTGTGAATATATTTAAGCCAGTTGGCCCTATCGTGTCTGAATAAATCGGCAGGAATACAGTCCGGGCCAGGAGCCCTTCCCATTGGGATCGCATCCAGGGCAGTTTCAATCTCCCCAATCCCAAAAGTCAGCGTGGTGTCAGAAACTATTTCAAAATGATTGCTAAGGCTATCTGGCGTGGCAGTAAATTGTGCCTGGAAATAGGAAACCCACTGTTCTGGTGCTACATTGTTGACCGGGGTTTGCCTAACTTCACCACTACCCCATTTTACTGTCTGCCAAAATTTCTGCATATTTTTCCCATTACTTGCTTGCAGAAGTTCATTCCATCTTTGTTCATCAAACTCCTTTTTAGCTATATATTGGGCTTTTTTATTCACGGTCCGTGCGATTTTGACCTCCTCTAATGTTTTTTCCCTGATGGCTTGTGACAGATGCTTATACGCAACTCTACAGTCCTTGTTATACCAGTTGGCTGACTTTTGAACTTCTCGGCTGCTGGATTTATTAGTCTTGATAAAAAACATTTAAGCTTTGCAAACAGCTCTTCATGTGCCTTTGAGATCACAGTGTCTAAGTTATCCTGGGTGTCTAGGGTTAAAATAGCTGTTAGTGTGTTTTCCACTGCTTTTTTAATCTGTTTTCATTTTCCATTAATGTTGTCCATTTTACCCTTCGCATGTCATTTGTCATGATTACATCTGCAGTCACTATCTCGGTCATTTTCGACTGTATATCCAGCCCCTTTATCTGTAGGGTTAGTAATAACGGATTATGATCACTCTCGGTTCTCTGTTGGATTGACATATCAATAAGTTGGGACCACAGCTTAATATTAATTTCTTATCACAAGAAACAGATACTGAGGGGTGATGGTTACTTACCAACTTTTTGATTCATAATGTTCCAGTCTCTATCTTAAATTGATATGGGCCAACTAATACAGGTTGTTAATTTTGGTTAGGTGTTACCCAAAAGATTTTACAATATCCAGATGATCACTTCATTTTTGTAGGAGATCAAATCAAATTCCTGATCCTTTTATAGATGGGAACTCCATTTCTACATTTGAGCCTAACAAATCACAAAAACTGATGGTTCTTGCCCTTAAGCAACAAGCGCTCATTGATGCTTGGAGACTTTCTAATCCCACTTTATGAGAATTTACTTACTTGTCCCCAGTACACCACACACAGTCGAAAAATTACTACATTTTCTAATTCTCATGTTTTAACTCAAATTTTGCATTTTGCAGGCAGAGATTTAATTCTAATATCTGGTCATGCACCTATTTTTGTCAAATTAGGCATTTTACCTAACATTGTTCAGTCCAATAAATTGACATTTAATAATACATTACTATTAGACACCTCCTATACCACACTGATGAGATTGTTTTCCACTCTATTTGGGATGCTTCCAGCCCAAGACTTTATTATTGGATATGTTTCCAGAAAGAAGAAACTTTCCATTACTAGAGCTAATTACATTTTTGCAAAAATTAAACAATTAGAACATACATATTACACATCTAAATCAAAAGAATTTCTACACCAGCAGACTGGACTACGGAAACGCCCTCTACTCCGGGATCAACAAGTCTCTGCTCCGCAAACTCCAGACAATACAGACCACCGCAGCCAGACTCGTACTCGGCATCCCTCGACATGAACACATCACCCAACACATGCGAAACCTCCACTGGCTCCCCGTCGAGAAAAGAGTAACTTTCAAGATACTCACCCACGCCTACAAATGCCTCCACAACACCGGACCCCAATATCTCAACAATAGAATCTCCTTCCACGTACCCAAGAGGAACCTTCGATCCGCCGACCTTGCCCTCGCTGAACCCCCGTGCATCCGCAGAGCAAGAACTGGTGGAAGAACCTTCTCCTACATCGCATCAGACATCAGATACCCCCTCACCCTGAACATCTTCAGGAAGACCCTCAAGACCTGGCTCTTCGACTGACCAGAGCTGCTCCCCCCCCCCATCGCCTTGAGACCCTCGCGGGTGAGTAGCGCGCTTAATACTCCCTGATTGATTGATTACAAGACCTTCTGAATGCAAAACTTCAGTTTAATAAAATATCAACTGATAATGAATCATCATACCTCCTTAAATATTGTGCCATATATTATGGAGGTCAAAATAATTCATGAAAACTGTTAACAAATTATCATAAAAAAACAAAAATAAAGTTGAATCTATTATGAACAATCATATGAATCTGTACCACAAAGACTCAGATATTTTGCTCAATTTTATAAACACTGTATAATCCAGAGTGCATTCCTTCTGATCCTGTAATTGTTAACTATCTCCCCTCCATACAAAAATCTTTTGATCCTCAATTAGACTTCACAGAACTAGAAAGAGATATTATTCTGTTGGAACTCCAAACCACATATCTTCTCTCAAAACTGATAAAGCTCTCGGTCAGGACGGTTTTACTTCTAAATATTTCTTACACTTTTCGTAATTGCTTCTCCTTCAACTTTCTCTCCTTTTACATCCTTTCTTCACACAGTCAAAGGATCTGGGTCCTTTTTAGATGCCCTTATTGGTCTACTCCTGATAGAAGGCAAGGATCCACAATTATGTAAAAATTATAGGCCCACTTCTCTTGTCAATATTGATTACAAAATGTTCTCAAAAGCTTTGGCTCTTTAACTGGAATCCTTTATGGCCAAATTCCTTGGAAAAGAGCAATCTTGATTTTTTTGAAGGGAGAGCAAATACTTTAGATGCTGAGAAGGCCTTTCATCATGTAAATTGGTCTTTTGATTTTCACACTCTTAAAATTGTTTGGATTTGGGCTGCAGAGAAGCCAGCATCCAAATCACTATTGCCCTGATTCTATCTAAAATTGACTATGGAAACGCGATGTACCTTGGCCTCACGCAAAATCAGAAACACCGTCTGCAGATGATACAGAATCAAGCTGCCAGAATCATTTACCAGCAAGACAGACGATGTCACATCAGACTGCTGCTGAAAGAGCTTCACTGGCTCCCGGTGGAGCAGCATTCTCTGTTAAAAACAGGATTATCCTGTTTAAAGCCATATACAGTATTGGTCCCAAGTATTATCCTCAAGAATCCTCAAATACTCCCCCAGTGCACCCTAAGTTCCATGCACATGAATCTACTGGTAGTCCCAAGATTCAGACGCAAACGGACAGGAGGGTCACTGTTCTTGAAACTGGGCCCTCAACTTTGGAACTCTTTGCCTACAACCCTGAGACTCGAAATGGACTGCGTTTCAGGAAAATGCTGACGACTTGGCTTTTTACTCAAGCGCACAATTTGTTTGGACTTCCTGATATCGGTCACTTCATAGCAAATTTCAGCGCCAAGAGACCTGCTGGTGTACGTGCGCTTTAGAAATTCATAATAACATAACATAACATAGCAGAACATATCATCACCCTTATCTTCCTTTAATATACTTCTCCTTATGCTGCTATTTTTGTTAATGCTCTTACTTCTCTCTATTTCATTTTGGGTAGAGGTGTTCCTCAAGGTTGACCAGTAGCGGTCCGTGGTAGGAGTGCCGGCCAGGCCGTGACGTGGAGCGTGGGAGGGGCAGGGTGGGGGGTAGTAAGCCACGGATTACGGCCGAATACAGGTAAGTAAACATTTAAATAAATAAAATGAATTTCGTTGCGCGCACTGCATCGCATTTGGCGATGCAGCGCTCACAACGAAATTCGTTTTATTTATTTAAATGTTTACTTACCTGTATTCGGCCGTAATCCGTGGTTTACTACCCCCCAACCTGCCCCTCCCCCGCCCCACGTCACTGCCCGGCCGGCACTCCTACCACGGACCGCTACTGAGGTTGACCCCTTTCACCTTTTCTTTTTAACCCAGCACTAGAACCTTTTATTTCCAAGTTCAAACAAAATCCAGCCAACATGTCTTTTTCTGTAACAACCAACAGATCTAATTAACAGTTTATGCAGATAATATTTTATCATCTGTTTTACAACCACATTTGTCACTTACAGCTTTTTTCCATGACGTGGATTCCTAGGGGGCCCATTACGATACCCGGCGTAAATAAATCCGCCAGGCATGGAAGCAGCAAAAATCCGCCCGCACACACCGCCTGAACACCGACCACGCCATTACGATTACACAAACCGAAAACCGCCATCGGCGGAAAAAGCACACAAAATACCGCCCGCCAACGTCCGAGTCGGAGTCAAACCGCCCGCCACGGACGGAAACACGCACGACAACACAAAACCGCCCGCCCTCACGGCCGACACACCGCACGTGACATTACGATCGCACCGACATGAGCGCGGAAAAACCACAAATATACCGCCCGCCAGCGCAAACAACGCCGATGAGAATCGACACGGCAGAAGCCATGGCGCCAACGTACCTGCACAGAAACCATCCGCACACAAAACCAATAGCACACAACATGGCCAACAAGTCCACACAGCAAGGCACGCACAAATACACAAGCACAGTACACATCCCGAAAACACCCCCCGGACAAACAAAAAATACAAAGGCCAGAACCCCAGACACAACACACCTGAAAACAACAGACCATGAGGACACACCCACATAGGTGAGTACAAAAGCAGCACTCCCACAGACCACAACCCCTTGCTACATTGCAAACCAGAGAGGAGAGGAGAGGACACAGTGACACAGCAAGGACAGCAGCACACCACAGAAACGCACACATCACTACCACCACCACCACCACCACCACCAAACACCACCACCACCACCACCACCACCAAACACCGGCACCACAAACCCCCTGCACATTACACAACACACACCGCACCAGCACCACAAACACCATGGCACCACAAAGAATGCCCAAGTTCACGCCCATGGAGCTGACGGTCATGGTCGACGAGATCATCAAGGTGTACCCACAAATCTATGGGAACATGGTCCAGCACACACCACTAGCCACCAGAAACAGAATGTGGAACCGGATCGTAGACCAGGTCAATGCAGTCGGGACCCTGCCCAGGAACAGAGTCGAGATTAACAAACGTTGGAATGACGTAAAGAGCCTGGTCAAGAAGAAGGAGGGCAAAAACAGAGAGCTGGCTGCCGTCACTGGCGGAGGGGAATCCCGCGCTCTTTAAGACCTTCAAAGCGTGGGAGGAGAAGGTGCGAGTCGTAATACATCCGGAGATCCTCGCCGGATTAGCAGGGGAGTGGAGGCTGGTAAGTACAAACTAATGTATACCAGCACACCGCTATGTACTCACATGCACTACCACCATGCCACAGCTCCCAGGGACAAACACCCCCATGTCCAGCACACAATACACAACACATCACACACACATGCAACAGACACTACCACACACAGCCCAAACCGAACAACTGTAAGATGCGTGGGGACATGTGTACACTAAGCCAGCCACGTAACCACCAACAGGTCCCCAAATATGCCAGAAGCGCCACAACGAGCACCCACCACACCCATGTGTCCGCCACAGCTGCACTAACCGACAAGTAACAGGTAAGTGGCAGGAACACAAAGTGCAGTGGGTGGGACGGTGGACAGCCCAAGTACAACACACACCAGGCCCCTAGTCCCACAGCACAGCAAGGAGGAGCATCCCCCACACCCCACAGCCACGTGTCAGCCACCGCAGTGCACAACGACAGCCGAAAGGCAGACATCACAGTCCACAGCAATCGGTGTCAGTGGGTGTCCAGCCACCCCCACGACCCACAACACCCCCCACCCCCACAGACCTGCAACATGGAGCACCCCCGCTTAGAGCCATGTGGCATCCAGTACAGTGCACGCACGAACAACTTGCAGGTGGGAAACTGGACAGGGCTGGATTACTGGAGGCATGAGGACCATAACACGACCAACACATGGGACATGTCACGTAGCAGACGAACACGCAGCACCGCCCACCGTCACGAACAAGTGAACAATGTGCACACGGACATGAACAACAGACTCACACCCCACATGACCCATCACAGACATAGCAACACCCAAGGAGCCACGTCTGCATGCACAAGCCACACTGAATATAGTCCCACACGGCAGCCACTGTGCAACTCATCACACACAACCGAAACACCATTGAAGTCCTGTCCATGTAGCCCCTACTGCTTGTCAACAACACACCCCACAACTACGCCTATGTAAGACAAACAACACTAGACGCAACAGAGCGGAACAACATAAATGCACACGAACACCACTGAACCCATCAAACTCACAGACACACCATGCACATACAACATACCATCCATCCCATCCGTCAGCCCCAGTCTCATGAAAGGCATGTCATCCGCACAGCTGCCACACATACAGCAGTCACGCTAAGACACATGCCCATGACCAACCATGTGCCAGAAGTCAATTAAGCGCACGACACACTGTGAGCAACAACACACAACATGGGCCACACCCCCCCCCGAGCACTGCAGTGATGCACATGGCACAGGGCAGCACGCACACCAAGGAGATGGGACAACTGCAATACGTTGGCTGGCACACAACTATCACTCACTCATAACGATGCGTCCAATGCCATATCCAGTAATCACAACAGACAGGCCATGTCAAGCATGCACACACCTCAAACCATGCACTGTCATGCTGCCACAACACATGTCACGTTCGGCACCCATGGCTCACAGCATACCCCAAAAGCATATCCCCTCCCAAATGCGAATCTGGGGCATGGCCCCCATGTTGCCATATGCGTTCCTAAGCGTTCCATTTGAACCCCAAAAGCATATCCCCTCCCAAATGCGAATCTGGGGCATGGCCCCCATGTTGCCATATGCGTTCCTAAGCGTTCCATTTGAACCCCAAAAGCATATCCCCTCCCAAATGCGAATCTGGGGCATGGCCCCCATGTTGCCATATGCGTTCCTAAGCGTTCCATTTGAACCCCAAAAGCATATCCCCTCCCAAATGCGAATCTGGGGCATGGCCCCCATGTTGCCATATGCGTTCCTAAGCGTTCCATTTGAACCCCAAAAGCATATCCCCTCCCAAATGCGAATCTGGGGCATGGCCCCCATGTTGCCATATGCGTTCCTAAGCGTTCCATTTGAACCCCAAAAGCATATCCCCTCCCAAATGCGAATCTGGGGCATGGCCCCCATGTTGCCATATGCGTTCCTAAGCGTTCCATCTGAACACCAAAAGCAAAGTACAAACCAGACCCAGGATGGGCCAGGAGCCCGCATACACCAGAGTCACAATAAGTAGGGGCACAGCAACACACCCATCGGCATGGCCAATCCGTCCCATGCCACATGTGCACAGCACACAGTCCCATTGCCAAGCACACACAACTACAGATGCTACAGCCACACACACGCCTCCGGGAAACCCATGTACGAGATTGCACGAACTGTCAATGTCAGACGACAAATACATACTTCGCCAGGTGCAACACAATAACAAATCTCATTCTCTCCACAGGTGACGAACTGCTGGATGCTGGGGATGGAGCCAGCAGCCAGCACAGCCAGCCTACAAGCCCCCAACGAGGACACACGGATCTGGAGGATCTGTCCTCCTCTTCGGACACGGACCACCAAGCAGGCCCATCTGGTGTGGCAGGGCCCAGCCGCTCCCCAGGACCCCTCCTACCCACCAACCCATCATCCAGGGCTGCTGAACATTCCCAGCCCCCTGCTGCCACTGTCGTTGCGGCCACACCCACGGTCATTGTGGCCACTACCACTGCCGCAACCGCCACCATCGCCGCACCGACCACCACCGCCGCCACCACCGCCACGTCTTCGCTGGCACCAGCCCCAGCGCAGGTGGTGGCCCGGACGACTGGATCCACCCTGGGAGCCACAGCGAGGACCGTGGTGAGCAATGTGGCTAGTGGGCAGGCCGGTGGCAGCAGGACTGGTAGGAGGAGCAGGGTCAGGGAAACGCCAGCCTCCCTGGGAGCCATGCCCTGCCTCACATGGCCAGAGTCCTTGGGGCCTATGAAGAGGCCCAAGGACAATGGGTCCGGTCTGCTTCAGACACGCGTGAGGTGCTGGGGGTGCTGAGGTCCATGGACGCCCGTATGGGCCAAATCGTGGACCTCATGGGACAGCTGGTGGTGGCGGTGAGGTCACAGCCAGGGACAGCAGCTCCCCTCCGCCACCACCTGCCGGGGCGCAGGGTGGAGCAGCAGTGTCCAGTTCCCCTGCGTCCACAGCCAGTGATCACACCTCAACCACCAGCATGTCGCAAGCAGGCACCCCCTCGCAAACGTGGAAGGGGCCGTCCGAAGTGGAAACAGATCTCCCGGGAGGACTTCGCACGCTCCAAACGCAAGTGAGGCAGCCAGCCAGCCTTCCGCCAGCCTTCCTTGACCAGCCACTGCATTGACTTGGACTACGATCCCACTCCACACAGCCATCTGGATGGCATGTGTGTGTTGGACTATGGACATAGAACCAGTGGGTACACCCTGATCATCACGCAGCCATGACCGACAGCTCATTGTCACTGCACGCACCACTTTTGTCATCACCTTACACACAATCACATGTCACAGTTTGTAATAAATGCACCTTTTTCACTAACTGCTGTTTGTGCCCTGTGTCTTATTTGTACGGAATACAACGGCCACCTTGGGCGGAAAGGCACCTGATGCGTGGCATGGCATTTGAATCCGGAGGGCCTGTAGGGACCTAGGGGTGGGAGACAGAACAGGAGCACATTCAATGAGTGTGTCACACACCCATCACACAGTACATGTCAACAACTACAAGCAATGTACACACATCGCACAGAGCAATAGGGCACAATGCCACAGCCACCAACAGTGGCATACTACCCTGGCCATGGAGCGTTGACACACAGCACGCAGTGAACAAACGGCCACCCTGACACAGCACACACACACCTGCACAGATACAGCCACATCAGCCGTCGTACATGGACACTCACCGTCAAGTGAAGTAGCGGGCGATGAGCTGCTGCCGCACATTACCAGCTTCCTCCTCTCCGCTGTCCTCCTCACTCGAGCTGTCCTGGTCTGCGGGCTGGGGCCCTGGTTGATCTCCGTCATCCACGATGAGGGGGATCTGCTTCCGAATGGCCAGATTGTGCAGCATGCAGCACGCCACCACTATCCGGCACACCTTCTGTGGGGAGTACGCCAGCGCACCCTCGGTGCGGTCCAGGCACCTGAACCTGGACTTGAGGAGGCCAAAGGTACGCTCGACCACACGTCTGGTCCTCCCATGTGCCTCATTGTAGCGGTCGTCTGCTGGGGTGCGAGGATTCCTCAATGGACTGAGCAGCCATGCCCCATTCGGATACGCAGAGTCACCTGGGTGTGAGGGACACAGAGAACCGTTGCTAATCCAACTGGACAGGGGACAGCATCGCACAGCCAGCACGCTACACCACTCCACATACTCACCGACAATACAGGCACGATCCTGTTGCATATTGGACATCAGTCGTGGCAAGATGCTGTTGCGCATTATGTGTGCGTCATGGGCCGAGCCTGGGAACTTTGCACACACGTGGGTGATCACCATGTCCGCAAGGCACACCACTTGCACATTCAGGGAGTGCGTGTGCTTCCTGTTGCGGTACAGGTGCTCAGTGGCCTGTGGTGGAACAAGGCCGACATGTGTGCAGTCAATGGCTCCAACGACGTGTGGGATTCTGCCAAGGGCATAGAATGCACCCTTCACTGCCGCCAATTCACGAGCCCTGGGGAAGCGGATGTACCTGTTCCGGTACAGCATCATGGCTGCCAGTACATCCCTCAGCACCTTGCTGAACATGGGCTGGGACATCCCTCCTCCACTGCCCACTGTGTGCTGGAATGACCCAGTGGCGAAGAAATGCATGGCGGCCATCACCTTAGCCGTGGGGGTGACAGCAGTCGGATACACCCTGCGGGGACGGAGATGGGGTTCTAACATGGCACACAGTCGATGCAGGGTTGGCCTGTCCAGCCGAAACTTCCTAATAACCTCTGTATCGTCCATGTCCGCCAGCAATTGGTATGGGCGGTCAATGTTCGGTCTCCGCCTAGGGACAATGGCAGAGGACACATGTCAATGCAACACGACACTTAGCAATTTCGCATACACATCACTGACATGACTGAGCAAGCACATGAGCCACAGCCCAGCTGTCAAGCTGGGACGGCACGGCCACAATACACTTACACAGGTCTCCCAACAATGGCAATGGCTAGTGATACAAACCACTGCCATGTGCATGCACATGGGGATCTAGGCCCCAATGACTTGCGGGGCGTGCTGATGGGGACTGACTGCATATCCGTCAAGCGGCAACGCCACGGCAACATGAATGTCTGCTGAGCATGGAACTGCTTCTGCGGCTGGATGAGTATGGCACACGACGACGACGATGTGGGCACAGGCTGAGCGGCCAAAACAAGTGGGACCTGTGGCACGAGGGGATATGAGACAGTAGTAGGTGTCAGCACTGCACCCTATGTACAGCACTGTACGGATCACACCTCCCGAAACATTGACAGGTGTCCACATTGACAGCCCCATGCCAAGACGGCTGTGTGCTTGCAGTCACACGTCACAGGTGAGAGGTTACATTGCACGTGCCAGGTGGCAGTCGTACATAGTGGGAGCTGGCATGTGTGTGCATGTGTCTCCTGTTCAGGATCCACCAGATGGGCGCTGACTCTGTACTGACCATTGGACACAGCATGTTCCGTGGAAGGCTTGTGTGTGTGGGATGGTGGCACTGGATGTGCCTCCGTTGGGTGGGGGGCCATGCACAGGGCGGGTACGTCGATGATTGCGCATTGTTGGTCACGGTGGGTGCACCCACTAAGATGTGTTGCCCTGTGTTCAATTCCTATGTCCGCATGATGATGGACTGTAGATGTGGGCAGACTACACATTGGTCGATGTGCTGTCTATATGCATGTGCCTTCACACCAGGCACAGCTGCCCCTGCACATGTGACCCCTGCTGGACTCGCTGCTGGGTCTGTGGAGCTGATGCACCTTCTGCGCGTGGGGCGGGCAGCTCTCCTCACTTCCCTCATTGCGCATGTCATGACTTTGCCGCAGGTGACATGGATCATGGAGGGCCCACATGTACGCGTGGGTAGGCTACACATGATTGTACACTGGTCGCCACCCCCAGTCAGTGTTTCGAATGGGAAGGTTGTCGTGCTGGTGGTATGTTCGATGTGGCGGATGGGCGGGCCTAGGTGCGGGCTTACATTCCGGACATGGGGGGTAGTTGGATTGGCGACTAGTTGCAGTACACACGGGACACGTCTCTTCCTTTCCACATCTGGGTCATCCCTTGTACTAACTGACAGTGATACAGTCATCTTCGCCCCAGCCCTCATGTCCTCCCCTCGCTCCCCCAATATGCATGCTCACCTGCGAGGCTAGCGCTTGCACAGGCAGCCCCAAGCTCGCACCAGAGAGGGCAAGGAGTGTATGTGTGGGTCCAGTTGCACGAGTGGGCTGTCTCAGGGTATGATGTGTTGCGGGACGCCGTCCACCTGCGTGGTGCCCCAAATGGAGACCCGGCCTGCATGGACTATGCATCACAGTCTTCGCCTTCCGGATCCGCCACCTGCGACACCCAGTGGCTGTGGCTGCCCTTGCGGCCAGGCCGCGTCCGTCTGTGGCTGATGGCCCACACATTCACTCTTTGGCCTCTCTGGGGAGGGCTCGGGGTGGTGGCGCACGCGCTTGCACTTAGTCGCAATGGCATGTGGCGTGGTTGGTATGATGGGCAATGGATGGGATGGTGCGAGCCACCTCCCGTGACGTCAGTGCTGCTCGTGCTGTGGTGCGTCCCCCTACACTTCCATCTGACTTGTGCCATGCTAGACGTTGAGGTTCTATTGCCTGCGTGATATTACCAGGAGGAGCGCGAGTAGACCTCTCACACACCATGCTCCACTGCCATCCCGTGCCCTGTATCGCCTGTGCGGATTGACTATGTTGGGGTTACACCTGGTCGACTGGGGCTGTGTTTGCCTTGTCAAGGGGCATGGCGGGCGCACAACAGGATCCAGCTTGTCCACAGAGGGTGGGCTGAGGTGCGCCTGGTACCGCTTTGTACGTGTGCCCGGCTGCTGTGCACACACGTGTTCACTCCCCCGACAGGTGTCCTCTCACAATGCCCAGGGAAGCGGTGGTGTACTGTTCATGACCCCTCCCAACACGGCGTGCTCCAACTTGGCATGTGCGCATCTACCCGTCGCACCCACCCACCTGAGCACTGCGTCCATACGACTTCACACGACACATGTGTGTCTTCCACAGTAGTGCTACTCATTTGCGTTGACATCCAATACCAGTGGACTACATGGTCATGTCACGACTGCCGTGTACTTCACATACTCTCATCCTCTCTCATTCGTACTTGTGAAATGAGTCAGCGGAGACAGTTTTGGTTTCAAACATTATATTGAGTCTTCTGTCCTCTGTGATGCAGTATAGTGGACACTACTGGCAGCGGAATACATGTTGAGGATATACTGAGCATGATTGCAAATGGGATAGGGTGTGGGGTTACATGTGATTGGCTGTTGCATGTGGGATGTGGGCTTCAGAGTGACATCTGCTTGGCCAAGGCTGTGCTAATGTACATTTACGTATAGCTGCGGAGCTGGGGACTTTGACACAGACGGTATACATGTAGCCTACCAGACCGCTTGGCATCATGGGCACAGTCCATCTCAGTTCCATGTGACAGGTTTGCTGCGGTTGTTCCTCATGCACGCGTGCATGTGAGATGACATCAGGGCATGTGCTTGCGTGCATGCAGCGGCGTGCCACTTGTTGTTGCACTGTGGTGGTTACTGGACATGTCACAGTCACTGGGGTCGTGTTGTTGTTGTATGCACTTGTCGTCCATGCAAAGGTCCTGGTATGGGATTCCCGGGGCGGGGATGGGAGGGTGCAGCACCCACAGACTCCAGGCGACCTATTCATGTCCACTGAGCGGTGTGTGTGTCCATGTGCGCTGGATCCATGTCGTGTCCTGGTTGTTCGTGCAGTTCCGTCCATGTGGGTGCGATACACAGAGCCCATGCCACTGCCTCCCACGATGCATGCGGTGTTCCTGGATGTGATGGGGAACAGTGTGCATGTCCCGGTCATATCCGATGTCATGGCGATGTCGTTGATGGTGTGGTTACAGTTGCCGGTCGTTTGGTATGGCTGTTGTGGTGGTGACTGGCCAGTCCGTGCGGAAGCTAAGCATGGGTGCGGGGTTGGACATCATAGGTCACTCGGGGAACCTGCGTTGTGGTCCGACGAATTTACAGGTTGTCAGGTATGCGATGCCGTCCAGCAGGGCTTCCATGTCATTGGTGGTGTACATGTTTGCCAGCCAATGTAGCGGATGGTGGCTGTCAAGGTGTTGTTCGTAAGTTGTCCCTTGGAGGACCATGATGGGGCATGCTGGGTGACATTCGATGTAGCTGTTCTCGATGATCCGTCGTGTGGAGGCACAGTGGTCCCATTTCAGTGCGGGTGCGATGTTGGCCACATACGCCATGCCCCCATAGGCAGAGCAGGCCCTGTCGTGTGCATCCAGAGGGAGGAGTAGTGGTAGCAGGTCCGCCTTCAGACATGCCGGGTTGGAGAGGCATATCTCGACGGGATGCTGGTAGGGACACCTCCGACAGTAGAAGACGGGCATGACGCAGCTGAACAATGTGATGCGGTAAGTCAGTCGGTAACTTACGTTCAGCAGGGACAGGAGATCGCATCCCAATGTATGGGACAGGTTGGTTTTGTACAGCTTGAGCTGTTCGGCGTAGTTGGGTAGGTGTGTTGCGGTTGCCATTTCGCAGCGGTTCGTTGAGGTGGCGTGCTCCGGCTGTGTGTGCAGTCTGCAATGTGCACGCTCCGGGGTTGCTGTGAGCTCTGTGTAGTCGTAGGGAGACAGGACTTGTGTTCTGTTGGCTTGTTTGGAGGACACGGGCCCTCTTCCCACATGCTTCTCAGACAGTTCAAGGTCAGTGCTGTGTGACTCCCTCCAATTAACTTGCATGTGGCCGACATGGGGAGTGTTTTCTTCTTTCTTCCCCGTCTGTTGTGTGCTTCTGTGATATGCACTATCTGCCCTGTGGTCGGTCTCCTCGGCATGCCTGTGTTGGTCTATTCTTGGACAATGGCTGTATTCACCGGCTTCTGTCGTAGGGCTGTGGTTTCGGAGTTGGAATGGAAGGTCATTCAGTGCTGTCTGCTCTCCCTTGTGTGGGCGGCAGGCTGCCTTTCCGCTCTGCGTTGGGCCTTGTGTGTGAATGTTATTCTTGGGCCACCTGTTGTCGGTCCCCGGGCTCTTTGGTGTTCCGTTTTATATGTCTTGTTCATATGTGCAGGGTGGTATGGGTGTTTCTGTGTGGTACTGGCGTTCCTCTTCCCGAAGGGGCCCTGCTTCTCCTAGTTGGTGTTGCCGCCGCTGTGTGCTACGCCATGTTTGTTACACTGGGGTGTGTCCTGCTGTTGCGTGTCTTCACTGACATGTGTGCGTCGGTTGTGTGGCGTTGGGTGTTGTCCGTGAATTGGGCGTTGGGGACATGTCTGTGGCCGGCCTGTCACGTGTCATGTGCGTTCGGGGTGGGGCTGATGTGTGTGCTGCTTGGTTGTGTCCCTGTGTCTGTGTGCGACGCATGCATGGCGCTGCGGTTGGCCTCTGCGTTGTGCGCATGTGTGGCGGCGTCATCGGCGCTTTGGGGCCGTGACGGGGTGGTTGGTTCCTAGTCCCAGGTGGTGTGTACACATGTGTTCTGCGATGTTATGATTTGGCCTGTGTGTCATATGTGGATGCGATGGTGGATGTGTAGTGTACACGCGCTGGTGGGGGGTTGTCCGCTTTTCCGCCCTTGCACTGTGTGCGCTGTTTGCGTGCACTTGTTGTGTGTGTGCCTACCTGCATCTCCGCGGTACGTTGCGTCCTTGGTGGTGCATCAGCAGAAGCATGGGGAGTGCCTGCAGTGCTGGATTCATGCTCGGGGAGCCGCATCTTCGTTGTCCGTGCTCGGCATCCGTGTTACCGCTTCGGTTTGTCGTACGGTATCTCTTGGCCGTGGGAGCCGTTTGTTTGCGGCATCGTAATTTATGCGCCGGGCGGGACGTGTTTCGTCGGACGGTGTGTGTCAGTTGGGCTGCGCCGCTACATGTACGGGCGCACTTTGATGGCGGACGGTGTTGCTGGCTTGCCGGCGGTGTTTGGCCTACTTTTCGCATCGTAATTGGGCGGGCGTGTGGACTGCTGCGTGCCGGCGGTAACTGGTGGTTTTTGCATCCGCCAGCACGGCGGTGGTGCTTCCGCCCGCCATCGTAATGTGCCCCCTAGTCTCTTGTTTCTGGTTATAAATTAAATCACAATAAAAGTGAAAGTCTACCCTTCAACAAATTTACTTTTAAACATAATTTCTTGATAGCCAATTTCTCATGGAATGCAACAAAAATTAAATACCTAGGTTTATGGTTTTCTCAATCAATTAAAGCCTCTATCTCATTAAGCCTATACCAATGAACACATAAATTAACAACTTTAGTCAATCATTGGCATCCCTTACAGCTCTCCTGGTAGGGCAGTCTTGATACCATAAAGAGGATGTTAATGCCCATAGTTTTATACACTATTTTTAATATCTCACTATCTATTCCTTCTAAATATTAAAAAAAAAAACAACATACTTTCCTCTTTTTTATACAATAGGAAAAGTCCTCGTATCTCCCTATTGAAACTGAACTGTTCTAAATCGCATGGTGGTGTAAATGTTCCTGATTTTTATAAATACCACTAAGACTTTATATTAAAATGATCTATTTATTAGATTTCAGAGCCTTCAGAGTGTTATCCACTGTGGGTAGACCTGGAAAAAAGTTTTCTATCTCCTTTTACCTTTCGTGAATATTTAAGCTTCTCCATAAAACCTTAGTTGCTATTCCTCCAACTTTAAACATCTTTGTTCATGGTTAGCATCTATGTTGTCCTATAAACCTATTAATATTAACTCTTTTCTTAACACCACAATTTGGCATAACACCCTACTATTACAGAAACATAACCCCATTTATCAGAAAACATGGAGGCAAAAAGGTCTAAAACGGGTTAATCAGTTATTTGTCAATAATCCATTTCTGACATTTTCTCAAACCCAATACATTTTTCACCTTCCATCTTCCTTTCAAAATACATTTCAAATATTGCAAACTATTATAAATGATGCATATAGGGCCCGAATACGATGCCTGATGGAAAAGGCTACCGTCCGCCGTGCTCGCTGCAAAAATCTACCAGCATGACCCTCGGCATCTCCGTCGGTCAAATTACGATGCAATGCACGGAAAATCCCACCACGGCGGACGGAACTCACAAATGACCATCCGCCATGCCTGGAAAAGTTGCAAATCCGACCGCAGCAGACAGGGAAAGTTGTTCAAGGGACTGAAAAGGCCGCTCCTGCCGCGGAATAACCGCACAGCCAATTACGATGAAACCGTGGAGCTGGAGGACGGAGCATTGCGTTCTGATTCCCTTGCTCGCACATAGACTAAATAAATGGCGGTAGTAACAAACTGAACAGCGATGCACAAAGTATGCCGGCACTCGACGCTGCCCTCACACGCCACGGAAGAAACACCTGGAGGACATCACTCATTTGGACACACCCACATACAACAGCATAAAACCAACCCCTTCCTGGACCAGCATCCTTTGCACACCAGAAGCTGACACAGTAAGACAGGACACCATTTACGCACACAGCACAACATCACATACACCCATCTCCACAAAACACCACTTCCCACCCACACACCTGACACACTTCACATAATTCCACAACCCCTTGCACCCTGCACTTGTCTTACCTTTGCACCATGGCCAAACAGAAAATGCCCAAATTCACCGACACTGAGTTGAAAATGATGGTAGACGAGATAATAAGGGTAGAACCACATTTGTATGGGAGACTGGTCCTACACACCCCACTTTTGCGCAAAAACCAGATGTGGACAAGGATCTACAACAAAGTCAATGCTGTAGGGACGACCACCCTACGCACACTGCGTGACATCAAAAGGCGGTGGGTCAACCTCAAGGCCCGGGTCAAGCATTGACACCAGAGGAACCAGGAGGCGGCCCAAAGAACTGGTGGTGGCCCTCCCATACCACCACTAACCTTCACTGAATGGGAGGAGAAGGTGCTTGCCATACTGCATCCCGAGAGTCTCACAGGAATCAAGGGGGGAGTGGAGGCTGGTAAGTACAAACAAAACATTCACATCCCACTGTAATATACCGTTGTGCACAACAAGTGAGCCTCAATTGACAGACAAAATCAAACTCATGTAGAATGCACGCTGTCAACATGAATGTCTCATAAGGCTAGCATTTCCTCCCTCTGCTTCACCTCACAGGTAGGTAGCTATCTTACTGGGGAGGGGGTTGTTGGGACCTGGCAGCAAGACCACAACTCCCACAAGGCCCTCTGTCTTCCCTCCCAAATAGCAGGGAGCACCCACCCCATCACACAGCCATGTGGCAGCCATCACCCTCCTCTGCTTCACTCAACAGGTAGGTACCCATCTTACTGGGGAGGGGGTTGTTGGGACCTGACAGCAAGACCACTACTCCCACAAGGCCCTCTGTCTTCCCTCCCAAACAGCAGGGAGCTATCTGACCACCACATCCCGCACTTGTGAGCCAACTCAGTCAAGCTGCATAAGTTGCAGCCAGTGCACACACAGAAAATACCATTGAGAGTTCACATGAATCACAGTGTCATTGATGAAGTCACATGTCACTGCAAAGCAAAACCCAGGAACGCAGTGGCCAAAACACAATGTGCAAGTACCATTATCCCACATCCCAAAGCATAAAGGCTCACATCAACACCACACATGCATGTAGACCCAGTCAAACATCACAAACCACACGAGGACAGTACAAAAAGCACAACAGAAATCAGGAAGTTGCGGCATAGTAGACAAACAGTCATAGCAAAGTCACAAATATCCTAGTGGAACAGAAGTGGATGAGCAACAAGTTGGTACCAGAGGACATGTACTTGGAAATACAATATCTGTACATATGAAATTGTTGCTACAGCCATTTCATATCGCTGATGAGCAATGTATTTACCTCCACATCATGTCCCACTACTGACAAACTGTTAGGAATGACAAGTAATGCCAAGATGAAAAATCATGTCGTCTCAATCGAAATGTGCCAAACATGAACATCAAAGTTGTGCCGTGTACTGAACATGCTGACAATCCAACCTCTGTTCAACAGGTGACTCGCCAGCGACAGCAGGCGCCCGTGCCATGGACGAGCCCAGCCAGTCTCCCACCCAAGAAGCAGAACCCTCAGATGCAGACTCCCTGGTTTTTACGGATGAGGAGGACCGACCTGGCCCCTCCCGCGTGCCCGGCCAAGCTCAGTCTCTGGCCCTCACTGTCCCCACCACCACCACTACCACCACCACTCCCACAACAGCTGCAACAACAATGCTGACCCCTGCAGCAGCGAACTTTATGGCAGCCACCTCCACCATCACCACCGCTGCCTCCAACACTGTCCCTGTACCAGTTGTAGCCAATACCACCAGGCAGCCTCGGGATGCTGGGGACAGTGTGCGGCGGCAGCGCCAGGTGCCGCCACAGGTCCGTGGCAGCAGGGGAGGTGGTAGACCAACTGGGGGACAGTCACAGGAGGACAATGAGACTGAGGCCCAGGCCACCGTGCAAACTGTCCTTGGGGCATACCAGCAGAACCAGGGACAGATGGGCCAGGTCCTTGACGAACTGCGTGAACTCCGCCTGCTGCAGAGGTCCATGGACACTCGTTTGGGACAAATTGCAGAGTACATGGGCCAGCTTGTTGGTGTCCTGAGGGACATGCATGCAGCACATATAGCTGCCCACCCCCCCGTGGCCAGCCGGATGATAGTCACAACACCACAGCAGCGTCCACAGGGAGGGGTGAGTCACATCACAGCGAATCCTCAGACACCTCCAAGCATGCAGCAGGTTCCCCCCCCCGGGGCAAACGGCTGAGGGGGCGTCCGAAAAAATCCCAGGGAGGATCACGTGGCAAAGCACTATGCCATACCAGTTCTCGGAGCCAGCATTGATGTCACCAGTGTCACACCGAACATTGACTTTGTTGTAAATCCGATCCCACATTGCCACAAGGATGGGAGTGTACTGTCGGACTGTGGAATCCCACCATTGTGTGTTTTACCCAAACCATCCATGTACCATCACTTTCAACTTCAACCCTCACCTGTCACTCATTTACAAATAAACACAAATCACACCCGTATGCCTTTGTGTCAAGAGGAATATTTATCATAGTAAGTAGCATGTTAACTCACATTGCAATGTATCATGATACGTGAATGCGACAATCCATTGAGAGAGTAGAGGAACCTGGAACCACACAAGAAAAAGACAGTGATTTGACATATGATGGCAGGACAGGAAAAGCACTGCACTAGGCAACACTGTACAAGATGCATAACAGTTAACACAGGCCAACACCATCAACATGGACAGAAGGGGGATGGGAGCACTAGACTTCACCTCCTAGCACAGTTTACCCCTCAGCATCCTGGTAAATGCACTGCAGTTGAAATGCTTACTTCTTTTTCCGTGGAAGTGAGTCACCACGGCTGGATGCAGGTTAGTGCTGTCAATCCCTAGACACATGTGTTGCATGAAATTATACCATTGAGATCGGTGTCTGCTGAGAAAGCTGCCACAATACACTAATGTCTCTGTACCTCTCACTGCCCAATTCAGGTGAAACACTCAAAGCTACATTGCAAGTAAGCATTTTTACTGAACTGCATTTACCAGAATGCCAAGGGGTGAACTGTGCTGGGAGGTGAAGTAGTGTGCTCCCATCCCCCTAATAACATCAATATGGATATGACGTAGGTTGTTACAACACACACAGCGCTGATCAATGAATCCCACAAGAGCCAGCATCAAAACACATCCTGTCATGTGGCCAAAGGTGACATTGTCACATTCACAAACTCAAGTACAGTTACACAGGGCTTTTCAGGGGTCATGTCCAGTCTTTTTGCATTTGTTCCCACATGAACAACAGTCACTGATGACATACCCACGCCAAATCTCCTTCTCAACGGACATTATCTTATCCTGAATGACTACAACTGCTGCGGTTTACGGGAAGGCATCCCGTAAATAGGAACACTTGCACTACGTGTTCCTTGCTGTAGCAATGTTCTCTTTACTCCCCCATATGTGCTTGTAGATAGTTAGTTGTGGTCTCACATTCCCACAAGGAAAGCAGACTTCAATTAGTGATGCAGGCTCAATGGGTTTTTGTTTCAACAAGTAGTCACTCTCACATCAGGCCGTGAGACCTTCGATTCCCAGGTGCCTTGACCGTCCCGCGCGATTCACTGTCTGCGAGACACGACTCTCCCACTTGCTTTTTGGGCTACTGACACACCAAATATCAATAGCGTCTGATACTGAGACCTTGCACATTTTTTCTACTTGTAGGCTCTGGCCTTGTCACTTCGTTGCACACTATTAATGGAGCCCTACAGGGTGTCACACCTCATATTTACCGACTGCATTTGGCGGTTTCACATCAACCCTTTGCCAGAACTGCAGTTTGCTGGTTTTCCGGCTCCTCTCACGCAATGGGAGCCCGTCCTGTGGTCCAGGCCAACCCGGGTCAGTTGCAACTGTACCTTGAACAGATGCAGCTCGTCTTTGCATGTATACCATTGGCTGTGCTCCGCATCAGTTATAGGGTGACCTTCCGCTATGCCTATTTCACCTGCGTGCAACCTGTGTTCTACTGTCGCCAATGCCCCTTTCAATGGGCCATGGATCTCTGCCTTTCCAACACATCTCTTGCTGATCTGGATTATGACCTGTGGGTGAGTCCTTTGTTGGCCCACGACCAGGACTGTCCCGGGGATAGCCATTTATGGGATGCCTTTCAACGTGTCAGTCAGGCTGCCAGCTGCACTTGTGCATTTGCGCAACGGCTCCTGTGCCATGCCTACATTGAGCCACTTCCAGCTTGCCATGAAATGCTCCTTTCGTCCTCGTGGTGCGAGGAACACATCTGTTCCTTCATGCTACTGGATTGGATGGCGGTCCTTTTTGCTGAAGCTGATTTGGATCGTCTTTTGGAACTGGTTGCCTTCGAAGCTGCATGTGCCTTCTTGGATGCGTATCTACTTACCAGCATCCGGAACTGTTGGCAACTAATTCAATATTGTCTCAACATTTCTCGCATCCTTCTGACAAAGGTTCTCAGCCATCTCTGACTTTGGTCCTGTCTGCATTAGCTTTGACTTTGCTGACCTCTGCGGTCTGTTTCGCTTGGTACCACAGAACTGAGGAAGGGGAAGCTGTCATATGTCCGTCGTGGTGATTGTCGCATATTATGAGCCAGGCTTCCATCATGCAGCTGACGCACTTGTAAATCCCTGACTTTTAAGTCTTGCAAGTAGCTTCGTTCATGTCTGTCACATGGGAACTGTCCGCAGAGCTTGATCTCTCCGCGCTCCTGGAGTACTGTCTGCACATTCTGTCCATGGTCGAACAACAATGTCCCTTGTCATTCTGTTCTGGTCAGGCCCTATCACCACGACTCAACAGAGTCTCGCAGCTGCGAGTGACCACGGGTGCCTCTTAGATGTTATGGGGGAGCGGGCTAGGTGCACCACACTTGGGGAGGGGGCTATCCAGAGAGAAGAGCGACACGGCACATGTGATGTACATTTGACCATCTATGGGCTGAGGAGTGTGTTCTGCTGACAAAGCCCATAGTTTAGGGACATTTGATACAGGTTCTTCCAGCAGGGGGAGGGGGGATGGGTTCGTGGGTCTTCATCCAGAGTGCTTATTGATATACCATCTGTCTTAATGATATGTGGACATGTTACTCTGCTAAATGTTTTTGTGCAAAATGCATTTCTCAAATACTTTGGTGCCGTATATTGCATGTTCTTACACGGTAGTTGAAATAAAACTTCTGAACTGTTTCTTGTCTTCAAATGAATCCCTTGTGGACAAGTATTAGAGTCAGGGCGACAGGGTGTGTCTTGTTAACGCTATTCCTGTGAGATCTGAGAGTGTTGTGTCCTGGGGTGTCTGTGCGCTTGTATCACTGACAGTGAGTGATTGAGCTAGTGAGGTACTATGGCTATTAGGTCCAGTGCTTCAGGGTGCTCGGGTGGTCGGATGACTCGGTCCCGGCCTGCCCAAGTCCTCTAATCCTGCGCATAGTTCTGTGTGTGGACAGAATCCCTGCAACAATCCTCAAAGTTTGGGAGACAACAACATAGCACACAGTCACAGCCATAGTTGCTCATTGTTAACTTACACTCAACGGAAGTTGTTGGCAATGAGATGTTGACGCACATCAAGGTCTTCTTCCTCACCACTGTCATCGTCACTGGGCATGTGTGGGTTTGGAGCAGGGGGCTGCTGCTGCTCATCATTGTCTAGAATCTGGGGCATCTTCTTGCGCAAGGCCAGGTTGTGTAGCATGCAGCAGGCGACTACAATCTGGCACACCTTCTGTGGGGAGTAGAGTAGTGCACCACCACTCTTGTCTAAACACCTAAATCTAGACTTGAGCAGTCCCAAAGTGCGCTCCACCACACGACATGTCCTCCCCTGGGCATCATTGTAGTGGACTTCCCCGGGCGTTGTTGGATTCCTCAGTGGGGTCATCAACCACAGACGATTGGGATACCCTGAGTCACCTAGTTGTGAGGAACACAGACAAACATTGCAATCAGAATATGTGAGGAGAGCAGCATATCACACATACATCACAGTCATTGACAAAGCACACTCACCAACAAGCCAGGCCCGCTCGAGGTGCAGATTAGCCATCAATTGTGGTATGCTGCTGTTCCGCAAGATGTAGGAGTCATTTGCAGAACCAGGAAACTTTGCACAGACGTGTGAGATTATCTGATCCGCCTGGCATACCACTTGCACATTAATGGAGTGGTGGTGTTTTCGGTTGCGATAAATGTGTTCATTGCCTGTGGTGGAACGAGGTCAATGTGGGTTCTGTCAATAGCTCCCACCACATTTGGGATGCCTCCCAGATCAAAGAAATCCTCCTTCACAGCTGGCAATTCATCCCGCCTCGGAAAGTGTACATAGCTGTCCTTATACAGCATCAATGCTGACAGGATGTCACGCAACACCATGCTGAACATGGGCTGTGACATCCCACCAGCACTGGACACAGTGTACTGAAAAGACCCAGTGGCGAAGAAATGCAGTGCAGCCATCACTTTCACTGTAGCAGACAATGCAGCAGGATATGTTCGCTTTGGCTTCAAATGGGGCTCCAAATGAGCACATATCTCTCGCAGTGTGAGGCGATCCAAATGACATTTCCTGATGATGTCCATGTCCTCCACCATTGCCAGGTGTGGGACAGGTCGAAAGATAGGTGGTCTCCTACGTATCCTGTCAGGGTACATATGCATGAGATGAGTCAAAGATGAGAGATGTGGTACACAGCTTAAGCAAAGACTCACATAAACACAACATTGCCTTGAATCTTGGACACGTGACATGCACAAGTGACACGCATACAGACGTTACTTTTCTTCACTCACTCGACATACTCACTACTTCAACATCCATAGTAGCTCGATGTGCATGGCATATAGTATACTGCTACATCAAGGTTGGTCTGCCCTGTGGTTGATGCCACAGCACTTCTGTTTCGCAGCATCTATGCAGATTTGCATGTGGCTGCTGTCACTGCACGGCCTCAACCTTCAGTCCCACAATAACCGACGACATTACGGAATGAGGGCAGTGAGTGTCAGCTGGACAATGATACATGTATATTCAGCACGGTGGGCAGACAAATGTGAACATTATGGGGTCAGTACATCGTGACTGTGGTGATTTTGCGTGACAGACATTGCCATGTTCACCTTCATGAGGTACATAAACACATGGATTGTGTATACATGCACACATGGCTGTGAATGACAGATGATGTCATCCAGGCGATGATTTTTTGCTACACATGTGCACTGCTATGACGTGTGTGAGACATTTACATGCAATGGCAGCTAGGCACACTGCATGCCACACCAGTACGTGTGTTGTAAGTACTAGGGATTACCAGTGTGCCTGAGTTGCAAAAAAAGGACACCTCGATTTGTCAGCCTACATCACTGGCCCTTCAGAAGACGGCCCATGGCCTAGGATTTGCTAAGCACATAGCAAGAGATATACAGGCAGTGTTAACAGGTCGTTAGTTTCATAACACTACATTGGTACAGTGCGAGAGCCCTTTGGTCTTTTGGACTCCTTGACTCATTTAGGGCCATGCTGGCCACGAGGCATGACAAAGAATGTAATTTCACTCTCCTTTTCTTGGACAAGCCTGGGTGTGCAGACTTGATTCAAAGGTCACACTCTATGATGCCTTCACTGGGTGCACATATCACTTTCAGCTGATGTTTTGGGGGGTGTGATGCAATTTGCATGGCGACAATGCAAATGCATGATGTGTTTACAGGCGCAGTAGCTGGCGTCCACAGCGTAAACACGCATTGGCCCCAATTGAGTGATGCAGGATTGCGGACAGCGCTTCCTGGCCGACGCGGTGTGGCACCGCCTATGCGAATGCGCCAACTGCCAATGGGAGCCGCCAGCGGATTACATTTTTGAATGTCACAGGGTGCGCGCTGTGCATCGGCGGGTCACGGCATTGGCCTCACTTGCCTTCAGGGGCCCTGAGGGTGTCACTCATGTGAATTGGGTGGGCCTCGCACATTGCAGTTGGCAGGTTGCCACATACATTGTGGGGCCGGCCCAGCCTGCACACTTGTTGGGAGTTGTAGTTGTACAGGGGTTGCATGCGTGGAGGTGTTTTGGACGTACCTCTGCTGTAGGGCGCGGCGGCGTCTTATCTGCCGGAGGTGCACCAGGTAGAGCAGCGGAAAGGCCTGTAGCGCTGGATCCATGGTGGCTCAGCTGGTCTGGATGTGTTCTGCGTCGGCTTTTCCTTTCCCTAGTTGTGCTTCCGCCATCCCCGATGTGGTGGTTTTTACGCAGCGGTGGGAAGGGCTGTTTGTTACATCGTAATCTGGTTGGTGGACGGAACGTGATTCCGCACGCCGGTCTTGCTCTATGGGCTCCGTCCGCCACACTTGCGTACCGAGGAAACGTGCGGAGTCGGTAAAACCGTGTCGGACGGAGAATGGCCTATGTAGGCCCATTGTAATATGGTGGTCCCAATAAACGCTTCAGGGGCGGGAAAAAAGACGTTTTCCGCCACCGCCAATACTACGGATGGGCTTCCGTCCGGCATCTTTATGAGCCCCATAATCAGTTTCAGTCTCATGTTCAACAGTCTCCAGTCTCTCCTCCTAGATTAGTCACTCTTCTATGAACAGCTCCAAAGGCATCTCCTATTTATTATCTTTTACAACACACTCTCATTGATAGACATAAGACTTACACATAATTAGCCTGGGAAAGAGATATGGGAGTAATGTAGCCTATTTCCACATGGAGACAAATATGGACAAAATTGCAGAAATCTTCATGTGTAGCTAATACTACACAAACACTCTTTTATATTTATAACGGACTCTTCTTACCTCCGTCTACTCCACATCATATGTACCCAGATCCTCCCGATACCTGTTGGTCCTGTGAATCACAACATGTCGAAACACAACATTTATTTTTCACCTGTGCTTCAGTTAATGATTTCTGTACACAAATATGGAAACAAATCAAGTCAATTTTCAATTCTTTGGTACCTTATTCAATTATTAGTGTTTTCTTGTGTAGTTTATCTGACGATTGGGAGGATGTTTCATTGCATACAAAAATAATAGACCTATTGCTGGCAGATGCTTTTCAGCAAATGACAAACAACTGGAAGGAGTTCACCCAATTATCTTTTCAAGCTTAGTTGTATGTAGTTTGGATACAGCAAATATTCATCCTCTTTCACTTGTCTTTAAACACACTGCTTTATGGTCCCCAATTATACATTTTCTAGATAAGCATGCACATCCTTGTTTTCAATGTCAACCAAATACATAAGAAGTTCTTCAACCTCCTTGACTTCCTTTTTCTTACAGATGATTTATTTGTACCTTTATATTGCTTTAAATGCTTAAAACATTCTTGATTGTTTTTTATTTACTACCATGCATGCTTTTCTTCTCACATTATCCTTGTTTTCGTTTCCCCTCCTTCCTGTTTCCCTTTAATTGCTTTTCCTATACTGGTTTGGGTGCATTACTATGTTGAACTTTATCTCATTATAATAAAATTCCTTTAAAGTAAAAAAAATTAAAATAGATGTACATGAATGCAGATTTTCCCACGCCTAACTTATATTCAAAAGTTTTTACTTCACTTTACCCAAACGAAGTCAGTTTTAACGTGTGCTAAAAACTGAAATATGTCCTTATTTCTTGAAATGATTATATGCTTAAAATATATATTGCTTATAGATTCATATTTATGGATTAATATTCAATCTATCTACAATATATAAAGCCCTGACTTGGTCCGTATGACAGTGTTTTTCATGAAATAAAACAAATTAATGGCTGGATATATGATTTTGTTATAAATTAAATCAAATCTACATCATGCAGCATAAAGGTATCAAGGCTCACAGAACTCCCCCTTTCATGGCTGTGAACCGCAAAATGCTGACTAGCATTGAACATACTTATTTTTATTGGGAGTATTATCATTTCAGACATTTGTTTGAGAAAATCTGTGTGGAATATCGTCCCCTGTGCCAAAACAAACGGCTTATCAAAATTCCCAGCACCACTAGTGAAATTCCAGCAAGCCACAAAATGACTTTAAAAAATCAGAGCTGATGCCAGAATCTTGATAAGTCTTCTCTTGCCTGTAAAATATGTATTATCTTGTTGGGACAGTATTATTGAAATACGGTTTTTTTTCACCAACATTTCAAACGTGTGATTAGGTTTGTTTGTGAACAAATACTCAAGATCTTGATCAGAAGGAATGTCTTGATTTGTCTGTCCATTAAACCAGAATCTACAAAACTTGGTGTGCTCCCTATAGTTATTAGTGCATCCATGACAAAGCTTGAAATATGAGGATGGTCACATAAGCGCCATACACCAAATATGCTACAGATAATTTGGTTAATTTTGGGATAATTATCTGCTTTTTTATTGACCAGGGTTGTGACTGCAGCAATCTGTGGTGGATGGTGACAAACTCAGCTCATATTTTTTAAACCTAGGTTTCTCATATGTTTGCCACAGAATGCATTGCTTGAATCTACTTCAAGCTGTTTTTTGAACTAAGATAATTCAGAGAGGTATTCAAGTGAAGGCACATAGGAATGCCCATCTTGCGCCATGTTTGTTTATGTAAATACAGGTTTTCAGTTGTTGGTTCGAATCTCTCTTTTTCTCCTACCATAGCATCTTGGACAGTGTTTTTTTCAGATTTATTATTTCTAGCTTTTAAATGCACATTTTCTCCATAAGCTGCCATTTCAGCACTGGCATTGGTTAAATATTCTTATTAATTTAGAGGGTTTACGTCTGATTATACAAGTCATTCCGTTGGTGGAGCCAAGAGTACAGGCCAGAGATAAGCATTTTGGTAGGGTTGAGGCTTTGAGGGGCCAAGCTGCCTCTCTAGCAACCTTTACACATGTTAAAACAATAAATTCATCTATCTTTCTCGCTTCTTCATGGCTATACCCCTTGGCATTGCACTAGTTAGTCCTAGTCTGCTCCTTCACTGGGATTATTCTGATGTGTTTCGCCCCAATTTACAGGGGGACTAGAAGTACACTGTGCATTTTGGACTGGCTTTTATGTGACTCTTTGTCCATTTCTCTGCAAGATGGATATCTATCTAAATCATTTTGGTCTACGTGTTGAGACTGAAGAATGAGTTGCTTTGGCACCTCAACGGCTCTGGCATGGCTTTTAGATTCTCCAGCCTCGAGTGCTTTGACTAAGGTGAGTTGCACAGAGGCAGTCTTCATTGCTAATGGTACTTTTTTTAGAGGGGGTATTGCTTTACTATTCTCGGAGGCTTTTCATGATAATGCTTTTGTATGCCATTAGACGTTGCTTCCCTTTACAGCCAAAATACAGATTTTTCTAACTTGAATTATATCACCAGAAGTTGTTGCATGTTAAAAGGATAGGTATAGAAATACTCTGTTTTAAATTCTGCTCTTTCTGTATCCACATAGCGGTCTCATTAGTAAAATGCATGTTTCAAAGAACAGATATTTGTGTAGGATCTGCTTTGGTAGCATATAATGGAATTGGCAATATGATGACTTGTGGATAACTCTCTTAACTGGCTGCCAAGAACCAAGGTGTTTGTTCTCTAGGCTTGAAAGGAAACTTGCACAAAATGGTGAGAGCTGTAAACTCATATAAAAGCACACAATAAAACATCACAATATTACAGTTTGCATTACCAAATTCCACACAATTCCACTACATAAATATACTAACTATTCACAATAGTACCAAACAAATATAGTTGTAAAACAAAAAGTAATCAGAAAAGCACAAAGAAAGGCTGGTATCAAAGGCAAACTAAAGCCAGCTGCACCCTGAACTAAGTTAAAGTGATTGTAGTTTAATTATTATCTTGATTTCATTTACACCGTCCCAGAACATCTCGGCATATATCCTGATGAGGTGCGTAGATTGATACATTTCGGTCGAAACATCGTCGAAACACATTGTGTTGTCTATTGATTGTTCAAGATGGAGACCTGAAAGGACATGATGGGATCCTTTGTTGTTTATTGTTTGACAACCCTTGGCCTATTCATGTATTTGATGTTGAATTCATATATTCACCATTCTGAGCACTGCAGCATTGCACTATTGACTATTTAATAATGGACCAAGGACCTTGAAGTGAAATACGTCCTATGGACTGAAGCACCTATTGTGTCATCCACAGGGTTGGCATGTAAAATATGGCTTCAAGCCTTCCATATGTAGCCTGACTGCAAAAATCTAAAAACCTGCTGCCAAACCTGTCAAATAACCCTTTTTGATACACGGGAAAACCTGTTCTTAAGCATTTGTACGTCACCCCTAAATACATTTTGTCACTCACAAAGTAAAGTATCTAATATTTCAAATTGAAACTTGTAAACCTAAAGTTAGCATGTTCCGCCAGTGACTAGAACCCAAAAGCTATTTTCACTGGCAGGGCTGTTGCCTTAAAAATATCAAGATACAGATTATAAACCTTAATCTGTAACTTTTGACAGGAAATGGCATATACAGTACTTCATAGACTATATTTAATATTTTTTTTATTAAAGTCTAATTCATTGGTGAAGTTAGATTTTTAATAAATTTTTAGGAAGTTACCCTTTCTCTTCCTGAAGCCAATGAAGGTTAATTTGCATTAGCCTGCCAGCAGCTGGCCATTCATAGTTTATTATAAGGAGAGATCTGAAGAAGGAAAACCCTATGTTACGAAGGCCCACTCAAGCAAGGCTGGCTCCGAACCCAGTGAAACAGAAGCTAGCACCAGAGCTGATTTGGACTGGACACCGGGAAGGGAACTGCTTATTTCCTTAGCCACACTGCTGTGTATACACAAAAGATCTACACAAGGGAGAAAGAGTTTACCAGTCTTGATTTTTATGAGCGGGGGTCACTGTGGGATTGTTTGCAGTAGGGCAAATAGGAACTGCTTAAAAGTGGGTAGGATTGCCCCCTAGGAACTTTTGCCCCATTGGTTAGGGAAGAGCCAGAAGTCATCCCCACCCACTAGCTAGTGCTAGCCATAAATAGGGCATCCCTAGGCATCAACCTCAGAACAATTTCTGGACCTACGGAGGTTCAGTAGATGTTCGAACCTGCTGCCTGTGATCTGAGAGGAGCCCTGAAGGACTGAAGCTGCTCCTCCTTGTAAAAAGACATAGGGTCTAATTACGAGTTTGGTGGTCCATAGGACCACCAAACTCATGGTGGAGGTGTGGTGGCGGTCAGGGACTGCCGCACCAGGGGTCCAACCGCCATATTACGAGTACAGCGGTCGGACCTACATGGGACCATCGCAACCGCCAGGGATCCGCAATCCCTGGCATTGGCGAAGCTGTCTTGAGGCTGCAATATGCTTGGTGGTGCTGCTGCTGCACTGCCAAGCATACCTTTAGAGTTTCCTCACTACCAGCAGTCTCATGGCAGTTCTCACACCATGAAAATGCTGGCAGTGAGGAAACTTAGGGGGCCCTACAGGGCCCGCTGTTCCCTCAGGGCCTAGGAATGCATTCAGGCTGGGGCACATGGTGTGCCCCCCTGTCTACATGCACCCACAGTTCCAGCACTGCATGGACTTTACAGTCCATGCCACGCTGGAACGTGGTGTGGCGGGCCCACAGCATTGCCTTTCTAAGGCTCTCTTATGAGCCTTTGAAAGGCAGCACTGCGGGCCCACCACTGCAGGACTGCCCACCTGAATTACAACTTGTAATCCGGTGGGCGGTCAGCAGTCGCTTTGGCAGTGTTGGAGCAGGGCGGTGGTGCAGCGCTCCGTTTCCAAACCCCTAAAGTCAAGACTCCAAGGATCCGTTGGCTGTCCCCATGTGTGGTTACATGTACACAACAAGCTGCAAAACATTTTTTTCCCGGAAGTGACCACTTAAATAATATCAACTGGACGTGGGCTGGACCTTTTTGTCGGCCTTGGTTGGAGTGAAATTTGGCCCCTCAGTGCTGGTCGTAAGGTCCTAGGAGCCTTAGAAGTGACCCAGAGGAACTGCTACAGAAATACTGAAAAGTTAGGACCTCCAGAGCCATAAGTTGTACCTCGCCGCCAGGGTGTCTGACTAAGGGCCAGATATGTAAACTGGCGGAATGCCAGTTTCTCCACCATGGCAAATGTAAATTATTCTGCCATCCTGATGGAGGTACTGTCTGCCAGATTTAGAAATGACTGCCAAACAGGCTGTAATTTCTTAAAGCATTGCCAGGAACCACTATCACAGTGGTTACTGTCAATGTTTTTTGCAGTTTGGTGCAGGGCTCCATCAATGCTCTGTCAACATGACAGAGCCCTGCACCAAACTGTTTACTTTTTTTATTTTCAAAAAGAAAAACTGGAAGCGCGATTTCTTTTTGAAAATGAAAAAAGAAAATGCTCCCCTCACCATGGGAATCCTTTCCCATGATGAGGGGAGAATTTAGCAGTTTTCACAACCCCTTACTGCCAGGGTTTTCCTGGCAGTGACGGGCAGCGAAGACTGACCTCTAATTGCGCCAATCTAAATTAGGTGAGCAGAATTAGAGGTCTGTCTCCGATGGGCCCTAACTTGAGAGGGCAGCCTGAGGGGTTTAATCACGGCAGAGATGGAGTAGTCCCCACCGTGTTTAAACCATAGGTTCACCTGAATCTAAATTCGGCGGTCTGACCATTAAGTTGGCGAAGTATGCTTAACGCCAACATATAAATCAGGCCCTAAGTCAGAAGATAAAATGTTTGACTGGGACAAGACAGCGGTGTGTATCTGACCCGCATTCCATTGCAGTTGGCTTGAAATTGTGCTTAGATCGTGGTCTACAGCGTCCTTAGACCATCAGTGGCACTTAGTGTTACTTGGAGCTATCGCTACATACAATTTAAAAAAATCATATATCTGGTTCCCCTTCCTGGAGTTTTGTCATTTTGGTGTCAATTTGTTTATTCAATATGACCCTATTTTTCTAATCAATATTGTTTTTTTATTGTTTGATGTTTTTGCTTTATTGCTGTTTTGGTACTGAATAGATGCTTTAACATTCCCCTACGTTAAGCCTGTCTGTTGTGTGCCATAACTAACAGGGTGTTGAACTCAGGTTAATATAATGACTTTGGGCTCACCATGACAAGTTAGTGTTGTTATTCCTTGAGGTGAGTGACTGCCTACCCGATAATAATCCACATTCTTACTGAGAGGCTCTTCTATGCATTTGTTTGGATGTGTTAACATTTGTTGGTTAGTCATCACAGGTTGTAATTATGTACTACACCTGTCCAAATAAATCCCACAAACAATTCTATCATGGTCTTAGTATTCACGTTGCTAAGAATGAAAGAAGCTTCTTAAGCAGGTCAAACCCCAAGACCACAAAACAGGGAGATTAACTAGCATTTACATAGATTAGTAGAAATGTTGAAAAACATGAAAAAAGTATGTGGCACAATCTGTGGAACAAAATTTGTTCTCAAATGGTCCTGGTGTACGTACTTCAGGAACAATTTATCATGGCTAGTTAAAGCCTTTGGGAATTCCCTACATATGGCTTAAGTCAAGCTCCTCTTGTAACACTCAGATGTGTGCAAGCCACAGGCAGCAAAGAGCCCCATTCAAAGCACAAACTATCTTCAAACAAGATCAAAAGATGCATGGCTACAGCCATAAGAGATTACTTGGTCGATCCCAGTCCAAGAAGGGATATGGAATGCCTTGCCACAAAGCCTACAGTTTGTGTAGGAAATATTTTTTCAGCAATCATTAGCAATTTACCAGCCGAGAAAACTCACTACTTGTCAGGACTTTTGTTTTCTTGTTTTTTCAAATAAATTCCTGCTTTTAATGGTTGTTTGGGAAAAAAAATGCAGGGTGAGCAAAAACATGGCAACTGTTCAGCATTCAGCTGTGCGTACAATGCATCTACATCACCAGCATATGCCCCCTGCTGACTTGCCAGGTCCACAACTTGGGTCCAAATGACCCTCTAAGCTCTGTAAAAGGTTCTTGGGGGAAGGAATCCAAGTTAGTGTTAGGAATGGCCCTTATAATGAGTTTCGGCAGTTTGATAGGGACAGTCATTGTTAGGCAATTCCAAAGAATTCTTCTTTTTTGGTTAAGGTCCAAGCTTTTATTCCGAGGAATAGTGGTCGATCAGAAGGGGCCAAGAGAAAATGATGGGATGCCAACATTTACCTTATTTTATATCAATTTACACATTCACCACTCTCGTTTTCCTACAGTGATATGTAACATAAGTCTTTTGAAATTTGCTTTCTGGCCAAGAAATTTTCACTGGGGACATCTATGAAAATAATAATGATGTAGGGCTTCTTCCCTGAAGATCAGCTATCTATCAGACATGTATCCTCCTCTTACTTTGCCCACTACAGCCATAGAAAGCAAACTAGCCCTACAAACGCAATCATCATCTATCTGTGAAATACTCCTATAGAGCAATGGAGACAGTGTTTCAGGGGGAACCTTTTAAGTGAAAATATGTTGGAAAAAAACAATTCACGGGTTCCAGGGACATGCAAGCTCATCCCTAACAGGCCAGGGCCCTCTACATTCCATTTGTCCCAGTAAGCATTTGATCTCTTTAGCCAACAGAGCTCAGATGAGGGCTAATTAAGGTTTTTTTGTACTATGTAGATGGCAAAGTTCATATCAATAGATGGTGGTGCTGAAACAGTCACAGCTGTGGATGTAGGGGCAGGCCCTCCTACCTGAGCTACATGTTGGTCAACAGGAGCAGTAGCACTATTACCATTACCGAACGCACCTCCATCCCCAGCAGGCTGAACGACATTATAAGGCGGTGGTCTGATCTCTCCTAAGAGGGCCTACCAAGGATTATCATAATGCAAATCTTCTATCCCCTATGAAGTCTTGAGACTCCTATTTTTCTAGAAAGTAGACCACTACCATTAATCGTCTTGGGATTAGTTTGTTTGAGGCAAAAATATATATGCACTGAAATATTCATGTTGCTCAATGCCTTTTAAAATCTTTCATTTTAGAGTTTATCCTTTTACATATAGAAGAACACTGCTGCATGCTGAAAGACCTCCGCTATAATGTTCCAGGTGACAGACATATTTTGGTTTGTGAATATTAAAACCATATTTCAGCAACCACTAAAAAGTCATATACATATCATATACATATTATAATTGCCCCTGGCTGCCTGTACGTCTACAGACATCTTATTATTTTGGTAGTTGAAATATTTCACACCCACCCACCCACTATGCTATATTATAGCGGACTTGCCATAGAAGAGTTGGCACTGAATGTTAATTAATTCTATGATTAGAACAGAAAATGTCCATGGTGCAATAGGATTTTGAGGAACTAGAAACAAACTTCTGAGAGTGGCACTACCAAGTGAGACCGTATGTACGCAGAAGATGGCACTAAGGCCTAGATGTACTAACGTTTTGTGCCAGTGCAAAGAAACATGTGGTATTAACTTTGCAGTCCTAAAGATGTTTTGCACTGGAAAGGTGCCTTTTTCTCAGTGCAAAATCCTCTTTGCACTTATTTGCATTGCTTTGCATCAAGGAAGATTAACAGAGGTGGAGCAGCGCAAACACCTATGTGTTTTGAAGCAAGTCCTAAATACTAAGGTAGTCAAATCAAGTTTTGCGTTAAAAAGTAATGTCTAACATCTGAAGCAGGTATGAACAAAGGGAAATACTTTTATTTCTCCAAACACTGGACAATTGCATGTGTACTGCATTGCAAGGTGCAAGGCTCTGTGTCATGCAAGTCAACCTTATTACAATGCCATTGCAGGGATTGACAGCGGCAGTAGACCAACCAATCTTAATAGATTTGCATCTGTGCTGTGTTTTCCCATTAAGCAATGCAGCTCAGCAGATATGGTTGCTCCACTGCGTTGCATGAAACATTAGTGTTGGAAGAGGATTATTAGTAGGGGTAAGTATGCGCCTACAACTAGCAATAAGGCAACCAACACAATATAAGGCCGAGTCAAGGTCTCAATAAAGTATTCCCTTGCTCAACCCTTGGTAGCTTGCTGCGAGCAGGCAGGCTGAACTTAGGAGAAAGGTGTGTAAAGCATTCAAAAACACCAATACATTAAATAAGTAAGACACAACATAAAATAAAAATCCACAAACAATTTAGAAAAATAGGAAATATTTTTAATTAAAATGACACGAAAACAAATAAAATCCGATGCAGGGAACTGGAGATATGAATTTTATAAGAATATATATTTATAGTGCCTAAGAAAGAAGGGCGCCAACTTGAGACAGCTGGTTGGGCCTGACTGGGACGAAGTCAAAGTTTAAGGTGTCGTGTAGTTCCTATATTACCTATACACGATCTGCGCGTTTGGATAACATAAACTGTGGGATTGGTGGCGAACTGATTCCGTGTACCCCCACTGGATACGTTAGCCTGTCTGTATTAGCTAGCTCACAGTCCCACTAGCGTTTCCTCTTATCGGGGAGAGAATAGTTCTTGGCAACCTCAGAACATGACAACCCTGATACCCCAGGATCGTGGAAACAATATACTACCTTTCGCTCAGTCACTTGTGCTTACTTAGTTTGTCTCAGAGAGATACACAGAATAAACAGGCTGGGCGTTTCAATAAGTATTTATTGAACAGTTGTTATTCTAGTGTAGAATATATGAGCTGCAACAACCATTAGACAGTAGCAGAGATATATGATTAGCAGTACTACGAAAGTAAAGGGATGGTATTGTTCTACCATCTTGCAGAAATCATGAATATATACAAGTACATAAAACACATGATAAAAAGTGCGTACTCCTACGATGCCTCCCTAACTAGATGTACCTAAATGTACCTAGCATCTGTGTAAGTGTTATGCCAAGAATCCCTCTAGGATCTAGTCCACCCCATTACCTGAGAGTTAGAGAATGTGGGACCCCGTCCTGGTCTCGAGTTGGACACCCCGCGAGGGATGTTAGACCACTGCTAGCTGGAGCGTCTGCATGCAGGAACCTCAGCGTCTCTGGTCAGTGTGTCAGCTGGGAAGTCACGAGATACAACAAGATGTGTTGTGTATATACCCATAGGTCTCCCCAGGGGTCCTACCTTGCTGTGCTATTGTGTCGGCCTAAAGGATGACGTTGGGCCTGAACTTTATACAGAGATATTATACAGGAGATGGTAATCCTACTGTTAGTCCTGCTGTGCTTCCAAGAATCCTCATGCATAATGTATGAGAATCGAACCAGGGAAAAACCTGCGTTCTGAATGCAGTGCATTATCTAGGTAAAAGGTCAGTGCCTAAGAACCGTTATGTGTGTAATGTAGGGACGGATGTAGGTGAAAGGTTGCGATGTTACCTGCGCCTATATAAGGTACCTATATGGACTATAACAAAGGGCAATGGAGTGTGGGTCGAATATACTGAGCGATAAGGCCTGGTCAAGTTTTACCTTCACACTTAGGGCCCGATTCTGATGCGGTTTGGAAAGCTTCCTGACCGAATGGGTTTGGGAATGGTTTCCTACTGAATCGGATCAAGAGAGTCCAACCGACCGAGTACGATGCCCAGGATGCTTCCAGATACGATTTGGTTGGACTCTCATTGACTTCAATGGGAGCCTTTGTTCCGACCAAATGCATAGGCTCCCATTGAAGAAAGGGGTGGCTGGTGAAAATCGGGCACCCTGTGGCGGGCACCCCCTGGTGCCTGCCCCACTGTACATGGCTGGTAAGGGGGGACCCATGGGTACCCCCATGGGCCCGATTGGGAAGGCTCTGGGTGCAAGGGGGCCACTACTGGCCCCCAAAGTCTGATTCCGACTGCTGATTTGAGTCGGACAGCTCGATTCGTAAAGGCTGTCCAAATCCAGCATCGTACTAGGTCGTTTGGAAACGCGCCCCGTAGAGACGTACGATTCTGCTCCGTATGGCTCGGTCATTCTAAATGCCATCGGGTTTGGATTGGGATATTCCTAATGCCTAACTCGCATCATACTCGGTCGGAAACCTTTCTGAGTCGGTCGGAAAGACACGTTCCCGATCCGATTTGGACGGAGCAAATGCCATTAGGAGGCCTTCCTAACCACATCTAAATCAGGCCCTTAGTCGTTTTTCTGGAGCTTTTTCTCTCGTCGTCGAGCAGGGCACTTCATCAGGCTGGGATTCAGATCGACGACGGCTGTTTGGATTTGTACGAGACCTCAGTGAAATCCTGGAAGTCTTGAGCTCTGGAGCTTACAGAAGGATGAATCTGGAATCCAGACCAAGTCGCAAAAGTTCTTCGACCTTCAGGAGGTGCTTCCTAAAGTTCCTTTTGGGGGTTCAAAGAGTCCACAAACAAAATCCAAGGTTTCAGAGTCTCTGAAATGACCCTCGGAATTTGGGACTACAGTTCTCAGAGTGCCCCTGGCGAAATCCTTTAAGGTTCAGCTGAAGGTGGTTTGCTGGCTTCTTCTTGCTGAAGATGATGCGGGTGGAGCTCTTTTAACCTGTTGCTTTCAGGGAGTCCACTCCTTCTCTTTTTGAAGACAGGCAAAGTCCTTAGGGCTGTAGTTCCTTAGTGATCAGCAGGTGCAGTCATTCAGAGTGCAGTCCTATTTGTGCCGGCCAGGTTTCCAGCAGGGCAGTCCTTCTTTGTCTTATAGTTTCAGGCAGGGGATCTGAGTTGCAATTTAGCTCTCCCATATTTAGCCAATGTTCTGGGGTGACAAGTAGGGGGGCACCCCTGGCCAATGAGGTAGAGGGTGTCACCCACAGGCATGACAGCTTCCTCCAGTGTGGCATATTCTTGTCCCACAAAGCACTGCACTTTAAAATTCAAGCAGGAGAAACTTTCTCCTTGGGGTTAAGATCTGGCTGAGCCAACCTGGTGTGGCTCACTTCCCTTAACACTCCCCTTCCAGGCCTTCTGCAAATTCCATTCCTGGGGCTCCCATCTGGCTGGGGGTACAGGAAGAGGCGGTAGGCCTGGCTTGCATCCTTACTGTCTTGCTCTCTTTGAAGACCAGTTTGTTCACCTAGCTCCCTTTTCCTGACCTGGTCTCTGCAGATCTCCCCTCACCAGATATCCTTTGTCTCTGTGCAAGCCACATATCACTTCATCAGTGCAATTTGGCTAAGCCTATCAAGGCTGGCCAATCAGGAGAGGCTGATAGAAGGCTGGATTTTGGCTCACAGAAAAGAAAATCTTTTTTTTCTTATCAATAAAAATTATTTGTTTCTATAAGCACAGTTCAAAAAGCATAAGTTGCGTACTCTAGTACACACGAAACAGCACAGACCAAATAAGCAGTAAACTCTTCATCAGGGCAACATTTATCATTGCTCTGAGCACAGAGACGGTAACCAATCAGCTATATACAGTTCCCAGGTTATGCATATGTTATTTCCCCGCCTCCTCAACGATGGGATGTATACTGGGTTCATCTTCCCCTGTTCCATCAGTCTCCCCCAAGTCTTGGCCCACTGCGTTTCGCTGGAAAAATCCCCAGTAGGATTTGGGTCTGCTCTGTGAGGGGAGGAGTTCTATACGTGTCCGCCTGGGTGTTACAATATACCATATCTTTAAGCCACTCCTCTATAGCAGGAGTCGGGCCTCAGGCCCAGCGCATTGCAACCCTTCTTTTGGCCAGCAATAGACCTATTGCTACTAGCCATCGCTCTTCCCTTCCTACTCCCTTATTATAGCCCAGTAGCACCAAGAACGGGTCAGGCGAGAGTAAAAGGCAAGTGATATCGTTGAGTGTCTGAAAGACCTTTTCCCAGAACTGAGCTATTCTGGGGCAGAAACACGCTACATGTATGAAGGTGGCTTCCATCTCCGAGCAGCGATAACAGGCAGCAGGATCCCTGAGACCGTATCTATGCAGTCTGGCTGGAGTGTAGTAAATCCTATTGACATATTTAAAATGAATAAGGCGGTGCCTGCTATTAAGGGAGATTCGCTTAGTGACCTCACAGCAGTATTGCCAACTGTCATCGTCTATTACTCTGGCTAAGTCTTTTTGCCAATCCAGTAGTGGTTTAGAGAGTAGTGGCTTCCTATTTTCTTGCGTAATGCTATATATTTTAGAGATCAGCTTAGATGGGGAAGGGGTACGTATAGCGTAGGTGAGGGCTACCATCTCCTCTGGCACAAGCATGCTATTGCCTAGTAGGCTTTGCATTGCGTGTTTAACTCTGATAAACTGATACTGCTCTAGTGGTGAATGCTGTCCCTCACCGGCAATATCTTCCCACTTACACAGTTCACCCTCCTTGAACAAGTCTCCTACTACCTCGACACCCACTCTTCTCAAGGCTTTGGCTACTTCCTTATCTGTCCCAGTCGGGAGCCAGGTGCACCATTCTATTGGGACTCTGGGAGAGTACATAAGTGCCCCTGCTTGCCTCTCTAGTATATTTAGCCATGCATAGATAGTAGAATTGAGGGAATCTAATACGCTGTGTTTTCGAGAGGGCGTATTAAATATAAATTGCGGTAATGTGTTCCGGTCAGCAGCTACTTTCTCTGTGTGTAGGTGTGGGAGATCCTGGGGGCCATGCAGCCGTGCATGAGCATGTGAACTCAGTGCTACCCTGTAATAGAGTTCTAAATCAGGTGCGTTTAGTCCCCCCATGGAATACAGAAGTGTGAGTGTTTCCCACTTGACACAGGGTTGCTTACCCACCCAGGCTAGCTTAATCATGAGTGACCTGAGTTTGGAGAACAAGTGTGCCAGGAGTAGCATTGGTATATTTTGAAAAAGAAACAAGAACCGCGGGAGCACTACCATCTTCATTAGAGAGACTCTCCCCAGCAATGATAGCGGCAGTCTTATCCATTTTGTAACATCTTCCTCAAGCTTCCCCCCAGCTTTACCATAGTTGTCCGTCAAGACCACCGCAGAGTCAGTGTGAATTTGTATCCCAAGTAGCATACCGACACCATGGTCCATTGTAGAGGAAATTCCAGGTGGACGTGGGCTGTCGCAGGGGTTAAAGGGAATATTAGCGATTTGGTCCAGTTAATCTCACAGAAAAGAAAGTTCCATAACTTCTCTTCTGTATTAGTTATGATAAATTCAACAGTGGCAAGGTGTTGGATTTATCATTACTAATCTTTTAAGTCCTTGAAATATTATTTTAGCTCACTCCTGTCAATAGTTATACTTTAATACAGTATTCCCATATTAGTCTATGGAGCTAAAATGCTACAATGGGGAAAAACGAAATTGGTAGTTTTTCCCTCACCAGGGCATATAAAACATCTTTTAAAATGTCCCTGTTTCTTTTTTCATGGTGCCCTACCCTGGGGGCACCTAGGGTAGACCTTAGGGGGGACTTATATGTAAAATTAAGGTAGTTTAATACTTTGGAAGTACATTTAAATCAAAAGTTGAAGTTGTTTATAATTTCAATTTAAAAGCATCTTGCAAAGCAGGGCTGACTTTTAAAATGGCAGCAGAAAACACAGCAGTGTATGCTTAAGTGCATTAAATATGCCGGGTCTCTAAACCTACATGACCTGCCATATACCAGGGACTTACAGGTAGGTTGTCAGTACCAATTGTAATTACACCTAATTATCCTATACCTTTTAATTAGAGCACTGGCCCTGGGCCTGGTTAGCAGTGCCCAGGGCACAGCCAGAGTTAGTTACCACCACTATCAGTCAAAAATGGGGGTGATCAGGGCAGAAAGGATGACTTTTGCACAATTAGTAAACCTGGACCTGCATCTGAAAGAAAGTGCATAGCCCATACAATCACACAGGCCTTCTTAGTAGACCTCAGCAGAGGTTAAAACTTACAGGTTGAAAAATTAAAATCCTTTGTAGATGGAATTTCATACAGTGCTGGCAAATCACAAAGTTGTACTTGTGTGGGTATTCACAAACATTTGCAATGACCTTCCTATATTCACTATACTTCTAAAATTACACCTAAACAAAATAGGTGTGAGTGATACATCACATATGGGAAATGAGTACTAACACTGTCAGGGGGATATTCACAAGAACGTGCGATAATCATCGCCAAAATAGGTTAACGCAATTCTTCATATCGCCGTCTATCGCGGGAAAATAATGCCGTGTCAACGTCACATTCGCAACACGGCGGTAACATGCGATAGTTTCCCGATAGGGACGGCGATAAAAATCCCAAGCCGAACGTGAAAAAAGTTGCGATGGGCCCAACCACGATAAAAAAATCCGCGATAAGCTGCGCCATGCCTGCAATTCACACACGTCTGGTGGGAAAAATCACCATAAAAGCAGAAAAAAGAAACACAAACAAAACCAAAACAACAGCGAAGCACAATGGAGGTAGCCGGAGCAAGTACAGAGGACAACCAGAACCCCACAAGCCCCACGTAGGACCAGCCTGGGACCTCGGGGTCAGGGAAGGGCAAGGAGAAGAAGAAGAGGAAGAATCGGTTCAGTCCGCAGGAAAACAGGATCCTGATAACGGAGGTAATAGAACACCATCAACAACTGTTCGTCACCTCCACTGTGTCATTGGCAACAAAAAATGTAATATGGCAGTCCATCGTGGACAAGGTGAATGCAGTCGGAGTGCTGAGGAGGACAATGGAAGAGCTCAAGGGGCGCTGGAATGATGTGAAGAGCAAAACCAAGCAGAAACTCGGCAACAACCAGAAGGCAGCAATGCAGACTGGAGGTGGGAGACCAGCGCCACAGGAGGAGCTGGATGAGATGGAGGAAATGGTGTCCACAGTTATCAGTGTGGAGACGGTGGCAGGAGTTGGGGGACCGGACACTGCTCAACATGACCTGACACAACAGCAACAGGGTGAGTAACGACCAGGGACTGGGGGACGGGGGAGATGGGCACAATGGCACACATGCACAATTAAGTATAGCACAGTGCACACCCACAATGACTCTGGATCATGTCCCTGATCCCCTTGGCACACTGCAGCACACCTAGAAACAGCAAGTAGGACCCCGTCGACTATGTGCCCAGAGGGGGCCCTTCCCACACATCACCAATCTCACAACCAACCCATGCACATGTGCCAACCCCAGCAAAGCGGCGAGTCTGTGAGCCACACTGACAATGCAAGTGACACTGCATGACGAATAGCATGGCTGCAGTCAATATATCATGACATGTTGCACGCCACGACACTGAGGTGGCTGAGTGTGGACCACATCCGTAAAGGAGCAGGTCATACTCTGACACATCCACGTGCACAAACAACCCCTGACGTCAACAACACATCTGCGGACAAACCATGCCCCAGAGTCCCAACTCCCACCAAGAGCCCTATTTACCCAAGTATGCAACATCTCAGCACTGTATAAGCACAGAAGTCAAAGGCACACCGCCTCAAAGGGATAAGGGGCAGCAAAATCAGAGCTGCAGGGGCGACCCTCCCAAAATGCAGCACACACACATAACATTCAGAGCACATCAACTGTGACAACAATGTGTTATAAACTGCAGAACAGAGGACACAACTGGTGTCGCTTGTGTGTAGAAACTGGCCAATCACATTTGGCATAGCAGGGAAATGTGAGATGATAATGTACAAGTACAAACACACATCTGTGATGTTGTCGAAATGTCCACTGTCCCGCATCAAATAGGCAGCTCCTCCCAAACAGTCACAATGTACATTGTCATGCAGTCTGTATGTAAACTTGTACAATGCGTCAACATACATGTGAACACAATGTTAAACTGCATCTCCCCTTCACATTGCAGAGGGAGAATCAACACCTCCTGCAGAGCAGACCGAACATCTTTACACTGATGACGAAGAGGACCTCCCCACCTTTGACACCGACGCCCTCCAAGAGCTCATGGACAGCTTCGGCACCTCACCTCCATGAGCAGGGCAGCCCAGCTGCATCGAGGAGACCCCACCCCCTGCACAGACCACACAGCAGGAAGCACCCACCACCCCGGCTGCCTCTCAGGACCCCCACGAACAACACATGGCCTTCCAACGCCGTGTGTTAGGGGGCCAGGAGAAGATGGCTGAACAGGTGCGGGTGGAGTTCGACCTCATGGCAGCCAAACTAGATGCCATACGTGGGTGTCTAAGTCCCATCAGGGACCACGTACAGTCCATAACGGACACCCACAGTCCGCTCCATGCTCTCCAACGATCCATGGCTGACATCACTGGAGTCCTGACTCATAGACAAGAACAACTGTCTAGTCAGAGTGGCTCCAGCGATGTCAGCCAGGAGTTGGAACACATGCGGAGGATCATGGAGAACAGGGAGCGGATGCAGGCGGAAAGAATGGCTGCCACGACTGCACACCAGCGAGATGTAGCTGGGATCTTGCATGCCCTGCAGACCCTCATCATGGCATTGCTGCCACAAGGCCTGGCGCAGATGAATGCTGCTGCTGCTTCTACATCCACATCTCCTCCCCCTGATGTGTCAGTGCCTCACAGTGTGGCAGACAATCCACCTCCGGCCCCTGATGTGTCACTGCCACACAGTGTGGCAGAGATTCCACCTCCGGCCCCTGATGTGTCAGTGCCACACAGTGATGCATGCAGAACACCACCACCCACATGTGAGGCACATGAAACATCAGAGGACGAAGATGCGGATGATTCTCCCTTAGTGGTAAGGAGGAAGCGGTAGCATTCATCTCCGCCATATAGCCTGTTTCTGCTTGGTTCTGCCCTCTGCATCATCACCTTCCACTGTCCCCCGATACACTCTGCGACACTCACCTTTGACCTCGACATGGACTGCCATATTCTGTTTGGTTACCAATGACACAGCAATCAGACTGCGGACTGAACTCTTCCTCTTCCGATGAACTTGTCATTCCCTGAAGGACTCTGGATGGCCCTCCACGGGGCAACAATGTAAAGTGGGGTTTGCATGGCCCTGTACTGCTCCAGCTTCAACACTCCACTGAATGTGAATAAAACATTCAAATTCACACAGATGTGTCATGTCTATGATCATTCAAGTATGAAAGCATGGATGAATGTAGGGTCAGTGATTCCCCTTTACGTCCATGTTGCTCATGTTGTGGGACTCGAGTCACAGGGTTCAACATTGCCGATTGCGTTCCGGGTGGCGCCGACACTACGACAGAGACACACGCATTAGTTACTTTCTTGTCCAGCCCAGAACTGAACCACGCCCAGAGCCCCGGGCTCATCGTTCACACCCCTACGCTCGACCGGCATACGCCAGCCCAGCCCACTCCACTTACGCTTACAGGGGGGGACGACAAAGCTACATGTCCCAGGTCTTCCCTGTAGTGATCTGCTGATCACTGGTCTAGTTGTCAGCATGCCACAGCCACTCCCTGAGGGCTGGTTTTACACCCACACCACACCCATCCAGCACAGGCGTCACAGGACATGTGACCCTGCCAATAAAAGGGGCCTACCACATCACATTCCCCACTGCCAGAGGTGACATGATGGCGTCCGCACCACAAGACTCAATCATGAAGGGGCCATGACTTGTGGCGCATTGGGTTAGTGGCACCCGGTGCACTGCGGCTGGCACGGGCCTACCCCCACGGGACGATGACTTGCGGTGCACAGAGTTGGTGGCACCCGATGCACTGCGGCCGGATCGAGCCTACCGCCACGGGACGGTGACTTGCGATGCACTGAGGTAGGGGCACCTGAAGAGCTAAGTGGGTGTGCAGCCTGCAATGATGCGTAGACCTCGATACGCCGTCCTGCCAATCAAGATTCGATTTGAATTGAATTGAGAGCCCTGCTGGGCCGCAGTGTACGCCGAAGGCAGCAGTCAGCACACACATGACTCCACGGTGCGGTGCCGCAGGGTGCGCTGGGGGCCTGTGGCACGGAATCCAGCGATCAGCTGAGGAGGTTGCACCGGCACATGGTGGGCCCTCTTGGAAACACGCCGGTGGTGGCAGGTGAGCATTGAGGCCTGGGTGCGCAGGGGCGGCCAGTCATCGCTGGGCTGCGGACCAGTCTGGGGACCAGGGCTGGGGTGCAGCAGGCGCACAGGCCGTTGAGGGTGGTCGGCCACGTGTGCGTAGGCCTATGGACAGGATATGGCAGACACAGAGACACACGCAGTAGTTACTTTGGTGGCCATCCCGGAACTGTACCACGCCCAGAGCCCCGGGCTATTTATTCACGACATACGCCGGCCAAGGCCACTCCGCTCACGCTTACAGGGGACGACGACAAAGCTACATGTCCAAGGTCTTCCACACTGCCTGAGAAGTTTGCGACAACATTCGTGAACAGGCCCCGGTGGTCCACTTTTGCCTGCAGATTGATGGAATGCGTGTGGTTTCTGTTGCGGTTCTTGTGTGCAGTGTTGGCAGGGGGCACAAGTAGTACATGTGTGCAGTAAATTGCCCCCAACACGTGCGGGAAGTCAGCTATGGCGTAGTTCCCTTGCTTGGTCTCCAGCTGTTCCTGCGCAGTGTGGGGGAAGTGAAGGTGCAGGGGTATCAAGCTGATACAAACCGTGATGCTTACAGGTATGATGCCTCCTGCATAATGAGACCTTGACAGAAGTTCGTGTGGTCGTAACCTTCCTTTTCTTTCCTACGAAGGTTACGCCCACACGAATTTCTGTTACGGTCTTTTATGCAGGATTTATCATACCTGTTAGCATTCCGGTTTGTCCAAGTGCAATACACTGTACCAGATTACGTTTGTGACTATACGGACGCTTGACCATTGTCACCATTTATCCAACAGGTTTCTGAATACTGACTTTCGGAATATGGAATTGTATTGGGGAGTTCCCGCAGCATATGCAGTTAATTAAATCCACACGTTGCCCTGATGAAGTTCCCCGTTGGGAATGGAACGCGTTGGCTGAGCTTTTCGTATTGTTGATTTATGTATTTGTAATAAAGAACTGTTTTTACACTACTGTTGACTACTGGACTTCATGACCTGGCGCACCCCCATTTCAGTAACTACAATCTTGGATCTGGGGCACAGAGGCGTCAAGCAACGGCTGGCGTTGGGGTTGGTTGCGCAGGAACACTACGAATTGGAACTAGCGTGTGGTGCGGATACAGGGGCCCGCCGTTGCTTTTGTGGACATGCATCCAAGACAGGTGTGAGGAACTTTGATAGGGCTGGTTGTGAGACTCCTCCGACTCTGGCAGTTGTTGGTTGGAAGGTACCAGGGGCCAACAGGTGCAGCACTGCCAGCAGCTTTGTCTGCGGAGGGATGTTGGTTCTCCGCTGTGTTGGTACTGTCAGCCTGTGGGCAACGTGGGTCAGGATGCGGAGGATGGTTGTCCTTTTGAGCCTGTAGTGGGAAATGGCATCCTCTGGCGTTGAGTGTCTGAGGCTGGTGCGTTTTAGGAACATCCGCTGTCTTCTTCTGCGCTGCCTAGGTGGTAGTCCTGGGGGGGTGGTCCCGGGGGGGGGGTCCTGTGGGTGGTGGCGGTGGGTGTTGTGGCCCGCTTGGGTCTCCAAGCTGCATGATCATTGGCTCCATGGCATCTGTTGGTCTTCAGATGTGGCTCTGGGCTGGGCTCCCTTTCTACTGCAGGTTGTCGTCCTGCTTAGCCCCAGTAATAGGCAGGTGTTAAATCCCTGCTGCTAACGAGCCTTATCGCCTGTTTTTGGCTCGCTTCGCCGATCTGGCTGGTCGTTGAGAATATCCCGAAGTGGTGTTTTCATTTGTTTTTGCACGGGAACGCCTACTCTGCATATCATTAGCGTTAGTTGTCGCTCTCATCCGTGGCGATGTTTTTTGCAGCAGCTATCGCCGGAACACTGGCGATTTCGGCAGTTTGCACCAGCTTGAGAATAGGGCGATAAATCTATCGCCACTTTTGCGGCGCTAAAGTGCCGATAAATCGGCGATAAGTCCTTGAGAATATGCCCCTCAGTGTTTCTGTGGGCATTTTCTCACATCTATCTTTGCACAAACATAAATTCAAGGTTAAGGAAATAGTGAAATAAAGCAATTGTGCTAAGGCATATTACCTGGTCCTGTTCCTCTGGATGTCCCTTATTGTTGCAAGAGTAGATGTAGAGGAAACTATAGATGCAAGACTATAAAAACTATATTTATCCCTGACATAGGGCCTACACTTTGCAAACGAGGGGAACATTTAAAGGGTATGAAACTATAGGTATAAGTTCATACAGCAAGCATTTGGTTTGTTCAGTGAATCAGACCTTCAAATATCGTATGCTGACTGATTAGAGTAATGCCACAGCAGTATGCAACATTGGCAAACTAAGGATGAAGGCAAATGGAGTGAGGTGCACAAACAATAAATTAAAGCGGTCTAGAAGGTTAGTTGCTGATCTTGAACCACAGAGATCTTTATTTAAATATGCGCTTCAGCATGTGATTTTTGTTATCTGGTAACCTACAAAGTAATGTCATCTTACTAGCAGTGCTGTGAGAAATCCTAAACAGAAAAATAAACAGTGCCTAGATTCACAGGATGGTGATAGAGAGAGGAAAAGCTGGAAGTCATTATAACTGCAGTATTCAAAATAGAGGTGTTGAGTAGAGTTACTGACTTTAATCACTGCACTTAGCCTGCAGATGTAAATGTACTGCTGAGTCGGAGGAGAAGCTCAAAAGAGCTGCAAATGAGAAGCCTGCTGCACCCCCAAAGATTTGCTGTTGATTGAGACAGAGGCTTTGCCAGAAAAGATGGAGGGGGCATGTAGCAGAACTGAGGATTCTCTCTTTCACAAAGAGCCTAGAAAATAAAATAAACAACATTCATGTTTATTGCCTCATGTGGAAACAATGCACAAGATGAATAAATTATGCAAGTGGCAGCTAAAGAACAACAAAATCTGGTGGGACCTTCTGTTCCTTTTGGCAGACCTCTCTGACTTCAAGTACTATTTTGATTCATACCTTTTAGAAGGTCTGCAGCAATTGTGCACAGAGCTGAGAAAGCATAGTAGAGACTTATACAAAGACATGCACAGTATAAAAAGGAGAGTTGAAGCAACAGAACAGCTGGTACAATTGACGAAATTGATAGATCACCACAGACAATGTCAGAGCCATCCTTGACTGTGGCGAATCAGCAGCCCTGATCCTCCTCGAACTGTCAGCAGCCTTCAACACAGTCTCCCACCACCTCCTCATCCAAAGACTTCACCACATCGCCATCTACAGCAACGCCCTCAAGCTACTATCCTCTTTTCTTACTGGGCGCACTCAGAGAAACCACCTTCCACTGTTCAGCTCCGACTGCAAGAGCATCCTCTGCGGCGTACTCCAGGGCTACTCACTCAGCCCCACACTGTTCAACGTATACATGACTCCACTGGCACCCATCACTCACAGCCACGGTCTCAAAATCATATCCTACGCCAACGACACCCAGCTCATACTCTCCCTCACCGAAGAAACGGACACCACCAGAGCAAACTTCCAGAATGCCATGACTGACATCGCCGACTGGATGAGAGCCAACTGCCTCAAACTCAACACCAACAAAACCAAAGTTCTCCTCTTCGGAAGACCCCCCTCATTGTGGGATGATTCCTGGTGGCCCTCCTCACCCAGACCAGCACCCACCCATGCCCGAAACCTTGGTATCATCCGCAACAGCGAGCTCTCCATGAGACAACAGGTCAACTCGGTTGCCTCCACCTGCTTGAATCCCAACTGACACCAGAAGAACCGGCACACAAGCCCTCATCACCAGTCAACTTGACTATGGGAACGCACTCTATGCCGGAACCATCACCCTCCTGCTCAAGCACCTCCAAACAATCCAGAATGCAGTAGCAAGCAAGCAGACAACCCCACATCACTCCCCACCTCTGTAGCCTGCACTGGATCCCCGACAAGAAGAGATGCCACTTCAAGCTGCTCACGTACGCCTACAAAGCCCTCCACAACATGGAACCAGAATACCCGAACAACCGCTTGACCTTCCACCAGACACCTGCAGTTTACTTCCCTGGTCCTCGCCACCATCCCCGCATCCATCGTACTCGAGCCGGGGGCGCTCCTTCTCCCACCTCGCTGCCAAAGCCTGGAAAAACCTCCCTATCCACCTCCGAACCTCTACCTGCCTCGCCGAGTTCAGGACCGGCCTTAAGACCTGGATGTTCAAATAGCCCCATCCCATGCAGCGCCTGGATACTCTGTGGTGATTAGCACGCACTACAAATACTGATTGATTGATTGAATGAACCATCTTTTTTTTGGAAACATGGATCTGAATTCGCATTAGCAAAACAGATCAAAGTGGGACAACTGTAGAGTGTGTAACTTGAAATTGTAACCAGAAGCAAGTGACTTAGTTGCCTGTCTTCTAGGAATGTTCAAATAATCAACTTGTCAATCAGCATAGTGAGAGTCCACAAAACAGAGAGGAAAAATACCCCTCTGCCTGAAAAAAGGTACATATTTACTGCTACAAGACATCATTTTCAAGGAAGCTAGAGTAGTGGAAAAGCTCTTTCAGACTGGGTTTTACAGGTCTTTCCACCTTAGTTTGCCTTTCTGGTCATAAGAAATCAGTTCAGGATGATCACTGTGGACCTGAACTCAAATAAAATTCACATAATTCTTTCTGATTTAAACAGTCTGACCAGGAAATTATTAGCACATCAGGAAGGCAGAATGCTCATGAAAGGGCAGTGCACAGATACTTTGAATAGAAGCTGCCTCATGATCACGGATGCGTCAAAGAATGTTGGGCCCTGGACCTGGTGAGACAGGAGTTCAGTGAAGGACAGCACCTGATCTGGACAAAAAGTACAAAGAAGGAAAAAAAGATGGCATCTCAAATATCGCTGCTGGCCATTATCAAGGTGCTACAACCCAAAAGGGGAGACTGTTAAACAGCTGCTGTCTTGGCTTACACTTCCTGTTCTTCTATCATCTCTCACCACTAATTTCTTGGATGGGAGATATAAAGGACAACACAGAAATAGGGAAAATAGTAACTTAGAATTCATTGCTCTACAGGATTCGATTTATAGACCATTTAGGTGGTTAAAACATGCGGTAACATGGAAATGAGATTTGCACTAAAACTCAATAAACACACATTGAAAGGATTAAACATGCCATAAAAGGTCAATGTGATAGAACATTTCTGAGAGGTTAGGAACCTGAGATCATCTTCTTCCAATAAACTTCCCAGTTGATTGGCAGTCAGAGTAGGATGGGGCATAGGTTGTTCCATCTGCTGTTTATTACATTGATGTAAAACAAAATGGCCGAAGGCGCAATTCTTCTTCACAAGGATGCATGTATGGCAGTACTAAAAACTATAAGAAATGCACGGGAAAGAGGTAATTGAAAGACTGAAAATGTTGCTGGCCACAGTGATATGCCTAATTTACAGGACAAACAGTTTGTCTTGCTCTAATTCACACAAGCAGCTCTTGGCGTTTGTCCATCAGTTGTCAGACTTTGTATAATGAAAGAGCATGTTAGATGAATTATAAACCTGCTGTTGCGTAGGTGGTTGGATGGTTCCACTATAAAAGCAGCTTCTAAAACCTCAAGATTTGCCATGAGTGCATGAAGATTCATTGAAACATGGCAGTATGTGCTTGGTGGAACCAGGAATTATACATCGCAAAAACACAGGACTTGCAGAAGACTCAATTAAGTCTTACTTTACCAGTTCTAGTTGAAAATGGTGCTGGTTTCTCGTATATGTAATATTAATGTCAGGACACATTCCAAATGATCTCACATTTGATTAGGATATCACTGAGAGGAGATACATAGTAACTTAATGGTAGGATTTTAAAAGTTGCAGAATACCAAAAAGACCTTTAGCAACAGATTCGAAATTCTTTTCACTCTCAACAGAAAAGTTTAAATATCATTGGCATCACATTAGGACACATCCAAAGTAATCTGGAGCACAAATGGATGGCAACAGCGTCTCAAATCAACAGATAATGTACCTTGGCTCTAGTCTGAACATAGTGTGTAAAGAGCAAACAGACCTACAGCAGCACCACTAGTTCAAACAAGTATCACATCCAACAGACGACTCACATATTAATTAGTAGCAAAGCAAAAGAGGTCTTTGTACCTGAGGTGAGAAAGATGGAGAGAGATAATACTGAAGAAACAAAATGAGTGATGGCTTTTCAAAACATGCATTAGGAACTGTCTGAGAAGTAAAAGGAGAACATGAAACACAATCCTAATATCTATAGGAAGATTCCTTAACCTAAGGATAAAACAGTTGAAATAAGCACAGCGATTATAATTCAAAGGAAATATACACAAAACCAGTCTCCCTGTGAATAATGTGTCAGTATTTCTGGGACAACATGAAGAAGTCCTGCTGGGCTTGGTTTGGATATGAAACCTTTGGAGGTTGCTTGTGGGTTCAGAATTAGTGGGTGATTGTTCATACCTAATCTCCCTCCTAATTCAGAGGCCCTCCAATCATTAAAATAAGTCTTCACCTTTAGCTTGTTTGTGGTGTCCAAGAAGTATTTGGAGATCAGTTTACAAATTTTATTTGCAATACAATTTACTCAGGTTATTTTATAAATCATAACATTCATTCTGGAAAAGTCTCTCAGTGCTATAAAATATACATTGCAGGGGCAGACAAATCTCAGCAGACAATTAAGCAGTGGAGATCCAGGTTTTAAGCCTATTTTGGAAAGTGTTGGTTCGGGCTGAACATCTTCTGGAAGTAATTCCAATGCAATGAGCCCTGGACAACAAATTATTATCCACCTCACTTGTTTGACTTAAATATCAGTAATTCAACAGGGATTTATTGAATAACCTCAGTGGAGATTTGTGGTGAATCTGGTACTGAGCATGTGAAGTAGAAGAGGTAGAACATAGGAACAAGAATGCATGCAGTTTTGTGTTTGTTTATTGGAAGCCAATTTGACGGCATAAACTATCTGAAACATCTGCCTATTTCCTCAGTCAAAAGATGGTTTTGGATGTTGCATTTTGCACCAACTGCAGTTTTGCCACTTTTTTCTTGGGTATGCCAGAAAAGAAAGAGATTGCAAATTCATAGGAGATTGAAGCAATGGGCAGAAGGACAAGAAAACAAAGATCCTACTCTTTATTCTAAGTTTTTAATGTAGGATCTAGTCACTGTGGCTGTTTGCCTCTCCATCAAAAGGGTTGAGCCTAGTATCATGCATAGGTTCCTCACAGCAGATACCAGAGTGAGATTATAGCCCAAAGATTTAGGCAAACAATTCCCACCCAGTAGAGTTACGTCTTTAAGAAGCAGTTCAATTTCAGAGTAATTAGGTTACAGAAAGTAATTTTTTATCCCAATCTTCAAGCACAGCTGGAAGTCTATCATCAGATTATATATCCTTCCCATGTAAATTGGGGAGTATCTGGCTGTAATTCACATACAGAACAAATGTCACATGATGATGACAATGAAAATGATTAGCCATGGGATACCAACATAAATTAAAAGGTATTGGGAAGCACACCAATCGCTGATAGATAACCCAACAGAGCACCATATAAGAGGAAGTAAAGGATGAAGGTTTAATAAATGCCTGGATGGCAAGGACACTGAATGAGAAGCTGGTGATCAATGATGATGAAAGCTGGTGAAAGATCAGGAAAGGATCAGTCCATCACCAGTGGTTCAATCAGAAATCATTCTTAGTTCATCTTTGACCAATGACAGTACAATATATATCCCTCAACCAGAGCAGACACCTTACTGTGAGCCAGCCAGCTTTCCAGTTGATTCTACAAAGTGTTGGAGTTGGGCAACAGCAGCACTTCCAGTAATATTGCAGGATATGGAAAAAGGTGTATTGGTCTATAGTTTTGTGGGTCAGTAGGACCAAGAACTTTCCTTTTTTATTTAAGGAAAAACAATAGCCTTTTCTTAAATCAATGGGCCCCTCTCTGGATTCAAAAGAAGAATTAATGATCAGAAGAAAGAGAGAAGCAAGACATTCCACAACTGAATGTACTAGCCAAGCAGAGCAAACATACATAGGTGAACCAGAGGGCTTGTTCTTCATATATAGCTCATAGATCTCAGTCATTGTGAGCGGCATAAAACCTGTAGTAAGTTGACCTACTGGGAGTGGTTCCCATTCCAGGGACATGGTGCCCTGCTAAGTGGGAAAGGTCTCATACATAACCTTTTTTCATCATCAGAGAAAAGGCTCATATTCTTAGTCAATTTGTGAGATAGAGGAGTCTCGTTTCCCAAAACAGAGGATTGATCAAGTATTCCAAAAGATTTAACAACTGCCTAGGTAAGTTATTTGCTGACATGATTTTCCCTGAATAAAATAATGCTTTTGTAGCCCTATCTTATTGCCCTTTCTCAGGTACTGTTGTATAAAAAAATGAGTTATTCTGCAGTTCAAATTTACTTCTGCACTGTTTTCCGAGAATTGTAGAGTAGCTCTTACAGATTTAAGCTAATTACTATACCATAGTCAGTTTAAGTGTTTAGTTTTTATTAACCACTTTTCTAAAGAGGTTGCGTTGTCCAATGTTTGCTCAAGAGTATCATCACAGAGCTACTGGCATGGAAGCTTAAGATACAGGGATGACCAATTTTGCAAAGCTTAAGCTGCGTTTCTTAGGGCCCGATTCCTTTTTTTTCTTTTTCTGTTTTTTTATTTTAGTATGCAATTTACAAGAGAGAACCTTCAAAAATACAAAACATTCCTTCCACCCACCCCCCACCCTACCCCGTAATAAAATCACAGATACATTAGGTCGATGAAAGGAAGGGCAAAGAGGAAGGAAGTAATTATCCGATTGCTCAATTCCAAAGTAAGTTAATTTTAAACACCATCTAGACTACATGTATTTTAGTCCATCCAAGATATAAAGCTCAAGTATAATGTTATAAATCCACCTTTAAGTAATTCTTGGATAAAGTGACCAGTGCTGAAAGTGCAAACATTTTTAAACAACACAAAAGGCACGACGGAGCATATTGCAGTATATTAGAATGTGTACAGTGCTTGCAAAATAGGATTGAATGCAAAAGAGACAGGGCTATACAAATCGGTCCCACCTTTATGGCTCAATACGCAATACAAATTATGGATTTACCTGGGAGAGCCATCTCTACACAGGGGTTCCCAAATTACAATTCCCTTTTTATTTAGCTCCTACCCCCTTTTTAGCATAAATAGCCTTCTCAAGATTTCCTATTGACAATAGCCGGGCCAACCAGTGCAAAATAAAGGGGGAGTTGGATCAATCCAGGCAGAGGTTATACAAAGCCTGTAAACAGCCATGGCAACAAAAATTAAGGCCCCACCTTTCCTTCTGCTAATAGAGTCACAAATCCCCAGCAGGATAGTCGAGGGAGTTAGCAAAACGTCCCGTGCTACTACTTTACTTAAAAAGGCTTGTATTTGGGTAATCAGGGGCCCTAATTCTATACACAGAGCAAACATATGCACAGAGTCTGCACTATATTCAGCACATCGGGGACAGTACGTGCCTTTACCGGTACCCCACTTGGCGATTCTGCTTGGCGTATAATAAAGGAAGAAGCAGGTTTTATAAAATTGTGCTTTTAAGTTGGCCGATAAAAGGTCGCTCTGTGCGTATTGAAAGGATAGATGAAAGGTATTATCAGAAATTTCCAATTTCTGCTGCCATTTGTTAGAAATTGAGGCCATATCATCAGGCATAAGTCTGTTTAACAAGGCATAGATGGACCCTAGCCGGGGAACACAGGGTGCAGACAATCTCTCTACGAGTTCGTGTTTCTCAAAGCCCGAGCGCCCCCTGGCCTTCCGTGAAAGAAAGTCCCTAATTGCATAATACTTATAAGCCCCATTCTGGCTCAAATTAAATCTCGCCTGAAGTTTTTCAAAGGCCAAGACCCCACTGGGCGAGTACAGGGCCCCTAGTGTTTTTATCCCTGAACTATACCATTTTTTGAAGTAAGAGCTCCCAAAAATTCCAGGCAAATTGGAGTTGTTATTAGTGGGGGTATAATAATTAAGTCTACCCAGCCCAAGAAGTTTACGCATGGCAGTGAATACCTTATAAAATCCGATAAGGGTCTTAAATCTTACCCTCTTAAAGTACCCAAACTCTAATTGGCGCCACAAACAGCCTTTAGCCTCGGGACCCAACAATAGTTCAAATGGTGACGGGAGCACCGTGTGGGAGGTAGAAAAATGTTCTTGGAGCAGTATGGTGCATCCTTGTAAAGCCGAAGCCCAATAATATAGTCGCAAGTTTGGGAGGGCCCAACCCCCTCTCGAGAGAGGAAGAGAAAGAAATTTAAGTGATCTTCTGGGCTGAGAATAAGCCCAAATGAATTGGGAGAACAAACGGTCAAATTTCTGTAGAGCTTGATTCGTAAACTCAAGAGGGATAGCTCTAAAATAGTATAGAATTTTGGGGAATAACATCATTTTGACAACGTTACAACGGCCCACGATAGTCAAATGTAAATTGTTGAGCCTATTCAGTGCCTTTTTGGTATCTGCAACAAGAGGCTCCAAGTTCTCGTTCACTATTAAGTCGGTGTCTGCCAGGATATTTACCCCTAGGTATTTGGCTTTTTTTACCACTCTATGATCAGCACAATTGATCTGCCTATTCATGACAATCTGGGTTTTTCCCTTATTTAGCTAATACCCCGATATCTTCCCAAAATCCTGTGCTTCATGCTCTATGGCTTTAATAGCCCTCTCGGGGTCGGGCGTGACAAAAGCTAAGTCGTCTGCATAGGCCATAATTTTAGTATGCAGTCCGTGTCTGTTTATAGCCGGGATTTCTAAATTGTTAATGAGCTTTCTGATGAAGGGATCTATGTATATAGCAAAGAGCAGCGGGGAGCAGGGACAGCCCTGTTGGGTCCCGTGCGTGATCTCAAATTGCTTGGTTAATTACCCATTTATTAAAACCCTAGCGGTAGGGTTTAGGTATAAACCTTTTATGGCTTGAATGGCATTAGGTCCAAAGTTCATCCTTTTCATGACGCGCCACAGAAACAGCCTGGAGACCCGATCGAATGCTTTTTCGGCGTCAAGTAGTATAAGCGCCATCGGGTCTCCTGAAATCTGTGCCACGTCGAACAGGGTGATGGTTCTCCGAATATGGTCGGTAGTACCCCTCTCCGGAATGAAACCGTGTTGCCATATGGATACCAGATGTTCAATTTTGGTAGATAGTCGGGAGGCGAAGATTTTAGCATAGATTTTAGAGTCACCATTTATGAGTGTAATTGGGCGATACAAGCCCATTTCTAAGGGGGGTTTATCTTTTTTAAGGAAGATAATTATCTTGGCTGTCGCCCAGGAAGCTGGAGGGGTGGCCCCATTAAAAATCTGTTCTACCAAAGCCGTAAATATTCCGCTAATCTGAGTGGAAAAAACTTTATAAAAGTCCACTGGGATGCTGTCGGTACCCGCCGCCATGCCATCTGGTAGATTTGCCAGGGCATTAGCTATTTCCTCCCGGGAGGGGGGATCTTCTAGTTGCCTACAGTCCTCGGTGTCAAGATGTGGTAATGACACTGAGTCCAGATATTTATCTATCTCCTCATGTCTAATAGCTTGAGAATCATTACCTTCTTCAGTGTATAATCGAGAGTAGAAGTTGCGAAAGGCCGCCCTGATCTCGCTTGGCTCGCTAGTGACATCCCCTGTGGGAGTCTGTATAGAGTGTTTCCCGTTTGTAGTAAGATGTTGCCTTGTCCTTACCGCTAGCTGGTGGCCGACTTGCTCGCTGTATTCGTATATCTTTTCCCTTGCAGTGACCCATTTCGTGGCTGCTTTTCCTGCCAAGATTGAGTCAATTTCTGCCCTATAGATGGCTAATTCTAACTGGGCAGGTTCGATGTCTGCCCCCTTCTGAACTGCGCCAATGAGTTTTTCTTCTGCTTGGCCCAGCTTTTTCTGGAGTTCTAAAATCTGCTCCCTCACAAGTTTATTCTTCCTTAAGGAGAACTGCAGGGTCTCCCCTCGAATACCTGCCTTCAGGGCGTCCCAAACAACCATAATTGGAGCTGATCCAGTATTGACTTCCAGAAAGTCCTGGATCCAGGCTTCCATGTGGTTTAGATAATTCACGTCGAGCAATAGTGCTCTCTCAAAGCTCCAAGTCGAAACTGGCTTACGAAACGATGTGCCCCTTAGACTTAAGATCAAAGGATTGTGATCTGACAAGATTCGTGGTAAGATATCTATCTTACTTTCGTGAAGTAAGGAAGTTGATATCAGAAGATAATCCAACCTGGCAAAATAATGATGTGGGGCTGAGTAGTAAGTGTATCCCGGCTGGTTCGGGTTGAGGTTGGACCAGACATCCATCAGCCCGTGTGTGTGCATTAAGTTCTTCAAGGCTTGAAAGACTTTGGGTTTCCTACCCGTATATTTGCATGGCTGTTTGTTCCCCAATTACTGGCTAAATTGATATTAAAATCTCCACAAATAATAACTGGGAGAGGCCAATGGACTAGCTCTTCGGAAATAGTTGATTACCCCAGGATCGTCCGCAGTACTCCCATAGATTGAACAGAGGGTGAAAGAGGATTCCATGTTAAGCTGGCATTCTGCTAAAACCCACCTCCCATGGGAATCAGATTTAATGTGAGAGGTCCGCATTAGGCTGTTACGTTGAGCCAGAATGCCTACCCCTTTTATCCAGGAGCCCTGCGAGGTCCCCCCCACTAGGCTAAATCCTAATGAGTTCAGAAGGTGTAATTGCGAACCCTCAATATGAGTTTCCTGGAGGCAAACTACGTCCGCTCCCATGAGCGTCATTCAAGCCACAGATATTTAGTAAGACAATTCTAAACTGTGTTGTATTGGTCATTGTGATGCACTATAAAATTTAACATATGCATAAAGGTTGCACCGAAAGACATACAGAAAACAAATAATACATGCTGCCCCAAAGGATCAAATTTGCGCTAACAAAAATCCTACTAGCCCTGTCTATCTCTGCAATAAGTGGTGTCAAAAACCGAAGTAATAACCAAAATCCAACCCAAAAAAGAACCCATCCCAACGTCAAACTAAATGCCCTTCCCGAGAACATCCCCAAACCATCCCCCCCGCCCACTCTCCTGCCCCCCCCCCAAAATGAGCAATCAGGTATTGCCTGAATGATGGTCACCAGTAATAACACCCCGCCACCCAGCCCGCCACAGGAATTCAAAACTTAGAATAAGTTAGACTATGCTAATCATGCTAGAAATAGAGAAGGAAATCCCTTCAGTGACAAATGATTATACTTAAGGATCCTCTCGCCATGATAAAGAAAACAGCCGAAAGACCTGCCAACCCTAGCATTTTGCCCCGATCTCAGCTTTAACAAAAAGATAGAGAGAAATTAGGCAATGTCCGTAAAGGTTATGATGCTAATAGTAGCCTATTGGAGCCTAACTCTGTCCTTTATTGGACTTTATTTCGTTAAAGTACTCTTGAGCTTTAACTTCAGAAAAGAACATTCGCAAAGTGCCGTTCAGGATGACTTTAAGTTTGACAGGGTTCATCAGAAAAGCTTGGCCCCCCAGCTGTTGAAAGGGAGTAATTAGTTGACGGAGGCGCCATCTCCGCTCCACTGTTGTATGGCAAAAATCTGGTTTTGCGAAGGATGTCACCCCCTCAAAGCTTTTCTGGGAATTTGGTTGAGCCTGATCATAAACCAGCTTTCGCAGAAATTTTTTTCTGAAAAACACAAGGAAGGCCCTGGGCTTAGCCCCGCTGCCTGTTTGTGATTTTTTCAGCATGAGGGGGAAACGATGGGCCCGTTGGATCTCGTGATCCCAGTTCCAGTCTGGATGATCTGGGAAGGCCCCCTTCAAAAGTTTCACTATGAAGCACCGGGGGTTTTCCCCCTCTGCCCCCTCAGGAATACCAAGTAAGCGGAGATTATTCCGGCGTTGCCTGTTCTCCTGCTCTTCCAGCTTCCACATGACAAACGTCATGCACGCACTTTGGGAAGAGCATAGGTTGTTCAGCGTCGCGACTTCAGATTCCAGGTTTTCCGTGCGTCCTTCAATCATAGTGACCCTTTCGCCATAATCCGAACAGGTTTTATTCAACCTTCTAAGTCCACCTTGAAGTTCTTTAGCAGCACCCTTAGCTTGACTGCTATCTGATAGAACTTCCTGCTGGAACTGTTTGATCGAAAGCAGAATAGATGATAGCAAGGGTTCTTCAGGGGGGTTTGAGATAGCATGCGGGTTGACTGGGCCCAGGGGCTTGTCAGATTCCTCGCCGAAAGGGAAAGCAATCTGGGAGTCAGAATAGTCCCACTTTAATTGGCGATGCTTCCCGGAACATTGCCCATCTCGTTTACTGTGCGCACTCTTCCTGCGTTGTACCGTGCCAGTTTCTTTGCCGGAATCGCTGCAATTGGAATCGGAGTGATTTCCATCGCTAGAGGTAGAAAAATTGTCTTCAGCCGCTGAATCTGTACCATCCGATACTGAAAAGAAGTAATCGCCAGCCGGGTCGGGAGACAGGGCGCCCTGAGGGAGTGAGTCTGGGTCAGTACCTTGTTGAGTCCTTAAGCTGCCGCTAGTTTGCTGGTCCAGCCCTGAATGGGTTGAATCGTGATAGATATTTAGACCCCCTACCTGGGGGACTTCAATCCTAACAACCGGAGAGGGGGCAGTGGGGTCAAGATGCTCAGGAGTTCCCTTCGAGTCTTCAGGAGAACGAACCAGCTCTGAGTTTGTAATCTCCCACGGTATTTGGGGATCAAGCAGCTCTGGACTTTTCTGCAAAGAGTCAGTGTTACAAACCCCACTTTCCCGGGCTTCTGCATATTTTTCCCCCGTTGGGGCCATTGGGGCCATGGAGTTCACACCGGCAAACAATTTAGCAATTGAGGGCTGGGACCCTCCACTTTCCTTAAGGGCGCCCCCCCCTGCTTTCCCCGTAGCCCTCTTAGCATTTAAATTGTCTTTTTTACCTTTTGGCGCAGTATCCAAATCGGGTGTTGGCCCCTTCGTGCTCTGAGAAACAGCATTGTTGACAGCTGTCTTTGATTTCATGCTTCTCCCTCCGCGGGACACCATAGTCCGCGATAGTCGGCAAAGGGCTCCCCTCACGGCACGGGAAACCTCAGCGGGAGCCGAGAAGAAGGTGAGAAATGCCACAGCTCCGAGCAGAGAAAAGTCCCAGATCCGCCCCGATGCCGTGTCTGATTGCGGCGTGTCGACAATGATGTCTACTCTCCGGCTGCAAGGTGTCCGGTGGTCTCTTCGCGGCACGTTCGGGGGTTTGAATGCCAGCAGGAAAAAATCCCTAATTAGCCCAGCTGCAGTGTCGAGTTGCACCGAGTCAGCGGTGAGACCGGTTCTCCGGATACAATGTATTGGGCGGCCCTTTCGCGGCAAGATCAGAGGTCTGAAGACCGGCGTGTCCAAGCCAGGCAGCATAGCCGATGGCAGAGTTTGCTTGAGGCGTGGGCCGCGATGGCCGAGAGTTACGCTGCCGCCATCTTGCTCCCACCCGCCATCTTCTTAGGGCCCGATTCCGATGTGGTTAGGAAATCTTCCTGATCGAATCGGTTTGGAAATGGTTTCCGACAGACTCAGATCGGGAGAGTCCGACCGACCGAGTATGATGCATCCGGATGCTTCCAGATACGATTGTATAGAAGTCAATGGGAGTCCAACCAAATCTATGTTCCTAACCGCATCGTAATCTGGCCTTCAGTCGGGAAGACACCTTCCCGATCCGATTTGGAAGGAGCAAATGCCATTAGGAGGCCTTCCTAACCGCATCGTAATCGGGCCCTAGGTGGGAATGCGTACCTAACCGCATCGGAATCGGGCCCTTAGTAGTGACCTCCTTCTGCGCCTGTGAAAACAAGAATGTCAGCTTTTATTTATTCACTTCAAAACAGTCCTTGGACGTAACAAATTCAAAAGGAATCAAAGAATGGTGAGGTCATAGAAGGGATCCATAATAAGAACACAATCAAAAGAATGGAAAATCAGATCCAAGGTGTGAGTGGGACCTGTTCGATGCATTAGGCCAAGTACACTCTTGCTAAAATTAAATAACTTTGTGTTCTATAATGTAGTGTCATCTTGAAGATCATTAGGGTCTTCCACCGAGGGATTCAAGTAACCTAAAAATAACACATACTTGAATAAAGGGACACAGTGGGCATACTAGGACATAGTGACTCCTATGTTTCCACATCTATTCTCAACTTTGATGAATGCTCTATCTAAAAGGTACCACTTATAAATATTGTGGCTTAGAGGATAACAACCTTAAAAACAAATTCCTTCTCAAGGCAGCTTTCCTGTACACAGCCCCAACCCCCACAGCTCTTAGCAAGAAATATCAAACTTACAAAACACTGTGCATTTTTTAGGCAAGAGGTAAAGCAATAATGCTGCATTAATTGCCGATGGTATCGAAGAGCAAACAAGGCTTGCCATGACAAAACAACCAGCATTATTGGCAAGAGGCTGAGCTGCACATTATGAATGGATGGTCTAGGAGAAAAAGGCCAATAAATGGGTGCTCTTAGACCAGGATAACAGAAAAGAGGCCAGAAGGGAGTAGAGGGCAAGGGCCGGGGTCTGCTGATAGGTGTATTAGAACAATTTATGGTGAAATGCATTTGTTGTAACTAAAACATTATGTCCTTGAACTCTCCACTTCAGAGACAAATGAGCTTTATAACTGGCCATATGTATCTTCATATTAAAGTACATTAATGAGTTCAAAGAAAGAAACTTTATTCGGTTATTACAACCATCAAAGTGTAAATCCATAAAAACATTTAGAAATTATATCACAATCTTAACTTATGGATCAAATACCAAGTGAATGTAATTTGCATATTAAACATCGGTACATCACGTTATCATAATTTTTTTTAAAACATAGCATATACTCATTTGCTTCAATCAATAAAACATCACGATCCCCTCTATTCAAGCCATATTGAATCTAAAGTGACCTATGCCTTCTCATCAATACAAGTATAAAGAACTCCAGTATCACATTACCGCTGGTACAAAGGTAGAAAAAGTCACACCTAACTCGGGTACAGGATTATCTATAAAATACATGTCCGCAATTTTTCAACTACTAAGATAATCATATAATCATTAAATAATGGCTTTTAAAATTCTTATTAGTTTATTCGTTTATGCCGGGCATTTTCTAAAAATTTACTTACAACCAAAACAATGTAAAAAAATATCAGTTTTAAGATCCTGAAAGCTGCCAGTTGCACGGTAAATAGTGACTTTTAAAATAATTTTTGTTTGTACCAGGCGACTTCTAAAGATTTACTTACAACCAAGACAGTTTTAAAAGAAGTATCAGTTTTTCAAATCCTAAGAGCTACCTGGTATCGGGTTATTCCCATGTCTTGGAATAAGAGACTAATCCACTCACGACGGGGAATCAGATACTCAGAGCAAAAGAACAGTAAATGCGATAGGTTCTCATTACCCTGACCACACTTAGGACAAGCTGAGGTTCCTTGCTCTCTACTCCATTTATGGGTAAATGATCTTATGGGAAGAGTACCAAAACGAAAGCGTAGGTACAAACTCTTGGCTAAAGGAGAAGGCAATTGGTCTAGATAGTGCTCAAAGGTTGGAATGAGTTTGTGTTCAAAAAACGCATTAGAAAATGAACCTATCGAGCTACTATTAATATAGTTAGTTAATTAAGGGCATGATTTGCAGTTTGATGGAGGGTTGTCACAGATATCTCATCTCCTTTATTACAAGGGCATTAAATCCTATGCCACTTGTAATAACACGGAAGGAATATCCCTTATGTTGTGCCATAGTAACCTGTTTGCCAAATTCTAAATGAGGCCATAAGCTCTAAAACTTTTTCATTTTATTGATTTAAAACTGGTTATCCTAATGAATCTTTTCATGACATTATTGCTATCTTTAACTATAATATGTGAAGTCTGAGCCTGTATGATAAGACCCTTTAACCTAAGGAAATTGCCACCTATACACACTTCCTAGACCTATGTAACTGGAGCTGCAGAGGTGCTCCCTTCTGATGCAAGATTTATGTTGCCTAAAGGTAGATAGATCTACTGCCTTTGGCATGAGATTGCTGCATTTGTGTGTCTTTTAATGTCCATATCCAGTCCCTCTCAAGATGATAATTGACCTGAACAAACATCTGTTCATGAGTTTATTCAATATTTGGTTTACTTTCTCATACACCATTGTTCACGAAACCCACAAAATGGTCAGCGTATTAGAATAAGGAGTGCACATTTGGAACTATCACCTAGTTATGAACAAATATAAACCAAGACTTCTTTACTTTAGAGAAACATGGTATTCAGTCAAAGGGCCCGATTCCGATGCGGTTCAGAAATCATTCCAAACAAATCGGTTTGTGAATGGTTTCCGACCGACTCGGATTGGGAGAGACCGACCGACCGAGTACGATGTATCCAGATACGATTTGGTTGGACTCCCATTGACTTCAATGGGAGCCTATGTTCTGACTGAATGCATAGTCTCCGATTGAAGAAAGGGGTGGATGGGGAAAATCGGGCACCCTGTGGCAGGCACCCCCTGGTGCCTGCCACACTGTGCATGGCTGGTAAGGGGGGACCCATGGGCCCGATTGGGAAGGCTCCGGGTGCAGGGGGCCTGCTACGGGCCCCCGAAGTCTGATTCCGACTGCCGATTCGAGACAGACAGCACGATTCGGAAAGGCTGTCTGAATCCAGCATCGTAATCGGTCGTTCGGAAACACAGCACGTAGAGACGTACGATTCTGCTCCGTATGGCTCGGTCATTCCGAATGCCATCAGGTTCGGATTGGAATATTCCTAACGCGCATCGTACTCGGTCGGCCGGCAACCTTTCCGATTCGGGGCCCCATTATGATGCGGTTAGGAAAGCATTCCCACCGAATCGGTTTGGGGATAGTTTCTGACCGATTGGGTCGGACTCCAATTGACTTCCATTTGGAGCCTATGGTCCGACCGAATGCATAGGCTCCCATTGAAGAAAGGGGTGGCTGGGAAAAATCGGGCACCCCATGGTGCCTGCCACACTGTGCATGGCTGGTAAAGAGGGACCCCTGGGTACCCCCATGGACCCGATAGGAAAGGCTCCAGGTGCAGGGGGTACGCAATGGGCCCCCAAAGTCTTATTCTGATTGCCGATTCAAGTCGGATGGCACAATTCAGGAAGGCTGTCTGAATCCAGCATCGTAATCAGTCATTTGGAAACGCGGCCCGTAGAGACATACGATTCTGCTCTGTACGGCTCGGTCATTCCAAATGCCGTCGGGTTCGGATCGGGATATTCCTAACGCCTAACTCACATCGTAATCGGTCGGTTGGAAACCTTTCCAAATCGGTCGGAAAGACACTTTCCCGATCCGATTCGGACGGAGCAAATGCCGTTAGGAGGCCTTCCTAACCGCATCGTAATCAGGCCCTCGGTCGGAAAGACAAGTTCCTGATCCGATTTGGATGGAGAAAATGCCGTTAGGAGGCCTTCCTATCCGCATCGGAATCGGGCCCAAAATATCGAGTTGAAATGTCGACTTACACTAATATCGAAGTTTCAAATATCGTGACTCAGAAATATCGTCAGCAAGAATATTGTGATCAAGAATATCGACTTTAAGGTAAGAAATATCAAATTTAAAAATAAAGAAGTCATTAATATCATTTGCAAAAATATAGTTGCTTAAAATATCGATGTTTTAACTAGTGTTATGTATTTTAGTATATGTTTTAAATGTTTGTGATGTATTTTTTTGTATAAGTATTGTTTATGTTTTTAATATATGTGTTACATTTTTAGTAGTTATTAATTTTATTTTAATACAATTTTGCATTTTTTAGTTCCGTAATAGGTTGTGGGTTTATAGCGGAATAGGATGGGAAGTAATTTAATTATAATAAATTAATTAATATTTTTTATTCATTAATATTTATTTAATTGAGATTTTATAATGTTAACTGTATTTTTAATATTTTTGGGTAGATTTTAGGTGTGGGTTGTGGGGTTTACAGGTGTAAAGTGTGGGAAGAAATGTATTTGTAATTAATTAATAATTAGTTGTTAATTAATATTAATTACTTAATTGACAATTAATTATGGTAATTGTGTAATTAATTTCAGGTGCGGGTTGTGGAGTTTATAGGGGTTAAGGTTGGGAAGTGATTTATTTTTAATGAATTAATAATTAGTTCTTAATTAATGTTAATTAATTAATTGACAAATAAATATGGAAATTGTGTAAATAATTTTGGATGTGGGTTGTGGGATTTTTAAGGGTAGAGGGTGGGAAGTATTTTATTTTCAATTAATGAATAATTAGTTGATAATTAATATTAATTAATTAATTGATAATTAATTAGGGTAATTGTTACTTTTTTGTGTTTGGTTTTTTGGTTTATAGGGGTGAAGGATGGGGAGTATATTAATTTTACATACTTTATAATTAGTTGTTAAATACTATTAGTTATTTGATTGAAATTTGTTTTTAATTGTGTAATTATGTTTTTTACAGTTTAATTTTAGGTGTGGGTTGTGAGGATTATAGGTGTAAAGGGTGGGAAGGTAATTAAATTGTATTTGTTTTAATTTGTTTTTTAATTAATAATATTTGTTTAATCGATAATTAATTATGGTAAATATGCAAATATTTTTTTTTTTTTTTCGATGTGAACTGTGAGTTGTGTGGTGTTATTGGCTAGGAAGTAAATAGACTAAAATTATGTAATAATTAATGTTTATGTTAATAAATAATTTCTAAATAAAATATTTTATTTGTTACAATTTTTATTTTTTTATTTAATATAATATTTGTAGGTATTTGTGATATGTAATTAACATTGTAATATGTTTTTCCATGTTTTAATATTAAATATATTTTTATTTACATTTTTACATATTTTTTTTTACTTACTTTAAAAAACCAAATTATTCTGTAGATGATATTTTGTTTGTTCTTAATTTTGAACTGACTGGTGTGAGAATAGTAAATTTTACCGCCTCCGCAATCCAACAATTTCCCTACTGTTGCACTCACTGGAGTGTATAGTAATTTTTACCCCTCCGCTATCCAACACTTTCCCTACTTTTGCACTCACTGGAATGGGAATAGTAATTTTTACCCCTCCGCTATCCAACACTTTCCCTACTGTTGCACTCATTGGAGTGGGAATAGTAATTTTTACCCCTCCGCTATCCAACACTTTCCCTACTGTTGCACTCACTAGGGTGGGAATAGAACATTTTATCCCTCCGCTATCCAACACTTTCCCTACTGTTGCACTCACTGGAGTGGGAATAGTAATTTTTACCCCTCCGCTATCCAACACTTTCCCTACTTTTGCACTCACTGGAGAGGGAATAGTAATTTTTACCCCTCCACTATCCAATACTTTCCCTACTGTTGCACTCACTGGAGTGGGAATAGTAATTTTTACCCCTTCGCTATCCAACACTTTTCCTACTGTTGCACTGACTGGAGTGGGAAATTTAAGTTTAAAGATTTTTAAATAGGCTGATGTTTTAATTTATAATAGAATGTTTTTTTTTAAATTGATTTTATGTTATTGGTATTTGCATATATATATATATTTATTTGTTACATTTTTATATAATTTTGAAATTATAAAATACATTAAAATTATTAGTTTAATAATTGTTTTAAAGTAAATATATATATTAATTATTATATGTGTGTTTAACTTTTTAAATTAAGTTTATTTGCTATATTTGTTAAAATATATATTAAATCTAATTTCTTTTTTTAAATTAATTTTATTCTTAATTTATTTATATATATATATATATATATATGTAAGTTGCTCGTTCGCGAAACAATCCTTGTGAATAAACAAGAGTAGACCCAGATTTTGTGTAATTTTTCAGTTTATTACACCGAGAAACCAGTCCGCCATATATATATATATATTGCAACAAAGTCACTCCTTCTGGAATTTCAAGCCCGTTGAGGGGTGGCGCGATGCCGGCGTAGTACACCGGTAATTCAATATCCAAAAGCACAGAGTCCCACTCGTGCTCTCAGGCTTACGCAAAAACCAACCAACAATCCAAGGTAAAGTAAAGGGGGTTTATTCACACCATAAACCCTCCGTGACGCGTTTCAACCCCGTAGGGTCTTGATCACCCAACGATTCAATCTGCTCAGCGTGGTGAGCCTGATGAAAACAACTCCCCACAATTCCCGGGATCCTACTGCAGGATTGTATAAATTCTCGAATAAAAGTATGCAATAATGAACCTACTAAAGGGAATAATTTTGGCTCTTTTTGAATAATACAATTCCCAGCATGCAATGTAAAAGGACACGAATGAAGTGTAGCCCACTAAGGGCTGGGAACCAATAAGGAGCGTGCAGAAATTTTAAATAAAAGAGCCTTTCAAAGTTGCACACTGAGCAGCCTATGATTAAGGGGCGGAAAGCCCTGAAACGCGTCAGGCACTACAACTCACCTGGGTTTTGATGGAGAGTGATATCCCTGAAAGCCGGATGGCTGGCTTACCACTGAGTGCGTCATGGAAAGCTCGAGGGCATTGTTGGACACATATATATATATATATATATATATATATATATATATATATATATATATATATATATATATATAAAAACAATATTTTGTCCAACTATATTTATGACATCGATATTTGTTTTCGATATTTTTGTACTTACCATTATAAGTATAGGATGTAGATATTTTTGACATCGATATTTTGATCACAATATTTTTGTATGGGGATATTTTGAGTGTCGATATTTTGTCAGTGTACCGAGAAGCATGCAAGCAGATGAACTGGAGCCACACTTAAATATCGCTATTCTGCTGGAATAGGAGCCTTTCTTCTGTATCTTGTTGAGAGACTGTGACATGTTTTCGCAGTCATTTTATAGCAGCTAGAGAACACTAAAACGTTTTTTGACAGAGTAGTTTACCTAAAATTATGTAGCTATAGCAACCTTAAAAGAGAAAGGTTGCTTAAAAATGATTTTCAACACTGATGTTTCACTCAAAATTGAAGAGCAATTCGTATAACCAATTGTGCATGGTGCAGAGATGTTTTTAAAATGCTGAAAAAACACTGGACTATGTATTGTGGTAGCACTATGTAAACTAAGTAGACACTAATTAATGTGCACACACATAATCAATCAGAAGTGAAATGCATATTATAGTAAATCCTTCCTGATGACTTTAAGATTTTAGAGTAAGCCATCACTTAATCCTATTATCCCACTTCTGACGCTCTCAATGTGAACACCTTCTCTTGAGTGTTTGAAAATCTGCAGCTCTGAACGGGAGCTGGTATAGTGCAGCACTACATTTAATTTTAAATGCAGTACATAGGAAAAATTCCTGAATAATAAAAGAGTACACTCATTTAAATAGGCTTGAATGAATCATCGTCTTATTGCATGCATATTACTTTAGTTAATCTTGCTCGGAAAGGCAGTGGAAAGCTGTATAAGGCAAAAGATGGATCATCACAATAAAAATGTAGTTATGGTTTTGCGGGTTGCACAGTTTTTATCATGATTACATCTGTAAAAACACATGGTCACGCTGTTCTCAGTTCCAGGCGACATTGGTCGTGAGCTGTAGTTACCTACCCCTGAGGGTGGACCAATCAAGGTGAGCAAATCCAGGGGCCGATGGGCATTGTTGCAGGCAATGGCGAAGAGAAGGGGTCGGTTTGCAGAGATACATTAGAGCAGGGCAACATTTTATTAGCAACACAACTCGCAAAGTTTCAAAATTGCACACTAAGCAAAATTTGTGAAATTTTTCAACATTTGGCATTAAGATATTTTGCACAATGTTTTTAATCACAAGAGACTCTTCCACTTAGAAAATGTCTCACCAAGAGACCTTTTCTTCTTGAAGCAGTCTCCTCCTGGTATCTCATCAGGCTTTTTTAAAAGAAAGTAGTCCCATAAGATACTGGTACACCACATTTCAGTCTGAAAATAAAATTTCGCATTTCATGGCACTTTCATTAAATATTAAAAAAAATGATAAAAATATTATGTAATTTTTACACATCCTAGTGGGACCTTGTGGTGGAAAATATTGCAGAAACAACTGTCTTGCGGTCTGTTTCTGAAATGATGAATGGAAGAAAAAGTCTTAACCCACATTCTGATCCTTTCAGTAATACATTTACCACATAGATGGGGTGCAAGTGGGTAGAAAATTTGCATGACCCCATTAGTGGTTCACTGACAATTTTACTGCATAAGGTTTTTTGCACTCAATATTGTCTCATGCAATATTATTGTATCTGATTTTACTGCATATAATCCTAGTCCATGCAAAAACATGGCACGTGCAATAACTGCATGCAGTATATCTAGTCATCACAAGATAGATGGCCTACTGAAATACTTGCAGACTCACCTGGAGAGTCTACTCTATCAAAAACGGAGGCAGTAAACGTGTGCAATCAATGAACCACCCTTCCCCAAATTCATTTAATAAAGTGGAAACTACAAAAAGCTCATGACAACTGATAAAACACATAACTCAACACAAATGAGCAACAACATGAATGCATCTGTTGAGTATTTAATTTCAATTTTTCAAATCCTAATGCTGATTTAGTATGTCATGCTGCTGGAGGAAGAGGAACAGACTAATCAGAACCAAAGGGCTATAGCAAACCTTAGACAAAGGAGAAAACCTAGGATCCTGAGGACATATTGCCTTTAATCCTTCACGACAATAGAGCTGACGGCGTCTGAGATGATTTCCAGCGCTTAAAGACAAATAATTCATAGCGCTACACTTGCAAGTTCGATTTTGGAAAGATTCATATCTGCAGTAGAAGTTATTCATTGAGAAGTTGCTACCTAGTTTTTGTCATGAGGAAGCCATGGTTTGAATCGTTTAAAAGGGGCTAAAACTTCGATGCACACAGATGTTGACTGTGAATACAAAAAACTTGGACAGTGGACCAATTGCCTACACAGGGCACCACCTACCGAAAATAACCAAACTTGTATATACTGCAACCAGTTAATGTGTGCAAACTTTAACAATGCCCTCTGTCCAAAAGCACCACCCTTAGCCTCAGGGTAAACATGAAACTTAAACCAAATCAAAGCTGCACCAAATGTCCAAATATGATCCGTTAAATCATTTCCCAAAAATATCCAATCCGTTTAGTGAGGTATAATCTCGTATCTTTATTGATTTCTTTAAAAGGCCACAGCCAACGCGTTTCGTTCTGTACGCAGAACTTCTTCAGGGCAAAGATGTTATCCGTGAAACCATTGATTGATGGATACGTCAAGCGGTATTTATTAATCCAAGATAATCTTTTAGAGATGGTACTCGTGTCTCTTATTTGGATATCAAAGTCGCTATATTGATTAAGGATGGCGTATTGCACTCAAATTGTCACTACCATAAACATGTCAAATGTTTCTTCTTCCAAAAGATGAGTATAATATTATGACATGGTAATCATTCAGGGAAGTTCCTGTGACAATATATATTGGACACAGTGTACAATAAATCTTATCTGAAGCCCATTAGGCTGAAATCGTACTCCGACGTTCCTGTTCCGCCCGTGGTTCGAAAAAAAATAAAAATAAATAAAAATAAAAAAAATAAAAACCACGCATTTAAGGCTAGCCAGGTAGGAAGGTATTTTTCTCGCTTGTTGGTATATATTCCAATGTAAGTGTTGAAGGTGAGAGACTCAGTGGTTTTGTTTTGTTATGCAGCAAAGTCCTCAACAGACAAACCCTGTGTTTTATGTTTATGTTGATTCTGTTGTATAAGATAGCAAATTCATTATTGTAAAAATTCAGTTTTCATTGGATGGTTGACATCCAGAATTTGATACGGGTGAGCCAGAAACTCTGATGTTAAGTGTCACCTTGATGTACAGCTCAGTATCTTGGTGGAAAATTAGATCATTTTCAACCTGTAACTAGGCCTGGGATAAGTTCATGGAGTTCTGCTACGTGGAACTCCGCGAAGTGCTGAAAAAACTCCACGTGCTTCACGGAGTTCCAAGAGCGGCAGAGTGTGGTAAGTCGCGCTGCTCGCATTGATTTAGAGCACCGGGAGTTTGTCCTGTGCTGTAAAATCACTACAAACGGCACTATGCATCGTGTTAGAGGGTGCTGCTTCTTTTTGCCACTCGAGTAGATATTCTTCTCGAGCGGCAGCTTCCTCAACGTCGGGAAGAAATGTTACGATTATTTTTTCTATTATTATTTTTTCAATTTTTTTTCATTATTTTTAATAATAATATTCAATTTTTCAAATTAGTGATTTGTATGGGCCAACAGGTGCTCTTAATGAAGGATCGTTTCTCTGCGATTATTAATGGCCACTCTATTTTCTCTGATCATTCTCCAGGCACATGGCCCGATTCCACGGAATGGTTACTAAGAAAACCATCCGGAACACTGTACATCTTGCCGACGTGCAGCGTGGTTATCGACGTGCTTGGAACAAGTAATAAATATTTAATTTTTAACTTTTCATTTTAAATTTTTGGTTCACCTGAAACTGGTCCTGTGTACCAGTTTGCATACGTCTATTGCGAGGCTATGTGATTAAATTTTTTTTCTTAAAATGCCCCTCTGGGCATATTCCACGCCAGAGTCTGCATTTGTTTGTGATGGTTGCTGTGACAACCATCTGAAGCACCATACGCTGCTGCCGGCGCTCTGCACATACGTGGCGTGCACGTGGACACAGTTTCCGATTCTCTATTTTTACTTGCAGCCCGTGCCAGGTCACGTGGGACACGCTGTCAAATATTTCCGAGCTCACACAACGCCGGAGGTCAGTTTCCTATCTCTTCATACTTCTATGGAGATCAATGTTTCACATTCATGCTCCTTTGTAATTCGCCTTGTGCATTATGTTTTTCTCACAATAGAATTCAAGGAAGCACTGGTTGCTCCTTGTAGTAATTTTGTGAAGCAGAAGAGGTCTGCAGTAGCGGAATACCTTTGATTGGCTCCTTTCTTGATTTGTCCTTGGTGTAAACACTCCAGGCTTTGAGGTAGGAAACTCACTTCTTTTCCCTCATTTTAAAATATTTTTAAAATATTTACCTAGCACGTATCGACATCCCTTTTCACAAATTAGTTCTTTATGCAGGTTTTTGATTGACTCTGAGGGACAGTGCGCGATCTATTTTCATAATCTCTCCATGAGAAATTTTCTCAAACAGGTGAGATATACAACACGCTTTTTCACTTTATCATTTTGTGTCTTTTTTCTCCCACAAACTGACTTTGAAATACCTATCCTTTTACTCACACAGGCTGTAAACTCATGGTTTATAGTCCTGATGAAGACCCCACGGTGATGTTGCCTACCCACACATGTATATAGGGGGTTGGAACGCCGACGTTAACTGCACAAGCGTTTTTGCCCATATAGACACATCTATGCTTGGAATAAAAATCGCATGTCTATCTAGGGTGATCTAGTGTATATTGATGCTGAAAATAAGTCTTTGTTAATGTGTTCTGAATTTGTACATTGTGTATTAGTCCAGACGTTCATTATTATTGATATGTTTATAAATCACACACGATATATGATTTTCTAATATATCGGTATCCCACACAATTTTTCAAGTTCAATTGAGTTTTTGTCATTTTTGTTTTGTGTTAATGTTTATGTCAGTTGTGTGTTCTTATGCATCATTAATTTATAGTCCTACTTCAGTGAGGACAAACTGATTTATAAAGTAATTTTTCCTTTTTCGTGGCAGAACCTCTGTCCATATACTGCATCCTCAACGCAAGCAGGAGATTTCTCTACGTGAGAGGTTGCGACCTGCTGCAACCTGCTGCGACCTCCCGCGTTGAGAAATCTCGCAGGGAGGAGGTCTAGAGTGCAATTTGTCTCGCCAGCGCTCATCAACTTAGTGTTGGCAAGCAGCGTGAGATAAAAAACTCAGCATACGTCACTTGCAAAGTTTTGCGGATGCGGAGTGGGCAAACCTCTGTAATGAATTACAAAAGGACAAAAAGGATAATTTGAGACTAACATGTTACTTAGAGAAGAGGGGTTCCGGATGCTTCCATTTGATAATCTTCTTTTATCAGACAGAAATTAGGCAAATATGCTGATAACAATAAGTCAAATGTCCATACGAGATGAGATAATCTGGTGGTCTACAAGGTGAAATACTGCTGACAATTCCTGGAGCTCACTGGTGACCTCAAATTCTGACCATCAGAGTTTGGAATTTGTGACACTAAGATTTTGCCTGGGTAAGTTAGGTGAATGAAAGGGTAATATTATGTAAGTATGCCATTGGGATGAATGGATATTTTTTCTAGGACAGGGGATCTGACCCATTTTCTTTGTGGATGAAGTGAGTCTAGTGAGGAAGGCATTAATGATACTGGGTACAGGAATGAGGGATTCTTAAGACAGGTCGTAATGATGAAGAGCAGAATAGCATTATCATACCTGCTGGAGTTGATTGTGGTCATGATCTTAACATGGTCCTTCAGGGTGCCATGGATGAAATGATGTTGGACCTGGCCTTTTTTGTAGGGTTTCCCAATTTTTTTTGCCTTCCTCCTGTATTGTTTCTGACCTGTTTTTGTTGGTTTTATGACTCTAGGCACTTTACCTCTGCTGATCAGTGTTAAAGTGTATGTGCTCTCTTCTGAAAACTTGTTAAGATTGGTCTACACCTGTTTGGCATATGGCCAAGTCTGAAACTCCCCCTTTAACTACATATAGGTCACCCCTAAGGTAGGCCCTAGGTAGCCCTATGGACAGGGTGCTGTGTAGGTAAAAGGTAGGACATGTGCCTTTGTTGCGTGGCATGTCCTGGTAGTGACAAACAGCCTATTTGGTTTCTCACTGCTGTGAGGCTGCTCCTCTCATAGATCCGCATTGGTAATTCCCTGATATGTGTTTCAGTGGTAATTTCTAATCTGGAAGGAGTAGCATTGCCATATTTGGAATAGTGGTGATAAATCCTGCTTATTGGTAAAAGCAAATTTTTCATTGCTATTTTAGAAATGCCACTTTTAGGAGTGGGAATTTCTGTGTGATTGTGACGCTTTGTGCTTTGCAACCTGACTCCAATCAATGTCTGGTTTAGACTGACAGGGGCCTGTTTTGTGCATTCACTCTAGACAGTCACAAAGGGAGCTGACGTGTGCCCCACAAATCCTGATGAGTCTTCCTGTGCTAGAGTGGTGGGAGGTGTTGTCACCTGCACCTGAATAGGGCTGTGCCTGCCTTTGACAATGCTGTCTCCACCCCCCTGTATTGTGTCTGGGGCTGAGATTGAATGGGGATATTGTGCACTTCTTAAGTTGTTTTGAAGTTACCTCCAGATCAAAGATGTCAGGTTATTACTCCTCAGGGTCCGGATGATGCAATAAGGGGTCCACCTTTCGACATCCCCAACTCCTATTAAATAGTACGGAGTATTAGGGCCATCAAATGAGGGAAGGGTAGGATGGGAACGGCGGGGAGAAGAACCTAAAAGACAAATAACACAGAGGTAAATACAAATGCATGCAACACTACTCTCAATTGGTCTCACTAGGACATAAACTACCTTATCCACTTTGGCGTCTACCACAACAGTCCCTTGCGTCAGGAACCAACCAATGATCAGTCAAACGTGGATCTGTTTCCAAAAACACAAAGAGAAACAACAGGTTACCATCCTGCACTGCCTGGTACCAAAGCATTCATCTCTTCATTTAGCCCACCATACATACCGGTTCTGCCATTTGGGATTGGGGAATAAAAATCAGAAAAAACAAAAGAGGCTTCAGTTCAGCGCTTAAGGTAAATCCAGTAAAATGACGGAACAAGTCTCGTTCCCGAAGTTCGTATATCAAGCAATCCAAAAGTGTTAATTCAGCACAGAAGTATTATTCCTACTGAAGTGTAGTTCCTATCAGAATATCTCTTCGCAACAAACAAACCAAAAGAAAAGGACGCTGTACTCCAGCCTCAGAGTAGGAGCGCCCGGTTAACAGTTTAGCGGTTTCCTCACCGCTCCAAGCAAAACGATCCTTCCGGGCTAGAAACGCCTGTAAGAGTGTCTCCAGAAAATACCTGAAATCCTTTCCCGCACTGGAATCCTCCAAAACGGAATGCGCTCCATGGAACTTCAGGCTCGAGAAGTGCTCAGCCGAGCACTAGCAACGCAGTGACTTTCAGAGGTGAGAACTAACCAACACGGACCACGGAGTTCCTTGTGTCCCAAATCCGCTCTCAGCCGAGAGCTCAACAAACAATTCAGAATTACACACGTACTCCTACGTGCGGCGCGTCTTGAAATAGACACATGCTCCACCTCCATCTATGCAGGCCTTCTGGGAATTGTAGTTGCATATATCAGGTAGGCGCTAACGACGGCGATTCCTGACAGTAGGTCCCCCTGCCGTGCGCCTCCTAGAAACAGGCTTAGTGGGGAATCAACGATAAAAAGAATGCACTGCGACAGGGGCGTGTACGTTGCAGCTGGGTTCCCAAGAATCATCTTCAGCGGTGTACCCCTTCCATGAGATGAGATATTGTATTGCGAATCCAGTATCCTCCCAACTTCATATTCCAATCCACCATCGCATGCCACCGGAGGTGGTGCTCGACGTCGTGCCCCTAGAGCCGGTTTCAGAAGGCTGCAATGAAATACCGGTTGGATACGAATAGTGCCTGGCAATCGCAACCTGTAGGTAACCGGGTTGATCTGTTTGACCACGGTGTATGGTCCGGTGAACCTTGGATGGAACACGCTACGCAATTTGAACTTGATGTTCTTCGTGGATAACCATACACGGTCCCCAACGTTGTACTGAGGGCCATCGCTATGGTGACGATCCTCCCCTCGTTTGTACGTCTGTTTTGCCAGGACCAAATGCTGCCTTGCTTTATCATGTATGGTCTGTAGAGACTTGATGTGCTCACGAACTGAGGGTTGGTTTACCAGATCGTCCGGTATACGGATGGGCAAGGTCTTTGCATCGTGACCGTAGTTAGCCACAAACGGGGACACCCCGTGGAACAGTGCAGAGCGTTGTTATAGGCCAGTTCCGCCAACCACAACATGGAAACCCAGGAATCCTGAGCCTCCCCGGAGTAGCATCTCAGGTATTTCTTCAAAGTCTGATTGAGCCTTTCCGTTTGGCCATCGGTCTGAGGATGAAAGCTTGTTGATACCGCAGATTCGATGTGCAACGCCTTACACCACATCCTCCAAAAGCTCGCTATAAACTGAAGTCCTCTATCGGATACTATGACCTGAGGTATTCCATGTATTCTTATGACATTGGATAGCAGTAGCTGAGCGGTCTGTCCCGCAGTGGGTAGGTTCTTACAGGGAATGAAATGACCCATCTTAGTAAAGCTATCCACTACTACTAGAATGGCAGAATACCCTTGATCCGTAGGCAACCTCGTGATGAAGTCCAAACTGATGTTCTGCCAGGGCTGTTGAGGAGTAGGCATGGGCATGAGCTTCCCTTTCTTTTTCGATGTATCCCCTTTACTTCGCATCTCGAGACCCAGTTGTGAACATCCTTGAGCAAAGAGTCCCACCAAAAATGGCGTTGCATCAATTGTCCTGTCTTTCGAATGCCTGGATGTTCTGCCAAGGGAGAGTCATGACACCATCTGTATGCTTCTTTCCATAGTTTAGGTGTCCGAAGGTACAATTTGTTGTTCTGGAAAGGAAACCCATGTCTGATAGAACGGTTGTTATCCAACTCAGCCCATCTTTTCCATTCATCAGTATTTCGATGTTTGCTCACCTTCTCCAAGAATTGGTCTGCCCTGATGACACATAGCACCTTAGCGGGATCGATTATGGTTTCTGTGGTTCTCACGACCGACTCGTTGGTGGATTCCTGCAGAGATAACGAGTCAGCCTTGCGATTCTCGGATCCTGGTCTGAAGGTAATTACAAAGTCGTACTCCGCAAAAAACAACATCCACCTCATCTGACGCTGTGAGAGGTGCCGAGCCGTTTTCAGGTACTGCAGATTCCTGTGATCGGAGTACACCATGATGGGGAACCGGGCCCCCCATAGGTATTGCCGCCAATCCTGGAATGCTTTCTTTATTGACAATAGTTCCTTTTCCGCAATAGTGTAGTTCTTTTCTGCGGCATTTAACTTCTTAGATAGATAGGCTACTGGATGCAGTTTTCCTGTGTATTTATCCCTCTGTGAGAGGATAGCCCCTATGGCTTCATCGGATGCGTCAGCCTCCACTATGAAAGGTACCTCAAGTACGGGATGTCGGAGCACTGGCGCTGTAGTAAAAGCTTGTTTCAAAAAGGCAAATGCTGACGAAGCCTCACTGGTCCAGACAAAGAAACACCCTTTCTCAGCAATCTGGTGATAGGGATTGCCACCTGTGAGAAATGCTGTATGAATCGTCGATAATAGTTCGCGAATCCCAGGAAGCATTGTACATCCCTCACGTTCTTGGGAATGGGCCAATCCTGCACTGCTTGAACCTTGCGTTCCGCCATGCACAACCCCTCAGGACGAAGCACAACCCCCAGAAACTCCACCTCGTGCACCTCAAATTCACACTTGCTAAGCTTGCAGAACAAGTGATTATCTCTCAGTTGGGTCAATACCTGAATGACGTGTTCGTGGTGTACCTCATGAGACTCGGAATAGATTAGTATCTCGTCTATGTACACCACTACAAAACGATCCACATACTCTTTCAGCACATCATTCAGGAAGCACTGGAACGCTGCGGGGCGTTACATAACCCGAACGGCATCACCATGTATACAAACAGACCGTAACGTGTTTTAAAGGCGGTCTTCCACTCGCCCCCCTCCGTGATGCGCACCAGATGATACGCCCCCCTCGGATCCAGTCTAGTGTATACATTGGCTTCACGCACTTGATCTAGTATCACCGATATAAGTGGCAGAGGATAGCGATTGCGCACAGTGTTTTTATTTAACATCCTATAATCACAACAGGCTCTTAACTCACCACTAGCTTTGGCTATAAAGAAAAGAGGAAAGCGGCCGGAGAGCGTGATGGCCAAATGAAACCTATTTCGAGAAAGTGGTCAAGATATTCCCTAAGGTGTCTTGTTTCTGGGTCCGACAGGGCATACACCCTACAAGCGGGGATGGTCGCTCCTTCGACCAAGTCAATCTGGCAGTTATATATCCTATGTGGCGGTAACTGTTCCGCCTGAGCCTTGCTAAACACATCCGTAAACTGAACATATTCGCACTGCAATACCACGTCCTTCTCAGCCGCAGTGGCTACACAAAACGGATGAGCCAAAGATGCTGCTTGGGAGGAGGTCTCCGGAGAAAAATATTCTTTGCAGTCTTCCGATAGAAACTGGATCGTCTTACTTCTCCAGTCTATCGTGGGATTATGGTGCCAGAACCATGGCATTCCCAAGATTAGCTCGTAGTGGGGAGCATCTATGATGTTCAATGCCAAATACTCTAAATGCTGCTTCCTCCCTACAGTAACCGATAACCTCACTGGCTCTGTTTGTTCCGTAATCATTCCTGATTTCAGAGGCTTGCCATCCACCGCCAATACTTCTTCTGGGATAGCGCGAGGTACACTACACAAGGCTAACTGTTTCACTAACCCGCTATCAATGAAATTCCCTGTGGCACCTGAATCTAACATGGCTAAAACCTGGAATATCTGTTGATTATACTCCAAACACATGGTAAGCACAATGTGCGATTCTATATCCTTGAGCTCGTGGGTTGACAAAGATGGAATCTTCCATTCCTTCTCCCCTATAGTCACAGAAGGTTTAACCCCAACTGCACCGGTGTCGGACAAAGAACTGAGGCGGCTGCCTTCTTGTACCTATAAGGGGGACCCTGTGATTTAGGCTTAGCAGGGCAGTCTCTTACAAAGTGTCCCCTTTTTCCGCAATACATGCACAGCCCTTGTGCACGACGGCTCTCCCTCTCTGCTTGGGATAATGGTGCCCTGATAGCTCCTATCTCCATGGGTTCCGCCACGGAGTCCCCCATGAGCTGTTCTCGCTTAGGGTTTTTATCGGACCGATTGAAATACCTTTCTCCCCTATGTCTCTCACCCCCTCTCTCGGACATACGTCCATCAAGCCTCAAAGTAAGACCAGTACAGGTGACTGGCTGAGGATCTATTTGGGCCAGAACATCTTTCAAACCCTCGCGCAGGCCCTGGTAAAAAAGAGACATTCTCTTTTCTTCCGGCCAAGCGGCTTCCGCTACCAATCGATTGAACGACATAAGATATGTAACTAAATCGTTGTTCCTCTGTTTCAACTCTAGGAGCTCACGATCTGCACTGAAGGTGGTGGTTCGCCTATCAAACACACTCTCCAATGCAGCCTGAAAGGCATCCCAGTCTGACAACACCGGGTCATTGTTTCTGACTAAGGGAACAGCCCAATTCGCTGCATCTCCTATCAAATAAGAAATAGCGAAAGCTACCCTGGAATGGTTGCTGGGAAACGACGAGGGTTTACAGGAAAAATGAAGCAAGATCTGCGTTAAAAAAACCTGTATTTTTTGTGCATCGCCAGCATATCTTTCTGGGCTCGCCAAAGGGATGGGAGGTGGCACGGTGACATGTACTTGTGGTGTGGGGGCAGATATATCAAAAGGATTATGGGATAACTTGTCTACTTTATCGCGCAGAGCTGCAGTTTCAGCTCTGGAGGCCACAAGTTCCTGCTGCACCAAGGATAGTGCTTGAATGACGTATTCCATGGTTGCCATTTATTGTCACTACCGGACCGGGAGGAGTACGTATTCGTGGGGGCGTAATTCTGTCAGGTTGTTACTCCTCAGGGTCCGGATGATGCAATAAGGGGTCCACCTTTCGACATCCCCAACTCCTATTAAATAGTACGGAGTATTAGGGCCATCAAATGAGGGAAGGGTAGGATGGGAACGGCGGGGAGAAGAACCTAAAAGACAAATAACACAGAGGTAAATACAAATGCATGCAACACTACTCTCAATTGGTCTCACTAGGACATGAACTACCTTATCCACTTTGACGTCTACCACAACAGTCCCTTGCTTCAGGAACCAACCAGTGATCAGTCAAACGTGGATCTGTTTCCAAAAACACAAAGAGAAACAACAGGTTACCATCCTGCACTGCCTGATACCAAAGCATTCATCTCTTCATTTAGCCCACCATACATACCGGTTCTGCCATTTGGGATTGGGGAATAAAAATCAGAAAAAACAAAAGAGGCTTCAGTTCAGCGCTTAAGGTAAATCCAGTAAAATGACGGAACAAGTCTCGTTCCCGAAGTTCGTATATCAAGCAATCCAAAAGTGTTAATTCAGCACAGAAGTATTATTCCTACTGAAGTGTAGTTCCTATCAGAATATCTCTTCGCAACAAACAAACCAAAAGAAAAGGACGCTGTACTCCAGCCTCAGAGTAGGAGCGCCCGGTTAACAGTTTAGCAGTTTCCTCACCGCTCCAAGCAAAACGATCCTTCCGGGCTAGAAACGCCTGTAAGAGTGTCTCCAGAAAATACCTGAAATCCTTTCCCGCACTGGAATCCTCCAAAACGGAATGCGCTCCATGGAACTTCAGGCTCGAGAAGTGCTCAGCCGAGCACTAGCAACGCAGTGACTTTCAGAGGTGAGAACTAACCAACACGGACCACGGAGTTCCTTGTGTCCCAAATCCGCTCTCAGCAGAGAGCTCAACAAACAATTCAGAATTACACACGTACTCCTACGTGCGGCGCGTCTTGAAATAGACACATGCTCCACCTCCATCTATGCAGGCCTTCTGGGAATTGTAGTTGCATATATCAGGTAGGCGCTAACGACGGCGATTCCTGACAGTAGGTCCCCCTGCCGTGCGCCTCCTAGAAACAGGCTTAGTGGGGAATCAACGATAAAAAGAATGCACTGCGACAGGGGCGTGTACGTTGCAGCTGGGTTCCCAAGAATCATCTTCAGCGGTGTACCCCTTCCATGAGATGAGATATTGTATTGCGAATCCAGTATCCTCCCAACTTAATATTCCAATCCACCATCGCATGCCACCGGAGGTGGTGCTCGACGTCGTGCCCCTAGAGCCGGTTTCAGAAGGCTGCAATGAAATACCGGTTGGATACGAATAGTGCCTGGCAATCGCAACCTGTAGGTAACCGGGTTGATCTGTTTGACCACGGTGTATGGTCCGGTGAACCTTGGATGGAACACGCTACGCAATTTGAACTTGATGTTCTTCGTGGATAACCATACACGGTCCCCAACGTTGTACTGAGGGCCATCGCTATGGTGACGATCCTCCCCTCGTTTGTACGTCTGTTTTGCCAGGACCAAATGCTGCCTTGCTTTATCATGTATGGTCTGTAGAGACTTGATGTGCTCACGAACTGAGGGTTGGTTTACCAGATCGTCCGGTATACGGATGGGCAAGGTCTTTGCATCGTGACCGTAGTTAGCCACAAACGGGGACACCCCGTGGAACAGTGCAGAGCGTTGTTATAGGCCAGTTCCGCCAACCACAACATGGAAACCCAGGAATCCTGAGCCTCCCCGGAGTAGCATCTCAGGTATTTCTTCAAAGTCTGATTGAGCCTTTCCGTTTGGCCATCGGTCTGAGGATGAAAGCTTGTTGATACCGCAGATTCGATGTGCAACGCCTTACACCACATCCTCCAAAAGCTCGCTATAAACTGAAGTCCTCTATCGGATACTATGACCTGAGGTATTCCATGTATTCTTATGACATTGGATAGCAGTAGCTGAGCGGTCTGTCCCGCAGTGGGTAGGTTCTTACAGGGAATGAAATGACCCATCTTAGTAAAGCTATCCACTACTACTAGAATGGCAGAATGCCCTTGATCCGTAGGCAACCTCGTGATGAAGTCCAAACTGATGTTCTGCCAGGGCTGTTGAGGAGTAGGCATGGGTATGAGCTTCCCTTTCTTTTTCGATGTATCCCCTTTACTTCGCATCTCGAGACCCAGTTGTGAACATCCTTGAGCAAAGAGTCCCACCAAAAATGGCGTTGCATCAATTGTCCTGTCTTTCGAATGCCTGGATGTTCTGCCAAGGGAGAGTCATGACACCATCTGTATGCTTCTTTCCATAATTTAGGTGTCGGAAGGTACAATTTGTTGTTCTGGAAAGGAAACCCATGTCTGATAGAACGGTTGTTATCCAACTCAGCCCATCTTTTCCATTCATCAGTATTTCGATGTTTGCTCACCTTCTCCAAGAATTGGTCTGCCCTGATGACACATAGCACCTTAGCGGGATCGATTATGGTTTCTGTGGTTCTCACGACCGACTCGTTGGTGGATTCCTGCAGAGATAACGAGTCAGCCTTGCGATTCTCGGATCCTGGTCTGAAGGTAATTACAAAGTCGTACTCCGCAAAAACAACATCCACCTCATCTGACGCTGTGAGAGGTGCCGAGCCGTTTTCAGGTACTGCAGATTCCTGTGATCGGAGTACACCATGATGGGGAACCGGGCCCCCCATAGGTATTGCCGCCAATCCTGGAATGCTTTCTTTATTGACAATAGTTCCTTTTCCGCAATAGTGTAGTTCTTTTCTGCGGCATTTAACTTCTTAGATAGATAGGCTACTGGATGCAGTTTTCCGGTGTATTTATCCCTCTGTGAGAGGATAGCCCCTATGGCTTCATCGGATGCGTCAGCCTCCACTATGAAAGGTACCTCAAGTACGGGATGTCGGAGCACTGGCGCTGTAGTAAAAGCTTGTTTCAAAAAGGCAAATGCTGACGAAGCCTCACTGGTCCAGACAAAAGAAACACCCTTTCTCAGCAATCTGGTGATAGGGATTGCCACCTGTGAGAAATGCTGTATGAATCGTCGATAATAGTTCGCGAATCCCAGGAAGCATTGTACATCCCTCACGTTCTTGGGAATGGGCCAATCCTGCACTGCTTGAACCTTGCGTTCCGCCATGCACAACCCCTCAGGACGAAGCACAACCCCCAGAAACTCCACCTCGTGCACCTCAAATTCACACTTGCTAAGCTTGCAGAACAAGTGATTATCTCTCAGTTGGGTCAATACCTGAATGACGTGTTCGTGGTGTACCTCATGAGACTCGGAATAGATTAGTATCTCGTCTATGTACACCACTACAAAACGATCCACATACTCTTTCAGCACATCATTCAGGAAGCACTGGAACGCTGCGGGGGCGTTACATAACCCGAACGGCATCACCATGTATACAAACAGACCGTAACGTGTTTTAAAGGCGGTCTTCCACTCGCCCCCCTCCGTGATGCGCACCAGATGATACGCCCCCCTCGGATCCAGTCTAGTGTATACATTGGCTTCACGCACTTGATCTAGTATCACCGATATAAGTGGCAGAGGATAGCGATTGCGCACAGTGTTTTTATTTAACATCCTATAATCACAACAGGCTCTTAACTCACCACTAGCTTTGGCTATAAAGAAAAGAGGGAAAGCGGCCGGAGAGCGTGATGGCCAAATGAAACCTATTTCGAGAAAGTGGTCAAGATATTCCCTAAGGTGTCTTGTTTCTGGGTCCGACAGGGCATACACCCTACAAGCGGGGATGGTCGCTCCTTCGACCAAGTCAATCTGGCAGTTATATATCCTATGTGGCGGTAACTGTTCCGCCTGAGCCTTGCTAAACACATCCGTAAACTGAACATATTCGCACTGCAATACCACGTCCTTCTCAGCCGCAGTGGCTACACAAAACGGATGAGCCAAAGATGCTGCTTGGGAGGAGGTCTCCGGAGAAAAATATTCTTTGCAGTCTTCCGATAGAAACTGGATCGTCTTACTTCTCCAGTCTATCGTGGGATTATGGTGCCAGAACCATGGCATTCCCAAGATTAGCTCGTAGTGGGGAGCATCTATGATGTTCAATGCCAAATACTCTAAATGCTGCTTCCTCCCTACAGTAACCGATAACCTCACTGGCTCTGTTTGTTCCGTAATCATTCCTGATTTCAGAGGCTTGCCATCCACCGCCAATACTTCTTCTGGGATAGCGCGAGGTACACTACACAAGGCTAACTGTTTCACTAACCCGCTATCAATGAAATTCCCTGTGGCACCTGAATCTAACATGGCTAAAACCTGGAATATCTGTTGATTATACTCCAAACACATGGTAAGCACAATGTGCGATTCTATATCCTTGAGCTCGTGGGTTGACAAAGATGGAATCTTCCATTCCTTCTCCCCTATAGTCACAGAGGGTTTAACCCCAACTGCACCGGTGTCGGACAAAGAACTGAGGCGGCTGCCTTCTTGTACCTATAAGGGGGACCCTGTGATTTAGGCTTAGCAGGGCAGTCTCTTACAAAGTGTCCCCTTTTTCCGCAATACATGCACAGCCCTTGTGCACGACGGCTCTCCCTCTCTGCTTGGGATAATGGTGCCCTGATAGCTCCTATCTCCATGGGTTCCGCCACGGAGTCCCCCATGAGCTGTTCTCGCTTAGGGTTTTTATCGGACCGATTGAAATACCTTTCTCCCCTATGTCTCTCACCCCCCTCTCTCGGACATACGTCCATCAAGCCTCAAAGTAAGACCAGTACAGGTGACTGGCTGAGGATCTATTTGGGCCAGAACATCTTTCAAACCCTCGCGCAGGCCCTGGTAAAAAGAGACATTCTCTTTTCTTCCGGCCAAGCGGCTTCCGCTACCAATCGATTGAACGACATAAGATATGTAACTAAATCGTTGTTCCTCTGTTTCAACTCTAGGAGCTCACGATCTGCACTGAAGGTGGTGGTTCGCCTATCAAACACACTCTCCAATGCAGCCTGAAAGGCATCCCAGTCTGACAACACCGGGTCATTGTTTCTGACTAAGGGAACAGCCCAATTCGCTGCATCTCCTATCAAATAAGAAATAGCGAAAGCTACCCTGGAATGGTTGCTGGGAAACGACGAGGGTTTACAGGGAAAATGAAGCAAGATCTGCGTTAAAAAAACCTGTATTTTTTGTGCATCGCCAGCATATCTTTCTGGGCTTGCCAAAGGGATGGGAGGTGGCACGGTGACATGTACTTGTGGTGTGGGGGCAGATATATCAAAAGGATTATGGGATAACTTGTCTACTTTATCGCGCAGAGCTGCAGTTTCAGCTCTGGAGGCCACAAGTTCCTGCTGCACCAAGGATAGTGCTTGAATGACGTATTCCATGGTTGCCATTTATTGTCACTACCGGACCGGGAGGAGTACGTATTCGTGGGGCGTAATTCTGTCAGGTTGTTACTCCTCAGGGTCCGGATGATGCAATAAGGGGTCCACCTTTCGACATCCCCAACTCCTATTAAATAGTACGGAGTATTAGGGCCATCAAATGAGGGAAGGGTAGGATGGGAACGGCGGGGAGAAGAACCTAAAAGACAAATAACACAGAGGTAAATACAAATGCATGCAACACTACTCTCAATTGGTCTCACTAGGACATGAACTACCTTATCCACTTTGACGTCTACCACAACAGTCCCTTGCTTCAGGAACCAACCAGTGATCAGTCAAACGTGGATCTGTTTCCAAAAACACAAAGAGAAACAACAGGTTACCATCCTGCACTGCCTGATACCAAAGCATTCATCTCTTCATTTAGCCCACCATACATACCGGTTCTGCCATTTGGGATTGGGGAATAAAAATCAGAAAAAACAAAAAGAGGCTTCAGTTCAGCGCTTAAGGTAAATCCAGTAAAATGACGGAACAAGTCTCGTTCCCGAAGTTCGTATATCAAGCAATCCAAAAGTGTTAATTCAGCACAGAAGTATTATTCCTACTGAAGTGTAGTTCCTATCAGAATATCTCTTCGCAACAAACAAACCAAAAGAAAAGGACGCTGTACTCCAGCCTCAGAGTAGGAGCGCCCGGTTAACAGTTTAGCAGTTTCCTCACCGCTCCAAGCAAAACGATCCTTCCCGACTAGAAACGCCCGTAAGAGTGTCTCCGGAAAATACCTGAAATCCTTTCCCGCACTGGAATCCTCCAAAACGGAATGCGCTCCACGGAACTTCAGGCTCGAGAAGTGCTCAGCCGAGCACTAGCAACGCGGTGACTTTCAGAGGCGAGAACTAACCAACACGGACCACAGAGTTCCTTGTGTCCCAAATCCGCTCTCAGCCGAGAGCTCAACAAACAATTCAGAATTACGCACGTACTCCTACGTGCGGCGCGTCTTGAAATAGACACATGCTCCACCTCCATCTATGCAGGCCTTCTGGGAATTGTAGTTGCATATATCAGGTAGGCGCTAACGACGGCGATTCCTGTCAAAAGACATTTTGAGTGTAAGTACAAGGACTCTGACCCCATGAATTTAGAAACTGCGTGGACTTATAACCAGACGCTGCTCGCTCTACATGCTGCACCAAGCCAGAAGGAACTGTTATGCTGCCAGGAAAACAGCCACTGGGACTTTGCTTTGTTGTGCTGACCTCCTGGAACGACTGCCTCTTTGCCCCAAGGACTCTGTGTGCCGGCCTGCTGCCTACTTTCCTGAACCTGCATGCCCCCCCAGTGCTCTCACAGGAGCTCAGTATGAGGTGATCACTGTGGACTGCTCCTGGTTGTTCCCTAGAACTTGTGTCTCACTTCCTTGCCTGGGAAGAGCACATTGTGAGCACTTCTTCCCTTCATAGTGCATGTTTAGCACTCACTGCTGAGACATCGGCATCTTAAATTCCGTGCAGCTGTCCTTCTTCTCCTGTGGCTGTGTCCCCTTCAACATCAGCGCGAGGAGAACAGGGTTACTTCTCCCGGTGAGGAGCAGCTGGGGCGAAGTGCAGCGGCACCTGCCAGGCGGCATCCTTCGTACATGGATGAGGCTGCGCTGTCTGCTGAGGTGCCGCTCCATGAGAGGCCCAGCGTTGAGTGTCCCCAGGGTCCGCCTCTCTACTTTGTTCATGCGATGGGGCTACACCCTGGGCGGACGTCTCTGTGAGGTGCATAACCCTGCCTTGTTAGTCTGGCGATGAAAGATGTGCCGAGTGCACGCTTCCTCAAAACGGGGAGAGACCTCAACGGAGGACCCCGTGGTGTGAGTTTTGCTCCGGACCCCCCTGCATTTGTAGAACGGCAGCTGCTGGGTGAATTTAAAATGCTGCAAAACGACTCAGGGGCCGATTCCGATTCGGGCCGGAAAACGTACCGACCGACTCGGAGCCGGAATTAATTCCGACCGACACGTACAGGTGCAGGCCGACCCGCAAAGTACGATGAGAAGCGTGCAAAATCCGACCGACTCGTACGGAACACAAGCCGAACGACCAAGCCGCGCGGAAAACAGCCATCCGGCCAGAAAACCACGCGAATCGAACCGACCGACACACACCAGGAATGAACCCGAACGAAACGTACCCGCGACCTCCTACCCGCCAAGTACGATGCAACGCGTAGAAAACACGACCGAGTCGCACGGAGCCCAAGCCGTACGACCAACACGCATACAAAACTGCGAGCAGAAGCAACCCAATACACCGCGACCGACGCGTACGCAGCATAGAAAACAGCACAAACACAGCGTGAACGACTCGGAGAAGCTCGTACGAGACAACTGCAGGGTCCGACTCGGTCACAAGAACGTCTCCTACATGCACAAAAAGTACAAAGGGAAAAACACACAAAAAAAGGCCAAACAAGCAATTACAAAGCCAATAAATACTGGGGGGGGGGGGCAGGGAACAAAGACACACCCACAACTCCACCCATATAAAGGACACAATTCCCTACCATGATCCTTTGCAAATTCAAATTACCTGCCAGCACTGAACAGACAGCAACCACACACCCACCCACAGCTCATCCATCACACAAGCCACACACCATCAGCACCTCAACAAATAGCACCCTCACATACACCCAGCTAAACACTCACACACCCTCACCTGCACACCAACACACACATCACTCACCATCACCACCCATCACCATGCCCCCAAAGAAGAATCATAAGTTCCTAGATAGTGAATTGGAAGTCCTGGTAGATGAGATCCCCAGGGTAGAGCCACAGCTGTTTGGTACACTGGTCCAACAGACAACCATGTCGCAGAAAACCAAGATGTGGGAGAGGATTGTCGACAGGGTGAACGCACAATCACCATGTTTGCGCACAAAGGGAGACATCCAGAACAGGTGGTATGACGTGCGCAGGAGGGTCAGGGAGCTGTTGAAGAAGGACTACCTCTTGAGCCAACACACCGGCAGTGGCCCTCCTGCCAAACCAGTATACCTCAGGCCCTGGGAGGAGAAGGTGCGGGCCATCCTACCACCAGTGAGCGTATATGGACTAGAAAACATCCCAGAGCCTGGTGAGTACATAACAAATGTACACAATATTGTGCGACAATACACACACATCACTGTCAAGGGGAGAGTCAAACCATGCACCCTTAGCAAATACACACCAACCAGACCTGAATCATCCCAAATTGTGTATGTCAGTCAGATAAACACAACACATGCCATCTCATAGTGAAATGTAACTGTGTCATCACATGTACAAACACAACTACAACTACAGCTAGGCAGTGGCACTAATATAACTAACAAACACATCCAGACATGTAGCCACCACTACAACACCACCTCACAGTGAAGCCCACTGAAAGGAAGGAATCCTGTGTATGCTGGGCAAGTCAGTGTAGCCAATAGCATCATGGGAGTTGTAGTCACAGACATTGCCCACCCTCACAATGCGCACATCAACACCACCATGAACCATGCTCACATCACAGGGAGTGGAAAACAACTGACAAGATGGCTGACACTGGCTACTGCTGTGGGGAGCACAAGGTCCTGCTGGCAACTGTGCACCAACCAACAGCAGGACACCACTGACTGACATCCTGAAAGACAACTTGCACTCCCTGCAACGGAAGCACGTTCCATGGTGGAAAATCTGGCTGGGTGGGAAGGAGGACTGACAGCACTGACCATAGTTACCAGCAGCTCCACTCACACACCCCCTAACACAAACTCCACACAACTCACCTGGGAGAATGCATTGCCTCACACTCTAATCAAATATCCCACAAAGAACCACAACCCTGGGTCATGCAGTGTGAAGCACAGGGACACACATGTGACTTGCAGCAAAACTAACCCCAGGATAACACTGTCAGCCATCTTGTCAGCACAGGCACACAACCCCACAGGGAAGCAGAATCAAAAGGAAGGAAGCATGGGCATGCTGGGAAGTGGGGTGGAGGCAATAGCATGATGGGAGTGGTAGTCACAGCCCAACATCTCCCACCCACATGGCCCAGCAAGCTCACACCCAAGCATGCACACCTCACAGGGAGTCAAAAGCCACTTCAAAGATGGCTGACACTGGTGCTCAGTTGTGGGGAGCACATGGCCCTGCTGGGAACTGGGCACCAAGCAACAGCAGGACACCACTGTCAGCCATCTTGCCATTGCTCTCACACTCACACACAGTGAAGTCCACCCAAAAGCAAGTAAGTATGGGCATGCTGGGAAGTGGGGTGGAGGCAATAGCATGATGGGAGTGGTAGTCACATCCCAACATCCCCCACCCACATGGCCCAGCAAGCTCACACCCAAGCATGCACACCTCACAGGGAGTCAAAAGCCACTTCAAAGATGGCTGATACTGGTGCTCAGTTGTGGGGAGCACATGGCCCTGCTGGGAAATGGGCACCAACCAACAGCAGGACACCACTGTCAGCCATCTTGCAATTGCTCTCACACTCACACACAGTGAAGTCCACCCAAAAGCAAGTAAGTATGGGCATGCTGGGAAGTGGGGTGGAGGCAATAGCATGATGGGAGTGGTAGTCACAGCCCAACATCCCCCACCCACATGGCCCAGCAAGCTCACACCCAAGCATGCACACCTCACAGGGAGTCAAAAGCCACTTCAAAGATGGCTGACACTGGTGCTCAGTTGTGGGGAGCACATGGCCCTGCTGGGAACTGGGCACCAAGCAACAGCAGGACACCACTGTCAGCCATCTTGCCATTGCTCTCACACTCACACACAGTGAAGTCCACCCAAAAGCAAGTCAGTATGGGCATGCTGGGAAGTGGGGTGGAGGCAATAGCATGATGGGAGTGGTAGTCACAGCCCAACATCCTCCACCCACATGGCCCAGCAAGCTCACACCCAAGCATGCACACCTCACAGGGAGTCAAAAGCCACTTCAAAGATGGCTGACACTGGTGCTCAGTTGTGTGGAGCACATGGCCCTGCTGGGAACTGGGCACCAAGCAACAGCAGGACACCACTGTCAGCCATCTTGCCATTGCTCTCACACTCACACACAGTGAAGTCCACCCAAAAGCAAGTAAGTATGGGCATGCTGGGAAGTGGGGTGGAGGCAATAGCATGATGGGAGTGGTAGTCACAGCCCAACATCCCCCACCCACATGGCCCAGCAAGCTCACACCCAAGCATGCACACCTCACAGGGAGTCAAAAGCCACTTCAAAGATGGCTGATACTGGTGCTCAGTTGTGGGGAGCACATGGCCCTGCTGGGAACTGGGCACCAAGCAACAGCAGGACACCACTGTCAGCCATCTTGCCATTGCTCTCACACTCACACACAGTGAAGTCCACCCAAAAGCAAGTAAGTATGGGCATGCTGGGAAGTGGGGTGGAGGCAATAGCATGATGGGAGTGGTAGTCACAGCCCAACATCCCCCACCCACATGGCCCAGCAAGCTCACACCCAAGCATGCACACCTCACAGGGAGTCAAAAGCCACTTCAAAGATGGCTGACACTGGTGCTCAGTTGTGGGGAGCACATGGCCCTGCTGGGAAATGGGCACCAACCAACAGCAGGACACCACTGTCAGCCATCTTGCCATTGCTCTCACACTCACACACAGTGAAGTCCACCCAAAAGCAAGTAAGTATGGGCATGCTGGGAAGTGGGGTGGAGGCAATAGCATGATGGTAGTGGTAGTCACAGCCCAACATCCCCCACCCACATGGGCCAGCAAGCTCACACCCAAGCATGCACACCTCACAAGGAGTCAAAAGCCACTTCAAAGATGGCTGACACTGGTGCTCAGTTGTGGGGAGCACATGGCCCTGCTGGGAAATGGGCACCAAGCAACAGCAGGACACCACTGTCAGCCATCTTGCCATTGCTCTCACACACAGTGAAGTCCACCCAAAAGCAAGTAAGTATGGGCATGCTGGGAAGTGGGGTGGAGGCAATAGCATGATGGGAGTGGTAGTCACAGATATTGGTCACCCCCACAACTGTCCCATCAACACCACCCTGAACCATGCGCACATCACAGGGAGTGGAAAAGAACTGACAAGATGGCTGACACTGGGTACTGCTGTGGGTAGCACAAGGCCCTGCTGGCAACTGTGCACCAACCAACAGCAGGACACCACTGACTGACATCCTGAAAGACAACTTGCACTCCCTGCAATGGAAGCACGTTCCATAGTGGAATATCAGGCTGGGTGGGAAGGAGGGCCGGATGTCTACCAAATACAACCAATGCAGACCATGTACACACCCCAACATTCATATAGAAATGCCCAAAGTATGCAGGACAATGTGCTACACCAATATCAACCTCTGACTGTGACAACTTAGGACAATGCAATGTACAGGCCCGCATCCAGAGGTACAGTCACAACTGTCATGTGTGTCAACCATTCATGCCTGCAGAAACATAACATACATTGTGTGTGTCTCCCAAAAACAGGTGATGATGGGGACACAGCAGCAGACGCTGAGGAGTCCCTGTCCCAGGCTCAAGGGGAAACGGAGCTCACTGGTGTGGAACAGCCTCTGCCCTCCTCGGATGACGAAGACCTACCTGGCACCTCCGGAGCAAGTCATCATGCAGCACCAGCAGGACCACCAGCTGCACCCCCTGCAACCACCCCTCCAACGACTGTCAACACACATACCACCCCTGCTGACACGGGCAGACCAAGGAGCACCACCACCACCAGCACAGGGACCCTGGACCAACGTGGGGCTATGGACACCAACACCACCAACAACCCCCAAGGGGGCCCAGGGTCACCTGTGTGTGACACCTCAGGTACTGCACGTGTCGCCAGGGGTGGTGGGAGGGGTGGGAGACATAGGTCGCTGATCGCAGAGGGGTCTGGACTGCATGATGACCCACAACTGGTACGCATAGCCGATGCGTACCAGTCCAGCACCGGAGAGCTCAGCCAGGTAGTGGGGCTCCTCAGGGACATTAAACAGCAGCAGGCTGCCCATCATGCCCGCTTGGACTCGCACATGTCCCGCGTGGAGTCCAAGTGGGACACACTGCAAGAGATGACGGCGGTGCATAGGGACATATTACAATGCCTCCGCCAGATGAGCAGCAACCAGTCAACACCTCCCTGTGTGCCCACAACATCTGGTGCTGAAACAACTGCAACTGCCACAGGGAGGGAGGATGACTCTGGCGGAGAGTCCCCTGCACCGCAGCAGCCTGCACTTGAGGGTCCCCCCAAAGAAGAGGGGTCGTCCGAGGAGGGGCAAGTGAGAGGCCGATGGCCATGTGCAACCCCCAGGAAGCCAAAACCTGTTCTGGATAATCACCTTTGTGCGCAAACTGTTCACCCTGTTGACTGCAACACAACTCCCCCACATGACATGGGGAGTACAAGTTGGACCAATGTATCAGATGACTGTGGACTTTATTCTGGACATATCTGCTACCAGGACTTCCAATTCATCTAGGAACTTTGGATTGCAATCAAAATGTACAGCACCCACCATCCTGTGCACTATACACACACATGTATGACAATAAACACACTAATACACCATACCTGCCTCTGTTGTGATTCCAACGTGGTTTCTGTCATGGAGATGATGACCTGCGAAATTACACTGTGCATGCTAACTGCTACAGCAAGTACAACACAGGCATGTGAGTCATGGCAACGTGACACATATGAGGGAGACACACCACCAGGGCTACACAACATATACACACCTAGGCCATCTGACTCATCGCCTACACTGATGTTGCCAGGAAATACGGTGCAATGCACAGACACAACACCTATTCACAGTCTCTGTCAACTAGCCCACTGGTGCAGTAAGCAAATGTCAGTCAGATGTGTGACCACAGACAACGCACATCACAAAGTGAAGCACAGGTTTATTACACATTTGCAACATGTTGTAACCACTACAGATGCAAGGCAATCCCACCTGGCAGCGGGCACACAGTCAACAAGTGTAGAAGGAAGGAAGTCCATGGGTGTGGCGCACATCACCTGTAGGGACATGACAGCTACCACCCTGGAAGTCGAATCACGGTGTCGGGGATCACAGTTGACCAAACCACTCTGAAAGTACCCTGTGAAGGACAGAAATGAAACACAGTCAAAAGCACTGAAGAACAGGACAGAACTGCAATACTCATGCCCAATACATGTCACAAGATACCCACCCAGAACCAAGTTAGCATGTCAACACTGTTGGGGAGTACAGACTACCTGTAAGGACACATCGCTACACGCATACAGTCATGTAGCACATGGACACACTCAAACAGCACCAGAGCACCACCAACACATATCATGCATACTCACATCATTGACATGACATCTCTGGATACTCACATTCAGCTGAAGAAGTTGGTGATGAGCTGTGTGCGGACATCACCATCATCATCATCATCATCACTGGCATCGTGGTCCAGGCCAGGATCCTCCACAGGTGGCGGATGTTGGTCATCGTCATCCAGGATGAGAGGCAACTCCTTCCGCACTGCCAGGTTGTGTAGCATGCAGCAGACGATGACAATCTTGCACACCTTTGCTGGGGCATATGGGAGGGCCCCTCCTGTCTTGTCCAGGCAGTGGAAGCAGCTCTTCAGGAGACCAAATGTCCGCTCAATCACTCTCCTGGTCCGACCATGTGCCTCATTGTAGCGCATCTGGCCTGGTGTCACAGGGTTCCTGAGGGGCGTCAGCAACCACAGCATGTTGGGGTATCCGGAGTCACCTACATACAGACAATTGCACATTAGCTGAGTTGGAAAAGAGGGTAAAACACTACATTGCAGAACACACACAATGGTACTAAGTCAGTACACACCAACAAGCCAGGCACGCTGGTTCCGCATCTGTGACATCATCCTCGGGATGCGACTACTCCTCATCACGTAGGCATCGTGTGCAGAACCGGGGAAATGGGCACAGACGTGTGAGATGCTCATATCTGCAAGACATACCACCAGTGCATTGACCGAGTGGTAGTGTTTGCGGTTCCTGTATGCCTGCTCTTGGGCCTGTGGTGGTACCAAAGCAACATGTGTCCCATCAATGGAGCCAATGACATGCGGCATCCTCCCCAGGGCATAGAAGTCACTCTTCACATCAGTGAGTTGTTGGAGTCTAGGGAAATAGACGTACTGGTTCAGGTAAATCAACATAGCCTCCAAAACATCGCGGAGCACACGGCTGAACATGGTTTGTGACATCCCACCAGCAGTCGCCACAGTGTGTTGAAAGGTACCGGTGGCAAAGAAGTGTAGGGCTACCATCACCTTCACCTTGGGGGTCAGCGCTGTAGGGTATGTCCGGCCAGCTTGCAAATGTGGGGCCAACCGCACCGTCAATACCTCAATCAGCGGCCTGGTGAAGCGGTACCGTCGGATGCAGTCCCGTTCCACCATGGTTGCAAGGTCAGGGAATGGTCTATGGACAGCTGGTGCCCTGCAGTGCATAGGTGAAGAAAGAAAGATTGTCAGTCACCCCACATATGTGGCATTGACCATACTCAATATCACATGATACATCATTATGAGGCACAAGTACATGATGTGTGCAGTTCCGTAAGGACATGTATGGCACATACATGGCCAACATCTAACATCACAGTTCAACAAGTGGCATCAACAAGTCCCAGGTTGTGCCATGGGATATCATGAGGCCGTGTCACAGTTCCCATCTCCTGCTGCCACGTTCCAAACACACCCCACAGTGACATGTGAGGACAGATGTGCCCCAGGCATCACAGCTCAACGACAGGTAGATTCCCAGGGACCCTGTATTGCCACATGGACACTGGCATGACATGGTGTATCATGAATACACCACAGCAAAACAACCATGACCCCCACAGGTAGTGGTCCCTGTTGCCTCGGCAGGGCAGACATGGACGTCTGTGACACACACACGTACAACATCAAAGTCCATGCACAAACAACGTGGATGTGGAGACTGTCTCCCATTGTGCACATGGAATCAGAGACATTGTAAACACAACATGCACACAGACTGTGGAGGACCATCAATATTGTGGCAATGGGTCACCCTGGGACGTACATACCGTCACACATGGGACTCAGGGGGTATGTGACATGACATACACAGACACCACCGTGAAATGTGACCATGCCACATGCACAGAAATGAACAGTTGCACATCACAGTGGTCATGTACACGAAACACCAAGGATTCTGTCCCCATGAACACGTGCACAGCCTGGGAGTGGCTGCCCCCAAGTGACACCCACAGAACAACATGTTCACCCCCATACACGGAATATGTAATGCAGCCTTACATGCCTCAGGATACAGTGTGGACAGGCTGTGGTGTTGTAGGTGTGCCCCTCACTCCCTGGGAAGTATATGTTGCTGGCATATATTCACCTGTGACAGGCATGGTGACATATGCCAGTGACTTGTACAGGGACGCGTTGGACAGCAATGGACCGATCGGTGCGCGCACATTGGGCATTGCATTCAATGTGAGCGGGTACGCGTTGTATTGGCAATACGCGTTGGACAGCAATGGACCGATCGGTGCGCACACATTGGCCATTGCATTCAATGTGAGCGGGTACGCGTTGTATTCGCAATACGCGTTGGACAGCAATGGACCGATCGGTGCGCACACATTGGCCATTGCATTCAATGTGAGCGGGTACGCGTTGTATTCGCAATACGCGTTGGATAGCAATGGACCGATCGGTGCGCACACATTGGCCATTGCATTCAATGTGAGCGGGTACGCGTTGTATTGGCAATACGCGTTGGACAGCAATGGACCGATCGGTGCGCACACATTGGCCATTGCATTCAATGTGAGCGGGTATGCGTTGTAAGCGCAATACGCGTTGGACAGCAATGGACCGATCGGTGCGCACACATTGGCCATTGCATTCAATGTGAGTGGGTACGCGTTGTATCCGCAATACGCGTTGAACAGCAATGGACCATCGGTGTGCCCGGCCGGCACATTGCATTCAATGTGAGCGGGTACGCGTTGTATCCGCAATACGCGTTGAACAGCAATGGACCGATCGGTGTACCCGGCCGGCCCATTGCATTCAATGTGAGCGGGTACGCGTTGTATCCCGGTTACGCGTTGAACAGCAATGGACCGATCGGTGTGCCCGGCCGGCCCATTGCATTCAATGTGAGCGGGTACGCGTTGTATCCCGGGTACGCGTTGAACAGCAATGGACCGATCGGTGTGCCCGGCCGGCCCATTGCATTCAATGTGAGCGGGTACGCGTTGTATCCCGGGTACGCGTTGAACAGCAATGGACCGATCGGTGTGCCCGGCCGGCCCATTGCATTCAATGTGAGCGGGTACGCGTTGTATCCACAATACGCGTTGAACAGCAATGGACCGATCGGTGCGCACCCATTGGCTATGGCCTGGCCTGGCAACGGACGCGTTTTCAAATCTTGAACGAGTCTGATGCTGGAAATTCAGTTGGTCACCCACAACAATGTTGCAAATTCATGGGTGTCATGAAGTTGAACTTTTGAAGGATGCTGTGGGCGTGTGTAAGTGGTGCAATTCCATGGATTGGCCAGATTCAGAAGATGCAAAGACTTGGACCTATCACTTTGGACACATGGGACAGTATCTGCCTCTGCAGCACACATATAATGCTGGCTGTTCCCCTGAGAGCTCACTTGCCTGCACTACATGCTCCAGGACGACATCTGCCACCACCACTGCTGCTGTATCTGCACCCTCTGGACCCTGCAATGGCACGTACTGTGGAGAGAGCCCCAGCCTTCAGCACTGAGGAGAACCAGGCCCTGCTGGACAGCCTCCTTCCACAGTACAGCAAGCTGTATGGGAAAGCAGGGGAGCAGGTGAGTGTGCTGTCCACTGCCTTACTAAATGTGCATGTTGTCTGACTAGCAAGGCTAACAGTCTGCACGCCACTGGCTAGCAGGCTCACTGAGTAGTTGTCACCCCCCATAGTGTGTAGTTACATGCACTGAACAGGTATAGTGCAGTGACAGTGCATTTAAACAAGGTTTTACTTCCCAGGCAATGATACCATGTAGTAACTGCTGGCATACTGTCCATAGCCATCATTGCACTGCCTGTGTACATCATGTGCCCCTGTGATTGAGACATGTATATCCAACTGTGTAATGCACGGATATGTTGCATGTGTAGTAATGGCATTCTCACTTTGTCATCCTCACAGGTTGATGCCCACCAGAAGCAGAAGATATGGCTGACCATCGTCCGGGCAGTGAGATCCGTGGGGGACTACAAGCGCCGGATCCGCAACTGCCAGAAGAGGTGGCAGGACCTTCGGGGCTGGACCCGGAGGATCGCACGGGTCCAGCTGAAGCTGTCGCCTCCTCGCAGGAGGGGCGGACACCAGACCCTGACCCCCACATGCTCAGGATCCTGGCAGTGGTCTTCCCTGATCTGGATGGGCAGCTGAAGGCCAGAGAGCAGCAAGGAGGGGGTGAGTCCATGACTGCATTGTGAACTTTGTCTGCCATGCTATGTGCCCTCCTCTGGCCTGGTTAAACTTCCACAGTACATCAGTCATGTGGTCCAGGACCCATGTCCCTCGATTGTGCACTGCCCACTCCTCATCTGATACCCAGGTGTGGCCCTTGCAGTCAGGAAATTGTGTCACTTGGGTACTGTGTCCTTGCAGTTTGCTTGACTCAAGGTGGGGGACAGCATCTGTTCCCCTAACTCTGTGGTGGGCATCATGGGTGGGTCCTTTGCTTACACAATGCCTGTGTTCTGACATGTAATCTGCGTGTTACTTTGATATGTGGTCCAATTGCTGAGCTGATCCACCACATGTGCCTGGGGTATCTGGCACACACCCATGCTGCGGGTGGGAACAATGCTTGGGCCCCAGGAGTGTGTATATTACGTGTGTCACACATACTTAGCCAGCTGCCTACTGTCCAGGGCTCATCCCTCATTCATGTGGGGCAGGACAGTCATGCCTACTCCAGGCCATACAATACACTCTGTACTCTGTACTCCCACTCCCGTGTATCAGCTGACACGTTGTGCTCAGTGATATGTCCCCTCAGGTGTCTGCCTCTGTGTCAGTGTGCTGTTGCTTCGTTGTCATGACTGCTGGGGTGTCTCTCGGTTGGGGCTCAGCATGCCACCGGAGATGTGACCATAGGAGACGATACTTGGGTGACACATAGGTGTTTGATCACCTGACCGTGCAGACTGGGGTATGCGAATGTGAAGTTCAGGCAGCTGTTTCCCATTCACAGCAGATTGTGAGGTGCTCAGGTTCAGAGGGTTGTGTTACAGGTCTCCCATATGTCCAATCGGTATGACCTGGACAGATAAGGGTTCAGATGATGTGGTGTGTGGGGGATGTACATGTGCACTTGTTTAGCTCCAGGACTTGCATTCCCCATGACCTACTATTGTGACACAGTGCAGACTGTTGTTGTGTGGCTTCCCTGCCCATGTGACTGGAGACAGTGATGTATGACTTAGCAGGCATGCCTGTGCCATGGCATGTAACTTCCTATGAGTGATCCTGCAGGGGAGTGGCATGTGCTACATGCACACCATTGTGGCAATGGCTATCAGGACATGGGTGCATCATGGTGTCTGTCGCTGGTATGCATCACATGCATTTCATATTTGACTCTGGGCATGTCTTTCATCCGGACACCTGTACTGACTCAGTGGCAAGAGTTGTGATGTGTGCATGTTCACATGCTTCACCGTGTTTTCTGCACTGTCCAACTACTGTGTAGGTGGTGCATGTGTCCACACTGGGGTATTGCCATCCAACAGACACCAGACAGATGGGTGCAAGGCCAGGAGGGATGTGAGTGCCATGGTTGACCATCAGACTGACAATTTGCTACTCCTATTCTGTTTGGGCACTTTTGGCAATGTTCAACTAAGGATGCCAGGGCTTGCTCTGTAATGTGCTGTACTTACTGTGGTGTGTGCGTTCGGTGCAGGTGCCTGATGTCTGTCTGTTTCCCTATTGTTTGCAGATACATCCACAGCCACAGGAGGGGACAGCTCCACGGACCAGGAGGAGCCGCAGAGCCAGACTGGGTCAGCAGCCGAGGAGTGGTCGGAGGGACCCAGTGGCACGGAGGGCAAGGGGAGCCACACCGAGGAGCCCTCAGCACCATCCACCTCAGCTGAGGACCACAGCAGCTCGGAGGATGACTCCCTTGTGGATGCGGGTGTCAGCAGCCACCACACCCCAGCTAGTGTTGCTGTCCCCGCCACCACCACCACCACCGCCCTCCCATAGGCTCCCATTCCTGAGGTCGGTGGAGGCTCCCATGTTCGGGAGCGTGTCTCCTTCGGGCCAGGCACCGCACCCCCTGCCCCTGTGTCCCCTGCTGCCCTGAGTGAGGAGTCTGTGTACCTCCTTCGCCAGCTCCATGTAGGGCAGACAGCGATGCTGAGTGTCCTCCATGCACACACCACTCTGTTGACTCAGCTGGTGTCGTTCATGGAGGGCATCTCATCGGGCATGTCTGCCCTACAGAGGGGCAATTGGTCCATGGACTCCTCCCTGATGGCAGCAGTGTCCCTCCTCCAACAGTCCCTCACCCCTCCTGCCTCTGCCCCATCCACACTCCCCAGCACCTTACCTGTCCCAAGCACACACACACCGGCACAGGCACACACCAGCACAGACACGAGCAGCACACAGACACACACACCACAAACAAGACGCACACGCACGCACAGTCAGGGGACTGAAACCACACTCACAGGGGATGGGGCCCAGGCACACACAAACGCATCCACAAGCACTGCGCAGTCCTCAGTTGCCTCTCCCTCCAAAGCCCCCTCCCTTGCCTCACCTACAACCCCAAAGACACAGCGGCTCTTCCTCAGTGACCTCGGCCTCTTCCCCTCCGATCCAGCTGATCCAGCATTCAGGGGAAGAGGAAGCCCACCCACACGGAGCGGAGTGCCCCTCGCCCCTGGACACCCTCCCCCAGGCGCAGACCGACTGACGCCCCCATCCGCAAGTCCCCCTGGACCCGGAAGAGCAAGACCCCGCCGCCGCCCTGCAGCTCAGGCACCAAGTCTCCTTCCTCCATCCCTCAGGCCCCCACTCCACAGGTGCCCCCACCACACCCTGCCCCAGGTCCCCCCATCCACAGATACACCATCCCCAAAAGATCTGGCCTTCTCCCCCTGCCACTTGCTCTTCCGGCCCCACACCCCCGCTGCGCTTGTCTGTGCCACTGGTGTGGAGACGGTGTCCTCCCCTCTGTCCTGCCCACCTTACCTGATCCCCATTCTCCTCCCCTGGAGGTAGGCACTGCAGTGGAGTCCACTACCACCCTGTCTGACTTGGGCACTGCAGTGGGGAACCTGTCCACTCCATCTGCACGGTCCACTGCAGTCGTGCCGGCACCCACACCATCAGAGTCATGCCCCCCAGTTGTGCCGGCACACACCATGTCAGACACCTCCACTGCAGTTGTCAGTGGCTCTGCAGCACCGACCACCCCTTCCCTGCCTCCTTCTGGTGAGCCCTGATCCTGTCCCTGCGGTGCCTGGCCTGCCCCCCGTATACCCCTCCGAGGGGATTGTCCCTGGTTTTTATCAGTGCAGGCATGCGTAGGGTGACATTTGCCACTGTCACCCTGTTTTGACTTTCAGGATGGACTGGCCATTGGCCTTTGTTTCTTTTTACTGGACTTCAACTTTTGAACCCACATATGCTGAATAAAGCGACTTTCTGTTCTCTAGTGCTTTTGCTTCTGATGTACATGATGTTGATGATGCTAACCATGCCCTTGCTGCAGTGATGGTGATATTTGGTCTCATGAAAATGAAGTGTTACTGTTCAGGAACCCATGTGGTCCAGGGGGAATGTGTCCTATCCTGTGGTGTATCCATGTCATCCTTAGCAGCATCTGAGGGTGTCATGTTTTCAATATTTGGCAATGGGATTTCCTACTTACATTAGCAATGTCACATCTGTGGCTTCCACCCCTGCACACCTGTTGTGCTTGCCATTGTTTAATTAGTCTACTTCCCTGACCGTGTGGTCATCTCCACTGGACATGCAGGTTTGGGCATCAATGGGGAAGGACTCATCTGTGTTGTCAGTGCAACTTGCTATGCATGTGTGTTGGATCTGTGCTGATGATTTCGTTGACACTCCCATGACCAGGCTGATGTGACGGGAGCCTTCATTTGGTGCAAATTGTTGACTGTGTGACCAAGTGTTCTGCTGACATGATGGAGCCCTACTGTGGCAACATATGGCACAGCTTTCCTCACACAGGAGTGGAGTCCCCTCATGGCAGTGTGTACTCCTGTGACATCACCTGCGCCCAAGGTGTGTGTTGTATGAGCATGTCTGTGTGTTCACTTCCATTTTGCTGTGCATGCTGGGATCCCTAGTGGTGTTCCTGTTTGTGATGCTTGCTGAGTTGACCTATGTTCCCCCAAAGTCTTCTCCCTGGGTTCTCTGTGATGTGGGTGCATGGCACATTACTGGTCATCAGGGTGTCACCCATAAGTGTGTTGGCTGTGAGGGCTGAGTTTGTGGGCAGATGCAGATGGGTCACAGTCAGGATTCCCCTTGGCACTTGTTGTTTACACCTGTCATGTGATTTCCAGTTTGTGTTAGCTTTCAGTGATTGTGACACGTTGTGTGTGTGACTGCTGGCACTCCTCAGGGTCAGGGCTGCAATGTTGGTAGTTGTCTATGTGTGTTCTTTGTGGGTGACCTTGGCTTCTTCATTGGTGTGGGACTGTGGCTGGGATCCCATTGGTTGGTGTGGTATTGCCGTCATGTCCATGTACAGCGTAGTGTGCAGTGTGTCAGACATTCAAGAGTCTTGTTGAGTGGCCATGTGTGATGTGTTTCTGCACCTTGGTTCCCACCACCACCCATGGGATTGTCATGGGTGCATGTGCAATGTCACCAGTGCATGTGAGCTTCACTGCTGCACATTGTTGGAGGTCGAGGTGTGTGGTGTTGAGTGAGTGCAGATGAGAGTTGTTGCATGGCTAGACCCCTGCCTCCATGTTGGCCTTGGCTTACTGGCCGTACTGATTGATTTGTGCTTGTGTAGGTGTGATGGTAGTTTGTTGCTCAGGACACATGACTGTGGTTCACAGTGTGAACGACATCTAGCTTTGTCATCACAGTGGGATTTTAATGCAGCCCAGGGTCACCACATTGTGGGGACCCTGGGGGTAGTGCTGTGGTGTCTCTGTGTCTTGCTGTGTCAGTTGCTGTTCCTACATGCTTGTGTGACATGTGTGATTTGTGCTCCCTCTCATCTAACAATGCCTGATTGCCCACATAGGGGATTTGGATCCATGAGTTACCTTTGTGTGGCACTGTATGCACATCTGTGTAATTGGTATTCAGGCCTCATCATGTGTTGTGTGGTTGCCTGGGGACACTGGCACCCCCCTCACCTGTTGTGTTTGATGTGCAGTGTGGGTCTGCCTGTTTGTGTTTGTGCATCTGCACCACTGCATTGGCATGTCTTTAGTGTGCCATTGGCTGTATGTTGTTTGGTGGGTTTCCCCTGCTGTCCCTGGGACTCCTAGGTCATCAGTCAGCACAATGATCATTGTTTGTGTGTCCCATTGCTGCCATGGTATGGTATCTGTTCACCTCACATCTACAGTCTCCACAGGGTATCTGCATTTTGTGCCCATTGGTGCAAATATGTGGGTCTGCATTATCATGGTCACTTCTGTCATTGTGTCATTGATGAATGTTGACAGTGTCAGCCCCCATGGGTGATGTTTGTCTGTACATGGCCAAAGGTATGTCTTATTTGCACTGCAGTGTTTGCCTCCCCCAATCTATGTTGCTATTGGACACAAGCACTACTTTGCCACTGATGTGTTTGTTGTTCTGTGACCAGGAATCATCCATGCAGTTTGGCAGTTACAGCTTTTTCAATGTCAACACTTACATTTTGATCACTGTGATGATGGGGGTTTGAACCCCATTGCCACAATGTTCAGGATGTGCTTCAGCTATGGGCCCCACACTTACATTTTGGTCACTGTGATGATGGGGGTTTGAACCCCATTGCCACAATGTTCAATATGTGCTTCAGCTATGGGCCCCACACTTACCTTTTGGTCACTGTGATGATGGGGGTTTGTACCCCATTGCCACAATGTTCAAGATGTGCTTCAGCTATGGGCCCCACACTTACCTTTTGGTCACTGTGATGATGGGGGTTTGAACCCCATTGCCACAATGTTCAAGATGTGCTTCAGCTATGGGCCCCACACTTACCTTTTGGTCACTGTGATGATGGGGTTTGGACCCCATTGCCACAATGTTCAAGATGTGCTTCAGCTATGGGCCCCACACTTACCTTTTGGTCACTGTGATGATGGGGGTTTGTACCCCATTGCCACAATGTTCAAGATGTGCTTCAGGTATGGGCCCCACAGTTACCTTTTGGTCACTGTGATGATGGGGGTTTGAACCCCATTGCCACAATGTTCAAGATGTGCTTCAGCTATGGGCCCCACACTTACATTTTGGTCACTGTGATGATGGGGGTTGGACCCCATTGCTACAGTGGTCATGGTCTGCTTGCATTGTGGGGGCCACACACATTTATGTGTGGCACATGTGATAGGGGGTCACATTGTATGTTCAAAGTCATGTTCAGTGTTGTAGGCATTTGACACAGTCTACACACGCTTGTCATGGTGTTGGGGGGGATGTCTTTATGTTGCATTGTTTATGTTGGTGTGTGCTTGTTGTGTCATGTATTAGCCATCCTGTGAGTGGGGGTGGTAGTAGTGGTAGGCATCTGGCACCCCTGGGGAGGGGTGGTAGTAGTGGTAGGCATCTGGCACCCCCCGGGTAGAGGTGGTAGTAGTGGTAGGCATCTGGCACCCCTGGGTAGGGGTGGTAGTAGTGGTAGGCATCTGGCACCCCCTGGGGAGGGTGGGAGTAGTGGTAGGCATCTGGCACCCCCTGGGTAGAGGTGGGAGTAGTGACAGGCATCCAGCCCCCATGGGTAGAGGTGGTAGTAGTGGTAGGCATCTGGCACCCCCTGGGGAGGGGTGGTAGTAGTGGTAGTCATCTGGCACACCCTGGGTAGAGGTGGGAGTAGTGACAGGCATCCAGCCCCCCATGGGTAGAGGTGGTAGTAGTGGTGGGCATCTGGCACCCCTGGGTAGGGGTGGTAGTGGTGGTAGGCATCCAGCCCCCATGGGTAGAGGTGGTGGTAGTGGTAGGCATCTGTCACCCCTGGGTAGGGGTGGTAGTGGTGGTAGGGATCCAGCCCCCATGGGTAGGGGTGGTTGTGGTGACAGGCATCCAGCCCCCCATGGGTAGAGGTGGTAGTAGTGACAGGCATCCAGCCCCCATGGGTAGAGGTGGTAGTAGTGGTAGGCATCTGGCATCCCCTGGGTAGGGGTGGTAGTAGTGGTGGGCATCTGGCACACCCTGGGTAGAGGTGGTAGTAGTGGTAGGCATCTGGCACCCCTGGATAGAGGTGGGAGTAGTGACAGGCATCCAGCCCCCATGGGTAGAGGTGGTAGTAGTGGCAGGCATCTGGCACCCCGGGGTAGGGGTGGTAGTGGTGGTAGGCATCCAGCCCCCATGGGTAGAGGTGGTGGTAGTGGTAGGCATCTGGCACCCCTTGGGTAGAGGTGGGAGTAGTGGTAGTCATCTGGCACACCCTGGGTAGAGGTGGTAGTAGTGGTAGGCATCTGGCACCCCCTGGATAGAGGTGGGAGTAGTGACAGGCATCCAGCCCCCCATGGGTAGAGGTGGTAGTAGTGGTAGGCATCTGGCACCCCATGGGGAGGGGTGGTAGTAGTGGTAGTCATCTGGCATACCCTGGGTAGAGGTGGGAGTAGTGACAGGCATCCAGCCCCCCATGGGTAGCAGTGGTAGGCATCTGGCACGCCCTGGTTAGGGGTGGTAGTGGTGGTAGGCATCCAGCCCCCCATGGGTAGAGGTGGTGGTAGTGGTAGGCATCTGGCACCCCCTGGGTAGGGGTGGTAGTGGTGGTAGGCATCCAGCCCCCCATGGGTAGGGGTGGTTGTGGTGACAGGCATCCAGCCCCCATGGGTAGAGGTGGTAGTAGTGACAGGCATCCGGCCCCCATGGGTAGAGGTGGTAGTAGTGGTAGGCATCTGGCACCCCTGGGTAGGGGTGGTAGTAGTGGTGGGCATCTGGCACCCCCTGGGTAGAGGTGGGAGTAGTGACAGGCATCCAGCCCCCATGGGTAGAGGTGGTAGTAGTGGTGGGCATCTGGCACCCCCTGGGTAGAGGTGGGAGTAGTGACAGGCATCCAGCCCCACATGGGTAGAGGTGGTAGTAGTGGTAGGCATCTGGCACCCCCTGGGTAGAGGTGGGAGTAGTGACTGGCATCCAGCCCCACATGGGTAGAGGTGGTAGTAGTGGTAGGCATCTGGCACCCCCTGGGTAGGGGTGGTAGTGGTGGTAGGCATCCAGCCCCCCATGGGTAGAGGTGGTGGTAGTGGTAGGCATCTGGCACCCCCTGGGTAAGGGTGGTAGTAGTGGTGGGCATCTGGCACCCCCTGGGTAGAGGTGGGAGTAGTGACAGGCATCCAGCCCCCCATGGGTAGAGGTGGTAGTAGTGGTGGGCAACTGGCACCCCTGGGTAGAGGTGGGAGTAGTGACAGGCATCCAGCCCCCATGGGTAGAGGTGGTAGTAGTGGTAGGCATCTGGCACCCCTTGGTAGGGGTGGTAGTGGTGGTAGGCATCCAGCCCCCATGGGTAGAGGTGGTAGTAGTGGTAGGCATCTGGCACCCCTGGGTAGGGGTGGTAGTAGTGGTAGGCATCTGGCACCCCCTGGGTAAGGGTGGTAGTAGTGGTAGGCATCTGGCACCCCCTGGGGAGGGGTGGGAGTAGTGGTAGGCATCTGGCACCCCCTGGGTAGAGGTGGGAGTAGTGACAGGCATCCAGCCCCCCATGGGTAGAGGTGGTAGTAGTGGTAGGCATCTGGCACCCCCTGGGTAGGGGTGGTAGTGGTGGTAGGCATCCAGCCCCCCATGGGTAGAGGTGGTGGTAGTGGTAGGCATCTGGCACCCCCTGGGTAGGGGTGGTAGTGGTGGTAGGCATCCAGCCCCCCATGGGTAGAGGTGGTAGTAGTGACAGGCATCCAGCCCCCCATGGGTAGAGGTGGTAGTAGTGGTAGGCATCTGGCACCCCCTGGGTAGGGGTGGTAGTAGTGGTGGGCATCTGGCACACCCTGGGTAGAGGTGGTAGTAGTGGTAGGCATCTGGCACCCCCTGGATAGAGGTGGGAGTAGTGACAGGCATCCAGCCCCCCATGGGTAGAGGTGGTAGTAGTGGTAGGCATCTGGCACCCCCGGGGTAGGGGTGGTAGTGGTGGTAGGCATCCAGCCCCCCATGGGTAGAGGTGGTGGTAGTGGTAGGCATCTGGCACCCCTTGGGTAGAGGTGGGAGTAGTGGTAGTCATCTGGCACACCCTGGGTAGAGGTGGTAGTAGTGGTAGGCATCTGGCACCCCCTGGATAGAGGTGGGAGTAGTGACAGGCATCCAGCCCCACATGGGTAGAGGTGGTAGGCATCTGGCACCCCCTGGGTAGGGGTGGTAGTGGTGGTGAGGCATCCAGCCCCCATGGGTAGAGGTGGTGGTAGTTGTAGGCATCTGGCACCCCTGGGTAGGGGTGGTAGTGGTGGTAGGCATCCAGCCCCCATGGGTAGGGGTGGTTGTGGTGACAGGCATCCAGCCCCCATGGGTAGAGGTGGTAGTAGTGACAGGCATCCGGCCCCCATGGGTAGAGTTGGTAGTAGTGGTAGGCATCTGGCACCCCCTGGGTAGGGGTGGTAGTAGTGGTGGGCATCTGGCACCCCCTGGGTAGAGGTGGGAGTAGTGACAGGCATCCAGCCCCCCATGGGTAGAGGTGGTAGTAGTGGTGGGCATCTGGCACCCCCTGGGTAGAGGTGGGAGTAGTGACAGGCATCCAGCCCCCCATGGGTAGAGGTGGTAGTAGTGGTGGGCATCTGGCACCCCCTGGGTAGAGGTGGGAGTAGTGACAGGCATCCAGCCCCGCATGGGTAGAGGTGGTAGTAGTGGTAGGCATCTGGCACCCCCTGGGTAGGGGTGGTAGTGGTGGTAGGCATCCAGCCCACCATGGGTAGAGGTGGTGGTAGTGGTAGGCATCTGGCACCCCCTGGGTAAGGGTGGTAGTAGTGGTGGGCATCTGGCACCCCCTGGGTAGAGGTGGGAGTAGTGACAGGCATCCAGCCCCCCATGGGTAGAGGTGGTAGTAGTGGTGGGCATCTGGCACCCCTGGGTAGAGGTGGGAGTAGTGACAGGCATCCAGCCCCCATGGGTAGAGGTGGTAGTAGTGGTGGGCATCTGGCACCCCCTGGGTAGAGGTGGGAGTAGTGACAGGCATCCAGCCCCCATGGGTAGAGGTGGTAGTAGTGGTGGGCATCTGGCACCCCCTGGGTAGAGGTGGGAGTAGTGACAGGCATCCAGCCCCCCATGGGTAGAGGTGGTAGTAGTGGTAGGCATCTGGCACCCCCTTGGTAGGGGTGGTAGTGGTGGTAGGCATCCAGCCCCCCATGGGTAGAGGTGGTAGTAGTGGTAGGCATCTGGCACCCCCTGGGTAGGGGTGGTAGTAGTGGTAGGCATCTGGCACCCCCTGGGTAAGGGTGGTAGTAGTGGTAGGCATCTGGCACCCCCTGGGGAGGGGTGGGAGTAGTGGTAGGCATCTGGCACCCCCTGGGTAGAGGTGGGAGTAGTGACAGGCATCCAGCCCCCATGGGTAGAGGTGGTAGTAGTGGTAGGCATCTGGCACCCCTGGGTAGGGGTGGTAGTGGTGGTAGGCATCCAGCCCCCCATGGGTAGAGGTGGTGGTAGTGGTAGGCATCTGGCACCCCTGGGTAGGGGTGGTAGTGGTGGTAGGCATCCAGCCCCCCATGGGTAGAGGTGGTAGTAGTGGTAGGCATCTGGCACCCCTGGGTAGGGGTGGTAGTGGTGGTAGGCATCCAGCCCCCATGGGTAGAGGTGGTGGTAGTAGTAGGCATCTGGCACCCCCTGGGTAGGGGTGGTAGTGGTGGTAGGCATCCAGCCCCCATGGGTAGGGGTGGTTGTGGTGACAGGCATCCAGCCCCCATGGGTAGAGGTGGTAGTAGTGACAGGCATCCAGCCCCCATGGGTAGAGGTGGTAGTAGTGGTAGGCATCTGGCACCCCTGGGGAGGGTTGGGAGTAATGGTGGGCATCTGGCACACCCTTGGTAGAGGTGGTAGTAGTGGTTGGCATCTGGCACCCCCTGGATAGAGGTGGGAGTAGTGACAGGCATCCAGCCCCCCATGGGTAGAGGTGGTAGTAGTGGTAGGCATCTGGCACCCCCTGGGTAGGCGTGGTAGTGGTGGTAGGCATCCAGCCCCCCATGGGTAGAGGTGTTGGTAGTGGTAGGCATCTGGCACCCCTTGGGTAGAGGTGGGAGTAGTGGTAGTCATCTGGCACACCCTGGGTAGAGGTGGTAGTAGTGGTAGGCATCTGGCACCCCCTGGATAGAGGTGGGAGGAGTGACAGGCATCCAGCCCCCCATGGGTAGAGGTGGTAGTAGTGGTAGGCATCTGGCACCCCCTGGGGAGGGGAGGTAGTAGTGGTAGTCATCTGGCACACCCTGGGTAGAGGTGGGAGTAGTGACAGGCATCCAGCCCCCCATGGGTAGAGATGGTAGTAGTGGTAGGCATCTGGCACCCCCTGGGTAGGGGTGGTAGTGGTGGTAGGCATCCAGCCCCCATGGGTAGAGGTGGTGGTAGTGGTAGGCATCTGGCACCCCTGGGTAGGGGTGGTAGTGGTGGTAGGCATCCAGCCCCCATGGGTAGGGGTGGGTGTGGTGACAGGCATCCAGCCCCCCATGGGTAGAGGTGGTAGTAGTGACAGGCATCCAGCCCCCCATGGGTAGAGGTGGTAGTAGTGGTAGGCATCTGGCACCCCTTGTGTAAGGGTGGTAGTAGTGGTAGGCATCTGGCACCCCCTGGGGAGGGGTGGTAGTAGTGGTAGGCATCTGGCACACCCTGGGTAGAGGTGGTAGGCATCTGGCACCCCCTGGGTAGAGGTGGGAGTGGTGACAGGCATCTGGCACCCCCTGAGTAGGGGTGGTAGTGGTGGTGGGCATCCAGGCCCCTATGTGTATATGTGATATTGGTGATGGCCATCCCGCCCCTATGGTGCTGCTGTTGCTGGTGTAAGTAATTTCTGCATCCCTCTGTGTGTGTGTGATATGTCGGGTACGTGTAGTTTGTTTTTGTGGTTGGTGTCTGACTTACCTTCTGCGCCGTACGCGTCCGTGCCTGTTCCGGTAGTAGATGTAGAATATTGGTAGGATCGGCACGATGGGATTCATAGTTGGTTCGTCTCGTTCGTCTTTCTCTTTGCTTCGCCTCGTCCTCGTCGCTGGCGTGTTCGTCTCGTAGCCGTGGATCGTGTTGTGGCGCGAATCGGAGCTTATGTGCGCCTCTCCCGGATGCTTTGACGTGCTGTGTGTAGCGACGGGTTCGGCGCGTACGGAAAGCGCATCGTACTTGTCCGGCCGGACGGGGCTGCATTTTGGCTTCCGTGCGACTCGATTCTGCGTTTACGGATCCGGCTCGGTCGGAGAACAGGACCTGGATTGGGTGAGTACGACTGGGTCGGAATCTATGCAGTTGTGCGCATCGTACTTGCTCGTTCGGAAGAATGTGCGAATCGGTCGGGAAACAGGCATTCGCCTGGCTTTTTTCCCGGCCGAATAGTGTTGGGTGCGCCTCCGACCGAGATCGGAATCGACCCCATAGTGTTTTAGCAGACTGCCTTGCTCAGATTTCACAAGGGAGATCTCCGTGAGAGCTCCCCACCGGAATTGTGCTATGTGTGTGACCCCCCTTTCCCGTTGGTAAATACCTGGCGATATTTGTGCGGTGGGGGTGCTTGTGCTAATTCACCGGGCAGATCCCTGGTGGAGGCTGATCGGCCAAGAAAATAGTTGATTGGAACATTAGGAAAACACCGTAATAAATGTTGTTGGTGTGCAGAAGTCCCTGTGCCCTGTGGTCCGACAATATTTACTGCATAGCTTGTAAAACAAGTGCAGGTGCGCTAGATATGTGTGGTGACTACTTTTACTTTTACTGGGGAGATGGTGATGTCATGGTGATTCCTATATGGTCCACAGTTAACTGCTTCATATTCATGCCCTGATGTGAAGGTGTATGTCGTTTTATACTTTGCAATGATAGGATAATGTGTATCATTTCAGGATCTGCATATGATGTACAGTGATGTTTTTGATGATGTGTGCAACCTATAAGTATTTACTTTATTGCACTAACTGTGAGGTGATGACAATTGCCTAGTTGGCAAAGTGATTTATGATTTATGTGATTGTGGCCTATGTGTTATATACAATATATGAGATATTTTTATATAATCTTGTGTGGAGTCTCTTTTGTGGTGTAATTATTGTGTCACTGGTGTGTGTGTTTCGCAAACGCCTTACACATTGCCTCTGGGATAAGCCTGACTGCTCTGCTAAGCAACCAAGGGGGTGAGCAGGGGTTATCTTTAATGTGTAACTCCCTTACCCTGACTAGAGTGGTGGTTTCTGCCTGGCTTAGGTACATATCCTAGCCAACCAGAAACCCCATTTCTAACAAGGGGCAATACACTAGTTGTTTGTGAAGCAGATGTTGGACATTATGGAGGTATTTTGTTAATAAACATTGATTTGGGTCTTCTAATATGAATGCCTGGTGATTATTAAACAAAGGTAATGGTTTGGCTGCTACAAGAATGAAAGCATCCCCATCAAGAGAGACTATATATTGTTTCCTTGTATTAATGTCGATTAAGTCCCATGCCAACAACTAGTATTAAAGATGACTGTACATTTCTCCATTTTCATTTTCTGCTGGAATGGAATAACACTTTTTCTATGAATCGGAATGCAATAAACTAGATTAAGAATACATTTTTATCATTATAATGTTACTTTTTTCAGTTTGAGCTATAGAAGTAAATACTTTTTGCCCAGGAGGCATCCGTTCCTTGGTTACAATATGTGCGCATGCAATAAGTTATAGGATGTCATTTTCACATTTTATCCAAAGCTTGATAATGTAAAGTATGTGTCAGTCTTAATAACTATGGCTGTTAACATTACCCCTTAATGTATTCATAGATTTCGCATCCTGGAATTTTAGGGACCGCTCACTACTCATTATCTCAAATAAAATGTGATTGCAAATGAGCCTCTCTCCGAAACTGATGGTAATGCATCGTTTCCCACTATGACAATAGAGTTATTGCCTCCCTACACATGCCACAATGAAAGGAGTAATCATCTTAAGTAACTTTCACAAGCACTCTGTTATCTCAAGTGTTGCTGGGCACCGGTTGTGGGAATGATTGGCCACTTTACTCACATGGTCATCTTTTCCAAACATTTAGCGTTTTATTCGCCTCTTTCCTCCCCGCCGAGCACCTGTTTTGAAATATTTTAATTAACAAGCCTGCAATAACAGGTTATTTAAAAGTCTAGAAATATTTAGCACATTTCTTCCCAGGGATGTTAATGGGGGCTGTTTCAAATTGTCAACCAATTCATAGATGTTAGTTGTCAACCAGAGGTAGCAGCTGCTATCCCTGGTTCGTCCATTGACACCCTTGACACTGCCTTTGTGACCTCTGGCCTCAGAGATGGCAAAAACAGTGCCAAGAACAGAAAGTAAGCAGTCTCCCAAAGAGCACTGTATATTTTCTGCAGCCCCAACTGAGAGGTATATTATCAGTTTGATAAAATAAATTAATTCAGGAATGCAATGCATACTCTTTAAAATACATCACAAAATGAAACAAATTGAAAAAAACATTTTTGCAAACATGTGACCATGTTCGGTTGCTGGAAATGCTTGTAAAGTGACGTCATTGAACAGAACCATCACCTCTGTGCTTTGTATGTGTGATAGTTCCATGCAAGTGATCAGAAACCATAACTTATTAACAATGATGAGTAAATCATGTCAATTACATAGTTCATATTCAATAAATGGTCCACAAGAATTAGTACCAGTGAGCCTAACCATAGTTTTTTTAAATCTGTTGTTTGTGTATCTCAAAGTGATTTTCAACACATTTTTTCTTTGAGGTATAACCTAAGCTACAATGTTGTCAATTACTGTGATGTAATCAGGCTCAAGATCTTGTGGTAGCACTACCTTGGATTGAGGATCAAAGGTGATATGATGTCACTTCCTTTGAATTCATTGAGTTCAAAGGATGTATGATGTAATTTCCACTACCATGAAACTTGGTGAATTGACATGCTTGGACTAATTTTGTTAAGTAGATGATGATGCGAGCTATCCACAGACCATGGCAAAGTCAAAAATCCCATTCTTTCATTTACAGTGAGAGAAATATTTCTAGTATAACGAGAGATTCAAACTATAAGCCTGCTCGCATTGTCAAAAAGACCAAGTACATTTGAGATAGAGCTTTTCTTCAATGCTTTATTGCCTTTCGACAGTGGCATATATTTGGGAAAAATAATTCTAGATCCCAACTCTTTATAATTGTAAAGAAGGTTAAGGTTTTAAGTCTCTCTCGAGGCATGGTCAAGATGGCGGCCCTAGCGGACGCTCGATAATCTGCTCCGTATCGGGCCTGCTCATCATCCTGTCTAAAAGGTGCAGACGGCCCGTTGGTGCAGCAGCAAATGTACTGAAGCACCTGATGGAGCAGGATTTCGCAAAAAGAAACCTGCTCGAATAAATACCCCCATAATAAGTACTAACAGTAAGTAGTAATAGAAAATTAACGTGCACCTTACATGAACACAGGGGAAACTGCTTTGCACATGCATGCCCTAACGTGAGATAACGCATGAAAGAACTAAAACCGTATTTACATTATGCTTTGAAAGAAACGAGAAACAATGCATGACTAGGCCTCATGAGCATTTCGTAGTTTGCATGTCGCAGCTTGCTATGAATTAATAAATAATATCGTTTTCTGCATAAAGCTATGCTAGAAAAAAAATGTTAACAGGAAATAGTGCAAAGGTGGGTGGTAAACAGTGAAAATTACATTATCATATAATTAATGAATGTTCATTTTCCATTTGCTATAGTGAGTTGGATAAGACTCCATTTTTCCTTAAGTTGGCAGAATGAAGGCGGGGTTGGATAAATGAGTAGAGCTGTTCTGACAAAGGCACGCTGAAGCGCTGAGCACAGCAGAAGAAATGAAAGGGTTGAAGGCCAATGTGATGATCATCTGCCAAGTGACGTGACAGACCGTGGGACAGAAGGACTCCTCTTGTGGACATTGATAAATTTGTATACAGTTGTTACAGGGATTAGATCGTGTGAACGGAGCGAATATGATTTCATGAGAATAGGCATAAAGCAATGAATAAGCCCAAATATTAGTGAAGTCAGCATGGTGTGACATACCACCCCCAAAGTCCACCAATCAACTGTTTAGTTACGCTAAATGATACAACTGATGTGGGACGGACATGTAGGTTTTAGGGTATAACTGGGGTGCCTTTAGGGGTGTGGTTAGACGTTAGGCGGAGAGGCTAAGAGAGGGGAAATGCGTCGCTGTTCATCGGTTTGCAGAGAGGCCTAGCTGTTCCTGTCCTGTCCCTGACATCTTTGTCCCCTGACTCTATTTCAGGGGATTCCCACCACCACTTAGGCCTGAGGGGTGGTTTTCTACAAATCCATCGTGTTTGTATTATTCTGACTCTTTCTTGCATATTTTATCTGCGAATGTATTTTGTCTCTGAAACTTTTGTCTCTTCATCTATCCACTCCTTCATGCACAATGTCATTATTTGATTGATGAGTTTGTCTCTATTTTGAATTGCTGATGTTCTCTCCCTTTGTGAGTTCATTGTTTGCACTTGTAACCGTATGCTTTGAGCATTTTATCCTTGATTTGAGATAAACGTATTAACTTCAACGAGAGTCTGTGTTTTATTTAGTTGATCGAATGATTCGTAATATAAGGAGTATCATTACCATCAACTATTCAACTAATTGGTTCATCGACCAAGTAGAGGAAGAGTTGAAATATAAAATAGATAAGTATTTTGGAAATGCCATATATGAATTTTAGGAGGAAGAGAATTGAACTTTTATAAAATTGACCCCAGCGCATAGAGGGATTTGGGTGAATGTGTATGGGCCATTGTTCTGCTATATTATTGAGTATTGATCCCTGATTAGGCATTGGCCTCACGCAGGATCAGACCCCAGCAATGCGGATTTAAAAAAAATCACCTGACCGGCTTCCATAAGTGCTCAGGAGACAGGAAAATATCCAGAGCTGCCAGGAGTCTCCCCCGTAACCTGGGAAGACTTGCCTTGCCGTGCCTTCCGGCTCTGTGACCATGTGCCCCTGCGAGGTATAGTGGTCATTGCGGGCGCTCGAGCTGGCACGGGGGCCCTGCCTAGAGGACCGCGACCCTGAGGGGCACAGCGTATGCCGAGTGAGGCCCGGCTGCAGCACTGCTGGCATGTGTGATGGCCCGAGTGTATCCCCAGGTGAGAGCTGCCCCTGGGTGGAACGCTTCATCAGCAAAGCATCCACGTCCTGCGGAGGTGACCGTTATGGAGCTCGGCCTGGACTATGTTGGAGTCCGGATTGGGTCGTGGGGCCCGTGCCGTGAGTGATCCCGCGCTGCATATCACCTTCTACCTCAGAGCGGCGGTGAAAGGAGGCCCCTGCTCCATCTGGAGAGCCCAGTGTAGGACAGCACCTGCCCCAAGTCTTGCGGTGATTACATAACCCCACGCACCGCAGTGGTAGGGCGTGGGCAGGGCTACCTAAAGCCAATGATACTACAGCCATAAATAACTGCCAATTGGAATCACGTATGCTGCCATGGTGATCTGTATTAGTGCAGGGGCCCGTGCTCCGGCTCGTGGCAAAGACAGCAAGCCCCCCCTGCAGCCCTTGGGTGGGGTCCTGGTGTTTGTCGTGCAGGACACTGGGGCCACTCATCACTGCGAAAGCCAGTAAATCCCCAATAGTGCACACTCACCTACGAGACGGAGTGCCTCCCACCGGGCGGACCAAAGCTGAGCCTGAGGGCATTCCTGCGTGGGCCTTCTCTGCTGGCTTGGGCCCTCGTGCGCAACTGGGCAACTTCCCTACTCGCACAGATGGGCAAAACTAAAATGGATAAACCACAGGCCCAGTCTGGGGGCACGTCGAACCCAGTGGACCAGGCCGATGGTGACACTCAAACTTCGAAACTAACAGCAGCAGCTTGGGTAGACCACTTACACCGCTTTGATGAGCTCTTAGCAGCGATTATGGATGTCAAAACATCACTGGGCACTAAAATAGACACATTATGCACAGAAATTGGGCTTCTGCATGAAGATCACAAGAAACTGAAGGACAGGGTAGAGGAATCTGAATCAACGTTAGCAACCTTGAGACCTACTGTGGTAGCGGCTTCAGAGCAACTCAGATCACTGCAGAAGGAGGTGGAGTACTTACGAGACCGGGTTGAGGACCAGGAAGGAAGGTCCCGAAGGAATAATGTACGCATAGCGGGCCTCCCCGAGAGTATTGAGGGACAAAGCATGGAACTATACCTCCAATCCTGGTTCACTGATGTACTGCTCAAGGGCAAACATTCTAAGTTCTTTGCTGTGGAAAGGGCCCACAGAGTACCAGACGGACCCCCCGCACCCAGCAATCCCCCTAGACCGGTGGTGGTAAAATTGTTTAACTACAGTGATAGAGATCATATCCTGCAGTTGACGAGGGCTCGAGGCACGTGGCCGGTAGAAAAAACCAAGGTACATATATACCCGGACTACACGCCGGCGGTGCAGCACCGCAGATCCTCCTTTCTGGAAGTCAAAAAATGTCTAGGGGAACAAGAATTGAAATGTGCACTACAGTTTCCAGCCACACTGAGGATCCAATATAAAGGGGGCACCACATTCTGTTCTACCACAGAAGAGTCCTGGAGCTGGCTGGAGCAGAATGGCCTGGCACATGTCAGATAGAGGGCGGCGGGGGCCTGCCGGGAGCAGCAGTGCGGCTGACAATGCAGGACATTAGGCAGTCGACAGTTGCGGAGCCCCTCCAAGGCCCAGGCAGCAAGAGAAAGAGCGCAGGCAGGTAAAAATGCGGAAAGGCTCATGGCCACCAGATCCCCCTCACCATTGGGATCAGAGGCGGACAGAGCTTCAGAACGCGCCTTCTCACTAATGGACTCGCAGCAGGTAGCAGTCCGAGGTGAAGGCCCAGCGGTAACCCCGCAAACTGCTGATGACTTAATGTGACCCTGCACTGTACAGACCAGAGACGCTGCCTGCCAGGTAGGTGATTATCAATATATAATGGGTCAACACCATAACCCAAGAGATGCAGCACCAGGGCAGTTTGTTCCTGACCTGCAATCACCAACAAAGTGGGCCAACCGAACTCGTGGCACCATCATGCCCCACCAGCGCTGAGTGAGGGTTACAGAAATAATTGGACAATGTTTTCTTTCCCTTTCTTTCTTCCTCTTTCCTCTTCACTGTCTCTCCAACTATATCTATTCCTTTCTCATCTACAATTAAATTGGTTTGCAGTTAAGTGCAGCTGGCCATCCACCCATTGGTGAACTGGCCTGGGCCTGGGAGTTGGGCAACAGTTACGTTTAAAATGTTCTGTCCATGCTATAATATTGCAACTGTCATGCACGAAGCGGGCACCCGCTGGTGCACCACATGGGGATCTTAAATATACTGGTAGGATGTACACACGTAGCTGGTTACTAGGGAGTTGACTAACACATACACACAGAAAGACAAGAGATGGGGACACAGGGTAACCCATTGCAGCTGCTAACTTGGAATGTCCGTGGCCTGGCAGGATATGCACAAAGACACCGGGCATATCAATACTTACGCAGACGCAAGATCTCAATAGCGCTCTTTCAGGAAACGCACCTGACCTCACAAACAATCACTTCAGTATGTAAACCTTAGAGGGGTACAGTAATAGGGATCATGTACTTTGGTTATGCCAGGGGAGCCAGGATATGGGTAGCACCTGGGATCCCATTGCAGCCGCTACACACACGAGTAGATCCGAATGAGTGTTACGCGATATTAGAGGGTTTGATAGATGGCTTGCCTATAGCTCTAATTTCACTTTATGCCCCAAACTCGGGATAATCTACATTCTTACACACAATGGCCCCGGCGCTGCTCCCTGATCCAACGGCACCCACATACTGGGGGGGGGATTTAACAGCATATACGACCTAGACCTGGACCGGTCGCACCCATCACTCCCAGGTGCACAGACCATCACCCTGGCACTGCAACTGCAAACATGGTCCATCAATATGGGTGTGCAGGATGAATGGCGGGGTAAACACTCCACTGGGAGGGTGTATTCCTATTATTCAGGCCTTCATGATCTGCATACCAGAATAGATGCAATACACTGCTCCGCAGAGGCCCTGCCCAGGGTGGTGCATGCTGAATACCTTGCTCTCACATTATTGGACCAAAGTCCCTTACAGCTACAGCTAACATGGGGTAGGACCAGATTCAGCATCCCCACATGGCGCCTCCCTAAGGCAGCACTTGGGGACATATCTTTACATGCTTCCCTCTTGCAATCCATTACAGCATACTTCCAAACCAACAAAGGCACTGCATCACATGCTGGAATAGAATGGGACTCATTTAAAGTGGTACTGCAAGGCCACCCAATAAAAGCTGTATATGGCTCTCACATGACACTAACCAGTGAGCTGCAAAAGCTGGAGGCCGAAATCCATCGCTGTGAACGTCTTTCTCCCACTGACCCACTCATCATACCAACCTTGGCTCAAGCTAACTTGTCTCATAAAATAACACTAGATCGGCTGTGCACCCTTGACTATAAACAGCTCCTAGCTAGACAGCAGGCTGAGGGGGACAAAGCGTGCAAAACACTTGCGTGGTTACTGAAAAATGACGCAACCCAAACGGCCATCACGGCGATCCATGACCTCGAAGGTGGATATTAAATGCGCAAGCTGAAATTAACAACTCTTTTCATGAATATTGTACTTCCCCCTACAAAGCTCCCTCTCTATATGACCACCAGGAACTGCTGCAAATCCTGGAACATATAGCCCTTCCACAGATCCCACTAGCACATTACACAGCACTTAAGACCCACATATCTGAAGCCGAAATCACTGAAGCTATCCAACACCTGGTGAGATGCAAAACCCCGGGGACAGACGGATGGCCCCTGGAACTGTACATGACATTTAGCACACAATTGGCCCCACGATTACACCACATTTACACAGAGGCATTCGACCACGGCATACTACCCCCCTCCCTCTGTGAGGCGGTGCTAGTGGTTTTGCTTATACCAGGCAAGGTTCAATTACAGATGAGCTTGTACCACCCACTATCCCTCTTAAACTCAGACTACAAAATACTGGGAAGGGTGTTGGCCAACAGGCTGCAGGATGTGTCACAACTGCTAGTGCACTCGGACCAGAATAGCTTCATACCGGGCCGGAATACTAGTCTAAACCTACGTCGCCTCTTTATGCTGCTAGCCTGGCCGTGCACGGAAGCTGAACCGGCATGAATAGCCTCACTAGATATAGAAAAGGCGTTCGATACCTTGGGATGGAAGTACCTGCAGGCGTTTCTGGCGGGGTATGGTATGGGCCCCCAGTTCTTGTGCAGGTAAAGCTATTGTATACTGCCCCGCGGGTGCGGGTAAAGACAGGTCGGATTATATCGGAACCTTTCGCAATAGAATGGGGTAAAAGGCAGGGCTGCCCTCTATCACCAATCATTTTTGCCCTGGCTATGGAGTCCCTGGCTTGCGCGCTCCATGCTTGTATCATCGTCTGGGGTATAAAGGTACATAATCAATGGCACATTGTCTCGCTTTATGCAGATGGCGTACTGATCTACTTACGTGACCACCTCATGCCCTAACAGGGTCTGACAGAGTTGTTAGACACTTACAGATGCATATCCGGACTAAGGGTGAAATTGTGTAAGTCATTACTATTCCCAATGAAACCCCTGAGTACAGAACAAAGGATGTGCTTACCAATTGCCCCACTCACTTGGTCCCACGACTCCTTCAGATACCTAAGGGTGCAAATCTATCACTACCAGATGTACTTGATCGATGGTAACCTGGGCAGAGTAATAGTTAAAGCCCGAGCCACACTTCCATTCTGGACTGAGTTGCCCCTGTCCCCTATGGGCCGAATTGGCATATCAAAAATGCCCCTTCTCCCCAGGCTCTTATATTTCTTCGCAACCCTCCCTTTCCAACTCCCAAACAAAATTTTCAGAGATCTGCATACGCTCCTCATAACCCTAATCTGGGGCTAGAACAGCCCTCTCAAAACTATACCTCCCCATTACGGAGGGCGGCCTGAGTGCACCCAACTATGAACACTACTATGCAGCTGCGCAGCTACAATGGCTTATGCACTGGCTAGCAGGCCGCAATCTCGTCGAACTGGACACATGGGTACTGGGCCTTTGACAGTCTGAACTACTAGAATGGCTGTTCTGCTCCAACCCATCGAAGATGAAAACACAGGGGAATATTCTGATGGCAGCAGCCAGTAGATACAGGTCCAAATATGTGCTGAAGAGGCACAAAGGTCCTCTGTACGCCCCAGAACTTCCCCTTGGGATACTCTCCGGGCTGTATACCTGTCTTATATGCCCTGAAATGGGAGATTGGACTACTGCCAGCTTAACCACATGGGGCGACTTATTCATAGAATCAAACTTATGCGATTTCGATACATTGTTAGATGATTACGGAATTTCCCCTGGTACCTTCCTATTGTAAGTGGCACTCAGGTGACAGCTGACTCAAACATGGCGAGATAAGAGTGATGAACCCATGACATCCAGGGCATTACAAGTATTACTGACACAAGGAATGGGCAGGAAAGCGATATCACGTTATATAACTCTCTAAGACCAGACGCAATGACCTTACTGGCTCTGCTACGAGAGTATTGGGACGCTGCGCTGGCCGTCAAACTCACCGTCAAACAGTGGTCGCAAGGCATCGGGGTCCCTAAAATAATATCCATGAATGTCAGAATAAAGTACACACAATTTAATTACCTCCACCATACATATCTAACCCCACATAGGCTGGCACATATGTATGCAACAGCTGTCGACATCTGCCCCAGGTGTGTCAGAGCCCGGAAGCTACATTCCCCCACATGGTCTGGACATGCCCCCAAGTGGCGGCATTCTGGAAGGAGGTGATTGAAACATTATCTGACGCAACAGACACAACAGTCACAGCCCAAGGGCTGCATTTTCTATTAGGCATAACAAAACACAACACAAAATGGAAAAACATTAATACATTTCTGGACTTGGCACTAGGCCTTGCCAAGGATAGGCTTGCCATGGCCTGGAAATCTGCAGCGGCGCCTAGGATACACATATGGCTTACAGACCTCCGAAGGGCATTAATGGTGGAACACCAGCTAATTCAATCAGGTGCCACACACTGGCCCACCTCAGCAGCACCTATCGACTGGCACAAATATTTAGCTTCAGTTGAGTCAAAACTGAATGTTGCATCCCACAACCCACAGTAAGGCTGGGACTACACTGACACCGCGGTAAACCAGCATCACTGCGACACCGCCATAATCCAGAAGGGAACTGTCACACCTTGTTCTTCCCTCCCCTCTCTCCCTCCCCCACCAACTCTTCCCTCTCATCACCACCCCCTGCCTCAGTTCAGACCCACAGACATTATCAAGTCGCACAAATTCCACGGCCCTGGACAACCACGCTGGCCGCTACCCTGCACTGCCATGTACCAGATCGTGCACATAATGGACTTGCCCCCAACCAATGTCATCCAGTAAACATACACCCCGTGCGGTGCACAGTGCGTGCTTGGAAATGGCAGACACCAGTGATATTTGTTATGCTATAGACAGTTGTTAGTTATGTTTATTGATACTGCAATTGATAATCCATGAAACCGCAAGATCCTGATGCAACACTAACATCTCAACGTTGGGATACTGTTATTCGCGACTATGTATGTATCCTCTCTCATACCATAGCTCTCTGTGTGTATGATTGTGTGAAAATATACTTAAAATATACTGTCAAGAATCAATGCTTATATTAACAAAAATCAACAAACAGCATTTAAAAAAAGAAAGGTTTTAAGTCTCTTGTTAAGACACCTATGCAAAATTAAGAGTGAAACCCCTGTAGCAGGAATAATGGTTGCACTCAGAATTTGTTAAAAAATTAAAGTTTTGTCCAAATAAATGGGGAATAGCATAGCCTGACAACAATCTTTCCTGCTTTTCTTTACATTTGGTTTCTGGTAGACTTTTTCTGCTGGAAAGCATTCATAGTAATTCCTCAAAGGAATGTTTTGTCTTCATCTTACTTTAAGCTTGCAGTAATGAGAAAATGATACGCTATTATGTAATAACTTAGCAAAGTAAAATATTTTGGGGCAGATTTACAAGCCCCTGCGCCACCAGTACGTCACTTTTCGTGACGTACTGGTGGCGCAGGGGCTCCTCCATATTTACAAGGAGAGGAAAAGCCACCCTGCGTGACTTTTCCTCTCCTTGTAAATACGGTCCTTTCACACGCAGCACTTTGCGGTGAAGGGGCGTTCCATGGGTGTTGCAGTGGGTGTTCCCACGCAACACCCATGGAACAAGACACATCTCCAGATTTAGGAGAAATCGTAAATCTGGAGATGCGTGTGAATGCTACGCCACCCTAGAGGTGGCGTAGCGAAGCAACGAGGAGAAATGTTTTCATTTCTCCTCGTTATTTCTTTCAATGCGTGCTGCATTCTACAGCACACATTGAAGGAGGAAAATGCCTGTAGTGATTGTTTTTGTGCAGGAAAGTGACCCTTCCTGCACAAAAACAATCTCCCCACGACGCAGGCATCCTTGCACCATGGTGCAAAGGTGCCTGCGCCGGCGCATGGCTGCAGTTTGTGCGCCAGCGCAGGGGGAAGCACAGGAATGTGACATATTCTTGTAAATATGTCGCATTCCTGTGCTTCGGAAGTGCCGCAGCGTGGCGCAGCCAAAGGGCTTGCGGTGCCGCGCTGCGGCACTTCCTCGTAGATCTGCCCCTTTGGCTCTAGCTGCATCCTTGGCCGGCATGGCTCACGGGGTGGGCGCAGAGGGTGAGGGGGAGGGTGACGTGCGGGGGGGATCGGAAATCAATCACAACGCTGCAATGCAGCATTGTGATTGGTCTGAGTGCCATGACACGGTGCTCAGCCAGGGGCTGGAGGTGTGGGCATGTTCTCCATGCAGGCTGTAATGCAGCCTGCATAGAGAACAGGGAAGTGCGCTTGACTGGTTTGGGAGGCCCGAGAGGGCCAACCAAACAGTCATTGCACACTTTGGAGTGGGCAAACCACTCCTCCCCTGCCCGGAGAGCAGAGCAGCTCCACCCACTCACCCGCCGCAGAGCGTTTTAAGCGTGTTTCTCACAACTTAAAAGCAGTGGGGCAACGCTCCTCCGCCCCTGCATAGCTGTGTTTAGGGATCATGTGGGAGCGTTCTTTAAGTGGTCTTCAGTTTATGTATATGAGTGGATCCTGCGCTTCCTAGCACCGAATGAAGCCTTTTGGTAAACACCTAAAGACCAAACTATCATTTCTACCTCAGTGTTGTCACATGTAGCAGGACATTTACACTAACAGAACTTCTATTGTTTTTGTTTCACAAAAGGTCTTATGCGCTCTCTGTCTAATCAAAGGATGTACGGACTGATGTTCATCAAGATGACAGCACCCTGTAGGATGCCATTTTGACGACGGTATGTATATATTGTGATCTATGCAATCCAGGGATTTTCAAATTATTCGAAAACTGCAGCGATGGTCCCCATTTATGCATGCATAAAAGGAGGCAAACATGGATGCATTTGCCTACATGTGCATCTCGCTGATTGACTTTATTGCCAGAGTACTTGGGGAAGTATTAAATCACTAGCTTGAATAGGAGTAAAAAAAATATATTAAATGTATATTCTCCAGGCACCACTCATATTCATGATGCTCGACATACCCACCACCTTAGTTGTGCTGCAGTATGGGTGTTTTGTACCTTTGTTTTTGCTAATCTTACCACTCGGGCACCCAGATGGTAATTATCTCTAACAGGCACGCTCAAGTCTTCAGCATTATTATTTCTATTGCTGGCTCAAATACAATAGATTACTCAAAAAACGGGTTTATTCCTGTGACTTTGAGTCTTCTTTTCTATTTCTTGGTCATGTTGGTCTGAAGCATCTGGGCTGCACTCTACCAGAATGATCACAGCTTATTTTCCAGTCTTCACATAGCTGCTTTCATGTCCAATACTTCTGAGCAGGAGTATCTTCTATGTCTGAGCCGTTTCATGCACGAAGACATTTTTTTTACTGTGAATTTTGCTGCTCATGGTATTATGCTCATGGGATAAGTGCAATTACCTTCCTTTCGTGATTTATGAATTGGTGCTTTTCTCTGCTTTGTGTTCTATGTTCAGTTCTTTTTTAGGAATACAAAGGAGAATTGCGACATTCTATGGTTGGACAAGATGGACTGAAGACTTACTTGATCAAGCTGTGGGGTGATAGTCTTTATTTGCACTGATGCTGCATTTGTCCTTTGTGTCTCGTTACGTAGTATTCCTACCATTGTCATGTTATATTGGTCTCCTTCATAGAAGTTCAGTGTATGTATTGGTTCGGTATGTTGCAATTTCAGATTCTCTGAAATAAACACCAGGGTGGTCGTGGTGTCCGCTCCTCTCACTATTCATAAGGTCATCTTATCTCCGGTTTATGGGGCACGGGTTTGGAAACAAACTAGTGTCCTTCGTAAAGCATATTGGTTTTAGTGTTGCTTTCCTGCTGCAGTAGAAACCCTCTACCATTCCAAATGCTTCTATACACAGCCATGAAAGATGTGCACGTCAGTTAGGCACGTGCTGTCACAGTGGATGGCACTTGCTCTCTCTTGGTTAAACTTATGTTTGTGTCTTTGTGCGATCATGCCCTTTTTGTGTTCAGTTGTCTGCTGCTGACCAGTGGATCTTGTTTCTTTCATTCATGTATTCCAGTCACCGCCCTCCTTTGGCAGTGCTTTTCTTGGTTAACCTTAGTCACCTTGGATAGCATGATCCTTACTTTAAGTCAGTGTTCAGTTTTAAATTAGGCATCTTATGTGTTTGGATTTTGATCCAAGCACTTTCCCCTATCATTTAATGAATGGATTGTTCTATGGTTCTTACTCAGTTGGGGTTGGTTAACTTCTGTTTAATGTGACAAGGGGATTTTTTGCTGTTCTGTAGATTTTCCTCATTGCACGGTTTGTCAGTGAGAAGAACAGAGTTGCCCACGACGTTTGCCTGTGCGTTTCAGGTTCTTATCAGCCTTCTTACCCAAATATTGCTACACTGGTAAGCCTACTGTCTGGATTGCAGGTTGGACATGTGTCACACTGCTCAGGTCATGACTACTGAAAGGTGGAATACGGACAGTGTTGTTATGTTTTTTTGTGCCTTTGTGTAACATATTATAGTTATACTTACCGAGTGTCTCACAGTTTTTGGGGCTATATGGGTGTCTTCTGTTTTTTAAATCAGACTTGATCTTATGCTGTGTGACTTGTTTGCCGTTGGCCGGCTCTTGATCACAAGCCCAAGGAGATGTGCCTGTCATTGAGAGGTCTCTTCTCTGTCTCCATGGGCACTGCTTATACAGTATCATTCTTGGGCACATGCTGACGAAATACATGCTGGTAATCTTGTGCCCTTGCATACATTGATTAGGACTTTCAGGTATTTAATGCTTTTCCACCTATTGATAACACTGCTCTCCTGAGTGTTAGCTTACTGTAAGTCTTCAGACCTCAGTGGTTTGAAACTTTTGGAACAGTTGTTCTTAAGGATTTTTTTTTAAAAATACAGCTGCAATGGCTGTGGGCTGTGCAGGTATTGCACACACTTGCTGAATGTTGTTATTTATAAACGTGGAACTGCCTGACATGTACTCCCAATACAACTGTGGTCGTGTTCCAATTACTTACTAGTATTCTTCATTCCACTCGGTGTAGAGACAGAATATCGATGTAGAAATATCGAGTTGCATGAATAGCGATTCAAGAATATCGATGGCGAAAAATATCGAGGTAGATTTTTTGTTTTTAAAAATATTGATTTTTGTGTAATTTAGAGATATTAGTTTTGAAAATATCAATGGCAAAAATATTGTTGTAAATAATATCGACTGTATTTATTTTTTGTTTTTGTTTAATGTTTATTGTTTTATTTTATTATTTTGGTAGTAGTTATTTTATATTTTTAAATTTATTTTTTAATGTTAAAATGTTTGTTTTTATTGTATTTTCATTTATTTTTAGGAGCGGGATGTTGGGTTTATAGGGGATAAGGGTGGGGAGTAATTTCAAAATATTTGTTTAGAGTTTTAATTATTTTTTTTAATTTTATGTAAAATTTTAGGAGCAGGATGTTGGGTTTATAAGGGATAAGGGTGGGGAGTAATTTAAAAATATTTGTTTACATTTTTAATTATTTTTTAAATTTTATATCAAATTTAGGAGCGGGATGTTGGGTTTATAGGGGATAAGGGTGGGGAGTTATTTAAAAATGTTGGTTTAAAATAAATTTTAATAAAAAAAATATTGGAAGATCTTAATAATTATTTTAAATTTAAAATGTAAAATGTAATTTTTTAAATGTTGAAGTTTTTTTGGGTGCAAACATTTGAATTTAAATTGTATAAAATATATTAAAAAATTTAAATTTCAAAAAATATTTAAACAAATATATGACAGGAACATTATTTTTATTTTTATTTATATATTATTTTTTATTGTTTTTGTTTTTTAATTGTTTTAAGTATTAGTAAATGTTTTCTTTTATTTTGAAAATTTTAAATTTTTAAATTAAAATAAATTAAATGTAAATTTAGAATTTAATATTTATAATTGTTTTATTTTTGTAAGAAGGAGTATATTAAAATGTTATTATCATTTTTTTTTAAATATTGTAATTTATAATATATTCTTTTTTTTTTAAATTGACACATTTTTGGAAATGTTTGTGTTAATTTTTTAATTTCGTAAACGATTTGTATATTTTTTATAAATTTTAGTTTTTTCAATAGTTTTGAAATTTTTTACATTTTTATGTATTTACAATTTTTACATTATTTAGAATTTCCGTTAGTTTATTTGTTTTGGGTTTGGAATAGTATTTTTAAAGTTTATTATCCAACACTTTCCCTGAGTTTAGTTGGTTTTGGAGTTGGAATAGTAATTTTTTATGGTTTATTATCCAGTTTGTTCCCTGAGTTCAGTTGGTTTTGGAGGTGGAATAGTAATTTTTAAGGTTTATTATCCAGCACTTACCCTGAGTTTAGTTGGTGTTGGAATAGTAATTTTTTATGGTTTATTATCCAGCACTTTCCCAGGGTTCAGTTGATTTTGGAGTTAGAATAGTAATTTTTTAAGGTTTATTATCCAGCACTTTCCCTGAGTTTCGTTGGTTTTGGAGTTAGAATAGTAATTTTTTATGGTTTATTCAATCAACCAATAAACTTTATTCGTTTTTTTGCAGTAAAACCATAAAAGTCACTAGATCAGAACAAACATCAGTAAAATTCCAGCAAAATACAGGGAATAAAGCAGTATAATCAATATAATCACATGAATTCAAGGCTAAAAAGGGGGTCCACCCCAACAACTTTAGTCACAACTGGACCTGAGCCTGATTGCAGCTCTTAAAAAACTAAGGGCCCAATTCCGATCTCGTAAGGAAAGCCCTCCATACGACTCGGATCTGCAGGGCTTTCCAAGCGAGACGTGCTCCAGGAGTCCGAACGAGCGAGTTCGATGCTGCCGTGTGCTTACGGACTCGGCTCGCTCGGACTCCCATTGAACTCTATGGAGCCCGTTTACAGATGCGTACAAAGGGTCCCATAGCAAAAAAGGGGTGGGCGGGGAAAAGTGTACACCCTGTGGCGGGCACCCCATGTGGCCCACCACACTGTGCATGCTTGGATCGGGGGACCCATGCGCACCCCCCCGTGACTGAATCTGAGGGCTCTGGGTAAGGGGGGCCTGCTATGGCCCCCCGAAGTCCACATCCAACAGCCGTTTTGTCTCGATGAGACTGAGGCGATACAGCTGTCCGATTTGTGCATCGTACTCGCTCGGTCGGAAAACGGCTCCATTGCGCGCCACGATTCGGCTACGAACGTGTCGGACGGACAGGTTCGGGTTCGTAAACGATTCGTACAGCGCGTACAGGGTACTCGCATCGTACTTGCTCGTTAGGAACGGGGGACGATTTGGGCGGAAAGATAGGCGCCGAATCGGATTTGGTCTTTACAAATCCCATTTGGAGGCCTTCCTTACGAGATCGGAATCGGGCCCTAAGTATATACAATACTGAGTCACAAGACAGCAATTGTAAAAAAATAAAAGCTGGTCTGACCTGCTTAAAACAAGCTTTCTTAAGAATAGGAGCAATAAAAAACCTTCTAGGAACCTCATAATAGCTACAAAACTTTAAAAAGTGCATCATATCCTGTGGAGACTGTCCATCGCAGCCACTGGGTATGAGACACTGGCCTCTATGTGCGCCATGTGGTTGGGCCAAAAGGTAGTGGAAGAGGTCAAGCCGAAATCTAGTCAATAAAAAATGATCATGATTGCTTTTGACACATAAGAGATATGGTTCAATGGTTTATTATCCAGCACCTCCCCTGAGTTTAGTTGGTTTTGGAGTTGGAATACTAATGTTTTATGGTTTATTATTCAGCACCTTCTCTAAGTTTAGTTGGTTTCGGAGTTAGGAATAGTAACTTTTTTATGGTTTATTATCCAGCACTTTCCCTGAGTTTAGTTGGTTTTGGAGTTGGAATAGTAATTTTTTTATGGCTTATTTTCCAGCAGTTTCCCTGAGTTTAGTTGGTTTAGGAGTTGGAATAGTAATTTTTTAAGGTTTATTATCCAGCATTTTCCCTGAGTTTAGTTGGTTTTGGAGTTGGAATAGTAATTTTTTTTATGGTTTATTATTCAGCACTTTCCCTGAATTTAGTTGGTTTTGGAGTTGGGAATAGTAATTTTTATGGTTTATTATGTAGTATTTTCTTAGAGTTTATATGTAAATTAAAATAAGAAAGGAGATGTATGTCAGTTTTTATTGTTAACGTTTTTATTTGTAAACACAGGTATTTATTTTTGTTGTTCACAATTAAATTGCTTTTATTTGGCTTTGTCGTACAATTTTTGAAAATATTGAAAAACATGATTCACAAATTTTTCTGTTATTCGAATATATTATAAAGTATAATATCATTTTTAAATATATTTTTAATTTACATTTGCAAAAGTAAAAATATGTTCTTGCATACATATTCTTTCAAACAGTTTATGTAAATATATTTTTAGTTTTTTCATTATAAACTTTTTGATTTTAATTATTTTAGTACATTTGTTTTTACATGTTTTTTAAATACATTTTACATAATTTTATTTTTGTTGAAAAATTATACAATATGTATTTTACAAAGTTATAGTTTGTACATTTTCTTTTTATTATTTAGTATAATAAATGTAATATTTAAAACACTATATAATATATTAAATAATGCAAGATTTTTTTCACAAATACATTTTTGCATCATATATTTTTTAATTAAACATTTGTTATATTGGTTGCACATTTACAATAGTCTAATTGTAATGTTATATGTTGAAGGTGAGTACATCAAAGAAATATACATTTTAATATATATTCAATATTATATTTTATGATTTTTGATAATATAATATTTAATATATATTTTACATTTTTAGTACATTTTTTGTACATTTCAAAAAAATTTAACAAAAAATAAAAATATACATTGATTTTTTTTAATTATTTCTCTATTGTTGTCTATGGGGAGTCAGTCTTTTTATCATTTTTATTACGCAGCCTTTTTTTTCCATTCCCTCACTTTTCTGTCCATTTATTTCATTTTTAGGTCATTTTGGAAGGCGGAACCTCGTGGTTGGGAGCTGTGTTTTGTCGGTTAAGGTAAGTTTGATTTAATTTACTTTTAAGGTAGTTTTAGGGTAGGGGCAAGGTCGTAGTAGTGTAGTTAGATTTGTTAGGGCCTTAAATGTAAATTTTTTGTGTAGTTAGGTGTTGTTTTGGTAGTTTAGTGCTTGATGTGTTTGATGTAGTGTTGAAGAGTAGTAGAGTGTGTTATAGTGTTAGTTATGTGTTGTTTAATTGTGTTATGTTGTAATTAATGTTGAAATTAATGTGTGTGGGTGTATATATGTTATATGCTTATTTTAAAATGGAAAATATATTTAGTTTCTTTGAAACAAATTACTTTTTTACATTTCCTCGTATTTTTGGGGTTTGTTGGAGCGTTTCTTTTTTTTTTTTAAGCTAATTTTCGGGTTTTTGAGGGTTTTGATATTGAGAGGATTGTGTCCTTGGAGCCTTTTTGCTACAGTTGTATTTTTGCATTTTTTTTTGGCTTTCTTTTAGAATGGAGTTGTGTTTTGATTTGTCTACTATGGATTTGTTCGTTTTTAAGGACCATCTACTGCGACATAACTGTAAGTAATTTTTTATTATTATGGGTGGGAAATGTTTTTGGTTACATTGGGTTTGTTTGTTTCTTTTTATTTTAATAATTATATTATGTCATATATTTATATGTACGTTTTTAATTTTTAAATGACAGTTATAATTATTAATTTAAAAAAGAGTAGTATTATGTTGTTTAAGTGTTTTGTCATATACATTTTTTTATGCTGTTTAGCATTGTTTTTTGTTTATAGTATATATTTAGCTATCATGTTTAGGTATTCTAGCCCTTTGGTGTTTAGAAATAGTTGAGTTTTGTGTTGTAGGTATTCATACATTGTTTTTGTTTGTTTACTGAGTTTAGGGCCTATTTTAGGGCATCATTATGATGGCGGGCGGACAAAGTCTGCCCGCCACCGCAACGGAATGCGGGACTGTCCGCATGGGGTGCGGCGGTCCCGCACCTGAGATTAGGATGCCACCGCCACCGTGGCGGTGGCAAGCCCTATTCCCAGCATTGTGGCGGGCGGTGCTCACAGCACCGCCCGCCACAATGCTGGGAATTGACGTCGTGCATTGGCATGCACAAGGTGACAGGCACCGCGCTGTGCCTGCCACTTTGTCCATGCCAATGCAGGGGGTACCATAGGTACCCCCCATGTTCCCCCTACCCCCCCAACTTTCTGGGTGCCCGCTACGGGCCCCCAAAGGCAAAGACCACATGCCTTTCCGTGGCGGCAACGCCGCCATGGGAAGGCACATCTCCGCCTGCATGCTAATATGGATGGTGGTGTCTTGCAGACACCGCCACCATATTTACCATGTTTTCCGCCGGTCGACGAGTCGACCGGCGGAAAAGCGGTGGATGGTATTTACGTCCGCCGCGGACCCCCCAGCAATCCTAATATGGTGGGGGGTCTTTGAAGTGTGGATGGCGGGCGGATCGCCCCCGCTGGGCTGGCAGTGACTACCGCCGGCCCGGCGGGGTCGATCTGCCCGCTATCATAATGACCCCCTTAGTTAGGGATTGCTCTAGCCTTAGCTCTTGATAGCTTTGTTTTTTTTTGTGGCTTCTATTAGTTTGTGTAAGGTTGGTTGTCCTCTTCCTATTGTGGCTTGGAAGGCATTATGCCATCCTTCCACTGCGTTATTAGTTTTAGCTTTTTGAGCTAGTGTGCTATCATAGACTTTCCACCAGGGGATTTGGAACTTTGGTTGCCTTCGGTGCCCTGACCTATGTAGACTTCCCACCCAGGTGTCTTCAAAGTAGTCAAGGAAGGGTGTTAGTTTTGCTTCATTGGCTTGGTAGAAAGGGCTTTCAAGAAGTATATTATAGTGGTTGGCTACAACTGTTGTTGATACATAGACCAGGGCTATTATTTTTTTTAATTGGTAAGCAAAGTTGGCATTTGTGGCGTAATCTATACTTAGGGGCCGATTACGATGGCGGGCAGAAAAGCACCCGGACCGCCATGGTAGCGGGAATCAACCGTCCGCATGTACTGCGGGAAAACCGGCCGTCCGATTAGGATCAACCACCAGAAAATTCCGACCACGGCGGAACGATGGCAGGAAAGACCGCCGGTAGCGTGCGGAGCAGGTGAAAATCCGTCCGCGGAGGTCAGATTTGCGGCGGAAATAGCCCAAACCGCTGCGCGGCCAGTGGATTGACCGCCTGTGGAATTAGGATACCATTGAGGTGACAGCAGAATGAACCGCTGTTTCCGACCGCCGCGATTGCAACCAGTGATGAATGGGAGAGCCGGCGGAAGGGCGGTCATATACCCACCGCCGTGGCCACTCCGGAAAAATCGTAGCGGCCGACCAAAAAAAACACACAACATGCCCACCAAGTGTACCCAGCAACTTGGCTCAGCCCCAAAAAAAACCTAATACACCCCAATGACACATCCCCATGGCAAGTTAAAAAAACACAAATCCCAGGTCAACCAACACAACACACCTGACATCAATACACCATTTTGACACACCCACATAGCTGAGCATAAACCCAGCCCCTTGCCTGACCACAATCATTTGCAAAACTCCACCACTGAAGGAACCAAGCCTACAGCACAAAGGAGAGACAAACCACCACACAACTCACCAGCACAACAACACACACACACACACCACTTACATCACCACCACCACTCTCACACCTGCACTTTCAACCCCTTTGCACACCACACACCATGGCACAGAAGAAAATGCCCAAGTTCACTGCAAATTAGTTGTCAGTCATGGTAGATGAGGTAATCAGAGTAGAACCACAATTGATTGGAAGCATGGTCCAACAGACACCATTAGCCATCAAAACACTAATGTGGGAAAGGATAGTCCGCAAGGTCAATGAAGTAGGGACTATCCCACGCACCAAGAATGAGACCGTGAAGCGGTGGCATGACCTCAAGACAAAGGTGAAAGAGAGGAACAACAAGAACTGTGAGCTGGCTCAGAGGACTGGTGGTGGCCCTCCCATTCCACCAAGAACATTCACCGCATGGGAGGAGAAGGTGCTTGCCATACTGCATCTAGAGAGTCTCACAGGAATACCCGGGGGAGTGGAGGCTGGTAAGTAACAACAAATGTCCACCATCACACTGCTATGTACTGTCTTGCACAACCACAAAGCTACACCTCCTAGGCCCAAATGCATCCATGTGCACCACACACTCCCCAACACATGTCTCACAGATCTAACATTCACTCCCTCTGAATCACCCCAACGGTAGCTAGCAACATTCCCAGGGTTGCATGTGTACAGGCAGCCAGCACTACAACTCCCACCAGGCCCCCTTGTCCCACAGCTGAGCAAGGTGGAGCACTCCCCCACACCCAGAAGCACGTGGCAGCCATTGCATTAATCACCTCTACCTAACAGGTAGGTAGCCATCTTAACAGGGAGGGGTGTTTGTGGGTGGAAAGCCAGCACTACAACTCCCACCAGGCCCCCTTGTCCCACAGCTGATCAAGATGGAGCACTCCCCCACACCCAGAAGCATGTGGCAGCCATTGCATTGATCACCTCCACCTAACAGGTAGGTAGCCATCTTAACAGGGAGGGGTGTTTGAAGGTGGAAAGCCAGCACTACAACTCCCACCAGGCCCTCTTGTCCCACAGCTCAGCAAGATGGAGCACTCCCCCACACCCAGAAGCATGTGGCAGCCATTGCATTGATCACCTCCACCTAACAGGTAGGTAGCCAACTTAAAAGGGAGGGGTGTTTGTGGGTGGAAAGCCAGCACTACAACTCCCACCAGGCCCCCTTGTCCCACAGCTCAGCAAGATGGAGCACTCCCCCACACCCAGAAGCATGTGGCAGCCATTGCATTGATCACCTCCACCTAACAGGTAGGTAGCCATCTTAACAAGGGAGGGGTGTTTGTGGGTGGAAAGACAGCACTACAACTCCCACCAGGCCCCCTTGTCCCACAGCACAGCAAGATGGAGCACTCCCCCACACCCAGAAGCATATGGCAGCCATTGCATTGATCACCTCCACCTAACAGGTAGGTAGCCATCTTAACAGGGAGGGGTGTTTGTGGGTGGAAAGCCAGCACCACAACTCCCACCAGGCCCCCTTGTCCCACAGCACAGCAAGATGGAGCACGTCCCCACACCCAGAAGCATGTGGCAGCCATTGCATTGATCACCTCCACATAACAGGTAGGTAGCCATCTTAACAGGGAGGGGTGTTTGTAGGTGGAAAGCCAGCACTACAACTCCCACCAGGCCCCCTTGTCACACAGCTCAGCAAGATGGAGCACTCCCCCACACCCAGAAACATGTGTCAGCAATTCCCCTCAACTGTGTCACAGAACAGGTAGGTAGGCAGTGCATGCACCCTGCCATTCCTCTCAAAAAGCATGGAGCCATATGACCACACCAGCCCTCACATCCCACCCAACTTGGCATAGATCCAATAGCCACTTCCAGTGTGCAGACAGCTTAGCATATGTAACTGTCACAGAAATTAAAGTTTGACTCACCAAATCACATGTTGAAGTAATTCAGGGCACAATCATGCACAGCAGTGAATGCTATGTGTAAGTGCCATGGTGGCAGAGCATCAAGGCCCATATGAAAACAAAACAAGCATGCTCATTTTCAAAAATAAAGCTAAGAACATGACATGACAGAGGGATGCATGAGACAACAATGGCTAGTACATGCCCAGAATGAAGGTCTCCCATGCAGAGCAAACAACAAAGATGCTTCACAAAAAGTTGTTGTGCTGCTAGTCGTCAGATGACGACATGTCCTTGTAATCACACAATCTGTACGTGGAGCATGGTATCTATTGACATGTCACACCATGGACAAGTAATGTAGGTAACTACACATCATGTCATGATGCTCAGTACCGTGCAGCCATACAAAGTGATCTCAATGTAAACTGTGTGGTGTATAACATGCAACATCCAAACATCTAACACCAAGCTTGTGGGATCCACTTCACTGACCATTTCTTCTCTGTTCTACAGGTGACCAAGAATTGACTGCTGCAGATGACAACACCAACCTGCAGAGCCAGTCTCCCCCCCGGAACATGGACGCCCGGATGCAGACTCCCTAAATTCCTTGGATGCGGACATAGAAGCTGGCCCATCTGGCCTGCCAGGGCGCAGCAGGTCCCAGGCCCCCACTGTCCTCACCCCCACCACCTCAGCAACAACAACTGCGCTGACCACTGCTGTAGCAACCTGTGCGGCCTCCACCACCACCAGTGCTGCCTGCAACACTGTCCCTGCCTCAGAGGATACCCACACCACCCCACAATCTGAGGAGGGCAGGGAGAGTCAGCGGGTGCGTCGAGTGGTGATGCCACAGGTCCGGGACAGCAGGGAAGGTGGGAGGGCAACTGTGCGACAAAATCAACAGGACACTGGGACCGAAGCCCTGGCCAACATCGCCAGAGTCCTTGGGGCATACGAACAAGCCCAGGGACACACGGGCCAGGCCCTGGAAGAATCGCGTGAGCTCCGCCTGCTGCTGAGGTCCATAGACACGTGCGTGGGCCAAATTGTGGACCTCTTGGGCCAGCTTGTGGGTGTCCTGAGGGACCGGCCTGCGCCCCAAAGGACAGCTCAACCTCCCTCCAGTGGCCCGCAGGATGACATTACCACCTCCTCACCTGCGGCCACAGAGACGTGTGAGCTGGAACAGGATGTGTCCTCAGACACCTCTGATCCCACAGCAGAGGCCCCCCTGCCAAACGCTCAAGGGGCCGTCCGAGGAAAAACAAGGGTGAATCACATGGCAAAGCACCAGCCAAATGCCAGTCAAAGAGCCAGCCATGATGGCACCTCTCTTCACCTTCCCATTGACTTTGTTGACTATCCTTACCCACACTACCATGTTGATGGCAGGCGTATGTTGGACTGTGTCACCACATCAATGTGGTGACTACTCTATTGTCTCGTCTACCATCACTGACAACTCATTGATTCCCTTACCACCTATTTGCAAAGAATCACTTCCCTGTCACATGTACTTATTGTAAATAAACACTCTTTGCACACCTATGTTTTTGTGTCAGCTCCATGTTTATCACAGGATGTACAACATTGACTCAGATTACAATGTACCAGGTGCACTGATTGTTGCGAGGCATTGAGAGGCTGAAGGGACCTAGGAAAACACAAGAGAACAACATTCACTTGTCAGTTGATGGCATCACACCCATTACACAACACTTGTCATCAAGGTACTCAAACCTGCACATATTACAATAAGCAAAGATATCGACATAGACATCACGTAGCTGTGCGTTTGGTGGTTTTTTTTTTTAGAGGAGAGGCAAGATGGTGACTGCGTGAGCTGGTCGCACTGCAGCTCCCTGGTCATGGATCATATTTTAAAAAGCTAGAGGAAATCTGGGCAGCATGATGGCGTTATAAATATAATGCTGGAACCTGGATGAACAAAATATATATAATCGGCGGGAAAAAAGGGGAAAAAGGCGGAAGAAAAAGAGCGAAAGAAGAGTGAATGGAAATTCTGCCTTCCTACCTGCAGCTTTGCCCTGGTCCCAGCAAGTGTGGGGGTGCCTTCTGCCGCACAGAGCTCATTAGGGCATTGCTCAGCCTTTTAATCACATTAACACACAGTAGTGAGGAGCGAGGAGACTGTTCGGCGTGTCTGGGTTGCTGGCAGGCGTACTCCCAGAAAACAATGGCACCAAAAGCCCCGGTCAGCGGAGGAACGAAGGGGAAGACGCACTACGGAGCGGGTGCTGGTTCCTCTCCAAAATCTGCAGCATTATCGGACCCCCAGACGAGACCCGGCGGGGGAAAGAAGCAGTCCATATGGAATTCCACAACCCGGATGGAGAAGGCAGAGGACAGGAAAAGCAAGAGTGGAGTCCCGCCCCAGCTACCTGCGAGTGAGCCCTCCATCCTGGAACAGTTGAGAGCCGCACCAGGAGCGAAGCAATCTGCGACTCAGCACTCACAACAACAAGAAGGTGGAACAGGTGAGCAGACCCGAGGGGACAATGTTACAGGCGGTGGTGTGATAGGGGAGGATGATGCCATAATAACTGGTAGCGGGCATGAGATCCTACCCGAGACTGTATCTTTAATTGAAATCAGCAAGAGTAATCAATTGTCTCCCGCTCCCCCCTGCTTGCAACCGAGGCTAAGGGATAACGATGGATGTATGCCGGAGGGGTCTGGGGTTCAACTGATAGAAACAACTGTGGAAACTACCACGCTAAACCCCCATCAGGGAAATGTCTCGATCACGAACGCAACCACCTCCTCGAACCACAGTGAGCAAGACATGGACTGTTTTAATTCCCTCTCAGATGGAGTCTGGCCGGCGTCAGGTTCAGGATCAGATTCACTTGGTGACTCCAGTGAGGATATTTCGGACAGCGATAAGAGAGACCCAACAGCCACAATGCGTAAGACAAAGAGAAGATCCAGCCACCCCAATTTGTAAAAAAACACCTAAAATGAGATCATTCTGGAGTAGAATTACTCAATAGCCTTACAACACCACCCCCAAAGGCGACAGCATACTCCCCTCAACACCCCCAACTCAAGATACTGTCCTTCAATGCATACTCTCTCATCGTGAGGAAACGCGCCAAGATAGCAGGCGAGCACAGACAGCCATGCGGAAAATTCAAGGGGCTGTTAGGAAAGTTGCAAAGTCATGCAGTATAATCAAGGAACGCCTGACAACCCTTGAAGCAAGAACGGAAATTCTGGAGAACGACCTGGCAGACACACGAGCAAGTACTATTGCACATGATGCTCAACTAACTGATATACAATGGAAGTTAGAAGATCATGAAAATCGGCAACGCCGAAACAACCTGCGGGTACTAGGTGTACCAGAGGGAAAGGAAGGGTCAGATACCCGGGCATATATGGTTGATATGTTATCTAAAGCTTTTCCGGACTTAGATGGATGGAACTGGGCTCTAGAAGTACAGAGGGCACACCGGGCTCCATTTAATCTCAAACAACCTGTGAGACCGGACACGAAACCCCGTGCCATTTTGGTTTATTTTGGCAATTTTCTACTGCGGCAGTCCATCTATGATAAAGCCTAGCCAACAACAAAGCGCAGTGGGGGAGATTATTTTTTCTTTGTTCAACCTGATTTCTGCCATTATACAGTAGAGAGACGATGGCGCTTACGCCAGATGACATCATGTAGCTGTGCATAACTACCCTGTCCCAGAAATATCATCCCTCAGCACAGAGCCAACAACAGGCAGATGTCACATAGCTCCCCTAGGCATTTCCTACAACTACAGAAACAGAATACAATGGCACCGTTGTACAATGTCACTCACCTTCAAGGGAAGTAGCGGTTGATGAGCTGGTGATGCAGGTCGACACCTTCCTCCTCTCCACTATCCTCGACACTGGACATTTGTGGGTTTGCAGGCGGGGGCATCTGCTGCTCATCATCATCCAGGATCAGGGGGATCTCTTTGCGCAGGGCAAGGTTGTGGAGCATGCAGCATGCTACCACGATCTGACACACCTTTTGGGGAGAGTACATCAGTGCACCTCCGGTCCTGTCCAGGCACCGAAATCGAGACATGAGAAGCCCAAAAGTCCACTCCACCACACAACGTGTCCTCCCATGGGCCTCATTGTAGCGGACTTCACCCGAGGTCCTGGGATTCCGCAGTGGGCTCAGCAACCAGGGCCGGTTGGGATATGCAGAGTCACCTAGGTGCCAGATACACAGAACAATTTAGTAAAATGACTGTAGCTGCGGACAGCATGTCACACAAACAGCACAATACTCTACTCAGCTAACTCACCTACAAGCCACGCACGGTCAGGATGCAGATTTGCCATTATCTGTGGTACGATGCTGTTACGCAGGATGTAGGAGTCGTGGGCTGAGCCAGGGAATCTGGCACAGACATGTGAGATAATCATATCTGCCTGGCATACAACCTGCACATTAATGGAATGGGAATGCTTCCTATTCCTGTAGATATGCTCCCGTGCCTGTGGCGGAACCAGTCCAACATGGGTGCAGTCAATGGCACCAACTACATTAGGGATGTGGGCAACGTCATAGAAATCAGCCTTCACAGCTGGCAAATCCTGTCTCCGTGGAAAATGGATGTAAGTGTCTTTGTATACCATCATAGCGGACTGGACATCCTGTAGCACCATGCTGAACATTGCGTGTAACATCCCACCTGCGCTGGCCACCGTGTACTGGAACGAACCAGTTGCGAAGAAATGCAGGGCCGCCATCACCTTACATGTTGGTGACACAGCAGTTGGATATGTCCTACGAGGCCTCAGATGGGGCTCCAACTGAGCACATAGGTCTTGGAGGTTTTGCCGATCCAACCGGAACTTACGGATGATGTCCACATCCTCCATGTCCGCCAGCAAGGTGAATGGCCGGTGCACATTTGGTCGCCTCCTACATGAGATAAAAGGGGACACTTGTCAATTCAATTCACCCATGAGATGTGTCCAACATCTGACATTTTGACTGACACAGCGCCAACGATGACTGGCCTGATACACCAGCTTACAGCACAAGTCACATGCAGAGACAACTTGACACCAAGTAGTTGTACACGTGATCAGTATGTACGAACTGAGTGCACCCGAGACAGTTTCAGACAATGTGAATGTGAAATGGGACATTCCAACATCTTGTGTCACCAGCCCTGAGAGTACTTGTCACAGCACATGTCTGAAACACCAAAACCGCTGTCTCCTACGTAGCTGCTGTACCTGCCACACCTTCTTGCGTGAGTTGGACAGGGCACACATGAACGACACAATGAGTACAGTGTGTGCATGAAGATCAAGTATCAACATGAGTTCAGCAATCTATACAGTGAAGTAGGCACATTTAGCAGTCAGTCCATCATCACTGTGTGTTGCTTAGCCATCTCACACATTGACATGTCTCCATATTTGAGGGTCCATCACACAACAGATCTGTGTACATGCACAACAACATCATCAGTGACATGTGAAGGACTACATGCCAATGCATGTACTCCAGTGCACTGACATGGCATGTGTAGACATCAGTGAGTAGAATGTCACACTAGCATTCAATTTAACAATCTGGTGGCATGTCTCATTGTAAGTGTGGAGTGTTCAATAATGAGAACTGCCCATTGCCATTGCTACAGCATGATGTGTCCATAGGTGCCCTAAGCGTGCACCGCAACCACAATCACGGTCATTGGCACCAATGTAAAGATGCCAAATCGCGGTAGCGACCGCCTGGGCCCCGCAGTGTGACACCGCCATTGCCCATACCCATTCAGTCAATGGGAACCGCAATCGCGCTAGTGGAATGCACTTTTGAAAATCGAGGTAGGCGTGCTCCGCTGCCGCGGGGCCGGTCATTGGATACAATTGTAAGATGCACAATTGCGGTAGCGACCGCCTGGGCCCAGCGGTGTGACACCGCCATTGCCCATGCCCATTCAGCCAATGGGAACCGCAATCGCGCTAGTGGAATGCACTTTTGAAAATCACGGTAGGCGTGCTCCGCTACCGCGGGGCCGGTCATTGGTTGCATTTGAAAAATTGCTGACCTGGAACGCCAATTGCAGCAGCTGAGTACCATTGAAACAACCCCAGGGGGCTATATATGTCTGTGAGAGAGCCACACATTTCCACTGCATCCAGACACTGCTGCCTGCCATTCTTCATCCCCAACTGCTGCTGTTCCTGTCTCCTGGACCCAGTGATGGCGAGAACTGAGAACATCAGGGCCTTCCCTTCATCACAGAGGAGCTGGAGGTCCTGGTGGACGAGGTGCTTACACACTACGGGAGGCTATATGGTGCTCCTGATGTAATGGTAAGTGTCTCAGAGTGAAATTTGGAGAGTGCAAAGAGTGCTCACCTGATGTTGCTCTGCAGTAGTATGTGCCTGTGAGCGCACGTTTGTGTGATACACTGCCTGGCATGCTGAATTCATGGCAATGGGGTGTGTAGCCTTATTACCACAGATCCATGGCTGCATTGAAGGTTGGGAGGGACATGCAGTGTCTTTTCAGCCATACAGTGACAGTGCTGGTTTGGAAAGTGGAAGTCAGAACAAACATTGCCTGTGCTAATGGATGTCAGAGTCCATTCGCTCTTCACATGCTCATTTGGGACCCCTTAAAATGTGTTTCGTCCAGAGGGTACTGAAGGATGTGTGTACACTTTTCAGATGGTCACCATGGATATGTGAGCATTATGCACAAGATTCAAATGCCTGAGGGTGACACTCTTGGTGGAAAATTGCATATGACACATCAGAGTGATGTACTTCTGAAACATCCCCCTTCCATTGATTTAATAATGTGTACTGACTTGCATGTGTAGGCACTGTTTGACCTCTCATATTGTACATGCATGTGATTGTTCAGATGGGCCAGGTTTAACCTCAGTGTGAGTCCCACTGGCCTGCACAGATACTGCCCAATTTGACACGGACCCATCAGTAAATGGACAGAGTGAGATATATGTGTTGTCTGCCACCCTGTTTCTCAATGAGCTATCTTAGGACTGATGATTGCACAAGACAGACCTTGTGAGAAGGGTGTGAGAATGTAAGATCATGTCCATAGATGTGACATCCACGACACAGTGAGCCGCTCACATGCCAAGGACATTGAGGGGTGTGTAGTGTTGGACACAGTGAGTCTTCCCCAAAACATCATTTGCAACATGATGTATGTCTTGCTCCCTCACATGCTGCATCACAGATGAGGGCCTTCTTCACATTGCTTTGTGTGCTGCCATTCTGCATGTGTGTGAGATGGCCAGGTCCTGTGTCCACCCTCATACCTAAATGCATTTCAATCCGATTAACTGATGCAAATGTACTACGTGTCATGTTGTATGGCCTCTGGTCAAGCTTTCTGTACAGCTGTGCTAAGTGTTTGCATGCACCTGTCCTGAGACACAGTGGAACATGGCCCAGTGTCCCTGAAACTGCCTCTTCTTGTCTCCCATGTCTGCAGCTCAAAGTCCGCCAGAGTAAGGCCTTATAGAGGGCCATTGCACGCAAGGTGCGGGCTCTGGGTGTCTGCAACCGATGGCACACACACTGTCACAAGAGGTGGGATGACATCTGCCGGATGAGCAAAAACGTGGCAGAGATGACGCTGGGGATACTCCGACGGACTGGAAGGTTGTCTCGCAGGAGCATGACACCACTAATGGCCTGCATCTTGGCTGTAAGAAACAAAAAAGGGAGGTACCCTAATATTTATAGTAGGGACAGGGTAAGTATAAATAGAAACATAAAAAGTCCCTACATCAATCTCTGTAGTACTTATATGTTTATAAACAAAGTCAGTGTCTAAAAAAGGCTCAAAGGACCATATATTTATACAATTAATTAAGCAACATATATTTATACAATTGATTAAACAACATATAATCAGCGCAACACTGAGAATGAATAACCAACTAAATGTAAAATCAATATAAAATGTATTCAATACAGATATGCAATTAAAACCATAATACACCATTCAAAGATTAAAAAGCACAATTTATGATTAAAATACACAGTTACAAAATCATTAGAAAACAGAAAAGTCGACGCCGCGTTTCGGTGAATCGTAAATATATCACCTTCTTCAGGACAGTTTTCTAAACAGATAAAAACATTCAGTTATAAATCATCTCAAGTGTTGCTACTAACAATATTATAAATCTTATTAAAATTCCAAAAGCATAATTAAATAAGACAAATATATATCATATTTCATCCCAAACTATAATTTCTTGCTAAACTAGACAATCCAGTGTCACATGAAACTTTACACACTATATGGCTTTCCAGTATTTTAATAAATACACATCACAGAAATAAAAACAAAAAAACATACCTAAACAATTAGTATGATGATTAAATTTCAATTTGTAGAAGCGATCTTCTTACAATGAAAAGCTGGAAATATGCCAGTCAGTGAAAACCTCTAGATTAAAGAGAACCAAATTAAATATCAAAGGCAACTCCAAAAATAGGAAAATCTATAAAATACCAGAATGATTATCAATACCTATTAAATAAGAAGCCACGTTGCAGAGATTGTGTGTGTTGTGGCCACCATATAATTCTTCTTCATAAATATCCAAAGGCTCTATAAGAGATATAAAATTTACATTCGGCCTATGATAAAAAAAAAATTTTTTTTAAATTATTTAACAAATTTTAAAAGAATATATAGACCAATAGGATTACTAAAAAGGTGTTGGGCTCACCAGGTATCGTAGGAATAGATGTGCCGATGGCTGATAAACCGTGATAAAGGCACTATATCTATGCTCCAAACCTTCGCCGTTTGTGATAGTAAGTTTTTATTCGGGCGGAGATATTCTGATTATATCACCGTCTAGGTCATTGGATAAATTTAAAAACCTACGGAACGAAATACATGTTTCACTAATAAGCCTCAAAGTGCTATTATGTACTCTATTTTTGTAAAAGTACTGCCAATTTATTTAAAAGCCAGTGTTACCTAAAAGGGGTCATATTATCGATAATGAATTTATATATGCCTTTTTGAGGATCATGACCCAATATTAGAGATACATGCTCAGATGTTTCTTAATCAACCCTAAATCTAATTATCGTAGAGGTTGTAATAGACAGAATGCAAATACATACACCCCTATGAGAGGGGAAGTGTAATAACACATATTATCCTGTTACCTAGACCTAACTATAAATTTGCAATAGGTACGATAAAGTCCCAAAGTTAGTATCAAAGCTTAACTACTGCTTACCTAAGAGAGGCAGAATGGCCACCTCGCCAACAACAACACCACAGCAACTTCCGGGTCAGGATACGCATATGTTCACGACCCGGAGTTTCTTTTAAATTGCCGTTGGCGGTCACGTGATATGTGTATACTTATTGTAATAACCGATGTTTCTTGTATAAATATAAGAAACAACACACTGCATTTATAATCAAATGCTGTATTATGATCCCGAGATCCGAGACAAAAACAAATTTGTTGATTAAAGATGTTCATATGAAAGGAACAACCGTAAAAGTGTCGGCCATCTTGGAACGGGTTTGAAATCAGTAAATGCATACCAATTTGGTTTACATCTCCACAGTATTGCCCTTTCTTAAATACACTAATCAATATGGTTTATCTAGATACAGTGGACTGTATTTGAATGCATATTTACTATAGTTCAGAAACAGAATCTCCTGCGAGGCTAGGACTATTATTTAAATAAGCCTCTCCCAGTCTTCTTTACTATTGAGTCCTTTACTAAAGGTATTAAAACGGGACATGTAAAACTGTTCTCGTTTTTTCCTTTTAAGAGTTAAATCTCCACCTCTAATGTTCAAATGAATTGTTTCTAAACCGCACCATTTCAGATCGTCAATTTTGTGCTGAGCAGTATGCCAATGTTCTACTAACGGGGCAGTTCTTTTATTGGTTCTAATTGAGGACTTATGTTCATTTATTCTGATCGTAACACTATGCTCCACTACAACAGTAATCACCCTGTTTGTCAAAAAGACAAACCATATTGATTAGTGTATTTAAGAAAGGGCAATACTGTGGAGATGTAAACCAAATTGGTATGCATTTACTGATTTCAAACCCGTTCCAAGATGGCCGACACTTTTACGGTTGTTCCTTTCATATGAACATCTTTAATCAACAAATTTGTTTTTGTCTCGGATCTCGGGATCATAATACAGCATTTGATTATAAATGCAGTGTGTTGTTTCTTATATTTATACAAGAAACATCGGTTATTACAATAAGTATACACATATCACGTGACCGCCAACGGCAATATAAAAGAAACTCCGGGTCGTGAACATATGCGTATCCTGACCCGGAAGTTGCTGTGGTGTTGTTGTTGGCGAGGAGGCCATTCTGCCTCTCTTAGGTAAGCGGTAGTTAAGCTTTGATACTAACTTTGGGACTTTATCGTACCTATTGCAAATTTATAGTTAGGTCTAGGTAACAGGATAATATGTGTTATTACACTTCCCCTCTCATAGGGGTGTATGTATTTGCATTCTGTCTATTACAACCTCTACGATAATTAGATTTAGGGTTGATTAAGAAACATCTGAGCATGTATCTCTAATATTGGATCATGATCCTCAAAAAGGCATATATAAATTCATTATCGATAATATGACCCCTTTTAGGTAACACTGGCTTTTAAATAAATTGGCAGTACTTTTACAAAAATAGAGTACATAATAGCACTTTGAGGCTTATTAGTGAAACATGTATTTCTTTCCGTAGGTTTTTAAATTTATCCAATGACCTAGACGGTGATATAATCAGAATATCTCCGCCCGAATAAAAACTTACTATCACAAACGGCGAAGGTTTGGAGCATAGATATAGTGCCTTTATCACGGTTTATCAGCCATCAGCACATCTATTCCTACGATACCTGGTGAGCCCAACACCTTTTTAGTAATCCTATTGGTCTATATATTCTTTTAAAATTTGTTAAATAATTTAAAAAAAATTTTTTTTTTATCATAGGCCGAATGTAAATTTTATATCTCTTATAGAGCCTTTGGATATTTATGAAGAAGAATTATATGGTGGCCACAACACACACAATCTCTTCAACGTGGCTTCTTATTTAATAGGTATTGATAATCATTCTGGTATTTTATAGATTTTCCTATTTTTGGAGTTGCCTTTGATATTTAATTTGGTTCTCTTTAATCTAGAGGTTTTCACTGACTGGCATATTTCCAGCTTTTCATTGTAAGAAGATCGCTTCTACAAATTGAAATTTAATCATCATACTAATTGTTTAGGTATGTTTTTTTGTTTTTTTGTTTTTATTTCTGTGATGTGTATTTATTAAAATACTGGAAAGCCATATAGTGTGTGAAGTTTCATGTGACACTGGATTGTCTAGTTTAGCAAGAAATTATAGTTTGGGATGAAATATGATATATATTTGTCTTATTTAATTATGCTTTTGGAATTTTAATAAGATTTATAATATTGTTAGTAGCAACACTTGAGATGATTTATAACTGAATGTTTTTATCTGTTTAGAAAACTGTCCTGAAGAAGGTGATATATTTACAATTCACCGAAACGCGGCGTCGACTTTTCTGTTTTCTAATGATTTTGTAACTGTGTATTTTAATCATAAATTGTGCTTTTTAATCTTTGAATGGTGTATTATGGTTTTAATTGCATATCTGTATTGAATAAATTTTATATTGATTTTACATTTAGTTGGTTATTCATTCTCAGTGTTGCGCTGATTATATGTTGTTTAATCAATTGTATAAATATATGTTGCTTAATTAATTGTATAAATATATGGTCCTTTGAGCCTTTTTTAGACACTGACTTTGTTTATAAACATATAAGTACTACAGAGATTGATGTAGGGACTTTTTATGTTTCTGCATCTTGGCTGTGACACAGCCAGAGCTGGATGGACATTTGAGGGCCCATCAACAGTAAGTTGGGGGTGAGTATTCTGCGAAGGGTGACTTTGGGTGTGAGTGACTGCATGTATCCCAACCCTGCACCAGTGTTGAGCTCTGTGATGTTTCCAGAGTGATGCAATGGCTTGTAAGTGGCCTCTGTGTTGAGTGAAGCTGACATGCATTTTTGCTACATGTACTTACTCATGTGTTCAAAATAATGGCCCGTGACATTGCAAGATAAGATGTGGCCTCATGCCATCTGCTGCATTATGGGTGTCATAGATATCACTGGGGAGTGAACAGCTGTGTTCCTCATCTGAGTGTGCTTACGTCGATGTGTGCAGTGTCTGACTTTGGAATTGTGAGAACTACACATCTGCCGACAGCAAGGGTCGTTGTGCTTCAAAGCACAACATGGTGGACATCAGTAGCTCATGGCCATGGTATGAGGACATCCTGGAGTCATTATCTGTGTTGTCCCCTTAAAGTGACTCCATATGTAACTGTGACAACATGTTGAGATGTACATCTATCTCACCTACAGGCACGTAGGTATGCTTACAGGAATCAGGATGTCAGGTAACTGGGAGGCACGGGCCAGCTATTTGGCAGTGTGAACGTCACATGGGTCATTGATGCCAACTATGCATGTTTCCATGCATCTTCTGACTTTTGCATGAGGCTTGCACATGCAGACCGCACAGGGTGGTGTGCTACATGGGGGTATCATGTTCGAGTTGTTTGCTTTGGTTGCATATGATGTTTGTGATTATGGCACAAAACTGAACCTATGTCTCTGTCTCTTGCATCATCTACAGAGGGCACAGAAGGACAGGGTACGGACACCGGGGATGAGGCATCATGCTAGACGGCAACACATGAGCTCACTGACACTGATGTGACCAGTTCCTCTGAGGGGGACCGGAGTGCCCTTGAAGAATCACGCCCGGAAACACCAACCTCAACGTCATCTGACGCCAGCGGTGACTCCTTGATGTTGGTGGACACAGGGAGTGGGAAATCTGCCTCTTCTTCTACCACACATCGTCCAGTGTCCACCCTCCCGGCTAGTTCCACTAGTGCTGCCCGTGTCCGCAGCAGTCAGAAGGGAAGAGTGTCCTTCCCCCCAGGCACCGCTGCCCCTGCCCCTGTCTCCCCTGCTGCCCTCAGTGTTGAGGTGGTGGAGCTTTTGCGCCAGCTGTGTGTGGGTCAGACTACTTTACTGAGTGCCTTCCTTGATCATGACAAGAAGTTGGCACAGGTAGTTGCCTTCATGGAGGGCATTCATTCTGACGTGGGTGGGCTACACAGGACTGTCCAGTCTTTGTCCTCCACAGTGACGGCAGCCATTCAGCTGGCACAGGCTCAGGGTCCAGCTCCTGTCCCTTCGGCAACCACCCTGCCAGTGGCCACATCTGACGAGAGTGACCACACACCACAGCCCTCAGGCTCAAAGTACTCCACACGAAGCACAACACAGCAGCACTCCAGGCGGGCCAGAGTGCAGACACCACCCCCCCCAAAAAAAGAAGTCACACAGGAACGCAAAGCCCAAAGCCCTTCGGGTGACACTCAGGTGCATCAAGCCAAGAAGCAGGCCTCAGGCTCACATGCATCCAAATCAGTCCAATCCAAGGACACTTTCGTCCCAAAACCTGCTCCCACAGACAGGCAAAAAGTTGCAGTGCCTGCTGTGAAGCTGGTGCCTGCAAAGAGTCCGCAGAAAGGGATCTCTGAGGCTGGTTCACCCACAACCTCAACTCCCACCCACACCCCTGTGAAGCTGGGACAGGAGGGCACTGTGGGGGGTTCACCTGGTCAACAGGGGATGGAGTGGAAAAGGCAAGGCAAGGCCAAGTGTACCACCAGTCCCAGCAGTTCACCAGAGGGAGGGCCAACACCTGCACCTGAAGCAACTTTGGTGGGGAGTGAGGCTGTTGTGCCCGCCCCACTTCACACTCCTACCAAGACAATATTTCAGTATCGAATCCCCAAGAAGTGGAAAGGCAGCCCTTCACATTCTCCCTCACACACTGTGTCTCACAGCAGCATTTCTCCGCCTCCCCGTGCCACCATGCCACCCGGTCCAAGCAGCCCTCCGGCTCACAAAGCCACTGATGCCTCTACCTCAGCTGCTCCTCTCTCTCCCAGGTCTGGTCCGCCAATGGTCCCCGACAATCAGCCACCTCCCAGTTCTACTGACAGCCAAGTCTGAGGCAAAGTCCACCTCCCAAAGCCATCTCTCCCACAGCGGTGCCTGGACTGCCCATCTGTATCCTCAGAGCTGTGGTGATTCCCATGCCAGTGTCCGGTGTCACACATTCCCTGTGCAGGTTCTCATGTTCACATGTCCCTCCTTTGAACTATGGACTGGCCACTGGCCTTGCTGTTTGTAACTCTGGATGCCCATTCCCTGTGCAGGTTCTCACGTTCACATGTCCCTCCTTTGAACTATGGACTGGCCACTGGCCTTGCTGTTTGTAACTTTGGATGCCCATTCCCTGTGCAGGTTCTCATGTTCACATGTTCCTCCTTTGAACTATGGACTGGCCACTGGCCTTGCTGTTTGTAACTTTGGATGCCCATTCCCTGTGCAGGTTCTCATGTTCACATGTCCCTCCTTTGAACTATGGACTGGCCACTGGCCTTGCTGTTTGTAACTTTGATGCCCATTCCCTGTGCAGGTTCTCATGTTCACATGTCCCTCCTTTGAACTATGGACTGGACACTGGCCTTGCTGTTTGTAACTTTGGATGCCCATTCCCTGTGCAGGTTCTCATGCACACATGTACCTACCTTGAACTATGGCTTGGCCACTGGCCTTGCAGTTGTCTACTTTTGATGCCTATCTTGGTGATATGTAATAAAGACAGTTACTCCTCTTGTCTGCTTTGTCAGTGTCCTCGCTAAATGTAAGTGTTTTCGGTATGTGTATGTTTGCATGTGACAAATGCTCTGTATGCCACCTTCACATTGCCAATTGCTTCTTTTACTTTTTCTGGGTTTGGCAGTGGTGAGGGGCACTTTAGTTCTTCTTTCTTCTGAGGTTTGAGGGTGCAATGATGGGTGTTTGTGATGATCTACGATAATCATACTCATCATATGGTCAGGTTTGCTAAATTGTCCAAATGTCATGTTATGATGGAATTCCAGAACAGAGGTGTATTCTGTCCACCGTATTACTTGCGGGCTGGCCAGGGTCCTTCATATCTGTGTGATCTTTCTTGATGTGTGAGCAGCAGTGTTGATGTATGGTCATCTTGTGATGGCCTGTCTTCCTAGTCACATGGGTACATTTGGATGTGTGGACTTGTGTGGTCATGAAGTGTGTAGGGTTTTTTGGTTGTCAATGTTGATGTGTGTGTGCCCCTGCAATGCCAACTGCACACATGTATGACACAGAAGCTGAGTGCCTGTTTGTTTCAATACTCTGCCATGTGTTTCAGATTGTGGGCACATGTGGGAGTTGTAGGTTGGGCAGTGTGCAGTGTGTTGTTGTATCCTTCCACTCCTGGGGGACACCTACAGTTGTGAGTATGCAGAGTGTGTGACAGGCAAGTCTGTGTTGTGTTTTGTTTATCAGCCATGTGTCTTGTTACTGTTTGTGCACACTGTACAAAACTGCTCAGCCACACTGACAATATTTGTGAGTTTTCTCATGCATTGCTGTCACTTGACCCATTTGTGGCTCCAGTATGGTATGTGGTATGTGGAGTCATGCCATCCCCCATATGTGCTTCTGATGCCAACACATTGTGAGTGGTCATTGTAGCTGTATACCGGTGAGGCCGATCCTTGTTTCCAGTGTTTCCTGAGCTTTTGATACCCTTGTTTCCAGTGTTTCCTGAGCTTTTGATATTCCTTGATTCCTGAGCTATAGCTATTCTTTGTGCCTGAATTGGCACTGCCTGCAGTGCTACCTTGTTTCCTGAGTTCCTGAGCTATAGCTATTCCTTGTGCCTGAATTAACACTGCCTGCAGTGCTACCTTGTTTCCTGCGTTCCTGAGCTATGACTATTCCTTGTACCTGAATTAGCACTGCCTGGAGTGTTTTTATGGTTGGACCCTGCGCATAGCTTCAGCAGCCCGTTCAAGTCACTGCAGCCGCAGAGCACGGAGCGGGACCCGAGAACCGGGAGCAGGGAGCTTGCGTTTGTGCTTGAGCTTGAGCTGAAGTGGGACAGCAGGACAGTCATCGCTCGCTCGCTCACCACCGCTGCCCATTGCTCCCCACCCGCGTCAGCTGTGAGCTGCCGCGGCGTGAGGCCGCCAAGCTGCATTGGCTCCCGCGGTCCGTTGCTCCCCCTCCGCACGGCTGTGTCAGACCGCGGCGTGTGGCCGCTGAGCCATGCTGTGTGGCTCCCGCGGCTCCGGGACCGCGGCTTCCCGCACCGCACCTCACCTCACCTCACCTCACAGGTTCAGGAGGAGGGGGTGGCGGCGAGCTGGAGAAAGGTGGCTGAAAGGCCCACTGGTCACGGTGCGTTGCCCGGTGAAGAGCCCAGGGAAGAAGCTAGGAACAAACAGACAAAGCGCCTGGTAAGGAGCACCCCCCAGTGGGAAGGAGCACATACGACCGGCAGCAGAGGTGGCTGCAGCAGGCCCGAGGGTCAAACAGTGAGGAGAGGTGCAGGGGTGGATGCGAGGGGACTCTGATTCTGCTGCTGCTGACATTTGCGGACGGAGTAATCCTTGGCATTTTAAAACAGGAGGTGGGCTGACTAGTGACGCTGTGCAGCCCGGCCTGGTCCCGCTAACTGCTGTTATTTTGGGTTTCATCTCTACAACACCCGGGGCGAGGATTACAGCCCCTAGGGTGTACCAGGCAATCTCCAGCTGCCGCGAGTGAGGGGGAGGCGTGGCCATCGCGCTTAAAGCGCTGCCTCTCCACCCGTGGCGCGGGACGAAGCCCGGACCAAGGGCGGGCCCGTCTGAGCCCGTCCGAGACCGGCAGGGACTGGACTGGGCCACCCCCCCAAAATTTCAAGTTGCAAGTATATACCTGTAGTGTTTTATTTTGTGCTGTTTACTTGCTGAACTCGATTTAACATGAACAGGCGGAAAGTGGGTCCTGGGGTTGTGGGTACTCTGGATGCATTTCTCTCGAGGGCGGAATCTGCTCTGATACATGAAATACAGCTTACTGAACGCAGATTATCGCTAGAGCCACTGCAACCCTTGGTCAGTCTTGTGTCATCGACCCCCTCAGAGAGTACCATTGGTAACAGCGCTGCCCTATCGAGTAGGTCCACTATTCCACCCACTTTGCTCCCAACGAACTCAGAAATTGTGGATACGGGTAACGTATTATTAGCCCCAGTCCCCTCCATTCCCACGGTAAATACGAGAAGCCATAAAATGAGACAGTCTCAAAGTGGGGTCCCACCCTCAAAAAAAAGGAAACTGCGGGCTCCTCCCAAGCCCAGAAAATTGGCACCAAACCTAGTACACGGAAGATGGGTGATAATGGGCGTGAAGACAGTATCAACGAAAGTACATCCCCCAACAACACAAGTTTGACTCTTGACACACCCGTTGTAGAAGCTTTAACCATCTGCACGCCTGGGGATGATTTCCTTACTCAGATTGGCAACAAACTCGCGGCCATGATCAACCCACTACTGGATAAATTGACCCAGATAGAGCGTAGGCTGACAAAAATAGAGCAGACTATCCAGTGTCAAGATAACTAACAGTCATTCCAACGAGGGACAGGGAGAAGGATTGGTTGCCCAGAATGATAACAGAACATGCACCAGGGCACATGCTGACACTCTGCCACACCCCGCCCCAGCCATAGTGCCAACCAGGTCCAATCAACTTCTGAATAACACCAAAAGCGGTACTAATTCCCATTGCCCTTCACTTGTCGGGGATGGGCGTCCCAGGGTTTCATTGAGTAGGAGTACTAGCTTCACCCCGCACAATCACAACACGCTGCAACTGCCCCCGGAAGCAACACCTTTCACAGTGGTTCTAGCTAATGTCCCAGTCATCCAGCCCGCGGCACAGGAACACTGGTCCTCATTGAGGAATAGTGCATTACATCTCCTAACAGCTAGGACAGGCATCAAGCATGAGCTATTTTCCAACTTCAAAATGGTTCGTAGGGTACCATGGATTGGCAGTTCATATAAATCTCTACCAGGGGATTGTGTGGTGTTAAGCTTTGGGTCCCCAGGGTTGGTCCAACATATTCTGGATAGGGCAGGCAATTTACAAATTAAGGAGAGGGATATTAACATCTTTCCCTTGGGCTTTTTCTACCAACCAACCTCAAATCAAAGGGGCACAAATGCGGGGTTGGTGTAATTAGCACATGGGACACCAAGCTATCCAATCCCCACATTTAACCATTATGGGGTGTTGAACTCTCTGGAAGACATAGACTGACTTGGACTTGGTACCGACCGACTACTTCAAGGTACAAATAATTATATGGGTGTTACGAAGGATGGGACTGCATTCTATCATCCCTTCACCAAAATGTCTACCCTAAATGGGAACAACAATTACAGAGAGAATAGGCACAAGGAGATTATTTTAGGCAGGGCAGGAAATGTAGAAGAAGGGGTGTCCTTGAGAAGCGTAGCAGATGAGGACCGCTCAGCCGTTCTGCCCTGTTTCAAGCCCCAAGCAGGGGTTATCGAGTTTAAAGATGGAATCACCCAAGGGGCAAGGGACTACACTGTTAATTCCAAGTCCCATGGTGTAATTAAAATGTCCTTACTTGGACATGGCCAACCCATTCTCATATTGGCAAGTTGGAATATTGCTGGTCTCTCCACCAAAACTCACTCCTCCGAATGGTCAACATTTATTGATAAATACGATGTCTGGGCTTTCCAAGAAACCTGGGCGCTTGACCAAATTTGTCACCCAGGTTTTTTAAACTTCTTTAAACCTGCACAGAAGGGACAAAGGGGTAGACCCAAAGGGGTCTAGTCATTTGGGTTAAACAGAACGCGGGATATACAGTAGAGGAAATTAAGATCAATAGTGGGGACCTCATGGCCATAAGATTGCGGATGGGTAAGGTTTTGAACTTACTGCTCATTAATGTATATGTAAGAGGGACACCTGGAGGCAAAGAATCAAGTACAGTTACGACACTGGATGGGGTTTTGGATAGGTACAGGGGACGTAGTAGTCTGATTATTGTCGGGGACTTCAATTGCACCTTCGAGCCCCTTGACTGTGAAGATGGCAATCTGAGTAGTGAGGAGGACGCACAATGGGATATCCCACTGCTTGATCTTCCACGTATTAAAAAGTGGACTGAACTGGCACTTCAGCTGAAAGGGCTGTGCCTAGAACGGGGCCTAAGGGCAGCGAATGGGAGGTCACGGTCCGACAGGAGGGGTATACACACCTTTAATAATGGCACGAGAAGCAGTAGGATTGATTATATCTTCCTTAGCTTGGAACTATGGTCGTCATTACAGGACATGGAAGTTTATGATCGGCTCGAGAGTGACCATAACCCCTTAGTATTGACTATGCAGGTCCCAGGCCTACATAATCACGAATCTGAGGAAACAGTAAAAGCCGTAGCAGAAGTGGAGTCTACCAACGATTGCAGGAGAGTTAAATGGGTTAGGGTTGCAGCCAATGAAGGGCACCTAAGACAGATGGAGGCACTGGTTGAGTGTTCCTTTTAACTATCCAAAATTGTGACACTCAAGAGGATATCAACTCAATTATTTTGCAGGTCCACAATGACTTGTTCTCCAAACGTAAACCTTTTTTTATAAAAAAGCCAAAGAAACTGGCAAGGAAGTTAAGACCAAAGGCAGCCCCTTGGTACAACAAATTATGCAGAGAGGCATATAGGAGATTAGCGAGAGCAATCAGACTAAGGAAAAAGGAAGAGATTGGAGTGGCAAGGGCTGGATATAAGCAAATTCTATTATGAGCCAAACAGGAATGGGATGACCAACATTGGCAAAACCTGCTCAGCGCCAGCCAAGAAAAAAACATGGCTAATTTCTGGCACATTGTCAAATGGGGTAATGGCATTTTGAAACCACTTCCCATTAATCACGTTGCACCAGAAGCGTGGACCTCTTATTTCGAGGCCCAGTTTGCCTTTAGCAGCGACCACATAGCCCAATTCCCAAAGCCTAATCTTATTACTACCTTGCACTTTTCCACACAAGAGGTCGAAAAAGCCCTCAAACAGATCCCTAAAGGTAGGGCACCTGGACTGGATTGCATTCCAGCGGACCTGTTCATGTACAATAGTGATAAGTGGGTGAGCTACATTCAGATCTTAGCTAATGCCATAGTAAGTGGAGCCCCCACCCCGGAGACGTGGTCAGGAGCTGAGATCATCCCGATCTACAAGAAAGGAGATCGATCGAAACCTGGCAATTATAGGCCCATAAGCCTTATTGATTGTATTCAAAAGATCTTTGCCATGCTGGTATTAAGCAGAATCCAGACATGGATGGATGAAACGGGCATTTTGTCATCCATGCAGGCGGGGTTTCGGGCGCATACAGGCACTATTGACCAGGTCCTCAGGTTTGCGATCATCTATTGGAGGGTGGTAATTCTAGGGGGCGGCACGCTATTTGCAGACTTTATTGACTTAAAATCGGCTTTCGATTTGGTGCCCCGAGATAAAATGTGGAGCACCTTTTATGATATGGGGATGCCGCCAGAATTGTTGGCCGTCCTAATCACCCTGCATAACTCAAACTTTGCTCAGGTACGCTGGGGTGTGAATGGGGAAGTCTCGAACACGTTTCCCATTGCCAAGGGGGTACGTCAGGGGTGTGTGCTTGCCCCGACCCTGTTCTCCCTCTTTATTAACAGGGTCGTGGAATACTATTCGAATCACCCAACAGATGCTCCATCTCTAGCTGGTCAGAAAATACCATTGTTAATGTTCGCGGACGACACTTTAATACTATCAAAGACTCAGAGAGGGCTGCAGTTAGCCCTCATCAGGTTTGGAGGAGTTTTGCCGCGACCATGACCTTGAGGTCAATGTGGAGAAAACAAAGTTTATGGTCCTCCACAACCGAAAGGCCATTAAGGGGAGGGTTTTTATGAACAATGTACAGCTAGAGCAAACTGACGTTTTTACATATTTAGGAGTTACCCTTGAAAGCAAATTGAAATGAAAACCCCAGATCAACAAGTTGGCTCTCAAACACGCCCAATTGGCAGGCGCCCTAGTGAAGGAGCAGAGACTGTCCCATACAAAACCTGTGGCTCCTGTACTGAAGATTTATAATTCTAAAATTAGTACTTCAGTACTGTATGGGGCAGAACTATGGGGTTTTTCAGACTTAACACCACTGATTGTAGCCCAGAACAAGTTTATGAGAACTCTGCTTTCTCTACCTCCATCGACCCCCCTGCTGCCTCTTTACCTTGATTTGGGCTGTAACCAGTTAGAGGATATTGCTCGCTTTAGACCAGTGGCATTATGGAGAAGATTATGGGCTACTCCCGAACTGTCTTTGTATGCCCGGGCTCTGCTAGAAATCAGGCAGGCTGACACTTCATGTAAGATTTCCTGGCTGACTAAGATTAAAACCACCTTGAGCGACATGGGGATGAATGGTCTATGGGAAAACCCTGAAGTGAACCCCCTTCCATCAAAAAAAGAGTTTAAGACAGCCTATTGGGACATGGTTAGGATGAAACGTTTTTCGTCCATCATGAGTCCAACTCTGACGAGGGATTTCCTGGAGAGGAAACATGAGTACCATTATGAACCTTACTGGGATTATATCACGGCACCACTAGACAGGAAACTGTACCACCAATACAGAGTGGGCTCACTCCCAATAAAGTCCTTTGCCTGCAAATGGCACCCCCTGAATGATGATAAATGTAACACATGTCCGTCGCAGCGGGAAACTATAGCTCACGTTTTCTTTGTCTGTCCAGCCTATAAAGCCCCTCGACACAGATGGCTTAAACCAGTCTGTTTAAACCTTGGGACCAGGGAGGGTACAGAGGCATTAAGGATTTTAAAGACAGATACTAGCGAGCCCATAATAATTGCCCAAGCAACATTTTTAGGCTGGATGTGGGCTATCCGCAGTAAAATTGTTAAGGCTCGGAACTTAGCCAATATGTAATGGGATAACCCCATTATAACCAGGCCACTGCAGTTATTCTCTTTTTAAACATATGTTAGTCTTTAGGACGATTTTAATTATGTTCCTATGTAAGTGATTTTACATTTCCCTGCTTTCTTATTTGGAAATATTAATGCATAGCAGGATGGATTAACTTATGGTTTTATGTGAAATTCTTATACTGGTTTTATCAATCTCAGACATTTGTATGATTGGGTCGCAATATTTTTTAGTCTGTGATGTCATTTTTTATAACATGAGTTTATTGATGTACTGCTGTCTTTAATGATTTGATAAATCGAAATAAAGACTGAATAAACGTTAAAAAACGTTAAAACAAACGAGTGACTCCTCTATGTGTTTGTGTACTGTACACTGCTCACCTGTCCACTACTGCAGTACACACCACTTCAGTCTCATGTCTTCCACCCCATGGCTTGCCAGTGTGTGAGCCTCCCCACCACTTCATAGTGTGACACTATGCTGTGTGAGGCTGATCTGTGTCCAGGACCAATGTGCTACTCAGGACAGTTTGCAAATTAGTTATGTGTTATTTACTTGTACTTGTTTGCTGTCATGGTTGCTCATGTGCAGTGCAGATGTTTGGGCAGCACAGTCCTCTGGTCATGTTGTTTGCACCTGGATGTCCCTGAGTTGTGCATCTGTGGGTGATGGCTAAGCTGTATGTATGTTTGCTGAGGTAGTGCTACACTTCCTGAGTGTGATGGTATGTTTGTGCTGTGGGAGTTCATGGTGTGACACTCAGATGTGTGTGCTACTGTTTTGGTTGTTGTGCACACACTGCTTGGTGTGCATGCAGTGTTGTCAGTGTATGTTGCCTTGTACTTGCTTGTTGTGCATCCCCCTGATGTGCAGCTGAGTTTGCATTGTGATGGATTGTTCTGTGCATCTGTTGTGTTTTTGTTGTGGATGTATGCAGTGTTTGGCCTGTGTTGGCTCTTTGTACTGACTGATGCTATGTGTGTGTGATGTTCTATTTGCATGACGTTGTGTGTGAGTGGTTGTTTTAGCTGTGTGATACATTCAGATGTGTGTTGCAGGTGTGGTGTGCATTACTTGTGTGTCTGTCACATGCAGCAAGGGGATTCTTGTTGCTGGGCTTGTTTTCAGTGCACATTGGTGGTTAGTCCTCCTATTTTTGACCTGTCACTTTTCAAGGTTGTGCATGTGCATGCTTCTGGTACAATATGGCACCTTGTCCACTTCATGGGTGGTGAGGTGTCTGTGTCTGTGTTAGCTGATTGTCCCATTTATCCCAGTTGGTGTTCATGGTAGATTTTTGATGATACACCTCTTGTTTGTGTTGAGGTATGGTGTCTGTGCATTGGTCCAGAGTGACAATGTTGTGTATTCCTGTTCTGTCTAGGGTCACATTGCCTTTCCACTGTTTTCCTGCACATGTGTGGGCTTGTTGTACCTCTGTGTATGTTGTTTGTGAGCTTTGTGTTTGGCTATTGTTTTGGTGTCTGCATTGGTTCAGGCATCCCTGTGTGTTAGTGTGTTGTTTGTGGGTGCACCACAGGGAGAGTGTTTGGTTGTCATTGTACTCACAGGACACCATTTTGGCCTTTATGTGTGCTTGTCACAGGTGTTGAGTGCTGTAGGTATGAGGTGGGTAGAGAATGGGTATGTGTGAAGGTCCTAGTTGTGTTTGACAGTCAAGGAGTGTGACAATGGGCCATGTGTGTTGTACTGATGATGTGCACATGTCAAGTCAGTTGAGACAGATGTGTGGCTGCTCACTGTATGACTTCAGATACTTCCTATCATTCCTGTGACTATGCATGGCTTGCCTTGATGTGTCCCTGAGTTGTTGCACAGAGGTTAGTTTGGTTTAATTTCACTCACTGTGCCACCCATGTCTGATTTGATGACCTAAGGGTGTTGTGATATGTTCCTTCTCTTGCATGTGATGTACAGATGCTATGTGTCTTGCTCCATGGTTTTCCAGCACTGTCCACTTCACTTTTGGCTGGCCCATTGATTGACCTACATTGCTGCTGGCCTATGGTGTGTGTATGTGGCTGTGTGTCAGTGTGGGGTGTTTGTGAGTGACTTGACAGGCAGTGTGGACAGTTCAGTGGATGTTCTTATGCAGTGTGAGTCTTCATTTTATAGTTAGACTCAGTTTGCTTCACATGAGTGGGAGATAGGTGTGAGGAGGAGGGTTGTCCAGCCCCTGAGCTTCTGTGCAGGGTGTTCCTCTTCACCCCCACCTTCCAAGACAGGTGCCCTGGTCCTTTGGTGTGTGAGGTGCAAGGTCTGGCTACACCTGGGAGATGAATTGTGCAGGGGGAGCACACAGCATGTGCCCCAAAGGGGTGTGGGAAGCGTAGTGTGGGAAGGATGGAGGTGGAGCCCTGTGAATCTTTGTGGACTGCCCATGCCTGGCGCCGGCCCTGCCTACTACATTTTGCGCATGTTTTCCCACGTCTTCACCGCTGCGGTGACGTGACCGGGACATTGCAGTGATTTCGCGGTTGATTGGTGACCCGGATGCGGAGGGGTGTTTCCTGACAGGTGGGACATGTGTGGGTGCACTTGGGGAGGTGTTCCTGTCCCCACCAGTATATCTGATGTGGACAGGAACTGTATATCAGCACAGGAGTTGTGTGCTGTGGTTGTGTGCGGAGTTGTGTCATTGCGTACCTGCGGCGTTGTCCGCGACGGTCCATTATTTGCTGGTAGTGGAGGAGGTACAGCACCGGAATGGCTTGAAGGGCTGGATCTATTGCGGTCCGGACCGGGTAGAGGGGCCCGTGAGTCTTGTTTCACGCTCCGCTGTCGTGTTTCTCCTGTCTCTGGGTTGGTGGATTCTCCGCTGCGGTGTGATGGGCTGTTTGCAGCATCGTGATTTGTGCGACGGTCGGAACGTCATTCCGCATGGCCGTGAGTCCCTATTGGCTCACTCCGCCGCGGTGGCGGGCGCAAAAATCTGGCGGTTTTCCTGGCTACGCAGCGGACGGGAAATTGGCTATGTTTGCCCATCGTAATATGGCGGGCGGGAGGATCGCTGCTGGAGTGCGGAAAAGGGCATTTTCCGCACCCGCCAGCACCGCGGATGTGCTTCCGCCCGCCATCCTAATGACCCCCTTAGAGTAGATTTTTGGAGGTGTCTCCAGATACTTTGGTTGAAGTGATAATAGCAACCTTGTATTGCAGTGTGTGGGTATATTTTTAAAATTGACTGAATCATTGCTTGTTCAAAGTCAATTATTATTTTTTGTGGGAAGTAGTTGTCGGAGTAGTGCGTATATGAAGGGGATGTTAGAGTCTTCATATTCGCTGTGGATTGTATAGAGTTGGTAAAAAGGCTTGGGGCAGACTTTGAATGTGCCATCCATCATCCATTTTTCGCAGTTTTTAAACTTTTGAATGTTGTTGTTGGTGGCAAGGATAATAATTAATTTTTCATGAATGTTATTGTCATGAAGAATGAATTTCTCATCATTGTGTGTGACAGTGTATTCTTGTAGCATTTCAATTTCTGCAAAAGTTTGAGGGGTGGGTGGTGTTTGAGCAGTAGCTCTTTTAGTTCTTGCTATTAGCCGTTTTAGGGGTCCATTAGGATGTCGGGTGGTGGCACCACCACGGTGCTGGCGGTGCGGAAAAATGCATTTTTCCGCCCGCGAGCAGCGGTACTCACATCCGCCATATTAGAATGGCCAAACATAGACCATTTCCCGCCCGCTGCCGTGCGACGCGAACCGCCATCAAAGTGCGCCCGCAAGCGCGGCGGTGGGAGCCAATGGAGACACACCACCGTGCGGAATGACGTCCGCTCCGGTCCACAAATTAGGATGCTCCAAAAAACAAGTCGCACCGCAACGGAGAAACCGGCCAATCCTACACGGCGGAAACTCGACAGCAGAGCGCAAAACCAGAGACCCGGCCCACAGCACCCGGACACGACCGCCATGGACCCAGCACTCCACGTTTTCCCGGTGCTGTACCTGATACATCACCAGCAAATCATGGCCCGTCGCGGACGCCGCCGCAGGTACGCAATTAAACAACCCCACACACAACCACAAAACACAAACCATGGACTGGCACAGGGTCCCTAACCACATCAGATACCCTGGTGGGGGTAGGAACACATCCCCAAGTGCACACACACATGACCCACCTGCCCCCAATACACCTCTCCGCATCCAGGTCACACATCGACCGCGATCGTGCGGCAATGTCACGGCCACATCACCGCAGCGGTGAAGACAAGGGAATACATGCGCACAATGCAGAAGGCCGGGCCAGCACCAGGCATGGGCAGGGCACAAAGACCACAGGGCCACTACTCCACCCTCACACACTAGCCCCCACTGAAGGGACATGCCATGTGCCACACCTTTGCCCCCCATGCACAACAACAAGCCAGGTGACACCACACCCTGCACCACACACAAAACAAATAGGGACACAGCCACAGCAGGAGTGGCTGCACAGGAACACACAGCACAGAAGCACAGGGCCAGGGCTACACACACACACCACAACAACACCACACCAATGGCAAGTAAACTCAGTACAAGCATCAAATGGACACATACATGGAACAAACATCTCACTGGACACACAGCCTGCCAAGTCACACACACATACCCCACACTGACACACAGACACATACACACACCACATGCCACCAGCAATGGAGCACACAAAACAGGAAAACAAAAGTGAGGTGCACACAAATGGAAGGCCAAGGAGACAACCACCAAGCATGTGTACAGCACATGCAAGTCAAGGAACATAGAACAACAGCCCCAGCCCACCTAATCACACATTGCTTGCATAGTGATTGAAGTCAAACCACAGACAGCACAGTGCAACAACCCAAGGAAACAGCAAGGCAACACATGTAGTGGCACAAGGATGAAATGAAGGCCCTGAAGTCAAACTGTGAACAGCCACACATATGTATACAAATACTTCACAGGAATACTCCAGCAGCACAACACACAGGGCCCATTGACACACTCCATGACTGTCAAACACTAGTAGAAATCCACACACATACCCCCCTCACATCTGCAGTACACAACACCAGTGTCAAACAAACAGAAGTGTGGCAATAATGTCCAGGCAATACACAGACAAACAGTCACACTCCCTGGGGGTAGCCACAAACATCACATACACACAGGGATGCCAGAACCAATGTCTGCACAAAACAACGGACAAACACATAAACCAACAGACCCACACACAGAACCACAACAAGAACAGACATGCCCTGTGCAGCAAAAATGTGGAAAGGCAATGGGAGCACAGACACAACAGGAGTGGACAACCCCATCAGTCAGGAACAATGCACACACAGCATACCACAACACAGACAAGAAGTGTACCATCACAGATAAACACAGCCACTGCAAACAAACAACAGATGCACAGCCCAAAAAAGAACACATAGCAAACACAGCAGGACATAAGTGGATGCATACCAGGCAATGACAAGGCAACATACCCCCACAGCACTGCATGCACAACAAGCAGTGTCTGAACAACAAGCATACCAGCCACACACAGAAATGAGTGACACAACATGAACCCACACAACACCAATCAGCACAGCACAAAGACAACATCACACACAGGAAGTGAAGCAGTACCACAGCAAACACACATACATGATGAGCCTGGCCAGCATGCCTGCAATCCTCTGGACAGAATCCCATACTGAGCTGGCAGTGCACCACAACTTGACATGTGTACAACACAGCCAACATGAACAAACAATGACAACTGCATCACACCTCAAATCTAATACATTGCCCACACAAGTATCAGGGTCAGGAAAAACTGAAGTCCCTCACCCATGCAAAAAATAGAGTAAGTGAGTAAAGAAATTGGCAAGGTTGAAGTGGCACACACAGCATGTGGCACAGTAAACCATATACACACAGCAAAAGAACTTTATTCAGTAAGGACACTGACAAAACAGACAACAGAAGCAACTGTCTGTATTCACAAAATGCACAGATAGGCAACAAGAGTAGATAATAGCAAGGCACAAAATGCAGGGCATGTCCATGAGAAGCTGCACAGGCAGGGGCAAAACAGCAAGGTCAGTGGCCAGTCCAAGGTGCAGAGCATGTCCATGAGAAGCTGCACAGGCAGGGGCAAAACAGCAAGGCCAGTGGCCAGTCCAAGGTGCAGAGCATGTCCATGAGAAGCTGCACAGGCAGGGGGCACACAGCAGTGAACAGCAAGGCCAGTGGGCAGGACAAAGTGCAGGGCATGTCCATGAGAAGCTGCACAGGCAGGGGCAAAACAGCAGTGAACAGCAAGGCCAGTGGGCAGGACAAAGTGCAGGGCATGTCCATGAGAAGCTGCACAGGCAGGGGGCACACAGCAGTGAACAGCAAGGCCATTGGGCAGGACAAAGTGCAGGGCATGTCCATGAGAAGCTGCACAGGCAGGGGCAAAACAGCAGTGAACAGCAAGGCCAGTGGGCAGGACAAAGTGCAGGGCATGTCCATGAGAAGCTGCACAGGCAGGGGCAAAACAGCAGTGAACAGCAAGGCCAGTGGCCAGTCCAAGGTGCAGAGCATGTCCATGAGAAGCTGCACAGGCAGGGGCAAAACAGCAAGGCCAGTGGCCAGTCCAAGGTGCAGAGCATGTCCATGAGAAGCTGCACAGGCAGGGGGCACACAGCAGTGAACAGCAAGGCCAGTGGGCAGGACAAAGTGCAGGGCATGTCCATGGGAAGCTGCACAGGCAGGGGCAAAACAGCAAGGCCAGTGGCCAGTCCAAGGTGCAGAGCATGTCCATGAGAAGCTGCACAGGCATGGGGTACACAGCAGTGAACAGCAAGGCCAGTGGGCAGGACAAAGTGCAGGGCATGTCCATGAGAAGCTGCACAGGCAGGGGCAAAACAGCAGTGAACAGCAAGGCCAGTGGGCAGGACAAAGTGCAGGGCATGTCCATGAGAAGCTGCACAGGCACGGGGCACACAGCAGTGAACAGCAAGGCCAGTGGCCAGTCCAAGGTGCAGAGCATGTCCATGAGAAGCTGCACAGGCAGGGGCAAAACAGCAAGGCCAGTGGCCAGTCCAAGGTGCAGAGCATGTCCATGAGAAGCTGCACAGGCAGGGGGCACACAGCAGTGAACAGCAAGGCCAGTGGGCAGGACAAAGTGCAGGGCATGGCCATGAGATGCTGCACAGGCAGGGGCAAAACAGCAGTGAACAGCAAGGCCAGTGGGCAGGACAAAGTGCAGGGCATGTCCATGAGAAGCTGCACAGGCAGGGGCAAAACAGCAGTGAACAGCAAGGCCAGTGGGCAGGACAAAGTGCAGGGCATGTCCATGAGAAGCTGCACAGGCAGGGGGCACACAGCAGTGAACAGCAAGGCCAGTGGGCAGGACAAAGTGCAGGGCATGTCCACGAGAAGCTGCACAGGCAGGGGCAAAACAGCAAGGCCAGTGGCCAGTCCAAGGTGCAGAGCATGTCCATGAGAAGCTGCACAGGCAGGGGGCACACAGCAGTGAACAGCAAGGCCAGTGGGCAGGACAAAGTGCAGGGCATGTCCATGAGAAGCTGCACAGGCAGGGGCAAAACAGCAGTGAACAGCAAGGCCAGTGGGCAGGACAATGTGCAGGGCATGTCCATGAGAAGCTGCACAGGCAGGGGGCACACAGCAGTGAACAGCAAGGCCAGTGGGCAGGACAAAGTGCAGGGCATGTCCATGAGAAGCTGCACAGGCAGGGGCAAAACAGCAGTGAACAGCAAGGCCAGTGGGCAGGACAAAGTGCAGGGCATGTCCATGAGAAGCTGCACAGGCAGGGGCAAAACAGCAGTGAACAGCAAGGCCAGTGGCCAGTCCAAGGTGCAGAGCATGTCCATGAGAAGCTGCACAGACAGGGGCAAAACAGCAAGGCCAGTGGCCAGTCCAAGGTGCAGAGCATGTCCATGAGAAGCTGCACAGGCAGGGGGCACACAGCAGTGAACAGCAAGGCCAGTGGGCAGGACAAAGTGCAGGGCATGTCCATGAGAAGCTGCACAGGCAGGGGCAAAACAGCAAGGCCAGTGGCCAGTCCAAGGTGCAGAGCATGTCCATGAGAAGCTGCACAGGCAGGGGGCACACAGCAGTGAACAGCAAGGCCAGTGGGCAGGACAAAGTGCAGGGCATGTCCATGAGAAGCTGCACAGGCAGGGGCAAAGCAGCAGTGAACAGCAAGGCCAGTGGGCAGGACAAAGTGCAGGGCATGGCCATGAGAAGCTGCACAGGCAGGGGGCAAAACAGCAGTGAACAGCAAGGCCAGTGGGCAGGACAAAGTGCAGGGCATGTCCATGAGAAGCTGCACAGGCAGGGGCAAAACAGCAGTGAACAGCAAGGCCAGAGGCCAGTCCAAGGTGCAGAGCATGTCCATGAGAAGCTGCACAGGCAGGGGCAAAACAGCAAGGCCAGTGGCCAGTCCAAGGTGCAGAGCATGTCCATGAGAAGCTGCACAGGCAGGGGGCACACAGCAGTGAACAGCAAGGCCAGTGGGCAGGACAAAGTGCAGGGCATGTCCATGAGAAGCTGCACGGGCAGGGGCAAAACAGCAAGGCCAGTGGCCAGTCCAAGGTGCAGAGCATGTCCATGAGAAGCTGCACAGGCAGGGGCAAAACAGCAAGGCCAGTGGCCAGTCCAAGGTGCAGAGCATGTCCATGAGAAGCTGCACAGGCAGGGGGCACACAGCAGTGAACAGCAAGGCCAGTGGGCAGGACAAATGTGCAGAGTGAGTCCATGAGAAGCTGCACAGGCAGGGGGCACACAGCAGTGAACAGCAAGGCCAGTGGGCAGGACAAAGTGCAGGGCATGTCCATGAGAAGCTGCACAGGCAGGGGGCACACAGCAGTGAACAGCAAGGCCAGTGGGCAGGACAAAGTGCAGGGCATGTCCATGAGAAACTGCACAGGCAGGGGGCACACAGCAGTGAACAGCAAGGCCAGTGGGCAGGACAAAGTGCAGGGCATGTCCATGAGAAGCTGCACAGGCAGGGGGCACACAGCAGTGAACAGCAAGGCCAGTGGGCAGGACAAAGTGCAGGGCATGTCCATGAGAAGCTGCACAGGCAGGGGCAAAACAGCAGTGAACAGCAAGGCCAGTGGGCAGGACAAAGTGCAGGGCATGTCCATGAGAAGCTGCACAGGCAGGGGGCACACAGCAGTGAACGGCAAGGCCAGTGGGCAGGACAAAGTGCAGAGTGAGTCCATGAGAAGATGCACAGGGAATGTGTGCAACTGTACCCAAACCATGGTGAGCAACACTGTCTGGGGTGTCACGATGTGCAACACAGGCCATGCTGTGTGAGAGACAGGCGTGTGAGGTCTACCAACACTCAGACTTGGCTGTCAGTCGTACTGGGAGCTGGCTGTGTGTCGGGCCCAGTTGGAGCACTTGACTGGGGAGAGGGAGGCACATCTGAGGTATTCCTATCAGAGTTTTGGCAAAACGGAGGGCTGCTTGGACCAGGTGGCATAGTGGCACGTGGAGGTGGAGTCATGCAGACATGAGACACAGTGTGGATGGGAGATTGTGGAGGGGTGCCTTTCCACTTCTTGGGCAGTCGCAATGGCTTCACTGTTTTGGGAACAATGGGAAGTGGCGTGGACACATCAGGCTCACTCAACACCAAGGCTGCAGCAGGTGCAGATGCTGGCCCTCCCTCAGGTGACGTGCTTGAACCTGCGCAACGCTTTACATGGCCCTGGCTTTGCCCCTCCATCCCCTGCCTACCATGTGGTCCCCCCACAGTGCCCTCCATTCCCTGCTTCACTGGGCTTGCTATGGGAGTCGAGGTAGTGGGTGAATCGGACTTGCAGCCCTTCTTATGCCTACCCTTGGCACTCACCACCTTCTCAGTGGGCATGGAAATTGTATGTTTGGTTTTGGGAGACGTTTTCGGGACAGGAGAGTCCTTGGCTGGGGATGTCCCTGAGGTACGTGACCCTGACGCCTGCTTCTTGGCTCTTTGTCCCCTGGTGTTGCCTGATGGGCTCTTGTCTGTGTGCACTGGGGTGGCTTTGGTCATCTGTGGGGATGGTGTCTGCGGCCTGGACTGCTTGGGCTTCTGCTGCTGCTGTGTGCTACGTGTGCCGTATCGTGACTTAGAGGTCTGTTGAGCGTGGTCACTGTCGTCCGACGTGGCCACTGGCATGGGTGTGGACAAAGGGACTGTCGCTGGACTCCCAGATTGTGCCAGTTGAAGGGCTGATGTCACTGCAGTGGACAATGACTGGACAGTCCGGTGCAGCCCACCCACGTCTGAATGTATGCCCTCAATGAATGCAACCACCTGAGCCAATTTACTGTCGTGGTCCATGAATGCATTGAGGAGAGCTGTCTGGCCTACACACAGCTGGCGCAAAAGGTCCACAGACTCAGCACTGATGGCAGCAGGGGGACCGGGGCAGGGGCTGCGGTGCCGGGGGTGAAGGACACCCTTCCCCTCTTAGCGGTGCGAACACGGGCAGCACCAGAGGAAGTGGCTGGGAGGGTGGGCACTGCACGCTGTGTGGTGGAAGATGATGCAGAGTCCCCGTTCCCTGTGCCCGCCAACATGTCTGCGTCACCGCTGGCATCAGATGACGTAGTACTTTGCGTCTCGGGCTGTGATTCCTCCAGCAGACTCCTGTCCCCCTCCGAGGCGCTGGTCACATCAGTCTCACAGGGCTCCTCTGCAGCTGTTGTGCTGGTTTCCCCACCACTTGTGTCCGTCCCATGTTCCTCCGTGACCACGGGAGATGCTGCATGAGAGAGAGAGATGTAGGGTCAGTGCAGTGGCAGCAACATAACAAACATATGCATTACAGACAACCATTAAGATGTCTAGATCTACATGTTGCAACCCACCCTGTGCAATTACATCGCTCAAACCCACCTCTGTCATCACAACAGTGCGTGTGCACTATCAAACCGGGACAAAGTGAGCAATGTGATGACCACACAGCACAACATCCTGCATGTGGCTCCGTTACAACTGCAACACAGATAGCTCATACCTGTCTCACACCACCCACAATGCCATTTAAATGTCCCATACCCGTTTCCCAGTGTTAAGTACAGGTAGGACACATGCATGACATCTGCACCCAGCACCGGCACAAGCTGACACTCACATGCCACTGCATCACACTACCAACATCACATTGCCCAGCGCTGGCACATGCTGTGCACACATGCAGCCACACACAGCCATAGTCACCCTTCCCAGTACACTCACCCCTAATTGCCTGCCGATGCTCCTTCAATCGTGCATCCAGCTCAGGGTGAGTCATGGCCAAGATGCGGCACATTAGTGGTGTCATGCTGTGCCATGCCATCCGGCCAGTGCGAGGGATCCGCCCCAGTGTCATCTCCGCAACGTTCTTTGCCAGCCGTGAGATGTCGTCCCACCTCTTGTGGCAGTGGGTGCGCCGTCGGTTTGATACTCCCAGAGCACGCACCTTGTTCGCAATGTCCCTCCTCACGGCCTTACGCTGGTGCACCTTGAGCTGCAGGCATGGGAGACAAGAGGGGGCAAACATCAGTGAGACAGTGTCATGTGACCAAATCACTCAGGACAGTAGCATGATACAGATTAATCACAAATCCACATATCTCACATGCAGAGACAGAAATGATTTTCACATGGTACATCTGCATGTGAGAATCACACGTAAATGCATGCATGTATAAGGGGGACACAATACTTGCACATCTCATGTACTAGCAGGATGCCAGCACAGAAGAGCATGTGTACTCTGCCCACATCTACTAACCATTTTTAGGTAGAGCAAGACATACGTCAAAAAACAACATGTGTATGTGGCGAGACCCACTGTATCCGACAATGCGCAGGCGTCAACTAACATGCACTGTGAGTAGCCCACTGTGTCATGTATATCACATTGAGGGACCTGATCTCACAAACCCACCTCCTTTCTCACAGTGCAAGTCGTGTGCAATCTACAGGGTTGACCAGGCACATTGATGGGGAGTCAAATATGAAAATGAACATGTTACACTCTGTACAGTCAGTGATGTGTTCTTGTTGGATTGGGCAGTGACTGTGCAGGCCAGGTGGGCTCACACTGAGATGGACAACAGGGAAACGCAAAGACATGCATACTAGCAATGACTGGCCTGAATCCTCCATTACCAACTTGCTGCTTCACTGTATGGCTGACAAGACAAGACATGTCCCTCAAATCTTGATGTGCAGGCAGGGAGACTTGAGGAGTAGGGTACACACCCCTTCACCCAATGGAATGCAAGTTAGACAATGCATGACACAAACCCACACTCACATGCACATGCTGCATCAGACCGACTACATGTGTGCCCCCCCTGCACTCTCACACCCACTGTGGAAGACTTACCACGACATTTGGGGCACCATATAGCCTTGGGTACTGTGTGAGCACCTCGTCCACCAGGACCTCAAGCTCCTCGCCGGTGAAGGGACTGGCACGGATCTTCTCTGTCCTTGACATCACTGTTGGTTAGAGACAGCAGCGGCAGCAGCAGGTGAGGGTCCCAGGCAGCAGTCCCTGGAGGCAGCAGCAGGTGAGGGTCTCAGGCAGCAGTCCCTGGAGGCAGCAGCAGGTGAGGGTCTCAGGCAGCAGTCCCTGGAGGCAGCAGCAGGTGAGGGTCTCAGGCAGCACTCACTGGAGGCAGCAGCAGGTGAGGGTCTCAGGCAGCAGTCCCTGGAGGCAGCATCAGGTGAGGGTCTCAGGCAGCAGGCTCTGTGAACAGTGGAAATTCTGGGCACTCTCCCACACATATATAGCCCCCTGGTGTTGTTCCATTAGTCCTGGGCTGCTGCAATTGGTCTACCAGGTCAGCCTTTTACAAATGCATCCAATGACTGGCACCGCGGTGGTGTAGCACGCCTACCGCTATTTTCAAAATTGCATCCAGGTTCCGCGATCGCGGAGCCCATTGGCTGTAATGGCATGGACCATGGCGGTGATACACCGCAGGGGCCAGGCGGGCGCTACCGCGATATAGCATCTTTTGATTGCATCCAATGACCGGCACCGCAGTGGTGTAGCACGCCTACCGCTATTTTAAAAATTGCATCGAGCTTCCGCGATCGCTGAGCCCATTGTCTGTAATGGCATGGACCATGGCGGTGACACACCGCAGGGGCTAGGCGGCCGCTACCGCGGTATTGCATCTTTTGATTGCATCCAATGACCGGCACTGCGGTGGTGTAGCACGCCTACCGCTATTTTCAAAATTGCATCGAGCTTCCGCGATCGCGGAGTCCATTGGCTGTAATGGCATGGACCATGGCGGGGACACACCGCTGGTGCCAGGCGTTAGTTTCCGCAATTTGGGTGCCATAGACACACATGAGGCACCGCCATTTGGGTGGCGGAGCATGCCAACTGCCATTTGGCCATGTCTATGGGGCTATCAGTACCGCAGCTGTGCATTGGGGTGTGTTGCACACACACCGCTGGTGCCAGGCGGTACTTTCCACAATTTGGGTGCCATAGACACACATGAGGCACCGCCATTTGGGTGGCGGAGCATGCCAACCGCCATTTGGCCATGTCTATGGGGCTATCAGTACCGCAGCTGTACATTGGGGTGTGTTGCACACACACCGCTGGTGCCAGGCGGTACTTTCCGCAATTTGGGTGCCATAGACACACATGAGGCACTGCCATTTGGGTGGCAGAGCATGCCAACCGCCATTTGGCCATGTCTATGGGGCTATCAGTACCACAGCTGTGCATTGGGGTGTGTTTCACACACACCACTGGTGCCAGGCGGTACTTTCCGCAATTTGGGTGCCATAGACACACATGAGGCACTGCCATTTGGGTGGCGGAGCATGCCAACCGCCATTTGGCCATGTCTATGGGGCTATCAGTACCGCAGATGTGCATTGGGGTGTGTTGCACACACACCGCTGGTGCCAGGCGGTACTTTCCGCAATCTGGGTGCCATAGACACACATGAGGCACTGCCATTTGGGTGGCGGAGCATGCCAACCGCCATTTGGGCATCACTTGTCTCTCAGTACCGCACCTACAGTACACTACACTACACTACACTACAGGACAGTGTTGGTATGGACAATACAATGTGCACACATGTCAATGTGTTGATGTGCATTGTCAATCACAGCATTTGTTTCCACAATTGATGATGTTTGTTTTAGCATGTCCTCTCATGTTAGATCATGCACACACTCATCATTGATGCTCAGACTGTGGTCATTGTGTTGTTGAGGTGTGCCAGGTTCAATTGACGCCTAAATGTGTGTCATGTACAGCAGCTAGGTAGGATACCGTGGGGTTGCCTTGTCACACATGTGCAGGATGACAGACTCCCAGGCGTGCCCATGGGGAATGTGGCCATATCCCAATGTCCATTCACCTTGACCGAGGTGTTGTTTGGGGGACTTGCTGTGTTTAATCTGACAAGTGTGTGATTTGTGACTCTATTCATATGACATTTTTTGTTGCCGTTGTGTCAGCCATGATGTGAGATGCTGTGCACATCCCATGATGTATTGCATAACAATGTGTCCACTCTCATCTCAACTAGGAGGAGACCAAATCTGCATCGTCACTTGACAGTGCTGGCAGACATGGAGGATGAGGCGATCATCCGGAAATGCCGTCTGGATAGAGCCACCCTCAAGACCCTTTGTGATTTGTTGGAGCCCCACCTGCAGCCTCGCCGAACATATCCAACAGCTTTAACCCCAACGTATAAGGTGATGGCGGCACTGTATTTTTTGCGACTGGATCATTCCAGAACACGGTGGCCGAGGCAGGTGGGATGTCACAACCCATGTTCAGCATGGTGCTGCGGGATGTTCTGTCCGCCATGATGATCTACAAGGACAGATACATCCATTTCCCCAGGGGGGCAGAATTGGCAGCTGTAAAGGGAGATTTCTATCCCCTTGGACACATCCCCCATGTAGTTGGTGCCATTGATTGCACCCATGTTGGGCTAGTGCCACCACAGGTCCGTGAGCACATCTACAGGAATCGTAAACATTACCACTCCATAAATGTCCAAGTGGCATGCCTGGCAGATATGATCATCTCCCACGTGTGTGCAAAATTTCCAGGCTCGGCCCATGACTCATACATCCTGCGTAGCAGCATTGTACCCCAGCTGATGGCCTATCTGCTTCCTGAGCATGCATGGATTGTGGGTGAGTATGCCTAGTCATTTGGCGTGCTGTGTGTGTGACCTGCTGTCCTCTGCATCTGCAACATTGCAATGTTTCTTTGTGTGTCACACATAGGTGACTCTGCATATCCCAACCGTCCTTGGTTGCTGAGCCCACTGCGGAACCCTAGGACACCAGCTGATGTCCGCTACAATGATGCCCATGGGAGGACACGTCGTGTGGTGGAGCGTACCTTTGGACTGCTGAAGTCACGTTTCCGCTGCCTGGACAAGACCGGAGGGGCACTGATGTACTCGCCCAGGAAGGTGTGTCAGATTGTAGTGGCATGCTGCATGCTCCACAACCTAGCCATTCGCAAGGAGATTCCCCTGCTCCTGGATGCTGATGAGCAGCCAAGGCCCCCGCCTGCAAACCAACCCGTGTCCAGTGATGATGACAGTGGAGAGGAGGAAAATGTTGACCTGCGTCAACAGCTCATCACCCGCTACTTCACTTGAAGGTGGGTGACAATGTACAATGTACCCATTGTCTGATGATGTTGCTGTTGTTGTGAGGGTGTAAGTGAGATTTGTGACAGCAGCCAGTTGTAGACTCAGTGTTTGCTGTCAATGTTGATGGGACAGTTCATTTCTGAACATCTACAGGATGTGTATGTTGGCACTTGTTGCCCATTGTTATGTGTGCATGTGGGTTGTTCTTGTTGTGAAGTGTTGTGTGATGTCTGTGATGCCACACCCAGTCTAGTGAATGTTGTTCTGTTCTTTTTTCCTAGGTGCCTTTGACCTCTCCTTGCCTACATACACTCCGTCCCCTGGTACATTGTATTCCTGTTGAAAATTGTACATCCTGGAATAAAGACGGTGCAGGTACAACAACATGTGTGTAAGGATTTGTTTATTTACAAAGGTGACATGTGAGGGGGGGTACATTGACAGTGAGGTGATTAGTGGAGCAGTGAGTTGACATTCATGGTAAATGAGATAATCGAGTGGTCACCACATAGGTGTGGTGACCCAGTCCAACAGACAGATGCCATTCACAAGGCAGTGTGGGGAAGGACAGTCCAAAAAGTGAATGCAGTGGTGCAGAGGGTTGCCATCATGGCTGGCTGCGTGACTGGCGTTTGGCAGGTGCTTTGCCAAAAGATACTCCCAGGGTTTTCTTCGGGCGGCCCTTTTTCCGTATGGCAGGGGGGGCCTCTGCTATAGGGCCAGTGGGGTCTGAGGACTCACCACTCTCTGTGGCCGCAGGGGAGGATGGTGAACTGTCATCCTGCGGACCACCAGTGGGGGGGGAGGTGTTGTTTGTGGCACAGGCCTGTGCCTCAGTACCGCCACTAGTTGGCCCAAGAGGTCCACAATTTGTCCCATGCGGGTGTCCATGGACCTCATCAGCAGGAGGAGCTCACGTGAATCTTGTTCGGACCGGGCCATTTGTCCCTGGGCCCGTTCATATGCCCCAAGGACTCTGTGGATGTGGTCCAGGGATTCAGTCCCAGGCTGTGTTCGTGTGTGGGTGACCCTGCCCCTCCCACCTGCTCTGCTGCCACGGACCGGTTGCCTCTCCACTGTCGGACCACACATCCTCTCCCCGCCCTCCTCAGTTGCTGGGGAGGGGTGGTCTTCCTGTGGGACAGGGAGGGTGTTGCAGGCAGCACTGGTGGTTGTGGTGGTGGTGGAGTACGCACCGGACGTAACAGCAGGGGCCTGCAGATTGGTTGTTGTAGCTGCAGCTGTGGTGGGGTGGGATGATGGGATCCTGGGACCTGTTGCACCCTGGAACACCAGATGGCCCGGCCTCAGTCTCCTCATCCGAAGATTCCTGGAAGTCAACATCCGAGAGTCGATGTTCCTGGGGGGGAGGGGGTAGACTGGCCCTGTAGGTTGCTGGTGTCGTCCTCTGCAGTCAAATCTTGGTCACCTGTGGATCAGATGGGAAATGGTCATTGGGGTGCACCACGTAAGATTTGTGTTAGCTGTGTGTCATTCACTGTTAGTACACTACACAGTTGACTGATCATCACATTGTTTCCTATGTGCACTACTGTGCCTCCTGACATGATGCGGTGGTACATGCATTTCTTGGCCATGGTGTGAGGTGTCAATATGTACCATGCGCCACGTGCATGATTTGTGATTACAGGGACATGTTGACATCTAGGGCCTTGCACTAAATATGATTTTTGTGCGGACTGTATGTGGATTTTCATGACCTGTCAGCCGTCACATCTGGGCATGTCCTGGCCATTGTCATCTCCTGCATACCTTTGTCTTGTCATGTGCATATCTGGATTGGTACCACATAACATGCCTTCTTACTGTTCATATGGTCATTGTTACTCTGGCCCCATGGCACTGAACCTGTCATTCATTGCTGTGCATGATTGTTCCCAGTCTTTCCTCTACATGTGCATTGGTGTGTCACACTTTGGTTGCTGTGACAGTTTCCTTTGCTTAGCTGTGTGCACACTGTGCGTGGCAATATGATCGGTGTGCATATTTGTACATTGAGAGGACTGGTGTTGTCATATGGCACCATTCTTTTTGTGTCAAATGGCTAGGTGCACGTACTGCCTACTTGCCTGTTGTGTGTTAGCATTTGTGTTTGTTTTGTGACACATCTGTGTGTGCGTGGTGGAGGCTTGCATCCTGCTCAGTGGTGGCACAAGACAGAATAATATGTCTGGCTAGCTGTTTGTTTATTTGGAGTGATCCATTATATGCCACATGCATCTGGGTGGGGTGGGGGAGTGCCCCAACCATCTGAGGTGTGGGACAGGGGGCATGGTGGGAGTAGTAGTACAGGCCTCCCTCCCACATACAGCCCTCCATGACAAGATGGCTACCTACCTGTAAGTTTGTTTGTTGGGGATGTAATGGCTGACACATGCTTCTGGGTGGGGTGGGGGAGTGCCCCATCCTGCTGAGGTGTGGGACAGGGGGCATTGTGGGAGTAGTAGTACAGGCCTCCACCCCAAACAGCCCTCCATGACAAGATGGCTACCTACCTGTAAGTTTGTTTGTTGGGGATGTAATGGCTGACACATGCTTCTGGGTGGGGTGGGGGAGTGCCCCATCCTGCTGAGGTGTGGGACAGGGGGCATGGTGGGAGTAGTAGTACAGGCCTCCCTCCCACATACAGCCCTCCATGGCAAGATGGCTACCTACCTGTAAGTTTGTTTGTTGGGGATGTATTGGCTGACATATGCTTCTGGGTGGGGTGGGGGAGTGCCCCATCCTGCTGAGGTGTGGGACAGGGGGCATGGTGGGAGTAGTAGTACAGGCCTCCCTCCCACATACAGCCCTCCATGACAAGATGGCTACCTACCTGTAAGTTTGCTTGTTGGGGATGTAATGGTGACACATGCTTCTGGGTGGGGGAGTGCCCCATCCTGCTGAGGTGTGGGACAGGGGGCATGGTGGGAGTAGTAGTACAGGCCTCCACCCCAAAAAGCCCTCCATGGCAAGATGGCTACCTACCTGTAAGTTTGTTTGTTGGGGATGTAATGGCTGACACATGCTTCTGGGTGGGGTGGGGGAGTGCCCCATCCTGCTGAGGTGTGGGACAGGGGGCATGGTGGGAGTAGTAGTACAGGCCTCCCTCCCACATACAGTCCTCCATGACAAGATGGCTACCTACCTGTAAGTTTGTTTGTTGGGGATGTAATGGCTGACACATGCTTCTGGGTGGGGTGGGGAGTGCCCCATCCTGCTGAGGTGTGGGACAGGGGGCATGGTGGGAGTAGTAGTACAGGCCTCCCTCCCACATACAGCCCTCCATGACAAGATGGCTACCTACCTGTAAGTTTGTTTGTTGGGGATGTAATGGCTGACACATGCTTCTGGGTGGGGTGGGGGAGTGCCCCATCCTGCTGAGGTGTGGGACAGGGGGCATGGTGGGAGTAGTAGTACAGGCCTCCACCCCAAACAGCCCTCCATGACAAGATGGCTACCTACCTGTAAGTTTGTTTGTTGGGGATGTAATGGCTGACACATGCTTCTGGGTGGGGGAGTGCCCCATCCTGCTGAGGTGTGGGACAGGGGGCATGGTGGGAGTAGTAGTACAGGCCTCCACCCCAAACTGCCCTCCATGACAAGATGGCTACCTACCTGTAAGTTTGTTTGTTGGGGATGTAATGGCTGACACATGCTTCTGGGTGGGGTGGGGGAGTGCCCCATCCTGCTGAGGTGTGGGACAGGGGGCATGGTGGGAATAGTAGTACAGGCCTCCCTCCCACATACAGCCCTCCATGACAAGATGGCTACCTACCTGTAAGTTTGTTTGTTGGGGATGCAATGGATGACACATGCTTCTGGGTGGGGTGGGGGAGTGCCCCATTCTGCTGAGGTGTGGGACAGGAGGCATGGTGGGAGTAGTAGTACAGGCCTCCCTACCACATACAGCCCTCCATGTCAAAATGGCTACCTACCTGTAAGGTTGTTTGTTGGGGATGTAATGGCTGACACATGCTTCTGGGTGGGGTGGGGGTGTGCCCCATCCTGCTGAGGTGTGGGACAGGGGGCATGGTGGGAGTAGTAGTACAGGCCTCCCTCCCACATACAGCCCTCCATGACAAGATGGCTACCTACCTGTAAGTTTGTTTGTTGGGGATGCAATGGCTGACACATGCTTCTGGGTGGGGTGGGGGAGTGCCCCATTCTGCTGAGGTGTGGGACAGGAGGCATGGTGGGAGTAGTAGTACAGGCCTCCCTACCACATACAGCCCTCCATGTCAAGATGGCTACCACCTGTAAGTTTGTTTGTTGGGGATGTAATGGCTGACACATGCTTCTGGGTGGGGTGGGGGAGTGCCCCATCCTGCTGAGGTGTGGGACAGGGGGCATGGTGGGAGTAGTAGTACAGGCCTCCCTCCCACATACAGCCCTCCATGGCAAGATGGCTACCTACCTGTAAGTTTGTTTGTTGGGGATGTAATGGTGACACATGCTTCTGGGTGGGGTGGGGGAGTGCCCCATCCTGCTGAGGTGTGGGACAGGGGGCATGGTGGGAGTAGTAGTACAGGCCTCCCTCCCACATACAGCCCTCCATGGCAAGATGGCTACCTACCAGTAAGTTTATTTGTTAGGGATGTAATGGCTGACACATGCTTCTGGGTGGGGGAGTGCTCCATCCTGCTGAGGTGTGGGACAAGGGGGCATGGTGGGAGTTGCAGTGCAGGCTGCCTGTGCACATGCACCCATAGTAATGTTGCTAGGTACATTGGTGGTGTTTGGGAGGGGGTGGATGTTGGATCTGTGAGACATGTTTTAGTGAGTGTGTGGTGCAGATGAATGGAATTGTTCCTAGGAGGTGTATCTTTGTAGTTGTGCAAGGCAGTACATAGCAGTGTGGTGGTAGTCATTTGTTTGTACTTACAAGCCTCCACTCCCCCGGGTACTCCTGTGAGACTCTCTGGATGCAGTATGGCAAGCACCTTCTCCTCCCATGGGGTGAATGGTTTTGGTGGTATGGGAGTGCCACCGCCAGTCCTGTCAGCCAGCTCACGGTTCTTGGTCCTCCTCTCTTTGACAACCCTCTTCAAGTCATGCCACCGCTTCATGATTTCCTTTCTGGATCTTGGGATGGTCCCTACTGCATTGACCTTCTGGACTATCCTTGCCCACATTTGAGTCCTTGTGGCTAATGGTGTCTGTTGGACCAGGCTACCAAACAGTTGTGGTTCCACTCTGACTATCTCATCTACCATTACCTTCAACTCACTCTCTGTGAATTTGGGCATTTTATGTGTTGACATGGTGTGTGATGTGCAGAGGTGTTGTAGGTGCAGGGGTGTAAGTGGTGGTGGTGATGTGTATGGTGTGTGATGTGCAAAGGGGTTAGGGGTGCAGGTGTGGAAGTGGTGGTGGTGCTGTGTGTGGTGTGAGTGGTGATGGTGTGTAGCTTTGCCTATCCTTTGTTCTCAGGGGTTGGGCCCTTCAGTTGTGGGTTAGTGCAGAGGATTGTGGTCAAGGAAGGGGCTGGTTTTATGCTCTGCTATGTGGGTGTGTCCACATGTGAGAGTGCTCTCAGGTGTGTTGTGTGGGTTGTCCATGTAAATTTTTTTGGGTGTGCAATGTTGTGTCATTGGGGTGTGTTTTCAGATTTTGGGTGGCATGGCTACTTTGGTGTGGGCACTGTGTGGCCTTATTGTGGGATTTTTGATTAGTCTGCCAAAATTGTCATGGAGCGTCCACGGCGGTGGCTTTGCTGCAGCTCTTCCGCATGCTCTCCCATTCATCACTGTTAGCGATCGCGGCGGTCGGAAACAGCGGAACGTGCCGCGGGACCAGCGGGGATATCCTAATTTGCCGTGCGGTGTCTCCGCTATCCTTGCAGCGGGTTGGTGTTTTTCCGCAGCGGATCCGTTTGCCGCGGACGTGTTTTGGCCATCTCCGCACGCTACGTGCGGTTTTTGTTCCCCCTGTAACGCCGCGGTCGGTGTTTTTTGGCGGTTGATCATAATATGGCCGCCGGTTTCTCCACGGTGCCGGCGGGTGGTTGTTTTCTGCTTCCATGGCGGTCGGGGTGATTTTCCGACCGCCATCCTAATGAGCCCCTTAGAGTGGGGATGGATGGTAGTTGTCCTGTCACATGTTCAGGAACCCTAGTTACTAAGGAGGTCATTACGATGGCGGGCGGAGAAAGTCCACCTACGACCGCAGCGGAATGCGTGACCGTCCGCAAGGGGTGCGGCAGTCCCGCACCCGATATTACGATGCCACCGCCACCGTGGCGGTGGCAAGCCCTATTCACATCATTGTGGCGGGCGGTGCTCACCGCCCGCCACAATGCTGTGAATGCACGTCGTGCATTTGCATGCACAACGTGACAGGCACTGCGCGGTGCCTACCACCTTGTGCATACAAATGCAGGGGGGTACCACAGGTACCCCCCATGTGCACCCCCCACCCTCCCAACATCCTGGGGGCCTGCAACGGGCCCCCAAATGCAAAGACCGTATGCCTTTCCATGGCGGCAACGCCGCCATGGAAAGGCTGATCTCCGCTGGCATCATAATATGGATGGCGGTGTCTTGGAGACACCGCCACCATATTATCCCTGCTTTCCGCCGGTCAACGAGTCGACCGGCGGAAAAGCGGCGGACGGTCTTTCCGTCCGCCGCGGACCCCCCAGCCATCATAATATGGCGGGGGGTCTTTGCTTTACGGATGGTGGGCGGATTGCCCCCGCCGGGTTGGCGGTGACTATCGCCGGCCCGGCGGGGGTGATCCGCCCACCATCATAATGACCCCCTAAGTTTTTTAATATTTGGGTACTGGTATGTTGGGAGCTTGTGCTTGCTTCGCTGATGGTTTCAAAAGTATATCTGACGTCAATTTCTGTGACATTAGGGGGATGGTTGTGTTCCTTTACATTAATAACATTTGTTTCGACTGTTGTGGCTCTCCCATAGCAAGAATTGGAGTAGTATTTACTACAGTTCCAATGAGTTTTGTTTCCTGTTATTTTCTCTTGCGTGTAAGTATAGCCCATGTAGCACAGAAGTAGTTTTCCCATTTGTGATGTGATGAATTTTGCTCCTTATTCAATTTTTTTGTATATCTGTGAATATATTTATATATATATATTTATTAATTATACAGTTTTGAAGAGTAAACATGTTTTTATAAGCATTTTTAACTCCTTAACCGCGGCGTGAATTCCGCCGTGGTGCGGGAGTTTTAATGAATGGGCGGGGCTGCGTCGGCCAACGGACGTGCGCAGCACTAGCGAGGTAGTGCTCGCGACAGCCGTTGGCCGACGCGCGCACGGAACGGGTTAAAAAAAATGAACTTACATTTGTCTTGCTTTGATTTTCTTGTAGGATTTTTTTTGATGTTCGTGGTTTATTCACTGCTATCTTTTTTTCTGTTGGTTTAATAGGAAAATGTTATTTTTATTAAAGTGTTACATTTAGTTTGATTATTTTGTTTATTTAATTTCTATTTTTATTTTGTTGTAAAAAATACTTACTATTTTTAGTTGATGAAGTTTATTTCGTTGATGTTGTTTTGTTGGTCTGTAGAAGCTGTTAAGAGAAAAGTATTTTTTAGTCTTATTTTGCTTTTTTATTATTTTTTTAATAGGTTTACTCTATTTGTTTAAGTCATATGCTTACTTTGTTATATATTTTTCTTTAATGTTGGTTTTGTACTTGTTTTGAAAGTAAATCGTTGTTTTGAATTTTCCAGGTGGAGTTTTAGTGAAGTTTAATCTGTGAAATATAAAGGAAAACATGTTATAGTTTTAGTTAATTTGATTAATTTGTCTATATAGTCTCTATTTTTATTTAGTTGAAAAAAAATGACCGCCCGCCTGCCATGCGGCAGTCCCGCATTTGAAATTACAATGCGACCGCCACCGTGGCGGTAGCATCTAGCATGTTTACCATTGCGGCAGGTGCTGCTGGCTGCAGCACCCCCCGCAATAGTAAAAATGCATGTCTTGCATTTCCCTACACTGCGTTGCAGGCACCACGCGGTGTCTGCCACTCAGTGCAGGGAAATGTAGGGGGATTGTACCCCCCCAGTGCACCCCTACCCCCACACACATGGGGGGCCCACAAAGGGCCCCCACATGCAATCCCCCCAGCCTGTGATTGGCGATTTCACCACCATACACTGGCTGGCTGGAATGCAGCATCGTAATATGGCTGACGGTGCCTGCTAGGATCAGAACGATTGCCTGTGGCGGATCCGTGGCGGGCGGTCTTTAAGCCCACCACAGCCACGGTCAGATGCCCCCTGCCATCCTAATTTGGCGGGGGGAAAATCGTTGTCCGATGGCGGAGGGCCTGCCACCGCATGGCTGGCGGGCCTTCCGCCATCGTAATGAGGCGCTTAGTATTTTTAGTTGATGACGTTTATTTTGTTGATGTTGTTGTTTTGTTGAAGTCTAGAGAAGCTGTCAAAAGAAAAGTATTTGTTAGTTATGTTTTGTTTTTTTATTTAATTTATTTTATCAGTTTACTTTTTTGTAAGTCCTATACTTACTTTGCTTTATATTTTTCGTTAATGTTGATTTTGTAGTTATTTTGGAAGTAAATCATTGTTTTTGAATTTTCTAGGTAGAGTTTTAGTTAAGTATCATCTGTGACATATAAAGGAAACAATGTTATAGTTTTAGTTAATTTGTTTATATTTTTTTAAGCTAATTTTATTTATTTAGTTAGAAAGTTTTGTTCTTACCTTTAATGAGACTTTTTCTGAATAGTTGATTGTATAGTAATTTTTTTGTTCTGTTTTCTGTCTTGGAAAGTTTCGTGCTTTTTTGAGTGTTTGTGCGTTTCATGGTACATTTTGTGTTAATTGATTGCTTTTACAGTGTTTATTTAATTAGTTAGAGTTTTCTATTGGTTTTTGTTGGTGTAGTTTAAATTTATTGGTCGAGGTATCATTTTTGAATTTTTTGGCAGTTATAATTTAATTTGTTTAATATTAATCTTGTTAATTTAATGTTTGTTTCATTTTGTCTATTAGTGTAATTGAATGTATGTGTAAATAAATGTTATATTTTTTAAAATATTTTATATATATATATATATATATATATGTTTGTTTGTTTATTTTACAGTTGTGATATATTTTTTATGTTGTATTGTTTGTTTATTTATTTGTTTTTGGTTTTTCAGTGTATTTGTTTGCTTTTTAGTTTTATTAATTTTGTAATTTTTTGTATTTGTTTTTAATGTTTGGTATATGTTATTTTATTATATTATTGAAAATAGTTAATTTATATATGTTATTTTTTGGTATTGTTTATATGTATTTTTTAGATGTTTGTGTTGTCGATATTATTTATATTGATGTTTTTGTTGTGTTATATGTTATTTTAATGTTATCGATATTTTTGTGTTCTTTTTTTTGTTGTCAATATTTTTGTCATCGAACTTTTATTAAACAATATATTTTTATCGATGTTTGTGTCATTTCAGTTTTGTGTATTGGGTGTCGATATTTTTGTATACGATATTATTGACTCGATATTTTTGTAGTTCGAAGTTATAAGAGTCGATGATGTATCAGAGATCCATTCCACTCACTCCACCATATCTCATCCTAGGTTTTCGTCCATCCTTCCTCTTTTTCGGTCTGTTTTTGACTTTTTCCATATTATTTTGAATTACAAAAATCGCTTTCAGAGGAAAGGTCAGGCATTTAAGGCCTGATTTCGATTTTGGTGGTCTTATCGCCATACCGCCGCAGCGGCGGTCCCAAAAAAGACCACGGCGGCAGCAGTCTTCCACTCACCATCACCATATTACAATGGTCCCACTGGACCAGCTGCGGTTTTCCTGACGGCAAGGAATATTTTTTTCATATGTGTCGATGCAGGTGTGTATATTTTGACTTTACAAGTGTTAAATGTTAACAGATGGATGACACATGTGGAAAAAAAAATACTACCAGTACTTTCCCATTGCTGGAATCCAGACCATATGTATAAATACTATGTATATATGTGTAAATACTGCAAAACTGACTTACCTGGATTTCGGCGCCAACAGGGTCATTTTCTTTGGGTCAAGATGCTGCTGTGAGGGGGAGCCTGGAGGAAGGGGCCATGTGGGAGACTGAAGGGAATAAAAGAAAATGGGTGAGTTTGCACCTCAATTCCTTTGATTCACCAGTCTCGAAGCAGGCAGTCTTCCCGCCATGGTCGGCTTGACAGAAAGCCAACTCGTAATTCCGACGGTGGTGAACTTGTCTGCACCGCCCTCTGACAGCTGCTTTGCCCCTAAGGTCATTGAGGCAGTCGGCAAATTGCTGGCGGTGGTGCTTCGGCGGTCTTTTGTTCTGCAAACCGCCAACATTGTAATACGTTGGGCGGATCGCCAACTAGGGGGCGGGATTTCTGACACTGTTTCGGCGGCGATTCCCTTACCACCAAACTTGTAATGAGACCTTCATATCCATGTGGAAAATAGGAGGAGCTTGATTATTTTGATTAATTTAATGAGCTAATGCGGCTCCTCATTTTCTGGATATAACTCCCACTCATGCTCATAAAGTGAGAATCGAGGCCGTGAACACTTGGACTCATTGTAATGAAGATTACCAGAAATTAATCACACTTTTTCTACAAGCAGTTCTGTCAATTGATAAAATCACTGTTTGGATATGGTTATTTTAAGAGATAATGATCCAGAGCTAGGTAATTAAGCTTAGGTACACTAGAAAAAAGCATAAAGGTTGTTCCTGGTTAGGAACCATACTTACCACACAAATATGGCCTAGAGGGTGCAGTGACACATATGTCCACAATTGCATTGATCACTTGCCGATCAATATTTATACGGTACACAGAGACCTGTGTGATCTAAAAGGCCTGAATTAGAAGCACATTTTTATATTGCCTTCTTTGTAACAGAATGCTCATCTGCAAAATGCACATTCCATGGGGCAAATGCAGTTCTCTTATTCTACCAATCAATGGTATCTTTAAGATAATGTTTATTTGGAGGGCAAGGACCACTAGGAAAACAACCTCCTAATTATGTAGATGGTAGGGAAAATATGATTGGTATAGCTGTTGTAATTTGTGTTAGAAAGAAATTAGTGCTTGGTAATTCTTTCACTTTTATCATGAAGGTGATTAATATTAATCAGGCATGACCAATGTTGTTTAAATATTGTCTGATCAATCAATTCTATTTGAATTCTTACCATTTTTTCCATTTGTGGATACCTAGATTTTGCAGGTGCTGGAAACATTGCCAAGAAACACCTATCCTCTTTGAACACCTATTCCCCCTCCCACCCACTAGTACTATGCATCTGCAGAATATCCATCCACCTATTGGCTTTGTAACTGTCCTAAGAGGAATGTGTGCCCAGAAAATTCCACAAAACCTGATTTTGAAATTGTGAACAAAAATGTGATGTGTTCTGATTGTAGTGTCCACCCCAGTATGAAGTGCAATGCAGGCCAAAATTCCATTAATTCATACGTCACATTTGCTCATTTTTATCAGTCATGGTGGTGCACATAGAAACTACATTGGCTTAAATATGGCACACATTGGATGTGTTCGTGCATACTATGCTGAATCACATATGTTTTGTTGGTTTGAATGCACTGCATTGGTTTGTATACAGTAACGTTATTTTGAGGTATCAATATGTTGGTTAATGCAAAGGTAAAATATTGGAACAGAAATTAGCACATTGGTTTACGTGAGAAAGCGCATGGTTAAAGGTGTGTGGTTTTAAAAATAATATAGGAGTTTATGATCCTATATACCGGTTAATATCAACAGAAAACTGTGGTATGTCTTTAGTTTGTTAGTGTAGGCACAGTAAATAATTGAGGAGAACAAGCAGTGGCAATGGACATGAAGTTAAATGTTTTACCAGAAAATCATCTACTTCCTACAATAAAAACCTTAGAATCAATCCCCAAGACAACACATAAGCTGTTAATTAAAGAGAAGATGACAATGGTATCATATGAAAGTGATTTAGTTGCTGTAACTAAGTATAAGCACTCCCACTATACATATGTAACCTTTACAAACAAGTGTCAATGTTATCTAGACTCCAACTTAAATACGTCAGTGAAGAAAAACCTTTCTACATTTTAGACTTTATCATATACCAACTACTGCAGTTTGAGGAGTCCTGGAACAAGACCAGGGCTAAAAATAGACAATGTTGCTTGTGTCATCCATTCTGTAGAGGACCTGTGAAACAAATCTCTGAAATCACTCTTTCGACAAGCGGGTAAAAGGATACTTAAAGACGCCATGAAGTGCTGGTTGCAGGGAGCTCTAGAAAATCCATTGGGTGCTTAACCAAGCATCTTTCATTTGTGGAGTTGCTTTTAAAGGCTCGGTTGAAATAATTTATACTGGGTGTTTTAATATTAATGTTATGCATATGAATTTTAATTGCTGGTTGATGATTGATAATATTGTTTGTATAGTATCAGAATTCATTATGATGTTTTATCATCTGTAGTATTGTGTTGATTTTTAATATTAATTTTGCAATAAGCCATAACCTACCTACCAATAAATACTGTCATGTGAATGTTGGCATGCTGTATTGGTTTCAAATCATACTCTATTGGTTTGCCCGTATTCTGAATTGGTTAATAAGCATAACGTGATTTGCATGTATACCCTACTGCTGTGCATGCATTGCACACAGGCCCCGGCATATAAAATATTGGTTGAGATGAATAATATATTGGTTTATTCTCATAAAACTGGTTATATGCAAAGCACACATGTTCAAATGCAGATCGAACTGTTTTGGAAGAATAATGCATGGATGCATAAGTTTAATGTAATGGCTCATATACATATTAAATTGACTCACTCTTGTAATTTGCTGGTTTGTATTCATAAGGCACTGGTAGATATCCATAATTGCTTGGTTAGCATGCACCATGTATTGGTTCACTCTTTTAATGAACTGGATTGTATGTGCATTACCTTGGTTTTAAGTCATTATATTTTGGTTTACATTCCTAATGTATTGGTAAACATGCATAAATGCTAGGGGCCCGATTCTGATGCGGGTTGGAAAAGCTTCCCGACCGAGGGCCTGATTCTGATGCGGTTAGGAAGGCCTCCTAACGGCATTTGCTCCTTCCAAATCGGATCGGGAACGTGTCTTCCCGACCGAGGGCCCAATTCTGGTGCGGTTAGGAACAAATGTTCCCATTGAAGTCAATGGGAGTTCAACCAAATCGTATCTGGAAGCATCCGGATGCATCCTACTCCGCCGGTCGGACTTTCCCGATCCGAGTGGGTCGGACACCATTTCCCAACCGATTCGGTCGGGAAGCTTTTCCAACCCGCATCAGAATCGGCCCCCTAGGTTTGAATATATTGGTTCACGCTTGTAATGTATTGTTTTTTTATTGTGCATTATATAGGTTGTGACTTACAACCTATTGGCTTGAAAACATTACATGCTGATTTTTATATGTGCTGCATTAGCTTATACTATTCAGACAAAATATCGAGTCAGTAATATAAACTGTCACAATTATCGAGTTGGAAATATTGTGACCCAGAAATATCGTGAGCAAGAATATTGTGGACAAGAATATCGATTTTAAGGTAAGTAATATCGATTTCTAAAATATAGAATGCATTAATATCACTTGCAAAAATATAGTTGTTTAAAATAATAACTTTTTAATTAGTGTTATGTATTTTAGTATATATTTTAAATGTATGTGATATAATTTTTTTGTATAAGTAGTGTTTATGTTTTTTTATATTTGTGTTAAATGTTTAGTAGTTATTACATTTAATTTAATTAAATTTTGTGTTTTTTAGTTACGTAGCGTGTTGTGGGTTTACAGGGGAATAGGGTGGGAAGTAATTGATGGCCTCATTACAATGTCGGTGGGACCGCCACCGTCAGCCCGTCGGTGGAGGTCTCACCGCAATCGGACCCTGCATTACCGCCCGCCGCTTTATGATGGTGGGCGGATGGTTGGCGGTCAGAGAGACCGACCGCTATGTATCTGACGGGCTCAAGGAGCCCTGAAGGAACATCAGAGGGACTGCCATCCCTACAACGTGGCAGTGCCTGACAGTCACAGCCATAGGGATTACGATGTCCCTTCAAGCCGGCCGTTTCATGGTGGTTTATCCGCCATAAGGAGGCAGGCGGTAAGGAATATTCGGGGCCTGTAGCGGGCCCCTTTTCCCCCTGGCCCTCCAAAATGGGCCCTGGGGGGAACCTATAGTGCCCCCCTACATATCCCTGCACCATCTAGCAGGCACCAGATGGTGCCTGCCACATAGTGCAGGGATATGTACAGAGTGTAAATTTTGTACTGCAGCGTTTACATGCCGCAATACAAAATATACACATTGCGACCGCCTTGAAGGTGGTCGCATCATAATACTTGTTGCGGGACCGCCGACAGCTACTCGGGCGGTCTCGTTTCCGAAGGGATGCCGGTCATCCTAATCAGGCCCTGAATTATAACAAATTAATGATTATTTTTTATTTAATGATATTTAATAGTGTTAATTGTGCTTTACATTTTTTGGGGTAAGTTTTATGTGTGGGTTGTGGGATTTTTAAGGGTAAAGGGTGGGAAATAATTTATTATTAATTAGTTGGCAATTAATATTAATTAGTTGATCATTAATTATGGTATTTGTGGATTTGTGTTTAGGTGGCGGTTGTGGAGTTAATAGGGGTAAAGGATGGGAAGTAATTTATTTTAATTAATTAATAATTAGTTGGTAATTATTCTTAATTCGTTGATAATTAATTATGGTAATGGTGCATTTTTTTTTTAGATGCTGGTTGTGGGGTTAATAGGGGTAAAGGGGGGAAGTAATGTATTTTTAATTAATTGATAATTAGTTGATAATTAATATTAACTACTTAATTGATAATTAGTTATGTTAATTGTTTAATACAAATTAGGGTGGAGAGTAAATTAATTTACTTAATTTATAATTAGTTGTTAAATACTATTAGTTATTTAATTGAAAATTAATTTTAATTGTGTAATTCATTTTTTTAAAGTTTAGTTTTAGATGTGGGTTATGCGGACTATAGGGGTAAAGGGTGGGAATTAATTAATTTTAATGAATTATAATTTGGTTTTTAATTAATAATGTTTGTTTAATTGATAATTCATTTTGTTAATTGTGCAAATACATTTGTTTTTACATTTTAAATGTGGGTTGTGGGTTCTGCAGGGGTATGGGGTGGGAAGTAAATAATTATTAATTTAATAATTAATTGTGTTGTGTGCTTTGTGGGGGTATATAGTGGGAAGTACATTAAAAATATAATTAATTAATAATGACTATTGAATTAATGAAAATTAATTTGTTGATGACTATTTATATTCATTCATTTATATTTATAGATACATTTATATAAATGTATATACATTTTTTAGCTGCAGGTTTTGATTTTTGTGGTGTTATAGGTTGGGAAGTAACTAACTAAACTACATTTATGTAATAATTAATGTTTTTGTTAATAAATAATTTTAAATATAAATACGTATTTGTATGAAAATTAATTTTGTATTTTATTTATAATAATATTTGTAGGTATTTGCGACATAATAATGTATTTAACATTATAATATGTTTTTATGTTTTACATTTTCAAGATTAAATATCTTTTTATTTTATTTTTCAACATATTTATATATTTTATTTACTTTGGTGTCCATTACGATGTCGGGCGGATAAAAATCCGCCATCAACCACAGTGGCAAAAATCCGCCCGCCTACACCGTCTGAATACCGACCGAGCAATTACGATGCCGCGAACCGAAAACCGCCGGATGCGAAAAATAAACAGAAAAAACCGCCCGCCCATGTCCGAGTCCAAGTCCAACCGCCCGCCACGGACGGAAAGACGCACGACAAGCCAAAACCGCCCGCCCTGACGACCGAGACACCGCCCGTTAAATTAGGATCGTACCGACATGAGCGCGGGAAATCCACAAATACACCGCCCGCCAGCGCAAACAACAGTGACGAAAATGGACACGGCGGAAGCCCTGGCGGCCACGTCCATGCACAGAAACCATCCGCTGACGAAACAAACACACACAACATGGCTAACAAGTCCACACAGCAACCCACGCACAGAAACCCAAACACAGTACACATCCCTGAAACACCTCCCCCCCTGGACAAACAAATCAACTACAAATCCCAGAACACCAGCCACAACACACCTGAAAACAACAGACCATCATGACACACCCACATAGGTAAGTACAAAACCAGCCCCTTCACAGACCACAACCCCCTGCAACATAACAAACTGAGGACGAAAGCACACAACACAGCGACACAGAAAGGACAGCAGCACATCACAGACACGCACCCATCACACCCATCACCACCACCACCACCACCAAACACCGGCAACACAAACCCCCTGCACATCACACACCACACACCGCACCAGCACCACAAACACCAAAACACACACCATGGCACCACACAGAATGCCCAAGTTCACTGCCACCGAGTTGACGGTCATGGTCGACGAGATCGTCAAGGTGCACCCACAAATCTATGGCAACCAGGTCCAACAGACACCACTATCCACCAGAAACCGGTTGTGGAGCAGGATCGTAGACCAGGTCAATGCAGTCGGGAACGTTCCACGCAACAGAGGAGAAATTAACAAAAGGTGGAACGACCTCAAAAGGGTGGTCAAGAAGAAGGAGACCAAAAATCGAGAGCTGGCTGCCAGGACTGGCGGAGGGAATCCCGCGCTATTCAAGACCTTCAAGGCGTGGGAGGAGAAGGTGCGAGTCATCATACATCCGGAGATCCTCACCGGATTACCAGGGGGAGTGGAGGCTGGTAAGTACAAACAAACGTATACCAGCACACCGCTATGTAATCACATGCACTACCTCCATGCCATAGCTCCTAGGGACAAACCCCCCCATGTCCCGTACACAATACACAAGACATCACCCACACATGCAACAGACACTCACACACACTCAGCCCAAAGCTACCAACTAACAAAACCATGGGGGCATGTGTACAGTCAGCCAGCACCGCAACTCCCACCAAGTCCCCTTGTACACCAGATGCGCCAGAATGAGCACTCCCCACACCCACATCCATGTGTCCGCCATAGCTGCACTGACCGACAAGTAACAGGTAAGTAGCCGGAACACAAAGACAGTGGGTCAGAGGGGGGACAGCTGAAGTAAAACACCCACCAGGCCCCCACTACCACAGACCAGCAAGGTGGAGCACACCCCACATCCATGTGTCTGCCATAGCTGCACTGACCGACAAGTAACAGGTAAGTAGCCAGAACACAAAGACAGTGGGTCGGAGGGGGGACAGCTGAAGTAAAACACCCACCAGGCCCCCACTACCACAGACCAGCAAGGTGGAGCACCCCTCCCTCCCAGTACCATGTGGCATCCATTGCATTGCGCACTCAGAAACAACCTGTAGGTGGGAAAAAGTACAGGGCGGGGCGTCTGTAGGCATGAGGACTGTACTACGACTGACACATGGGACATGTCACGTAGCAGAGGAACACGCAGCACTGCTCCCAGTCACAATCATGAGACCAATGTGCACACGGACATGTTCAACAGAGTCAAACCCCACATGACCCATCACAGATACAGCAACACCTAAGGAGCCACGTCTGCATGTACAAGTCCCACTGGAGCACAGACCCACACGGCAGGCACTGTGCCACCCATCACACACATCAGCAACACCATTGAAGTCCTGTCCATGTAGTCCTCACTGCCTGTCACCCACACATCGTACAACAACGCCCACGTAAGACAGACCGTACTAGAAGTAACAGCCTGGAACCACAATATTGCACACAAAGACAACTGGACCCATGAAACACACAAGCACACAATGCACATTCAACATATCATCCATCTCACCTCTCAGCCACAGTGTCATGAAAGGTATGACATCCGAACAGCTGGCCCTCATACAGTAGACATGCAAAGATACCTGCCCATCACAAATCAAGTGCCTGCAGTGACTGAAGCGCACGTCACACTGCGAGTAACAACACACATAATATAGTCAACACCCCAAGAGCACAGCACTGATGCACATGTACCAGGGCAGCACGCACACAAAGGAATTGGCCCATCTGCAATACGTCGTGTGGCACACAACAAGCACGAACTCACAACATTGCTACCAATGTGATGTCCATGAATGATAACAGTCAGCAGATATTCCGGCCATGTGAGACAGACACACACCTTTGTCTATGCACTGTCACGTTGCCAGAACACATGTCACATTCTGCACCCATCACCCACAGCATGTACCCCTAAAGCATATTTCAACCCAAGAGCGTTTAGGGGGCTGTACCCCCTTTTGGCATCAGCGTACCTAAGCGTTCCATCCCTCCCCCTAAACCATCGTTCAACACAACATCGTCGATGGTCCTGGAGCACGCATACACACGAGCCACAAAATGTAGGAGCATAGCAACACACACCCATCGGCATTGCTAATCCGTCCCATGCCACATGTCCACATCACACAGACCCATTGCCTAGCCCACGCATACACACATCGTACATCCACACACACGCCACTGGGAAACCTGTGCACGACAGTGCACGAACTGTGAATGTCAGACAACCAATACATACTTTGCTAGGTGCAACACAATGACCCATCTCATCCTCCCCACAGGTGCCGAACTGCTGGATGCTGGAGAGGGTGACAGCAGCCAGCACAGCCAGTCCGCAAGCCCCCGACCCGGACTCACGGATGTAGAGGAGCTGGACACCTCTCCGGACACGGACCACCCAGCAGGCCCATCTGGAGTGGCAGGGCACAACCGCTCCCCAGGGCCCCTCCTGCCCACCAACCCATCACCCAGGGCTGCTGACCAGTCACAGACCCCTGCTGCCACAGCCGTTGCGGCCACCACCACCGCCGCAACCACCACCACCGCCGCAACCACCACCACCACGCCATCCCTCGCCACAGCCCCTGCGCAAGGCTCGGCACGGCCGTCGGGCTCCACCCTGGGAGCCAGAGCGAGGACCGTGGTGAGCAATGTGGCTAGTGGGCAGGTCGGTGGCAGCAGTACTGGCAGGAGGAGCAGGGCCAGGCCAACGCCAACTGTGCCTGGGAGCCAAGCCCTGCCGCCAATCGACAGAGTCCTTGGGGCCTATGAAGAGGCCCAAGGCGAATGGGCCAGGTCGGCAAGCGACACGCGGGAGGTCCTTGCGGTGTTGAGGTCCATGGATGCCCATATGGCCCAAATCGCGGCCCTCATGGGCCAGCTGGTGGTGGGGGTAGGGCACAAGCAAGGCCAGCAACACCACCTCCGCCACCACCTGCTGTGGCGCAGGCTCGTGCAGCATCGTGTTCCCCTGCGTCCACAGCGAGTGAACACTCCTCAACCACCACCAGCGGAACATCAACACCCCCCCCTACCAAACGTGGAAGGGGCCGTCCGAAGAGGAAACAGGTGTCCAGAGAGGACTTCGCCCGCACCAAATGCCAGTGAGTCAGCCAGCCACCTTGACCACCTACTGCATTGACTTGTAATACGATCCTACCCCACACTGCCATGTGAATGGCATGTGTCTGTTGGACTGTGGACATAGAACTTCATGGGTACACCTTGACCATCACGCAGCCATGACCGTCTACTCATTGTCACAGCATGCACCACGTTTGTCATCACCTTGCACACAATCACATGTCACCGCTGTAAATAAATACACCTTGATCACAATCTGCTTTATGTGTCCTGGGTTTATTCAACGATGTGCAATCGCCACCATGAGCAGAAATGCATCTGCTGTGTGGCATGTCGATGGGACAGGAGAGGCTGCAGGGACCTAGGGGTGAAAAACAGAACAAGAGTACATTCAATGAGTGTGTCACACACTCATCACACAGTACTTGTCACCAACTACAAGCAATGCACACACATCTCACAGAGCAACAGGGCACAATGCTACAGCCACTGTCAGTGGCATACCAACCTGGACATGGACCATTGACACACAGCACTCAGTGAACAAAAGGCCCCCGTGACAGAGCACACATACACCTGCACAACTACAGCTACATCAGCCGTCGTACATGGTCACTCACCGTCAAGTGAAGTAGCGGGCGATGAGCTGCTGACGCACATTCACAGCTTCATCCTCTCCACTGTCCTCTTCACTGGAGCTGTCCTGGTCTGCAGGCTGGGGCCCTGGTTGATCTCCGTCATCCACAATTAGGGGGATCTGCTTGCGGATCGCCAGATTGTGCAGCATGCAGCAAGCCACAATTATCTGGCACACCTTCTGTGGGGAGTATGCCAGTGCGCCCTCGGTGCGGTCCAGGCATCTGAACCTGGACTTGAGGAGGCCAAAGGTCCGCTCAACCACACGTCTGGTCCTCCCATGTGCCTCATTGTAGCGGACATCAGCTGGGCTCCCAGGACGTCGTAATGGGCTGAGCAGCCAGGGCCCATTCGGGTAAGCAGAGTCACCTGGGTGTGAGGGACACAGAGAACCGTTGCAATTCCAACTGGACACAAGACAGCATCGCACAGCCAGCACGCTACACTACTCCACATACTCACCAACAATCCAGCCACGGTCATGTTGCAGATTGGTCATCAGTCGTGGTAGGATGCTGTTGCGCATGATGTGCGCGTCATGGGCCGATCCTGGGAATTTCGCACACACGTGTGTAATCACCATGTCCGCAAGGCACACCACTTGCACATTCAGGGAGTGCGTGTGCTTCCGGTTGCGGTAGAGGTGCTCAGTGGCCTGTGGTGCAACAAGGCCAACATGGGTGCAGTCTATTGCACCAACGACGTGGGGATTCGTCCAAGAGCATAGAATGCACCCTTCACTGCCGCCAATTCATGAGCCCTGGGGAAGCAGATGTATCTGTTCCTGTACAGCATCATGGCTGACAGTACATCCCTGAGCACCATGCTGAACATGGGTTGGGACATCCCACCTCCACTGCCCACTGTGTGCTGGAATGACCCAGTGGCGAAGAAATGCAGTGCAGCCATCACCTTAGCCGTGGGGGTGAATGCTGTTGGATACACCCTGCGAGGACGGAGGTGGGGTTCCAACAAGGCACATAGACGATGCAGGGTGGGTCGGTCCAGACGATATTTGCGGATGACCTCCACATCCACCATGTCTGACAGCAATTGGTAGGGGCGATGAATGTTTGGTCTCCGCCTAGGAAAGATGGAAGTGGACACATGTCAAAGCAACACGCCACATGGCATATTCACATACACAAAACATAAATGACTGAGCAGGCAATTGAATGACAGAACGGCTGACAAGTAGGGACAGCACAGCCACAATACACTTACACAGGTCCCCTACCAATAGCAATGGGCAGTGACACACACCATTGCTATGAGCATGCACATGGGGAGTTAGGCCTTAACAACTTGTAAGGCATGCTGATGGTAACAGACTGCATATTCGGTAAGCTGCAACACCACGGCAACATGACTAGCTGCTGTGCATCACACTGCTTCCGAGGCTGGGTGTGTAGGGCACACACCAACAACGCTATGGACACAGGCTGAGCGGCCAAAACAAGTGGGACCTGTGGCACGAGGGGATATGAGACAGTCATTGATGTCCCTACTGCACCCTATGTACAGCACTGTACGGATCACACCTCCAGAAACATTGACAGGTGTACACATTGACAGCCCCATGCCAACACGGCTGTGTGCTTGCAACTACACATCACAAGTGACACGTAACATTGCACGTGCCAAGTGGCAGATGTACATAGTGAAAGATGGCATGTGTGTGCATATGCATATCCCATGCTCCCATGCCAATGTGTACATGATGATGTGCCTACAGACATGTGGAGGCTGAGCACTGGCCGTCCCTGCCTATGCACACAGCATGTTGTGGCCCTGTCCATTGTGGACCTGCACCCACACGCAAATCATGGCCACACCTGCAGATGCATTGCGCACATTATACTGTGTGGTGCACATGGCATCAGCGGACTGTACCCGGCATGGGCCAGGCCCTTACGGCCAGCTCCAATGACCCTCGCGGTTGCACCCTGCGTGTTCCACTGTGGAGGTAGGCGTCCATGGCCAGCTGGGAGCAGGCCAACGTCTGCAATTGAAGCTGCCAGACATGGTACACGAATTGCAGCAGCTTGTACCCACTGAAACGGCCCCAGGGGGTAATATGTGTGTGTGAGTGGGACAGGCATAACCACAGCTACCTGGCACTGCAGCCTGGCACCCCTCGACAACACCTGCTGCTGCCACCACTCCACCTACACGTGGATGACGCTGAGGACATGTCCAGGTCCACTCACCAGCGAGGAGCTGGAGAACCTGGATTCCGTGCTCCACGCACACTGCACATGGCTATTCCTTGCGAAAGTTGTGTGTGAGAGACAACTGCAGTGTGTGTGGGTGTGCATGTGGGGGACACACATGTCGTTGCTCCGCAGCACTATGAGTCAGAGCCTGTGGAGTACAAACATGCACTGCTCACCATGCTGGCTGCAGGTGGCATGGGTATGTGAGCTCTCGGGCGCTTTGACCTGTCTGTCCCTCCCGAGTGGTAGTACATGGCAACTTCATGTCAGACATCCAGTGACACAGACAATTGGCAATGCAGGTCTCAGTGCACTTGTTGGTCGTGTGGAAGTCAGGCTGGGGCCATGCTGCCCTTCTCAGTCCCAGCAGGCCTGGCCTGCACATTGACTGCACATTGCCAGTAGGTGCCGACACAGACTGCCTAGTGGGTTACATGTGTCTCCTGTTCAGGACCCCCGGATGAGTGCTTACTCTGCACTGTCGATTGGACACACCATGACTCGTGATAGGGATGTGTGTGAGAGATAGTGGCACTGAATGTGACCTTCGTTGCGGGGTGGGCCATGCACAGGGCGAGTACGCTGATGGTTGCGCAGTGTTGGTCACAGTGGGTACACCCACACAGATGTGTTGCCTTGTGATCTTTTTCTAGCTCAGCCTGACAATGGACAGTAGATGTGGGCAGGCTACACATTGCTCGATGTGCTGTCTATATGCATGTGCCTTCACACCAGGCACAACTGCCCCTGCACATGTGACCCCTGCTGCACTCAGTGCTGGGTCTGTTGAGCTGATGCACCATCTGTGCGTGGGGCAGACAGCTCTGCTCACTTCCGTCATTGCCCATGACATCACTTTGCCGCAGGTGACATGGATCATGGAGGGCCCACATGTACGCGTGGGTGGACTACACAAGACTGTCCAATGGTTGTCACCCCCAGTCAGTGCTTCGAATGGGTAGTATGTGGTGCTGGTACTCATTTTAATGTGTCGAGTGGGCGGGGCTGGGTGCGGGGCTACATGCAAGACATGGGTAGTTCATCGGCTGATCTACTAGTTGCAATACACACGAGACACGTCTTTTTCCGACCACATCAGGGTCATTCCTTAAACTGGCTGAAAATCAAACAGTCAACTTTTGCACTGTCCTCATGGCCTCCCCTCGCTCGCCCCAATATGCGTTTGCACCTGAGCAGCTAGCGCATGCACAGGCAGCTCCAAGCTCGCCCCAGAGAGGCCAAGGAGTGTATGTGTGGGTCCAGTTGAACAAGTGGTCTGTCTCACGGTATAATAAGTGGCGGGACGCCGTCCACATGCGTGGTGCCCCGACTCGAGACCCGGGCAACATTGACAATGCATGACAGGCTCTGCAGTCCGGATACACCACCTGCAACACACAAAGGCTGTAGCTGCCCTAGCGGGCCAGTCCGCGTCCAACTGGAGCTCATGGCCCCACACATTCACTCTTTGGCCTCTCTGAGGCGAGCTTGGAGCTGCTTGTGCACGCGCTGGCTTCTCTGTTGCACTGGCATGTAACGTGTGTGGGTGTATTGTCAATGGGTGGGATGGTGCGAGCCACCTTCCGTGACGTCACTCCTGCTTGTGATGTGTGCGTCCCCCCACTACTTCCATTTGACTTGTGCCATACTACACATTGTGGAGGTGTTGCCTGCGTGATGTGACCAGGATGAGCGCGCCATGACCTCTCACCCACCATGCTCTACTGCCATCCCGTGCCCTGAATTGCCTGTGCAAGTGGACAATGTTGGGGATACACCAGGTCGACAGGGGATGTGAGTGACTTGGCAAGGGCCTGGCGGACGCGCAGCAGTATCCGGCATGTCCACGGAGTGTGGGCTGACATCTACACTTGATGCAGCATTGATCGTGTGCCCGCCTGTTGTGCACACACGAGTTCACATTCATCGCCAGACAGGTGGTCTTTACAGATTCCCAGGAGTGCGCCAATGTACTGTTCCTGAGTCCTCCCAACACAGCGTGTTTCAACATTGCATGTGCGCACCTACCCGTCACACCCACCCACCTGAGCCATGCGTAACTCCCGCTTCACATGACACATGTGTGTCTCCCACAGTTGTGCTACTCATTTGCGTTGACATCCAATGACAGTGGACTACATGGTCATCTCACGACTGCCGTGTACTTCACACACTCTCATCCTCTCTCATTCGTACTTGTGAAATGAATCAGCAGAGACACATTTTTGCTTCAAGCCATGTATTGGGACTTATGTCCTCTGTGATGCAGTATAGTGAACACTACTGGCAGCGAGGTGCATGTGGAGGATATACTCAGCATGATTACACATAGCATAGGGTGTAGGGGTACAGTGATTAGTTGTTGACTGTGGGATGTGGGCTTCAGAGTTACAACTGCTTAGCCGTTGGTGTGCTAATGTACATTTGCTAATTACTGTGGTGCTGCTGACTTTGACACAGACAGTATACATGTAGCCTACCAGTCCGCTTGTCATCATGGGCACAGTGCATCTCAGTTCCATGTTACAGGTTTGGTGCTATAGTTACTCATACACACGTGCGTGGAGGTGACATCAGGGCATGGGCTTACGTGCATGCAACGGCGTCCCACTTGTTGTTGCGATGTGGTGGGTACTGGCCATGTCACAGTCACTGGGCTCATGTTGTTGGTGGATGCACTTGGTGTCCATGCAACGCTCCTGGCACGGAAGTTCAGAGGGAGGTGAGGTGACAGCTCTCACATACTACAGCAGGACGATTACTGTCCACTGACCGGTGCATATGTTCATGGGCGCAGGATCCATATCATGGCATGGTTGTACGTGCAGTTCTGTCCATGTGGTTGCCATACACAAATCCCATGCCTCTGCCTCCCCCTGTTCATGCAGAGTTACTGGATGTGATGAGGAACAGGGTGCATGTCCCGAAAAGTATCAGATGTCATGGCAGTGTTGTTGTTGTTGTGGTGTCAGTTGCAGGTTGCATGGTATAGTTGTTGTACTGGTAACTGCCTAGTCCGTGCGTCAGCCAAGCATGGGTACAGTGTGGGACATCATTGCTCAATTGGGGGTATGGCGACGGGGCCCGACGAATTGACAGGTTGTCAGGAATGCAATACCTTCCAGCAGGGCTTCCATGGCATTGGTGGTGGACATGGTTGCCATCCAATGTAGCGGATGGTGGCTGTCAAGGTGTTGGTCGTGAGTTGTCCCTTGTAGGAGCATGATGGGACATGTTGGATGGCATTCGATGTAACTGTAATCCATTATCCGTCGTGTGGAGGCACAGTGGTCCCATTGCAGTGTGGGTCCGATAGTCGCCACATACGCCATGCCCCCATAGGCTGAACAGACCCTGTCGTGGGCGTCCAGGGGGTTGAATAGTTGTAGCAGGTCCGCCCTTGGACATGCCGGGTTGGAGAGACATAACTCCACAGGATAGTAGAAGGGACACCTCCGACAGTAGAAGACGGGGATGACGCAGCTGAACAATGCGATGCGGTAAGTTAGTCGGTAACTTACGTTCAGCAAGGCCAGATTGTCACATCCCAATATCTGTATCAGGTTATGTTTGTACAGCTTGATCTGTCCAGCGTAGTTGGCTAGGTGTGGTGCAAGTGCCATTTTGCTGCAGGGCGCTGTGGTGGCGTGCTCCGGCTGTCTGTGCAGTCTGCAGAGTGCAACCTCCGATGTTGCTGGGAATTCTGTAATGGTCGTAGGGAGGCAGGACTTGTGTTATGTTGGCTTGTGCGGAGGACACGGGCCCTCATCCCACATGCTTCTCTGAATGGTCAAGGTCAGTGGTGTCTGACTCCTTCCAGATAACTTGCATGTGAACCACATGGGGGAGTGTTATCATTTCTTCTTTCCATTGTGAATGTTCTTTGGTGTTATGCGCTATCTGCCCTGTGACCGCTTCCCTCTGCATGCCTGTGTTGGGCTTTGTTTGGTGCAATGACTGTTGTCTCCGGCTTGTTTTGTCGGGATGTGGTTTCACAGTGGGAATGGAAGGTCATTCGGTGCTGTCTCCTCTCCCGTGTGTGGGCAGCAGGCTGCGTTTCCGCTATACATTGGGCCTTGTGTTATAATTGGTCCCACCTGTTGTCTGTCGCCGGTATCTTTGATGTTACGTATTGCATGTCTTGTTATTGGGTGCAGGGTGGCATCGGTGTTTCTGTGTGGTACTGGCGTACCTTTTCCCGACGGGGTCCATATTCTGCTGGGTGATGTTGCCTCCGCTGTGTGCTTCGCCGTGTTTTGCACACAGGGGTGTGTCCTAATGTGGCGTGACGTCACTGACATGTTCGGGTCACTTGTGTGACGTCAGGTTGGCGACAGTGAATTGCCGGTTGGGGACATGACTGTGGCAGGGCTGTCACGTGACATGTGCGTTCTGGGTGGTGCTGGTGTGTGTGGTGTTTTGTTGTGTCCCTGTGTTGTTTGTGTGCGGCGCATGCATTGCGCTGCCGTTGGCCTCTGCGTTGTGCGCATGTGTGGGTGCAGTGGTGGATGTGTCGTGTCCACGCAGGGTTGTCGGGGGGGCCATATACAGTTTTCCTGCCCTTGCGCTGTGTGCGCTGTTTGCGTGCCCCTGTTGTGTGTCTGCCTACCTGCGTCGCAGCGGTGCGTTGACTCCTGGGTGCTGCATCAGGTAGAGCATGGGGAGGGCCTGCAGTGCTGGATTCATGCTCGGGGGGTCCGCCTCTTTGCTATCCATACTGTGCGTTCGGTTTTCCGCCTTGCTTTCACGTGCGGTGTCTCTTAGCCGGGGGAACTGTTTGGTTCTGGCATCGTAATTTGTACGCCGGGCGGTACGTGATTTCGTCGGGCGTTGTGTCTCCATTAGGCCGCGCCGCTCCGTGGACGGGCGCACTTTGATGGCGGAGGGCGTATCTGGCTTACGGGCGGTGTTTGGCTGTCTTTTCGCATCCTAATTGGGCGGGTGTGTGTGCTGTGGCGGGCGGACGGTAACTGGTGCTTTTTGCATCCGCCAGCACGGCGGTGGTGCTTCCGCCCGCCATCCTAATGGGCCCCTAAGTTTTTAAAATATTTTTATTTTGTTGAAGATATTTTATTTTTTATAAATGTTGAACTGACTGAAGTGGAAGTAGTGAATTTTACCCCTCTGCTATCCAACACTTTCTCTACTGTTGCATTTATTGGAATGGGAATAGTACATTTTACCCCCTCCTCATTTCAGCACTTTCCCTACTGTTGTAATGACTGGAGTGGGAATAGTAAATTTTATCCATCCGCTATCCAACACTTTCTCTATTGTAGCATTCACTGGAGTGGGAACAGTAATTTTTACCCCTCTGCAATCCAACACTTTCCCTACTGTTGTACTGACTGGAGGGGGTATAGTAAATGTTATCCCTATGCAATCCAACACTTTCCCTACTGTTACACTCAGTGGAGTGGTAATAGTAAATTGTACCCCTCCGCAATCCAACACTTTCCCTACTTTTGCAGTTATTGGAGTGGGACTTAAAGTTTATTTCTCTGCAATCTAAACTTTTTACTAGTATTGCATTATTTGTAGGGGAAATTTTACTACTTTTAAATATAATAATTTATCTAATTTTGAATTTATTGTATTGAGAGTATTAAATTTTACTTTTATGTAATGTAACAATTTTATTACTGTTGTGTTGTGTGTGGTGGGAGTAGTACATTTTATATATTATTATTATAAGAATTTGTTGTAGTGGGAAGTTTATATGTATTCATTATAAATTGTAATAACTTATTTTAAATTGTTTTAATTTATAAATTTATGTTTTGTTTTTTTAGAAGAATAATATTTATAATTTTTTAAATCAAAGTGGTTTGTATTTTAAATATTTTGTTTATACACATATATATATTATAGCTTCCAAATCCGAACGGGTAATCGTACCCAAAACGAAAAAAGCACTCACGGGGGTAAGATCCACAGTTTTATTTAGCCGATCTCTGGCCAAACAGATGCCTTACGGCTGACGCCTTTATCGATGTTTGTCAAGAGCGTCTCAGCCGCCATTTTTTATATATACATAAATGAATGCAAACTTCCGTTAACAACATAGAAGAGGGACCATTATCGCAGATGCGAATGGTTCCGCCATTTTGACACTGTTACATCTCATGCATACCACTCTAATAATACATCATAAAAATTTATCATAATGAAGTCACATCCGCATATTGCATATAAAGCGTTTTTCCATATTGCGTGACTTTAGGCAATCCTTATCATTTAAATTGAATGAGATGAGCTATCTCGCCCTGTATGGGCCGCAGGTACATATGAACGAATGTGTCAAAATCACAGTCAGTTGTGCTCTAATCTCCGACATTCATGCCCTGAATGGGCTAACTTACAAATCAAGTTGTTAACATGATTAAAATTTCATTTTGTGTTCAATAATGGCAACTTGAAAACGGATTTCTGAACATGTTATACATAGACTTTATCAATTTCTATTCACAAGGAGCGTGAAGAGAAAAAGGAGATAAAGGAAGTTAATCTAATGATTACAGGGAAAGGGTCAATCCATTACCCGTCAAAAGATAAGAGATTGAGAAAGAACAAATTAAAGAATTTGTCGGAGATTAGAGCACAACTGACTGTGATTTTGACACATTCGTTCATATGTACCTGTGGCCCATACAGGGCGAGATAGCTCATTGTAGTAGCTCGTGCTGTGTTTTTTAGGAATGTTCATCGGTGCAGAACCTCACTGCGTGAGTGTTCTGCACCGAGCATTGTGGGAAAGTCAGTTGGTGGTTGTCGACGCCGTGACTGCTTTGCCCGTAATGGCTCAGCTGACATATTTAAATAACTAGCACTTACCTGATCCGGACTCTATGGGGCCGATTACGATGGCGGTCGGAAAACCATTCCGCCCGCCGTGGCAATGGGAAAAGACCGCCCGCATGGCCTGCGGCACCACCGCCGATCACATTACGATGCACCTCCGGAAAAATCCGACCGCCGCGGTCGGAACCCAAGAAACACCGGCGGCGCACATGCAGAAAAGGCGAAATACCCTCCACGGCGATCTGATTCACTGCGGAAAGCTCACAAACTGCCGATACACAAGCGGAATTTCCACGAGTGCAATTATGATCTTACCGCGGTGCCTGCGGTACGACCGCTTGTTTCCAACCGCCGCGATTGACACCAATGATGAATGGGAGAGCTGGAGGAATGACCATTGCAGTCCGACCGCGGTGTCCGTGCAGAAATAGTAATGGCAGTCGAAAGCAACTACACCACAAAACCACCAAATCTGGCTGTGTATCTGTCTCAGCCAATAAAAACAGCTAACACACCCCATTGACACATGCCCCTGGCAAATAAGAACTACAAATCCCAGCTCAACACAGACAACACACCTGACATGAATACTCAGTTTGGACCCAACCACATAGCAGACCATAAAACCAGCCCCTGCATGACCACAATTCTTTGCACAACTCCAGAACTGAAGGGCCCAACAATATCACACAAAGGATAGGCAACCCTGCACACATCACACCATCACAAACACACACACACCACACACATCACCACCACCACCACCACCTGCACACCTGCACTCTTAACCACTCAGCACATCACACACCATGGCACATAAGATGCCCAAATTCACTGATGGTGAGTTGTCAGTCATGGTGGATGAGATAATAAGAGTTGAGCCATATATTTTAGGAAGCAGGGTCCAACAGACCCCATCAGCCAGGCAAAATCAAATGTGGCAAAGGATAGTTGACAGAGTCAATGCTGTAGGGCAAGTTCCACGCAACAGGAAGGAGATCAGGAAGAGGTGGACTTACCTCAAGAGCAAGGTCAAGGAGAAGATCAGCAAGAACCGTGAGCTGGCAAACCGGACTGGCAGTGGCCCTCCCATTCCACCAAGAACATTCAACGCATGGGAGGAGAAGGTGCTTGGCATACTGCACCCAGAGAGTTGCACTGGAATTGAGGGGGAATGGAGGCTGGTAAGTACCAACAAAAGTCTGCCATAACACTGCTATGTAGTAGCTTGCACAACTAAAAAGCAACACCTCCTAGGCCCAAATGTACTCATGTCCACCACACTCCCCCCAAACAGGTCTCACAGATCCCACAATAACTCCCTCTCATTCACCACAAAGGTACATAACAATATTTACATGGGGGCACATGTACAGGCAGCCAGCACTACAACTCCCAACAGGCCCCCTTGACCCACAGCTCAGCAGGATGGAGCATTCCCCACACCCCCAAGCATGGGCCAGCCATTTCCCTCCAATGTGTAACCTTACAGGTAGGTAGCCATCTCAATAGGGAGGGGTCTTTGTGGCTGGGAAGTCTGCACTACAACTCCCAACAGGCCCCTTTGTCCCACAGCTCAGCAGGATGGAGCATTCCCCACAACCCCAAGCATGGGGCAGCCATTTCCCTCCAATGTGTAACCTTACAGGTAGGTAGCCATCTCAACAGGGAGGAGTCTTTGAGGCTGGGAAGTCTGCACTACAACTCCCAACAGGCCCCCTTGTCCCACAGCTCAGCAGGATAGAGCATTCCCCACACCCACAAGCATGGGGCAGCCATTTCCCTCCAATGTGTAACCTTACAGGTAGGTAGCCATCTCCACAGGGAGGGGTCTTTGTGGCTGGGAAGTCTGCACTACAACTCCCAACAGGCCCCCTTGTCCCACAGCTCAGCAGGATGGAGCATTCCCCACACCCCCAAGCATGGGGCAGCCATTTCCCTCCAATGTGTAACCTTACAGGTAGGTAGCCATCTCAACAGGGAGGGGTCTTTGTGGCTGGGAAGTCTGCACTACAACTCCCAACAGGCCCCCTTTTCCCACAGCTCAGCAGGATGGAGCATTCCCCACACCCTCAAGCATGGGGCAGCTATTTCCCTCCAATGTGTAACCTTACAGGTAGGTAGCCATCTCAACAGGGAGGGGTCTTTGTGGCTGGGAAGTCTGCACTACAACTCCCAACAGGCCCCCTTGTCCCACAGCTCAGCAGGATGGAGCATTCCCCACACCCACAAGCATGGGGCAGCCATTTCCCTCCAATGTGTAACCTTACAGGTAGGTAGCCATCTCAACAGGGAGGGGTCTTTGTGGCTGGGAAGTCTGCACTACAACTCCCAACAGGCCCCCTTGTCCCACAGCTCAGCAGGGTGGTGCATTCCCCACACCCCCAAGCATGGGGCAGCCATTTCCCTCCAATGTGTAACCTTACAGGTAGGTAGCCATCTCAACAGGGAGGGGTCTTTGTGGATGGGAAGTCTGCACTACAACTCCCAACAGGCCCCCTTGTCCCACAGCTCAGCAGGCTGGAGCGTTCCCCACACCCCCAAGCATGGGGCAGCCATTTCCCTCCAATGTGTAACCTTACAGGTAGGTAGCCATCTCAACAGGGAGGGGTCTTTGTGGCTGGGAAGTCTACACTACAACTCCCAACAGGCCCCCTTGTCCCACAGCTCAGCAGGATGGAGCATTCCCCACACCCCCAAGCATGGGGCAGCCATTTCCCTCCAATGTGTAACCTTACAGGTAGGTAGCCATCTCAACAGGGAGGGGTCTTTGTGGCTGGGAAGTCTGCACTACAACTCCCAACAGGCCCCCTTGTCCCACAGCTCAGCAGGATGGAGCATTCCCCACACCCACAAGCATGTGGCAGCTATCGCATTGTTCTCCCAAAACTTAAACGTAGGTAGTGACTGCATGTACACCGCCATCCTTATCTAAATGCATGTAGCCACATAACCACATCAGCACTAACATGTCAGCCAACTTGGCATAGTTTTAAATGCCACATCCAGTGTGCAGACATCTAAGTGCACGTAACTGTCACATATTTTGAACTCATACTCACCAAGTCACAAGTGAAACAAATGCATCCCACAATTGTGCACAGCGGAGAATGCAATGTGGAAGTGCCATGGTGTCTGAGCATGAAGGCCCATCTCACCACCAAACATGCATGGTCTACATGGAAAAAAAGGAAAGTACATGTGATTCCAAAGCTGTGTATAACATGACAATGGTTCCTTCTAGCTCTGTTGAAATAGATTACATGAACAGATAAATGAAAAGACGCACAACAGAAAATTGATGTCATGCAATTGGGTAGATGAGGACATGTCCGTGTAGTTACACTATCTGTACACTGCACCAAGTTTCAATTCACAACGGACACCATGGACTAATAAGGTATGTACCTCAACGTCATGTCATGGTGCACAGCATATAGCAGGCGTACAAAGTCATTGCATTGTAAAGTGTGTGTTGTATCAAATGTCTCAAACAATTGTCTAACATCAAGCTTGTTGCGTTCAACTCAATTACCATATCACCTCTGTTCAACAGGAGATCAACAACTAACTGCAGAGGATGACACCAACATGCGGAGCCAGTCTCCCCCCCTGGAACGTGGACTCTCGGATGCAGATTCCCCAACATTCTCGGACGAGGATTCTCAAGCCGGCCCCTCTGGTGTGGCAGGGACTAACATGTCTCAAGCCCTCATTGTCCCCACCACCACCACCACCACCACGGCAAGAACAACTGTGCTGCCCCCATCCACTACAAGCTGTGTGGCCTCCACCACCACCACCACGGCAAGAACAACCGTGCTGCCCCATGCCACTATGACCTGTGTGGCCTCCACCACCACCACCACCACCACGGCAAGAACAACTGTGCTGCCCCCTGCCACTACGACCTGTGTGGCCTCCACCACCACCATCACCACTGCTGCCTGCAACACGCCCTGCCACGGTGGTTACCAACACCACCACACAATCACAGCATGCCAGGGAGAGTGTGCCAGTGCGTCGGGGGACTATGCCACAGGTCTGTGTCAGGAGGGCAGGTGGGAGTACAACTGGGGCAGAGACACAGGAGGACAATGACCCTGAATCCCTGGCCACCATTGCAAGAGTCCTTGGTGCCTACCAAGAGAACCATGGAGTAATGGGCCAGCTTGCTGAAGACATGCATGAGATCCGCCTGCTGCAGCAGTCCATGGACACACGGATGGGCCAACTTGTCGACCTTGTTGGCCAGCTAGTGGGTGTTCTGAGGGACAGACTCCCAGCCCCAAGTGCAGCTCCACCCCCCTCCTGTGGATTGCCTGCTGTGCAGCCCAACATTCCAGCTGCAGCCACAAAGAGGGGTTTGCAGGAGGAGAGTGAGTTCTCAGACACCACTGGCCCTGCAACAGATGCCCCCCCTCCCAAACGCACCAGGGGCCATCCGAGAATCCACAGGGGAGGATTTGGTGGCAGGCCACCATACCAACGCCACTCACAGAGCAAGCCATGATGGTATCTTGTTGTTCCCCTTTGCATTGACTGTGTTGACTATCCTTGCCCACATTGCCATGTTGATGGCCTGAGTCTGTTGGACTGTGTGACTTCAGCTTTGTGGTGACTACACTGTTTGTCTCAACTACCATGACTGACAACTCATTTATTCACTGTTCACATTTATGTAAATATCCCCGTCACTTGCACAAAAACTAATTTCAAATAAACACTCTTCACATACCTATGTCTGTGTGAGCTACATGTTTATTCCAGTATGTACAATGACAAATCAGATTTCAATGTTCCAACAGCTGTGAAGCAGAGGAGGCATTCAGAGGGTGAATGAACCTAGAAAGACACAAGAGAATGACATTTACTTATCATGTGACGCCTTTACAGCAGAAACACAACACTAGGCATCAAGGTACAAAAACAAGCACCCATAGCAATGGTCAACAACCTCAACATACACATATTGTACCTGGATACAGATACCCTGTGCCACACACATCATCCCTTATCACACACACAACAACAGCCAGCAGTTAAAATTCTCTATGCCTTGATAGTAACATCCAAGCAAACACACAATGTCACTTGTCGACAAAGTCACTTACATTCAAGGGAAGTAGTTGGCAATGAGCTGTTGACGCAGGTCAACACCTTCCTCTTCACCACTATCGTCCACACTGGAAGTGTGTGGGTGTGCAGGAGGGGGCATCTGCTGCTCATCGTCATCCATGATCAGCGGCCTTTCGTGGTTATTACAACAATGCACCTCCGCTCTTGTCCAGCACCGGAATCGGGACTTCAGGAGGCCAAAGTTGCGCTCCACCACACGTCGTGTCCTACCATGTGCCTCGTTGTAGCTGACTTCACCCGGGGTACTTGGATTCCGCAGTGGGCTCAGCAACCACGGCCTGTTGTGACATACACAGAGAAATGTTGTGATACAAACAGTTGACGAGAACAGCATGTCACACACAGCACACTACTTGACTCAGTGTACTCACCTACAAGCCATGCACGCTCTGGATGTAGATTTTCCATCAGCCGGGGTACAATGCTGATCCGCAGGATGTAGGAGTCATGGGCGGAGCCAGCAAATCGCGCACAAACATGGCTGATGATCATATCAGCTTGGCATACCACCTGCACATTTTTGGATGGTAGTGCTTCCTGTTCCTATACACCTGCGGTGTGGGACAAGGGCAATGTGTGTGCCGTCATTGGAACCAACTACATGAGGAATGTGGCCAAGGGCATAAAAACCAGCCTTCACAGCAGGCAAATCTGCTGTATTTGGGAATCATATGTATTGGTCCTTGTATAGCATCATTGCGGACACCACATCCCAGAGCACCATGCTGAATGTTGGTTGCGACATCCCACCGGCACTGGCCACCGTGTATTGGAAAGAGCCCGTAGAGAAAAAATGCAGCGCTGCCATGATCTTCACTGTTGGGGATAGGGCAGTTGGATATGTTCGTTGAGACCTCAGATGGGGCTCCAACTGAGCACACAGCTCTTGCAGTGTAACGCGAACCAGACGAAATTTCCGGATGATGTCCACATCCTCCATGTCCGCCAGGACTGTGAAAGGCCGGTGCACATTTGGTCGTCGCCTACATGAAATGGGAGAGGACTACTGTTATTCAAATTACACAATGAGATGTGTCCAACTTCTCACATCTTGACTCACGCAGCAGAAACAATGAACGTCCTCCAACAATTGCTGAATCCACAACTCAGATGCAGAGACACCTTCACCACATGTGTTTTTACAAGTGGACATGTTGTACATACTGACTACCCCAAAAACATATCCAGAGGTTGTGAATGGTACACCAATACATCTGGTGTCCCCAGGCCTAGGAGTAGGTGACACAGCAGAGGTATGAGACAGCAACACTGCTGACTCATATGTAGCTGCTTTACCTGCCACACCTTCTTGCTTAAGTTGCACAGACCACTAGTTATCATCACAATGTGCACAGTGTGTGTAAGCTGATCACATATCCTACTTAAATCAGCTATGGGCACAGTAAAATACCACCATTATGTGTTCAGGCAATCATTACTGTTGTTTGATTAGCCATCTCATACATTAAGTTGATTTCAAAGATGAGACAACATCATACAACGAATAGATGTACATCCACACACATATCATAGGTGACGTGAGTAAGTGCATGTCAATGCATGTCACATTTTCCACAGACATGGCATGTGTAGGCATCAGTGAGTTGAATGGCACACCAGCATTCATTGTACAAAACAAGTGCAGTAAGACACTATGGAGGCATAGTGTTCAATTGATAAATTTGACCATTGCCATTGCTAGTGCATAATGTGTCCATAACCGCGGTAGGCATGCACCGCCACCGGGGTGCCGCTCATTGGCCTCAATTGAAAGATGCAGGATAGCGGTAACGACCGCCTGTCCTCCGCGGTGTGACACCACCAATGCCATTGCAGCCAATGAGACCCGCGATTGCGGTAGTGAAATGCTACTTTGGAAACCGTGGTAGGCATGCACCGCCACTGCGGGGCCGCTCATTGGCCACAATTGAAAGATGCAGCATAGCGGTAACGACCGCCTGTCCTCCGCGGTGTGACACCACCAATGCCATTGCAGCCAATGGGACCCGAGATCGCGGTAGTGAAATGCTACTTTGGAAACCGCTGTAGGCGTGCACCGCGACCTCGGGGCCGCTCATTGGCCACAATTGAAAGATGCAGCATAGCGGTAACGACCGCCTGTCCTCCGCGGTGTGACACCACCAATGCCATTGCAGCCAATGGGAACCGCGATCGCGGTAATGAAATGCTACTTTGGAAACCGCGGTAGGCGTGCACCGCCACCACGGGGCCGATCATTGGGCACAATTGAAAGATGCAGCATAGCGGTAACGACCACCTGTCCTCCACGGTGTGACACCACCAATGCCATTGCAGCCAATGGGAATCGCGATCGCGGTAGTGAAATGCTACTTTGGAAACCGCGGTAGGCGTGCACCACCACCGCGGAGCCGCTCATTGGCCCCAATTGAAAGATGCCAGCCAGGTGGACCAATTGAAGCAGCTGCCTGCCACTGATACCAACCCAGGGGCCTATAAATCTCTGTGGTAGAACCACACATTTCACATGCATTCAGACACTGCTGACTGCCATTCCTCTACAACTGCATATTTTGCTGTATCCTGGACCCAGTGATGGCGAGAACAGAGAATGTCAGGGCCCGTCCCTTCACTACAGAGGAGCTGGAGCTTCTGGTGGACGAGGTCCTTGCACAGTATGGGAGGCTTTTTGGTGCACCAGATGTACTGGTAAGTGTTCCTTATTCCAAGTGTGAGAGTGATCAAAATGATACCATGATGTTGCTGTGCAGTAGTATGTGCCTGTGAGTGCAAGTCGATGTACAGGCATCCTAATAGTTAACATGGCATGCTCCATACATGTTCTGTGGGATTGAATTTGATTATGTGTAGAAAATGGACACTCCTACAGCCATTCTTGCACAAACTTAATGAACATGTTGGTCTGAGACTAGGTGATGTAAATGTGTGTTACACTGCCATGCATGCTAACTTCATGTCAATGGTGTCTGTAGGCTTATTTCCACACCTACATAAGTTGATTGAAGGTAGGGGGAGACATGCATTGTTTAAACAGCCACACAGATACGATGGTGTTCTGAAACAGCGCAAGTCGGGACTGATTTTTACTGTGCCATGTTATGTGACTGTCCACTCACTCTTCACAACCTCATATGTGACTGTTGAAATGTATTTTGGAATGGAGCACTAACTTATGTGTGTTTAATATTTCTTAAGTGCACTATGTTGATGTGAGCATCATGCACAATAGTCCAATGCATGAGTGGAACCCACTTGATGTTAATGCAACTATGACACTTCACATCAATGTAAGTAGTAGATGTCATCCTTACATTGATTTGAACATGTGTTCAGTCTCGCATGTGTTGGCACTTTTCACCCTCTCATGCTGTACATCCATGTGATTTATCTGAGGGACCATGTTGAACCGCACTGTGAGTTCCTCTGGCCTGCACAGACAATGTCCAATGTTACTCTGAGCCATGCCTAACTGGACTGAGTCAAAAATGTGTTTAGTCCACACACCTAATACTCACTGAGCCATCATAGTCCTGAGAATTGCACAATCGAGGACTTAACATTGTGAGAAGGGCGTGATAATTCAGATTATGTCCCAATATATTTCCTGAAAAATGCATTGAGGCATTCACAGGCCAAGGGCATCGAGGGGTGTGTAGTGGTGGACACAGTGAGTCTGCCACTACACTTCATTAGCACTGTATTGCATGTCATGCTCACTCACATACTGCATCACAGATGAGGGCCTTCTGCACATAGCTGTCTGTGCTGCCATTGTGCATGTGTATGAGATGGCCATGTACTGTGTGCCGTGTCATACATGCATTCATTTCTATGTAATATTGTAATGAACATGTACTATGTGTCATGCTGTATGGCCTCTGATGAAGATGTAGCGATTTGTGTGCCATGCATTTATGTTCTCCTGTGCTGACACACAGTGTGAATGACACAGGGTCTCTGATACTTCCTTTTCTTGTCTCCTATGCCTGCAGCTGAAGGTCCACCAGTGTAAGGCCACATGGAAGAACATTGCACGGAAGGTGTGGACTCTGGGTGTATCCAACAGACGGCACACACACTGCCACAAGAGGTGGGACGACATCTCCCGTCTGAGCAGGACCGTGGCAGAGATGACGGTGGGGCTGGTCCCTCGCAGTGGCAGGTTGGCGCGCCGAACCATGACTCCACAATTGTCCCGCATCTTGTCTGTGACACAGCCAGAGCTGTATGAACGTTTGAGGGACCATCAGCAGGGAGTTAGTGGTGAGTATTCTGCGTAGGCTGACTTTGGGTGTGAGTGACTGCATGAATGGCGACCGGGAGCCATTGCTGATCTTGCTGCTGTGTACATTTTTAGGAACTACTTCTCAGTGGCCTATGTGTTCAGTGCAGGTGTCATGTATTTTCCCATAGATGGACTTGATCATGTGTTTCATACAATGGCCCTTGACATTGCATGATGAGATGTGGCCTTATGACATCTTCTGCATTCTGGGTGTCATGGACATCACCAGGCAGTGTACAGCAGTGTGCATCATGTCAGTGTGCATTTAACGATGTGTGCACTGCAGGACTTGTAAATGGTGTGAAGTACACATCTGACACCAACGTGCAATAGTTTGCATGATGAATTGCTCAACTTGTTAGACATCAGTAGCTCATGGACATTCTTAAGTACAAATTTGAATCTGTATCTGTGTTGTCCCCTTACAGTGACTCCATATGTGACAGAGGCAACATGCTGAGATGTATGCCTCTCTCACATACAGGCATGTGGATATGCTTGCAGAGATGTTTATGTTAGATTACAAGGAGGCAGGGACCTGCTATTTGCCGGTGTGAACCTCACATGGCTCATTGATGTAAACAATGCATATTTCCATGCATCTTCTGTGTTCAGCATGATTGTTGCACATGCAGACTGCACAGGGTGTAAGTTCAACTTGGGGTTGTCATTATCTAGTCTAGTTCTGTGCTTGCATTTGATGTTTGTGTGTATGGCACTGTACTGAACCTATGTCTCTGTCCATTGCAGCATCTACCGAGTGCACGGAAGGCCATGATACGGACACCAGTGCTGAAGCATGTGGCACGCATGATAGCCATGAGATCACTGACACTGAGGTGACCAGCGCCTCGGAGGGGGACAGGAGTGTCATTGAGGACTCACGCGCAGAAAGCACAACCTCAACATCATCAAACTCCAGTGGGGAGTCAGCGACAATGGTGGTCACAGGGAGTGACAATGCTGCCTCTTCCTCCACCACACATCGGCCAGTGCCCACCATCCCGGCTACTACCACTAGTGCTGTCCGTGCCCGCAGGGCTGTTAAGGGTAGATTCGCCTTCACCCCAGGCACCGCTGCCCCTGTCTCCCCTGCTGCCCTCAGTGTTGAGGCGGTAGAACTCTTGCGCCAGCTGTGTGTGGGTCAGACAGCTCTCCTAAATGCTTTCCAGGATCAGGACAAGAAGTTGGGACAGGTTCTGGCATTTATGGAGGGCATTCATTCGCACGTGGGTGGGCTACACAGGACTGTCCAGGGTTTGTCCTCCACCGTGACGGCAGCCATTCAGCTATCACAGCATCCAAGCCCAGCCCCAATGCCTTCACCAACCACCCTGCCAGTGGCAACCCCTGAGGAGAGTGACCACACAACTGAGCCCTCAAGCCCCGAGTCGTCGACACCCAGCACACGACAGCAGCGCTCCAAGCGTGCCAGACCACAGACACCATCCCCAAAAAGTGACACAGGCACACAGGGACGCAAAGAAAAAAGACCTTGACATGACACTCAGGGGCATCAGGCAAAGAAGCAGGCCTCTAGCTCACGGTCCACAAGATTGCACCCATCACAAGAGACTCCCATCCACACAACTGCTCCAAGTGACAGACAAACAGTTGGCATGCCTGCTGTGGTGCTGGTGCCGCTGAAGGGAAAGCCCACAAAGCAACCTAAGACTGCTTCACCCAGGACCTCTACTCCCACCCACACCCCTGTGAAGCGTGTTCAGGAGAGCAATGTGAGTGGTTCACCAGGACCACAGGGGATGGAGGGTAAAAGGCAAGCAAAAAGCAAGGCTAAGTCCATAATCAGCAAATCCCCACAAGGAGGGCCACCTGCACCTGTCACACCTTTGGTGGAGAGGGACTCTGTTGTGCCAGCCACACTTCCCACTACTCCCAAGACACTTCTGCAATATCAGATACCCAAGAAGTGTAGAGGCAGCCCTCAACCTTCACCCTCACCCACTGTGTCTCACGGCAGCGTCTCTCCGCCTCCACGTGCCACCATGCCACCCGGTCCGAGCAGCCCTACACCTGCCACAGCCACTACTGCCTCTGTGTCTCACGGCAGCATCTCTCCGCCTCCACGTGCCACCATGCCACCCGGTCCAAGCAGGCCTACACCTGCCACAGCCACTACTGCCTCTGTGTCTCACGGCAGCATCTCTCCGCCTCCACATGCCACCATGCCACCCGGTCCAAGCAGGCCTACACCTGCCACAGCCACTACTGCCTCTGTGTCTCACGGCAACATCTCTCCACCTCCATGTGCCACCATGCCACCCAGTACGAGCAGGCCTACACCTGCCACAGCCACTACTGCCTCTGTGTCTCACGGCAGCAACTCTCCGCCTCCACGTGCCACCATGCCACCCGGTCCAAGCAGCCCTACGCCTGCCACAGCCACTGCTGACTCTGACTCTGATGATCCTCTCTCTCCCAGGTCCAGTTCCGCCAGTGGCCATGACAATCAGCCACCTCCCACTCCAACTGACAGGCAAGTCCCATACCCATCTCTCCCACAGCGGTGCCTGGACTGAGCTTTGATAGCCCCGGTGCTTTGGTCATTCCCATGGCAGTGTACGGTGTTACACATTCACTGTAAACATTTTCATGCACACATGTGCATTGTTTGGACTGTGGACTGGCCAATGGCCTTTTATTTGTTTGAAATTTTGTGACTATCAGGATATTTTGCAATAAACACTGTTACTCCTGTCGTATCGTTTGTTACTGCCCTTGCTTAATTATACATTTTGATGTGTGGGTATGGATAAATGTGCCACATGCTCTGCATGGCACTTCCACATTGCCATTTACTTCATTCACTTTGTCATTGTTTGGCAAACGTAACACACACTTTTGGTCTGCTTGACTCTGAGGTTTGGGGGTGCAATGATGTTTGTGGGTGTTGATGTACTCTTGCAATCATCATTCGCTGTTGATTTCAGTATGATTGTACACATGTCATGTTAGGGGGCTATACCACAACAGAGGTGAATTCTACACACAGTCTAACTTGCGGGGTGTCCAAGGTTGGTGATGTCTGTGTGATGTGTTTGGATGTGTGAACAGCAGTGTGTGTGTGGTAATCTTGTGAAGGCCTGTCTTCGTACTCACATGGGTATATTTGGATGTGTGCAGTTGAGTGGTCACACAGTGTGCTTGGCCTGTCCTTGTCAGTGGTGTTGAGGTGTATGTGGCCCTGTACATGCCAACTACAAACGTGTATGTTCCAGGTGGGGTTTGCCCCCTCATACTCATCTTGGCAGTGGCAGGAAGGGGGTTTCACACCACAAGCACCTTTTTGGCATTACTTTGCAGGTGGGGTTTGCCCCCTAATACTCATCTTGGCAGTGGCAGGAAGGGGGTTTCACACCACAAGCACCTTTTTGGCATTACTTTGCAGGTGGGGTTTGCCCCCTAATACTCATCTTGGCAGTGGCAGGAAGGGGGTTTCACACCACAAGCACCTTTTTGGCATTACTTTGCAGGTGGGGTTTTCCCCTAATACTCATCTTGGCAGTGGCAGGAAGGGGTTTCACACCACAAGCACCTTTTTGGCATTACTTTCAGGTGGGGTTTGCCCCCTAATACTCATCTTGGTAGTGGCAGGAAGGGGGTTTCACACCACAAGCACCTTTTTGGCATTACTTTGCAGGTGGGGTTTGCACCCTAATACTCATCTTGGCAGTGGCAGGAGGGGGGTTTAACACCACATGCACCTTTTTGGCATCACCTTGCAGGTGTTGTTTTGCCATCTATTACTCATCTTGGCAGTGGCAGGAAGGGGGTTTCACACCACAAGCACATTTTTGGCATTACTTTGCAGGTGGGGTTTGCCCCCTAATACTCATCTTGGCAGTGGCAGGAAGGGGGTTTCACACCACAAGCACCTTTTTGGCATTACTTTGCAGGTGGGGTTTGCCCCTGATACTCATCTTGGCAGTGGCAGGAGGGGGGTTTAACACCACATGCACCTTTTTGGCATCACCTTGCAGGTGTTGTTTTGCCACCTATTACTCATCTTGGCAGTGGCAGGAAGGGGGTTTCACACCACAAGCACCTTTTTGGCATTACTTTGCAGGTGGGGTTTGCCCCCTCATACTCATCATGGCAGTGGCAGGAAGGGGGTTTAACACCACAGGCAGTTTTTTGGCATTACCTTGCAGGTGTTGTTTTGCCACCTATTACTCATCTTGGCAGTGGCAGGAAGGGGGTTTCACATCACAAGCACCTATTTGGCATTACTATGCAGGTGTTGTTTTGCCACAATACACCTATGAACTTGTTCACATACATCACTATCCCTGAATATCAGATGGGCACACATTTTGATGTTGAACAGGGTGGGATGGTAGGAGCTGTGATGGTATCAGGTAATGACAGCTGCTACCAACAGAGGCACACAATGTATATTTGGGCCAGGGCCAACACAATCCTTACACGTCCCTGTGACTGCCCATGCGTGCCGCTGGACCTGCCTACTGGATTGTGCAGAACTTTTCCTGCGTCTTCACCGCTGCGGTGACGTGACCGGGAGGATGCGGTGATGACGTTGTTGATGGAGGACCCCGATGCGGAGGTGTGGCATTGATGTACCTGCGGTGTTGTCGACGGCGGCGGCGTCTTTGTTGATCGCGGATCAGGAGCGGTAGGGCTTGTAGAGCAGGATCCATTGCGGTAGCGAACGCGTGGAGTTGTGTGTTATTGCCGTTTTCCTCCGCCTTATTGCTTCCGCCGTGTTTCAATGGGTGGTTTCTCCGTTGCGGTCCTATTGCCTATTTGAGGCATTGTGATTCGGACGGCGGTCTACACGTCATTCCGCACGGCGGTCTCCCGCTATTGGCTACGTCCGCCCTCGTCGCGGAACCAAAGTACTGGCGGTACTAAAAACACCGCAGCGGTAGGCATTTGGCCTATGTCTGCCCATCGTAATATGGCGGTCGGGGATTCGCGACCGTGGTTGGCAAAACAGCACCCGCCAGGCCAGTGGAAGCCACCGCCGGCACGGCGGTGGTGATCCGCCCGCCATCGTAATGACCCCCTATGTGTCTTGCCTCGTTACGACACAATTTTGTTGGCGACGAGTGCTGGCCATCAACACGGACCTACGTGCCTGCTGGATTGAGAAAATTTCTGACGGTTTGAAGTGTGAGGAGCGGAGTATCCTGGGCAGAGGTGAAAGACGTCTGCGTGGTGAATATCTTCATCCTATGGCGGACGGAAGGGGCAAAGCTGTAATTGAAGTTGTAGTGAAGAAGTGAAACGCATGAGACGATTTGCGTTTCACCAACGGTGGAAAGGATGACGGCGGTGTGGTGACGCGATCACGGTGAGCGTAACGGATCCTTGTTGAAACGTAGTTGTGGATTCTTTGTTGGCAAAGCTCACAGAGACGTGGACAGTCTGTATTGTGACGTAGTGTCTCCATGGTTACAGAGGCACCGAGAGACGCGCACAGTCTCTATTGTGACGCGTGAAAGGCATATTCTCTGTTTTTCATCGTTCTGCTGGAGTGCATGTCACAAAGGCTAATTCATAAAAAAAAAACACTGAGAGGAGTTGATTCACAAAGGGATTCTTAAATTCTCACTCTTTACAGACATATTCAGTGGGAAGTACTGAACTTTTCTTGACAAGTGCAGTGTTATATAAAAAAAAAAAAATTACAAAGTATTGAAAGACATAATGAAAGAAGATTTAACCACATGTTAGCTTGTTTTATTTTCTACTACTTTTTCTCATTTTTGAAAAGAGTTTGGCATTTATTTTTATCAACATGCAGACGGTATCCCCACCTCCACCTTTTTTGGAAACTCCAGGTGAACCTCCAATTAAGTGGAAACAGTGGTTTGATGGGTTCGAGAGGTATCTTGGTGCTATTGGTGCAATAAGATTTAGAACTGAGAGAAGGAAATACCTTTTACTTCATTCCTTAGGGTTTGAGGGAAGGCAAATTTTGAAACATCTTCCTCCACCTGTTCTGGTGGGTGACGAGACTCTCAATGAGTACCAAGATACTGTTAAAAGACTACAAACTAGGTTTGATGCCCAGCCTAGTTTGGTGGTTTTGCGTCACAAGTTTTTTTTGAGAGTCCAAAACAGTGGCGGAGATGTTGACACTTACATAACAGCTTTGAGAAGGTTAGTTTCTGAGTGTCAATTTGAGAATTTTGCGGACCAGCTGGTACGTGATCAGTTCATTTGTCACTGCACAGACAAAATGATCAAACAAAAACTTCTCTCAATGGGTAACCCGACGTTTGAAGAAACTATTAAATTGGCGAAAAGCATTGAGACGTCTCCAATATCTGCTAAGGAGTTAGAGCCGAAACATAGTGAAGCAGTCTCTGCAGATTAAAGATTCAAAAGATATTAAACAAGGCGACAGGTCACGATTCAGGGCTGGTGAAAAACAGAGTTCTTTTTTCAACCAACAAAATATTTGCTTTAGATGTGGGTACAGGGCTCATTTTAAAGGTAACAAATGTCCAGCAAGATTCTTCACTTGTAGGATTTGCAACAAACCAGGACACTTTACTAAGGTTTGTCAAACTAATAAGGGTAAACAAATCTCATCAGTAAAATGTGTTCAGGATGAAAATGTGTACGAAGAGGGAGAAGAATCTGTCACTAAAGATCTTAGAAACATGATTTCAGTTGTGCAAGATGAAGTAGTCAAGGTGGGAAATCCTGAACTTTGTGTCGATCCTTATGTTGATATAATAGTTGGTGAAAAAGTCTTGAAACTTTTAGTAGACTCTGGTGCAAGAATTTCAATGATTACTCAAGAACGTTTTGACAAAACGTGGCCCCCTAGATCTCTGTTGCCTCCTGATCGTAAAGCCATTTCGTATGAAGGAAGGGAAATCAATCTGTCTGGTTACATCGAAGATATCATCGAGTTTAAAGGGAGGAAAATTTCAGGAAAAGTTTATGTTGCACACAAGGGATTAAACATTCTCGGCTGGTTTCACCAGGGTCTTTTCGGAATGGTACTTAGACCTGGAACCAGTGAACAAGTTGCTGTTGTAAGGAACAAATTGGATCTTGAAGAAATCTTTACCAAATTTCCTCACGTTTTCTCTGGAGAATTAGGGAAAATTAGTGACTACCAACATGAAATCATAGTGAAGGATGGTGCGAGACCTATTAAACACAAACTTAGGAATTTCCCTGTTAGAAACGGGTAGCGTGGTGCAGAGCGGGCGGGCCAAACTCCGGAGGAAATGTGTAAAGCATCTGCGCAGCACACTCAGGCGACACACCAGGCACACTACAAAAAGAGAGCACACCAGGTGATGTGAAAATAACTTGTGTATTGTGACATAAACACGTCAGAATGTAATCACGGTTGCATATACATTGTGCCAACCGGCACTGGGTAGCAATTTACATGGGGATTATTTACAGGGCAGCACCAATCGGGCCGCTGCCAAAACCATTGCTCGTACAAAGGGATGAAGGTAAAGTCCATTAATAATAAATGTATATCCGCCAGTAACCTCTGGCAAGATCGTGCCTTTAGCGTCAATGCAATAAACATTAGACATAAACCTAAAGCATCAATACATTAGCACAAGGCATAACTTTAGGCATGACAACCTCATTAGGCCTGAAGGCATAACCATTAGCATTGGGCATAGTATGCAGAACACCAACACTGTACACATTAGGGGCAGAACTCCAACGATGTAAGCCTTGGGGGGGGAAAAGAACATCAGGCATCACCTTTAGGTTTGGAAACACATTACGCATAGCATTAGCCTGTAGCCACCTTATGCAGTAAAACAGATGAGGCATAAATGCAATATCATTAGTGTAAAGACACGTTAGTAGGCATACATCCTGGCATTAGGCATCATCAAATACAGTAGGCACCAATCCTGGGGTATAAACACCTTATCCTGTAGGCATCATCAGGGCATACCCTCCTTAACAGGAATGCATTAGGCGTAGAACTAGGGACATAAATTAGCCAACATATTCTGCATAACCTTAGTATATATCACCTGTGCATAAATCATAAGAGGCGCTAGGCCTCACAAGCATAAGCCCCAGTCGCCCCAATCGGAGGCACAACACTCTTAAACTGGGCCCAGGCCAACTAGCCTCTCTCAGGGGCTCAGAAGCCCTACGTCCCGCAAAGTCAGGGCTGGCTGCAAGGGCAGCGAAAACAAAGGTGCGCTAAGCGCTAGGGAAGGAGGGTCTCTCACTCCTCTCTCTGTTCTCCTGGGTAATCCAATGCCCCCAATGCGTGGCAGCTGCCCCCTGTCCTGCGGGGTAGCTGGGTAAACCCAACAAGCACTGGCGCCAACAATGCAGCGATGGGAGCCCCACTCCGGGCTCTAACAGGAATCTGCCCACAAGAACACTGGCACGGTGGAACCCCTCTTCTGGGACTCTAGAATTTCCCAAAATGCCTCTGTCGTGCAGCTGAGGGAGGAAACAAGTACTGGGCACATTGGAGCCCCCCTCCTATGGGACTCTAAACACAACCAATGCCCTCCAAAGAATACTGGCACCGGGGGCGGGCACCGACAATGTGCCCCGACATACCCCCCAACCACAGGATGACTGAGCCCCACTCACCGGCAGTCTGAGGCCCCTCTGGATGTCTCTGCAGTCTCCGGGCACCGGCAATGTGCCCCGGCAGGTCCCGCTTCTGGGACCTCTCCTGGCTTCACCCTCAGCGGAGCCTTCTCCTCGTCAGCAGCGCGGAGGAGCAGGCACCGACAATGTGCCTCGGGCCCCCTCCGCCGCAGGACTCCTCCTTGGCAATTTACATATAGCGCTCACGAGGCGCTAGGCGGGAGGAAAGTTCTTGGGCTGAAATTAAGTTGTAGCGCCCACAAAGCGCTAGGTCCCACACCATAAAGTGGTAGCGCTCCCCTTTACTGGCAATGAAATATAGCCCTCCCGAGGCGCTAGGGAGCAGGCAGGAAGGCACAGTCACTGGAAATATAGCGCTCTCGCAGCACAGCACTGCAGATGTCAGCTCCTCACCTCCTGGGCAATAAGAAAAGCGCTCTTCTTCTCCAGGCGCTAGCCAGCAGGCAGGGATGGTCAGTCACTTCAAATGTAGCGCTCCTCTTCTGCTGGGCACAGTTATAGCGCTCTCGCAGCAAGCAGAGCACAGTCAATGCAAATATGGCACTCCGGAAGCCCAGCGCTGCAGGACCCACGCACCTTCTTCTCCTGGGCAGGGCTGGAGGCAGCGCTCTCCTGGTGCAGGAATAAGGTTGTAGCGCTAAGTCCCACAAAATAAAGTTGCAGCGCTCCTCTTCCCCTGTGGCACAGTTATAGCGCTTTAGCAGCACAGCGCTGCAGGCATCAGCTCCTCTCTTCTCCTGGGCAGACCATGTGCTCACAGGGTGCTAGGCAGCAGGCAGCTGGCAGTAAGATATAGTGCTCACCAGGTGCTGGGCTTAGGACGGCAGGAGAGCAGGCAGGCAATACTGGGCAAGATCAGCAGGCAGTGGGTACTCATCAGAACAGGACAACAGCTCCTAGAAGCAGTCATCTCCCATAAAGTGGCACTCCTCCTGACACAGCAGTCTTCACTCCAGTAAAGGGCTCTCACTGGCCCTGTGGACAGCGGAGGGGTGCAGATGGGCACAGGGGCCAGCACACAGGCCCAATGTGGCGGTACCTCCTGGCAGAGTGTCCCCTCTCAATCTAGTCCACGCTCAGTCTGAGCACATGGAGGCACAGCCCCCCTCACCCCACCTACCAGAAAGGGCTGGAAGGTTCCCTGGGAAACCGGTCCCAACTGGTTTAGGGGGAGGTGTAGAGCACCCTGGGTGCCAGGCTTCCCTCCAAAAGCTGGGGGTGGGAAGCAGACAGCTAGACCGCCAACTCTCCTCAGACAGGCAGCACATGTGCAGACAGGAAGGGCATCCATTTTAAAAGTAACATTTTACAAAAGGGTCAAAATCAACCTGCGTACACCCTTGCACAGTATTTAACATTTGCATTTCAGACACATCAACATGACATGTTTATTCCCACAAAAGCGAAAAATTCAGGGGAAAAGGGCCAAGTCCAACACAACCCCCTCCCAGCCAAAAGCCAGGGTAGACCGATCAATGCCTTGATGGGCTTCCCTGCTTGGGGCGAGAAAACGTGGACGCGGGCCCGCAACTGCAGGGGCACCCGCAGGTTCTCCGCCACTCTGGAACCCGATGGTTCCCTCTCTCAAACCTCCCTGGACCAACTAAGCCACCCCACTGGTGCTCTCTAGTCGGTTGCGGCCAGGACCGGCCCCTAGGCCATCCAGATGTCTCTGGCCCTTGCTGTCTCACAGAGTGGGGGGCAGTAGCCCCAGGCCCGTAGTACCCGTTGGCCACTCTCCTTCTCCTCCTTGCAGTTCCAAACTGCCACTGGTCCACCCACCTGGGGTCCGCACCCTCAGGCTGACCAGCAGACAGGGGCGAGGCTCTCCTCCCCCTACCTCTCCTTCTGGGGTTCCGCCCTCTCCTCCTATGCGGGGCCCCCTCAGACCACCACTCTCTCACTCGTCCAGGGCCGTGGCCAGGCAACCGATCCCCCAACCCAGGGTCTAAACCCTTAGGTTGAACCGGTGCAAGAGGCGAGTCCTCCCTCCCTCTGCACCCCCTCCCAGAGTTCTGCACCCTCCCAACTGGAGTAGCACCCCTGGAAGACAACTCCGGGGGGACACTGCTTACAGACGTCCCTCCTGCCAGGTCAGGCAATACCTGAACCGGGCCTCCCAACCCAGGATCGGAGCCCTGTGGTTGAGCCGGTGCCAGAGGCGAGTCCTTCCTCCCTCTGCACCCCCTTCCAGAGTTCCGCACCCTCCCACCTGGAGGAGTACCCCTGGAAGTCAAACCGGTAGGGACCCTGATGACAGGTGTCCCTCCCTCCAGGTCAGGCATTCCCTGAACCTGGCATCCCAGCCCAGGATCTAAACCCTGTGACTGAGCAGACCCCAGAACCCCTGGAGCTCTGAATACAGACGCCCCGGGTTCTCCTGACACTAGGGGTTCACCTTCAATGGATGGCCTCTCGGGACAGCCTAGGCTCCCAACCTGGGGTTCCCTTATGGAACTCTCCAGGCCCTGAGACTGCGGTTGGGGCACCTCGGGACACCTCCCCGTCTCACTCCTTCCTGTAGATAGGACGTGAGGCCCTACAACCCTCTCACTACCCTGGGACCTAGCTGGGCTACACTGCACTCCTCCCCCCTCCCGGGGTGGGAAGATCCCTGAGCCACTCCCTTCTGGATCACTCCCCAGTGCCTCCTCAGACACTCTGGTGCTCACCCAGAGGTCTGCCTCCCGTGCAAGCTCCCTGGGGTCAGAGAGCCCACACTGCAACAGGTGGTGGCGCAACCTTGGGAAACAATTCCTTAGCACGTGTTCCTTGATAACTACATGGAACAGCCCTTCCCAATCATTCACCGCGCTACCCACCACCCAATCCTCCAATGCAGTCCAACACACGTCCACATACTCCCCCCAAGACTGATGGGACAGTTTCTTGCCGCCCCTAAATTCCAACCTGCCCCCCTCCTCCTGGGGATCAGGCACCATCTTCCGGGCTCTGGGAGTGGGACTTCCCACACTGGAATCACTCTCGCTGCCACCACTGGATCCCACCCTCACTGGTGAATCCAGACTCCTGAAACCACTCTCAGGGGACAACCTACCCTCCTGAGCTAGTGTCTCCCTGGTGAAGGCCCTCTCCGCCTCCGCCATCCTTTCCTGTGCAAGGACCGTTTCATTCTCCAGCTGTTTCTCTTGCACCCTCAGCTGCGCTAACTCCTTGGCGTGCTGTAACCTGAGCCTCTCCAAAGCCAGCTGGTGCTCCCTTTCTTCCCTCCTATCCACCCACTCTTCTGGGGACAGAGAAAGGGGGGGGCAGTGCCCCTGGAGCTGGACCCAGCACGGGACTCCCTCTCTATGGTGTCCTCATTCGCTACCGGTGTCTCTGCCCAAACATCTCCTTCCTCCTCAGTGTCACCACCCTCCTGGGTTATTGACTGGGACCCCTCACTCTCCGAGTCCCCCTCACGGTCTCTACCACATCCACCCCCTAAATATGCAGAGGGGTAATCAGAATGGTCCCCACAGGGCTTTAAGGGTTCCCCCTTCTCAGGGCCTCATAGAGGAACAACTTCCTGCGGGTGTTGCCTACTGTGGGTATCCCTCTCTCACGGCAGAGGTCTATCACTTCCTGCTCAGTGTACTCCCACAGGCAATCATCGTCGTAGATTAACCCCATCCTGGTGATACCCTCGGGATACACCACCCACAGTGCAACAGGGAGACACAATCCCCAAAACAACACTTCCAGGAGGAAATACAGTCAGCAAAACATTCCCCAAATCTGTGGTTACTCTCAAGTGCACCCTTTGTAGTGCAACCAGTCGTCGCTGTGGTACTGCGCAAACACAAGTCCTATCCCACCGCTGCCACCAATGTTAGAAACGGGTAGCGTGGTGCAGAGCGGGCGGGCCAAACTCTGGAGGAAATGTGTAAAGCATCTGCGCAGCACACTCAGGCGACACACCAGGCACACTACAAAAAGAGACCACACCAGGTGATGTGAAAATAACTTGTGTATTGTGACATAAACACGTCAGAATGTAATCACGGTTGCATATACATTGTGCCAACCGGCACTGGGTAGCAATTTACATGGGGATTATTTACAGGGCAGCGCCAATCGGGCCGCTGCCAAAACCATCGCTCGTACAAAGGGATGAAGGTAAAGTCCATTAATAATAAATGTATATCCGCCAGTAACCTCTGGCAAGATCGTGCCTTTAGCGTCAATGCAATAAACATTAGACATAAACCTAAAGCATCAATACATTAGCACAAGGCATAACTTTAGGCATGACAACCTCATTAGGCCTGAAGGCATAACCATTAGCATTGGGCATAGTATGCAGAACACCAACACTGTACACATTAGGGGCAGAACTCCAACGATGTAAGCCTTGGGGGGGAAAAGAACATCAGGCATCACCTTTAGGTTTGGAAACACATTACGCATAGCATTAGGCATCATCAAATACAGTAGGCACCAATCCTGGGGTATAAACACCTTATCCTGTAGACATCATCAGGGCATACCCTCATTAACAGGAATGCATTAGGCGTAGAACTAGGGACATAAATTAGCCAACATATTCTGCATAACCTTAGCATAAATCACCTGTGCATAAATCATAAGAGGCGCTAGGCCTCACAAGCATAAGCCCCGGTCGCCCCAATCGGAGGCACAACACTCTTAAACTGGGCCCAGGCCAACTGGCCTCTCTCAGGGGCTCAGAAGCCCTACGTCCCGCAAAGTCAGGGCTGGCTGCAAGGGCAGCAAAAACAAAGGTGCGCAAAGCGCTAGGGAAGGAGGGTCTCTCACTCCTCTCTCTGTTCTCCTGGGTAATCCAATGCCCCCAATGCGTGGCAGCTCCCCCCTGTCCTGCGGGGTAGCTGGGTAAACCCAACAAGCACTGGCGCCAACAATGCAGCGATGGGAGCCCCACTCCGGGCTCTAACAGGAATCTGCCCACAAGAACACTGGCACGGTGGAACCCCTCTTCTGGGACTCTAGAATTTCCCAAAATGCCTCTGTCGTGCAGCTGAGGGAGGAAACAAGTACTGGGCACGTTGGAGCCCCCATCCTATGGGACTCTAACCACAACCAATGCCCTCCAAAGAATACTGGCACCGGGGGCGGGCACCGACAATGTGCCCCGACATACCCCCCAACCACAGGATGACTGAGCCCCACTCACCGGCAGTCTGAGGCCCCTCTGGATGTCTCTGCAGTCTCCGGGCACCGGCAATGTGCCCCGACAGGTCCCGCTTCTGGGACCTCTCCTGGCTTCACCCTCAGCGGAGCCTTCTCCTCGTCAGCAGCGCGGAGGAGCAGGCACCGACAATGTGCCTCGGGCCCCCTCCGCCGCAGGACTCCTCCTTGGCAATTTACATATAGCGCTCACGAGGCGCTAGGCGGCAGGAAAGTTCTTGGGCTGAAATTAAGTTGTAGCGCCCACAAAGCGCTAGGTCCCACACCATAAAGTGGTAGCGCTCCCCTTCACTGGCAATGAAATATAGCCCTCCCGAGGCGCTAGGGAGAAGGCAGGAAGGCACAGTCACTGGAAATATAGCGCTCTCGCAGCACAGCGCTGCAGATGTCAGCTCCTCACCTCCTGGGCAATAAGATAAAGCGCTCTTCTTCTCCAGGCGCTAGCCAGCAGGCAGGGATGGTCAGTCACTTCAAATATAGCGCTCCTCTTCTGCTGGGCACAGTTATAGCGCTCTCGCAGCAAGCAGAGCACAGTCAATGCAAATATGGCACTCCGGCAGCCCAGCGCTGCAGGACCCACGCACCTTCTTCTCCTGGGCAGGGCTGGATGCAGCGCTCTCCTGGTGCAGGAATAAGGTTGTAGCGCTAAGTCCCACAAAATAAAGTTGCAGCGCTCCTCTTCCCCTGTGGCACAGTTATAGCGCTTTAGCAGCACAGCACTGCAGGCATCAGCTCCTCTCTTCTCCTGGGCAGACCATGTGCTCACAGGGTGCTAGGCAGCAGGCAGCTGGCAGTAAGATATAGTGCTCACCAGGTGCTGGGCTTAGGACGGCAGGAGAGCAGGCAGGCAATACTGGGCAAGATCAGCAGGCAGTGGGTACTCATCAGAACAGGACAGCAGCTCCAAGAAGCAGTCATCTCCCATAAAGTGGCCCTCCTCCTGACACAGCAGTCTTCACTCCAGTAAAGGGCTCTCACTGGCCCTGTGGACAGCGGAGGGGTGCAGATGGGCACAGGGGCCAGCACACAGGCCCAATGTGGAGGTACCTCCTGGCAGAGTGTCCCCTCTCAAGCTAGTCCATGCTCAGTCTGAGCACATGGAGGCACAGCCCCCCTCACCCCACCTACCAGAAAGGGCTGGAAGGTTCCCTGGGAAACCGGTCCCAACTGGTTTAGGGGGAGGTGTAGAGCACCCTGGGTGCCAGGCTTCCCTCCAAAAGCTGGGGGTGGGAAGCAGACAGCTAGACCGCCAACTCACCTCAGACAGGCGGCACATGTGCAGACAGGAAGGGCATCCATTTTAAAAGTAGCATTTTACAAAAGGGTCAAAATCAACCTGCGTACACCCTTGCGCAGTATTTAACATTTGCATTTCAGACACATCAACATGACATGTTTATTCCCACAAAAGTGAAAAATTCAGGGGAAAAGGGCCAAGTCCAACAGTTCCTTTTAGTATTAGCCAAGATTTAGAGAATGAACTGAAGTCCTTGTGTGCAAAGGAGATTATTGAACCAATTAACTCTTCTTTGTGGTTGTCTCCCTTAGTTGGTGCCCGCAAACAGAGTGGGGAATTGAGGGTGTGTGTTGATCTCCGTTGTCTTAACAAGGATATTTGGGTGGATTCCCATCCGCTTCCAAACATTAATGAACTCCTAGCAGGTTCATTAATGTGTGAGTGTTCTGCACCTAGCGTTGAGGGAAAGTCAGTTGATGGGTGTGGACGCTGCAACTGCTTTGCCCGTGATGGCTCAGCTGACATATTTAAATAAATAACAATTACCTGATCCGGACTCTATGTGTTTTGCCTCGTTACGACACTCATCTCATTCAATTGAATGATAAGGATTGCCTAAAGTAGCGCAATATGGGAAAACGCTTTATATATGAAATATGCGGATGTGACTTCATTATGATAAATTTTGATGATGTATTATTAGAGTGGTATGCATGAGATGTAACAGTGTCAAAATGGCGGAACCATTCGCATCTGCGATCATTGTCCCTCTTTTATGTTGTTAACGGAAGTTTGCATTCATTTATGTATATATAAAAAATGTCGACTGAGACGCTCTTGACAAACATCAATAAAGGCGTCAGCCGAAACGCGTCTGTTTGGCCAGAGATCGGCTAAATAAAACCGTGAATTTTACCCCCTTGAGTGCTTTTTTCGTTTTGGGTAAGATTACCCGTTTGGATTTGGAAGCTATAATTGGTATGCGGTAGCACCCCCGCAAGAAAAGCACCCGCCCGTGAGTGCATTGAGTTGGTGACATGGGAAGCTGGAATTTATGTGTTCGGTGCACCGCTGCTGTGGTAATCTATACAACTGAGATGAGTGAAACGAGGCTCTGAACCGACGTCCCGAGATCTGGAACCAGGTCGGCGAGAACACGCGGACTGGGAGCAGCGTACTGTACCGGTAAGCCGTGAAAGGCATGCTCATGTTTCAATAACCACAGAAGTAGGACGAGGGGGATCAAGTCCACTGATATTAAAACTGCAACAGCAACCAGAGAAATTATAATATGTTCTGTGAATCAGAGCACCGCGAAGCGGTGCAGAACATGTTCAAAAAGCAGAGTGATACAGGTCCGGAGAGTAGCGCAAAGTGAGTGCGCACAAAATCGAATCTAGCCTCAAAATTTTCCGCTCTGGAACGTCTTTATGAGCGTGAAATAAGAAAAGGGTGGGAGGCCACTTCATTACAAAGTTATATTGAGGTTAACAGAGTTCCCAGGGGCTTAAGGATTTACACTGTACCTGCTTATGAGAATCCAGATCCCCTTTTGCTGGACGAGTGGGCGGAGCACACGGCCTAATCCTGCAAAGGGATGCTAACCATACTTGTCAAATTACGTGGAGCGATAGGAAGAAAGCCCTAAAAAACATCAGCGAATTGGAGGAGGAAATATTAAAGGAGGATGACAAAACTAAATTGGATGAAATGAGATAGCAAATGAAAAAGAGATTAAAGTCGTACGAACAAAAGATCAAACAAAGAAAACAAGAAAAGTTTGATAGAGACGAGAAAGATTACAACCAAGGCAGGGTATTGACCTTTGCCCGAAAATTTGATACTCCAAGAAGAGAATTATTAACCAAGAGAGCGCAGTCAAATGTTGAATCACGTCATACTTCCAAATCAGACGTAACGAATAATGATTTCTCTGGAGAGGAAAGCACGAGTCGATTGCCGGTAACAACAGGGCGAACCCCTTTTCACGAGGAGTTCAGACTAATCCGGCAATCATGGCAGCAAAGGGGCAGGGGAAAACCCCCAGAACAAAGATCCGCAAAACGAGGCGGGGGACGGGGGGTGCATCAGGCAACCGATCACCTCCTGTGACATGGAGCAAGAAAACCATCAAGAAGAAGAAATAAAGAACAATAATGAAAACTTGACCATTGTAAATCTGACTACAAGATCATTGTCAGATATAGAAGAGTCAGTTTTAAAACTTAGCCTATCCTTTTGCCCCCAAAAACCAATTGAGTACACACAAACCAGAATAGACCTCTTCAAATTCACTCGCAAGTTAAAACTGCATAAGTATTTTAAATTGAAGCCAGTAACTAATAGGCCAAAAAGAACTCAACTGGCTTGCTTCTTTTCTTACCGACCGTACGTTCCAGGTTTTTTCTTCTACGGCTAGCTCCAAAACTCACTCGTCTCCTTATGGGGTACCCCAGGGCTCTATCCTTAGCCCGCTACTGTTTAATGTTTACGTTAGACCTCTGGCGGAGATTGCAGAAGAGGCCGGGTTGTCCCTGTTCTCCTACGCGGACGACACCCAGATTATCTTTACTCTCTCTGCCGAAAGGGTGTCTATGTCCTCTGCTCTCCAGTCCGGGCTGAGGAAAATTGCATCTTGGATGCAACCCAATTTTCTCAAATTTAATGGAGAAAAAACGGAGGTTCTGATCCTGTGAAAAAATAAAGATCTTTGGGGTCCCCGACATTGCCCTGCAGAAATGGGCGCTCTACCCCAGCCCCCCCACCATGTCCGCAACCGAGGCTTTATCATTGATGACCAGTTATCAATGAGGCAACAAGCCGTGAAGGTGGCCGCCACCTGTTTCACCATCCTGAAATGGCTTATGAAAATCATCTGGATGTTGCCCTGTCCTACCCAGAGAACCGTAGTCCAGGCTCTTGTTACCTCTAGACTGGATTACGGTAACATTCTGTATCTGGGGGTTTATAAGGATGTGATACGTAAACTACAGGTGGTGCAGAATGATGCTGCCAGATTGATATGCCAGGTTCCCAGAGATGCCTCTATCTCTGGCTCTCTGCGTGATCTCAATTGGCTCAGGGTAGAGAACCGGATTTTATTCAAAGCCTTGAGCTATATGTTTAAGATCAAATCTGGCTCGGCTCCTCAGTACCAGCAAGCTTTGGTCCACCTTTACTTGCCCTCACGCCCTCTTCGGTCGACTACCCAGGTTAAACTTTCGGTTCCCAGGATCAGACTGTCACGGATGGGTGGTCGATCTTTTGCTTGTCTAGGTCCTACTTTGTGGAACTCTCTTCCCATGCCACTTTGCAACGAAACTGTTTACGGGAACTTTCGCAAATGTTTAAAAACTTGGCTGTTCAATCAATAATTTTCTGTTTTTCTTTTGTTCTTCTCAGGCTGGCGCCGGGAACCCTGTTGGGTAGCTGTGCGCCTTACAAAATTAATTAACATAACATAACATAACATAACTGGCCATGCATGGAAAGACACAGACATTTTAACAGGCAAAGATCTGAAAACCTTAGGAATTCTGGAGAACCTAAGTGCGGAGGAAGCTCAGGGAAATGATACAAACATTTACTTAACCCAACAAGTAGCGTTAGCTGGAGTAGAACAGAGTGGAGGTTATAGTCCCTTCAAACCTACCTCACAATTCCTACCACAGATGCCGGTGGACGCCATAGACATATTTGCAGAATCGGTCAACAGAGTCTAGTGCGAGTCCCAAAGAATAAATATAAAGAATCACAAGTGGTGAGGAATTTCTCCAAAGAACAGCAATTGGCATTATATAACCTGGGCAAAGACACATCAATAATTTGCAAGCCATCGGATAAAGGTGGGAATATTGTTCTGCAAACCCGTGAACGATACAATTTGGAAGCAATTCGACAGTTATCTGATGTCCACTGTTATGAGAAAATCAATGAAAAGATCTATAATCAGAGTGTAACGAATTACCACTCGATGACATGTAAATGGTACAAGAAAAACATGTTAGAGACGGAGGAATATTTATTTCTCAGATGCTTGAATCCTATGATCCCGACCTTTTATCACCTGCCTAAGGTCCATAAGGATCAATTGAACCCCCTGGGGAGACCAGTCATCTCTTCACAAGGGAGTGTGACCGAACACATGTCAATTTACATAGATTATTTTCTCTCACAACATGTGGAAAAATTGTCATCTTACATCAGAGACACAAAAGATTTTTTAAAGCACATCAATGAAATATGCTGGGAAGATGGCTTACAACTGATAGTTTTGGACATTACGAGTTTGTACACCTGCATAGCCCACAAAGACGGACTAAGGGTGGTCAAATTCTTTTTGGATAACCGCCCTCTGAAATACTTAGAACATAATGCCATGATGATGGATTTTATTGAATTTTGTCTTGAAAATAATGTTTCTTTTCCAGAATCAATATTTCAGGCAGACCTCAGGGACGGCCATGGGCACCTGTTTGGCCCCCAGCTACGCAAATTTATTCGTGGCTGGTGGGAGGAGCAGGTGGCTTGTGCCGCGTCCAATGAAAACTGGACAGACAATATAATAACATGGCATCACTACATTGATGACCTCTTTGTGATCTGGAGGGGATCACCTGAAACTGTGTGGGCCTATATAGATGTTCTAAACTCAAATACCATTAATCTAAGATTTACGGGAGAAGTAAACTCCGAAACAGTCAACTATTCGGATCTTAATGTGTATATCTCTGAGGGCAAATTGTGTACTAGACTACATAGAAAATCGACATCGGGGAATTCTACCCTACACGCCACAAGCAGTCACCCAAAGAAACTTGTTGATAGTATCCCATATGGGGAACTATTGAGACTGAAAAGGAATAGTACCAATGAATCCGAATTTTAACTAGCCGCTAAAGAAAGCCTGAGACGGTTTAGTTTAAGTGGATACAATAATGGGGTCTTGACACAGGCACTGAAAAGAGCAAACTCTCTTAAAAGAAATGATTTGCTCAAAGATATCTCGAAAAAACAACCAATTCTTCGGAATTGGACGGCAAGTTCAGAATGATTACTCCCTATTCTGAAAATGCTAGGCAGTTAAAGAAAATCTTGCGAAAAAATTGGCATACCTTACTGTCCGACACCATCATAGGAAGTGACATACCTGCCAATCCTCTGGTAACATTTAAAAAGGCTAGGTCCCTGAGGAACAAACTGGTCCATAGTCACCAGGTGAAAGAAGTTATGAAACCAATGTTGCCATCACTCAATGGCTTCTTCCCATGTGGGAATGAAATGCCTGCCATAAAAGTAAAAGAGTCTTGTCCTATAACATCCCTGGTTTGGACAAACCAAAAAGGATTAAGAAATTTCTCACATGCACAACACCTTATACGGTTTATTGCTTAAACTATCCATGTGGTTTGAAATATATTGGCAGCACGATTCACCCCACAAAGGTTAGAATATTAGAACATATGAGGGCAATAACAAATGGGGACGTGATGTACCCTGTCGCCAGACATTTTAATAAAGTCCATCAACGCAACAGGGACTTACTTTCCTTTTGTTGCGTCGATCATGTTCCAGTTAATCCAAGGGGGGGACCGGATTCTGGCCCTCCGACGCCTTGAATCACGCTAATCATAGACCTGCAGACAAAAACACCGCTGGGTATCAATAGTAGCGAGGAATTGGCAGTACACTTGGGAGATTAGGAAAAAGAAAACGAAAAGTCAAAGTAAAAAGGAAATCATCGCAGGTAGCTATCTGTGAACTCTTGATTCTCTCCTTTTGTTCTTAGATTCTTTAATTTGTTCTTTCTCAATCTCTTATCTTTTGACGGGTAATGGATTGACCCTTTCCCTGTAATCATTAGATTAACTTCCTTTATCTCCTTTTTCTCTTCACGCTCCTTGTGAATAGAAATTGATAAAGTTTAAGACTAAGCACTGATGAATAGACATATGTATAACATGTTCAGAAATCCATTTTCAAGTTGCCATTATTGAACACAAAATGAAATTTTAATCATGTTAACAACTTGATTTGTAAGTTAGCCCATTCAGGGCATGAATGTCGGAGATTAGAGCACAACTGACTGTGATTTTGACACATTCGTTCACATATATCTGCGGCCCATAAAGGTCGAGATAGCTCATTTCATTTAATTGAATGATAAGGATTGCCTAAAGTCACGCAATATGAAAAAACGCTTTATATGAGATATGCGGATGTGACTTCATTATGATAAATTTTGATGATGTATTATTAGAGTGGTATGCATGAGATGTAACAGTGTCAAAATGGCGGAACCATTCGCATCTGCGATCATGGTCCCTCTTCTATGTTGTTAACGAAGTTTGCATTCATTTATGTATATATAAAAAATGGCGGCTGAGACGCTCTTGACAAACATCGATAAAGGCGTCAGCCGAAACGCGTCTGTTTGGCCAGGGATCTGCTAAATAAAACTGAGGATCTTACCCCCGTGAGTGCTTTTTTTGTTTTGGGTACGATTACCCGTTCGGATTTGGAAGCTATAATTGGTATGCGGGAGCACCCCCGCAAGGAAAGCACCCGCCCGTGAGTGCAACGAGTTGGTGACATGGGAAGCTGGAATTTATGTGTTCGGTGCACCGCTGCTGTGGTAATCTATACAACTGAGATGAGTGATGCGAGGCTCTGAACGCGACATCCCGAGATCTGGAACCAGGTCAGGGAGAACACGTGGACCGGGAGCAGCGAACTGTACCGGTAAGCCGTGAATGGCATGCAAATGTTTCAATAACCACAGAAGTAGGACGAGGGGGATCAAGACCACTGATATTAAACCTGCAACAGCAACCAGATAAATTATAATATGTTTTGTGAATCAGCGGCACAGAACATGTTCAAAAAGCAGAGTGATACAGGTTCGGAGAGTAGCGCAAAGGAGTGCGCACGAAATCGAATCTAGCCTCAAAATTTGCCGCTCTGGAACGTCTTTATGAGCGTGAAATAAGAAAATGGTGGGAGGACACCTCATTATAAAGTTATATTGAGGTTAATAGAGTTCCGAGGGGCTTAAGCATTTACACTGTACCTGCTTATGAGAATCCAGATCCCCTTTTGCTGGACAAGTGGGTGGAGCACACGGCCCAATCCTGCAAAGGGATGCTAACCATACTTGTCAAATTCGCGTGGAGCAATAGGGAGAAAGCCCTAAAAAACATCAGCGAATTGGAGGAGGATATATTAAAGGAGGGTGACAAAACTAAATTGGATGAAATGAGAGAGCAAATGAAAAAGAGATTAAAGTCGTACGAACAAAAGATCAAACAAAGAATACAAGAAAAGTTTGATAGAGATGAGAAAGAATACAACCAAGGCAGGGTATTGACCTTTGCCCGTAAATTTGCTACTCCAAGAAGAGTATTATTAACCAAGAGAGCGCAGTCAAATGTTGAATCACGTGATACTTCCAAATCAGACGTAGCGGATAATGATTTATCTGGAGAGGAAAGCACGAGTCGATTGCCGGTACCAACAAGGCGAACCCCTTTTCACGAGGAGTTCAGACTAATCCGGCAATCATGGCAGCAAGGGGGCAGGGGCAAACCCCCAGAACAAAGATCAGCAAAACGAGGCGGGGGGTGCATCAGGCAGCCAATCACCTCCTGTGACACGGAGCAAGAAAACCATCAACAAGAAGCAATAAAGAACAATAATGAAAACTTGACCATTGTAAATCTGACTACAAGATCACTGTCAGATATAGAAGAATCAGTTTTAAAACTTGGCCTACCCTTTTGCCCCCAAAAACCAATTGAGTACACACAAACCAGAATAGACCTCTTCAAATTCACTCGCAAGTTAAAACTGCGTAAGTATTTTAAATTGAAGCCAGTAATTAATAGGCCAAAAAGAACTGGTAATGCGTGGAAAGACACAGACATTCTAACAGGCAAAGATCTGAAAACCTTAGGAATTCTGGAGAACCTAAGTGCGGAGGAAGCACAGGGAAATGATACAAACATTGAATTAACCCAACAAGTAGCGTTAGCTTGAGTAGAACAGAGTGGAGGTTATAGTCCCTTCAAACCTACCTCACAATTCCTACCACAGGTGGATGCCATAGACATATTTGCAGAATCGGTCAACAGAGATCTAGTGCATCTCCGAAAGAATAAATGTAAAGAATCAAAGTGGTGAGGAATTTCTCCAAGGGACAGCAATTGGCATTATATATTATTTATTTATTTTTATTTTTATTTTTTATTTATTTAAGAAGTTTTCTATAGCGCTGGCCTGACCCTAGGGTATCGGAGCACTTTACAGCTGGTACATAGCAGATAATCATCAGATACAAAATAGAAGAGAGACATATTAACAGAAGAACGCAAAATAAAAAAAGCAACACATTATAGTGCAGGACAGTGTTAGTCTTCAGGATTCTTCGGAGTCTTAGAGCTGGAGCAGAGCGCGATGTCCTCTAGCTGCCCCGAGTGATCCTATCCACTCCCTAGGGAGCGGTTGAGGAACAGGGTTTTGAGTTGGCTTTTGAATTGTACAAAGGAGGGGATGGTTCTGATGTGAGGGGGAATAGAGTTCCAGATTTTAGGAGCGCTTCCGGCGAAGGATCGGTCCGCAGTTTTTTTCTTCTAGTTTTTGGTGGGATGAGTAGGAGGGAGTTTGAGCTTCTCAGGTTCCTGGTCTGGCCGGCTTTTTGAGTTTTTCGCCAGATATTCGGGTTTGCCGGTGTGAAGGGCTTTCTGCGTGAGGCAGGCTGTTCTGAAGCTAATCCGCATTTCGACTGGAAGCCACTTAAGTTCCCTGAGTGCAGGGGAGATATGATCGAATTTCTTGATACCGGTGATCATTCTGGCAGCCGCATGTAGCGTTGTTTTGATGGGAGCCAGATGCGATTTTGGAATTCCTGAGAGGACTGCGTTCCCATAGTCGAGTCTTGACAGTACCAGAGATTGGGTGGCCTGTTTGAGATCACTGGGCGGAATGAAGGGTTTTATTTTGTTCAGTAGTCTGAGGTTAAGGAAAGCACTTTTGGCCGAATTCTTGATGTGTCTCGTCATGTTCAGTTTTGGGTCTAGAGTGATGCCTAGTGATTTGACTGAGTCTGCTAGAGTGAGATTCCTGTTGAGCGCATCGACGGCCTTTAGCCATTCGGCAATTTGGGGGTTATCTTCCTTATTCGAGATGAGGAGTGTCTCAGTCTTGTCAGGATTTAGTTTAAGGTGGTTGCATGTCAACCAGTGTTGGACATCTCTCAGTACATCATTGAGTCTTTGAATGTCCTTGAGAGAGGTAGTTTCCAAATAAATCTGAGTATCATCAGCGTAGAGATGGAAGCGGATGTTGGCTTTTCTGAGTAGTTTGGAGAGAGGTTCCATGTAGATGTTAAAGAGTTGCGTTGATAGCACCGAGCCTTGAGGGACGCCCTTGTTGACTTGTTGGAGGTCGGAAGTGAAGTTTTTTATTTTTATTTTTTGTGTGCGATTGTGTAGAAAGGAGGAGAACCATTGGAGGACTACCTCGCCAAGACCAGCTCTTTCTTGGAGAGCCCTTATGAGTAGATTGTGGTCTACCGTATCAAATGCTGCCGAGAGGTCAAGGAGAATGAGGAGGCAGCATTGGTCAGAGTCTAGTGATCCGTGGATGTCGTCGATGATGTTGAGGATCGCGGTTTCTGTGCTACAGCCTTTTCTGAAGCCAGATTGGTGGGGGTCCAGGAGGTTGATGTTGTCCAGGTGTTGGGTTAGTTGTTGTAATACGCATCTTTCTAGGGTTTTTGATAGAAGGGGGAGGTTCGACACAGGTCTGAAATTGTTCAGCTCCGTAACGTCTAGGCCATGTTTTTTCAACAGGGGTGTGACTTGTCCCGTTTTAAGGCAGTCAGGAACGACTCCATTTTTCAGGGAGCTATTTATGATCGTGCATCAGAGCGGAGCTAAGGCGCGCTTCAGTTTTTTGGTCAGTAGGGGAGGAATGGGGTCTAGGACATGAGCAGAGGGTTTGGAGGTGGAGATCAACGTGGCTATCTCAGTTTCTTGAATGGGGCGGAAACTTAGCCAGGAATTGGAGGAGGTACCAGGAGAAAGATCAAGCGTCCCAGCCGCGATGCTCTTCATGGGGTGCGTGTTGTTGATGTCCAGTGAGAGTTCGATTTTAGTGATCTTATCATTGAAGAAGTTGGCGAAGTTGTCGCAGAGTTCTTTGGATGCCTGTATAGAGGAGGACACGGGCTTGGAGGTTTGTTGTCTGATGATGCTATAGAGCTCCTTGGGTCTGTTTTTGCACTGTCCAGCGCCGAACGGAAAAAGCTGGATTTCTTGTTTTTGATGTGATTGTTGTACTTCCTACGAGCTGATTTGAGTTGATCGCGGAGGATGGAGGTAGGGTTATTTCTCCACTTTCTTTCTTTGGCTCTTAGTTTTCTCCTTTCAGAGTTGAGGTCGGAGTTGAACCATGATCTGGATGGAATGGCTCGGCTTTTTTAGCTTTAGGGGAGCTAGTTGGTCAAGCATGGACACTAGCTTTACGTTGTAACACTCAATGAGTTCATTTGTGGAGAGGTGGTCGTTGGTGTCGGGAAGAAGCGAGCTTATCCGTTCTTCAAGGACTCCCATGGGAATCTGAGAGAAGTTTCTCAACCATTTGGGGGGGTCTTGCATAGGCGTTTGAAAGAGAGCAAACACACATCAATAATTTGCAAGCCATCAGATAAAGGTGGAAATATTGTTCTGCAAACCAATGAACAATACAATTTGGAAGCAATTCGACAGTTATCTGATGTCCACTGTTATGAGAAAATCAATGAAAAGATCTATAATCAGAGTGTAACGAATTACCACATGATGACATGTAAATGGTACAAGAAAAACATGTTAGAGACGGAGGCATATTTATTACTCAGATGCTTGAATCCTATGATCTCAACCTTTTATCACCTGCCTAAAGTCCATAAGGGTCAATTGAACCCCCCGGGGAGACTAATCATCTCTTCACAAGGGAGTGTGACCAAACACATGTCAATTTACATAGATTATTTTCTCTCACAACATGTGGAAAAATTGTCATCTTACATCAGAGACACAAAAGATTTTTTAAAGGACATCAATGAAATATGCTGGGAAGATGGCTTCCAACTGATAGTTTTGGACATTACGAGTTTGTACACCTGCATAGCCCACAAAGACGGACTAAGGGTGGTCAAATACTTTTTGGATAACCGCCCTCTGAAATACTTAGGACATAATGCCATGATAATGGATTTTATTGAATTTTGTCTTGAAAATAATATGTTTCTTTTCCAGAATCAATATTTCAGACAGACCTCAGGGACGGCCATGGGCACCTGCTTGGCCCCCAGCTACGCAAATTTATTTGTGGGCTGGTGGGAGGAGCAGGTGGCTTGGGCCGCGTCCAATGAAAACTGGCCAGACAATATAATAACATGGCATCGCTACATTGATGACCTCTTTGTGATCCGGAGGGGATCACCTGAAACTGCGTGGGCCTATATAGATGTTCTAAACTCAAATACGATTAATCTAAGATTTACGGGAGAAGTAAACTCCGAAACAGTCAACTATTTGGATCTTAATGTGTATATCTCTGAGGGCAAATTGTGTACTAGACTACATAGAAAATTGACGGCAGGGAATTCTACCCTACACACCACAAGCAGTCACCCAAAGAAACTTGTCGATAGTATCCCATATGGGGAACTATTGAGACTGAAAAGGAATAGTACCAATGAATCCGAATTTCAACTAGCCGCTAAAGAAAGCCTGAGACGGTTTAGTTTAAGTGGATACAATAATGGGGTCTTGACACAGGCACTGAAAAGAGCAAACTCTCTTAAAAGAAATTATTTGCTCAAAGATATACCTCGAAAGAAACAACCAATTCTTCAGAATTGGACGGCAAGTTCAGAATGATTACTACCTATTCTGAAAATGCTGGGCAGTTAAAGAAAATCTTGCAAAAAAATTGGCATATCTTACTATCCGACACCATCATAGGAAGTGACATACCTGCCAATACTCTGGTCACATTTAAAAAGGCTAGGTCCCTGAGGAACGAACTGGTCCATAGTCACCAGGTGAAAGAAGTTATGAAACCAATGTTGCCATCACTCAATGGCTTCTTCCCATGTGGCAATGTAAGGCCTGCCATAAAAGTAAAAGAGTCTTGTCCTATAACATCCCTGGTTTGGACAAACCTAAAAGGATTAAGAAATTTCGCACATGCACAACACCTTATACGGTTTATTGCTTAAACTGTCCGTGCGGTTTGAAATATATTGGCAGCACGATTCACCCCACAAAGGTTAGAATATTGGAACATATGAGGGCAATAACAAATGGGGACGTGACGTACCCTGTCGCCAGACATTTTAATAAAGTCTATCAACGCAACAGGGACTTACTTTCCTTTTATTGTGTCAAACATGTTCCAGTTAATCCAAGGGGGGGGACCGGATTCTGGCCCTCCGACGCCTTGAATCGCGCTACATCATAGACCTGCAGACAAAAACACCACTGGGTATGAATAGTAGCAAGGAATTGGCAGTACACTTGGGAGATCAGGAAAAAGAAAAAGAAAGTAAAAAGGAAATCATCGCAGGTAGCTATCTGTGAACTCTTGATTCTCTCCTTTTGTTCTTAAATTCTTTAATCTGTTCTTTCTCAATCTCTTATCTTTTGATGGGTAATGGATTGACCCTTTCCCTGTAATCATTAGATTAACTTCCTTTATCTCCTTTTTCTCTTCACGCTCCTTGTGAATAGAAATTGATAAAGTTTAAGACTAAGCAATGATGAATTGACATATGTATAACATGTTCAGAAATCCGTTTTCAAGTTGCCATTATTGAACACAAAATGGAATTTTAATCATGTTAACAACTTGATTTGTAAGTTAGCCCATTCAGGGCATGAATGTCAGAGATTAGAGCACAACTGACTGTGATTTTGACACATTCGTTCATATGTACCTGCGGCCCATACAGGGCGAGATAGCTCATCTCATTCAATTGAATGATAAGGATTGCCTAAAGTCACGCAATATGGAAAAACGCTTTATATGAAATATGCGGATGTGACTTCATTATGATAAATTTTGATGATGTATTATTAGAGTGGTATGCATGAGATGTAACAGTGTCAAAATGGCGGAACCATTCGCATCTGCGATCATGGTCCCTCTTCTACGTTGTTAACGGAAGTTTGCATTCATTTATGTATATATAAAAAATGGCGGCTGAGACGCTCTTGACAAACATCGATAAAGGCGTCAGCCGAAACGCGTCTGTTTGGCCAAAGATCGGCTAAATAAAACTGCGGATCTTACCCCCGTGAGTGCTTTTTTTGTTTTGGGTACGATTACCCGTTCGGATTTGGAAGCTATAATTGGTATGCGGGAGCAGCCCCGCAAGGAAAGCACCCGCCCGTGAGTGCCTCGAGTTGGTGACATGGGAAGCTGGAACACATATATATATGTATACATATATATGATAGAATAAAAGATTTTATTGTCAAAATCCCCCCGTGTCGGTGTCCGGTTTCGAATGTGAAGGAGTCGGATGTGGTGTTCATATATATATATATGTAGAAAATCCAACCAAGGAAGGAAGGCGGCACACCAAGTAAACACCAGTAGTTTATTCCGAGTGAGAAAACAAACCGAACAATACTTTGATATTCGTAGAATGATATGATATTGATATCATGAGGGCATTTGTCCTGTTGAAATTAAGAACGGATTAGTTGGATTTTCTTCCTTATTTTTTGTCCCCTATTTGCATGGTCCTTTGATTTGCCATCCATGGGAATTGTTTATAGATGTACATAATAATATATATTGTGTATCACTATTTTTAACATATTTCTGTAAATAGGTGATGTGGTTGTTATATAATTTCACTATTTTAATTAAGGACACTGGATAGTATTATTTACACCCTGCTTAGCGTCTACAACATCATGTAGAATGTGGCTTTGTTATTGGTGGCAATTTATTGATCAACACCTTTTTTTGATTTGAAAAGATAGTTATCGGCGCTTTAACATTGTGACCAGAGCTGTAAATATTTGATTATTAGATCTCTTATTTCAGATAATATCTCCATTTGGAGTTGATGAGTTTCAAGATGCGGAAAGATATGAATTTGTTCCGCTTCATTTTGTAATATTCAACATCGTTGCTCTTGTTTATTATGTTTCTATAGCAATGGCCAATTGGAGTGAATGCTATGCGCGTCACATTTGTAATGACAAATCATTAAGTATTTGTTGTTATTTATTTCACTAATTTAGATGCCACTGAGATTGCATAATATCGCATTTATTTAAAATGTTATTTATGAATTGCCACATTTCTAAGTTTTTATCGCCATGAAGTATTTCCTTACTTTCTATTATGACGTATGCGGATATATGGTGCAATACCTCCGATGCCCTTTGAACTTGACAAAGGCCGTTTCGGCTGAAACGCGTTGTTCGGTTTGTTTTCTCACTCGGAATAAACTACTGGTGTTTACTTGGTGTGCCGCCTTCCTTCCTTGGTTGGATTTTCTACATGTGTAGAGCCGCTGTCAACCCCGGCAGGCATCGACACTTTATGGGCAGGCTATCGGCATTTGTGGCAGTTCGTGGATATTCGTCTTGATATATATATATATATATATATATATATATATATCGTAAATGCCACAAGTATGCACGCTCTCAGTAACAAGGAACTCCGTGATAATATGTCCACCAGTTGTTTATTCACAACGCGTTTCAGGGCAAAAACCCCTTGATCACGTGAAACATGCACACGTAAAGGGTGACTGATAAAGCATTCAATACAGTCATAGACAAAAACGTAGGACTACTGCGTATCTCATTACTTAAAAATAAATGGCAGACATATTGGAACGGATAAATGCAACCATAAAAACACAATGTAACGTGTAATATTGCCCACGCTGTTCAGGGCTGTGCAGAAATGCAATAATGCAATAAATGTACAAATACTGAATAACTGGCAGCCCGTTACTCTTGATATTATACGCATTGTTTCCAAGTTAAGGAGTGATAAAAATATATATATGTATATATATATAAAATACAATTAATACATGGTAAACACTCCTCAGTTGGGCAAGTGCCATAGTGGGACAAAATGCGAAACAGGGGTGACATGTCCACAATGCCTGACTACATAATAACGGGCCAGTGCCCAATGACATACATAGTGTAAAAAAAGGTTAGGAAATGACAGACTTCTGGCAATAATCCCCAGCAAAAAACAGCAAAAAACACCAAAAAATAGATAACGGGCAAGTGCCCTATTGTACCAATTATCATGAGACAAATCAAAATTTGACAAACTTCAGGCAGTAGTCCCAGGTCCAGCATGATATAAATGGATTGCTGAGATGACAAATCGAATGAAACATAGTTACCCAGTCTCAGGACCGTGACGGTGATGATAAGGGGAAAAGGGTAGGTGGCCCGTGAAAGTGATTACAGGTGAGGGGGGCCCCTTCCTTTCCTCCTGAAATAAAGAAAATAAGAACACATGTTAACATTATAAGTGGTCCACAACACTAAATAAATATCAGAACGTTAAAAACTGAACACCAAATAAATAATTATGATCAAATGCACACAAGGAGCAAGAAAGCTGTAACAGTAAAATATCCTGACTCAAATGGCAGCACGCTCAGTTATCTTTAAGATGGATAGCCATTTCTTCGTCAAAATTCAGCCCACCCGGTGTCTTCGTTTGGAACTGCACAATCATTCTAGACTCTCTTTGTCTGAGTTTTAATACCCTGTTGCCTCCCCTGGAGTTACCTACAACTTGTTCCAGGATGAAAAATTTGAGCAAAGACGAGTTAGAATAATGTTTCTCTTGGAAATGGCGTGCTACAGGGTATTTGGCATCCAAATTGGTAATGGCCCTGCTATGTTCAAGGACACGCTTTTTGGCCATATGTGTAGTACTGCCAATATACCAGAGTTCACATGGACATTCTATAGCATAAATGGCAAAGGTGGTACTACATGTGAGAAACTGGTCTATGGTCTTATTGATCCCATTGTATGTGACCTTCCTGCGATAACTGCTGTTTTTGCACGCTTTGCAATGCCCACAAGGAAAGAAACCCTTGAGATCATGATCATGCCTCCTGGGGTATATAGTGATATCACTATGGACTAACAAGTCCCTAATATTCCTACCCCCCTGTATGTGATGTTGGGTCTGATTGGAATGCTCCCCCCAATTGTACAGTCATGTTTGAGGATGTCCCAATTCTTAGCAAAAATGCGTTTGATGTTACCGGAGTCAGAGTTAAAGGTCATGATCATCCTCGGGCAGTTGTCTGCCCGATGATCAGAATTGATGGCCTATGAATTCATCAAGGCACTCAACAACAATGAATATAACATCATCCTCTCAGGTACCATCAGTAAGTCTAAGGCAGAATATCTAGATGTCAAGCTTGATATCGTTAATAACCAGATTCAGACGACCCTATTTAGAAAATCTACTGCGGGCAATAGCATTCTGCATGCCCTCAGCAGCCATCCTGAGGCACTCAAATGGAGTATTCCCTATGGGGAGCTACTGAGGGCAAAAAGGAATTGCAACACAGAGGATGCGTACCAGAGAGAGAGCATGATCATGTTGGAACGATTTAAAATCAGAGGTTATCCCTCTTGGGTACTACGCAGAGCCAAAGAGAGAGCTGATGGGGTCAGCAGAATTGTAACCATTTCTGATAACCCCATTGATTCCAGTGACACGGCAGATGATGATCATGACCTTTAACTCTGACTCCGGTAACATCAAACGCATTTTTGCTAAGAATTGGGACATCCTCAAACATGACTGTACAATTGGGGGGAGCATTCCAATCAGACCCAACATCACATACAGGAGGGGTAGGAATATTAGGGACTTGTTAGTCCATAGTGATATCACTATATACCCCAGGAGGCATGATCATGATCTCAAGGGTTTCTTTCCTTGTGGGCATTGCAAAGCGTGCAAAAACAGCAGTTATCGCAGGAAGGTCACATACAATGGGATCAATAAGACCATAGACCAGTTTCTCACATGTAGTACCACCTTTGCCATTTATGCTATAGAATGTCCATGTGAACTCTGGTATATTGGCAGTACTACACATATGGCCAAAAGCGTGTCCTTGAACATAGCAGGGCCATTACCAATTTGGATGCCAAATACCCTGTAGCACGCCATTTCCAAGAGAAACATTATTCTAACTCGTCTTTGCTCAAATTTTTCATCCTGGAACAAGTTGTAGGTAACTCCAGGGGAGGCAACAGGGTATTAAAACTCAGACAAAGAGAGTCTAGAATGATTGTGCAGTTCCAAACGAAGACACCGGGTGGGCTGAATTTTGACGAAGAAATGGCTATCCATCTTAAAGATAACTGAGCGTGCTGCCATTTGAGTCAGGATATTTTACTGTTACAGCTTTCTTGCTCCTTGTGTGCATTTGATCATAATTATTTATTTGGTGTTCAGTTTTTAACGTTCTGATATTTATTTAGTGTTGTGGACCACTTATAATGTTAACATGTGTTCTTATTTTCTTTATTTCAGGAGGAAAGGAAGGGCCCCCCTCACCTGTAATCACTATCACGGGCCACCTACCCTTTTCCCCTTATCATCACCGTCACGGTCCTGAGACTGGGTAACTATGTTTCATTCGATTTGTCATCTCAGCAATCCATTTATATCATGCTGGACCTGGGACTACTGCCTGAAGTTTGTCAAATTTTGATTTGTCTCATGATAATTGGTACAATAGGGCACTTGCCCGTTATCTATTTTTGGTGTTTTTTGCTGTTTTTTGCTGGGGATTATTGCCAGAAGTCTGTCATTTCCTAACCTTTTTTTACACTATGTATGTCATTGGGCACTGGCCCGTTATTATGTAGTCAGGCATTGTGGACATGTCACCCCTGTTTCGCATTTTGTCCCACTATGGCACTTGCCCAACTGAGGAGTGTTTACCATGTATTAATTGTATTTTATATACATATACATATATATATTTTTATCACTCCTTAACTTGGAAACAATGCGTATAATATCAAGAGTAACGGGCTGCCAGTTATTCAGTATTTGTACATTTATTGCATTATTGCATTTCTGCACAGCCCTGAACAGCGTGGGCAATATTACACGTTACATTGTGTTTTTATGGTTGCATTTATCCGTTCCAATATGTCTGCCATTTATTTTTAAGTAATGAGATACGCAGTAGTCCTACGTTTTTGTCTATGACTGTATTGAATGCTTTATCAGTCACCCTTTACGTGTGCACGTTTCACGTGATCAAGGGGTTTTTGCCCTGAAACGCGTTGTGAATAAACAACTGGTGAACATATTATCACGGAGTTCCTTGTTACTGAGAGCGTGCATACTTGTGGCATTTACGATAGTGACATTACCGGCTTGCTCCGCCGGTGAGCACGCCACTTCTCACGGGTCCGCCGCAGTCGGAAGGAGGATTTTCCTGTGATATATATATATATATATATATATATGTGTACAAATCCTCCAGTCGAACAACAGAAGGCAAAGTCGCACTCAGGATATTTTTTAGAGCAAAAGTTTATTGACTGACGCGTTTCAACCTCACGGTCTTTGTCAAAGTCACTTCCTGACCCGGAAGTGGCTGTATTTAAGTGCTGATGGAAAAAGTCACAAGACAAATACATAGACATAAAGAAAATTATATATGGTAATTAAGGTCTCTTCATATAGGAAGACAGACTAACATCACGTTTTGAACCAATAAAGGTATAATACCCATTATCATAGCTCATGATAGTTTAAACAAACTAAATTGACGTGGAAACAAAACCAAAATGAAATAAGCATAAAAAGAAACATATGCAAAACCCACGACAATGGGATATGGCAATCAAATGGTAATTTACAAAGAAGCCTCACAGCGCAAGTGCGCAAACAAGTGAAAAGTTTCATGAGGCTGAAAGGCACATAGTGGCCAAGAAAACCACTGCACCCATATTAACCCCAATACAGGGCCTACCAGATCCCATTCGACAAGTACAGATAAAGTAAAAGAGCAACAAAATAACATGAACTAAAACATATAACTCAATGAAAACACAAAAAAGAGCACTATTAAAACCCACCCACAGGTGATATACAAGGGAAAAACGGAGTGGGAGAGACCATCAGTTCAAGCAGCCGCTTGAAAAAAGTGATGAGTTACAGTGCGACTATAACGCTGAAACGGAGATGGGACTTCCTCAAATAGGAAGATAATAGAGGAACAGATAATTCTAGGAGGGGAAATTAAATATGACCAAAAAATTAGCAAAAAATATATAAAAAAAAAATATATAAAAAAAAAAATGGGCAAAAAATAATAAAGGAAAAGGGGGGAATGAAGCCCTTCAGGCACACTACGTTGAAAAACAGAAATAAAAAATAAAAATCAATACAAAATAAGATCAAATGAAATTAAGATTGAAACCCAGATCAGGAGAAGGAAGATAGCAATATATACAGTGTCCTAAGGGTATTTAGGGAGCACCAATTGTATATAGTATCTTTGCTAGCCTAAATGGACATGAAGGTCTTCCTCACAATTGAGGCCTCCGGGGGTCTTGCTTTGCAGGCGAATGATATACTCCGATTCCAGGCGCCTGAGATTTCTTTCACGGTCACCTCCTCTGGGATGTACTGGGACCCTGTCAATTCCAAAATAAGAAAGTTTAGAAGAGACATCAACGGTCCCACCATGCTCCAACATGCAATGCTTGGCTACAGTGTAAGTCAGATCCCTGTTCCTAACTGCGCGCAAGTGCTCAAGGATACGCTTTTTAACAGGAAAAATGGTGCTGCCGACATAGCGCAGGCCACAAATACAGACAATGACATACACCACAAATTCGGTGTTGCAATTTATAAATGACAAGATTTTCTCATCCCTGCCCACTGGCAAAGGATAGCTTCTCACATTGCGGCTGTTACTACAGGCCTTACACCGGCCACATTTGTAAAAACCGGGGAGTTCCTTAAGCCATGAACCCGAGCCAATGTTCCTATGTGTAAGATGACTGTGTACCAGGGTATCTTGTAGGGATTTAGACTTGCGATAGGTGATGTATGGCTTGGAACTAACCAATTTACCAATAACCATATCCTGCCTGACTAAATGCCAGTGCTTGTTAACTATCCTGTGTAAGGCTTGTGATGCATTCGAGAAGGTGGTGATAAGTCTTACTTCCTGAGCTCTTTTGTTAGTGGTCTTAGGGACCAACAAGCTGTTTCTGTCCCTCCCTGCTGCTTTTTCAGTAGCTACTTTAATGGTTTGACCTGAGTAGCCTCGTGATTTAAAACGGCTAAACATGGTCAAACTTTCCCTAGTAAAGGCTTCAGCAGAACTACAATTACGTTTAGCGCGGAGCAACTCTCCATAAGGAATGCTTCTCTTGAGTGCATCCGGGTGATGACTACGTGCATGTAGCACGCTATTCACTGCAGTAGCTTTTCTGAACAAGCTTGTATGTATGCAGTCATCCCTTACCTCAACCTGAACATCCAAAAATTCAATGGTGGTAGCATGTATTTTACTAGTAAAACTTAAGTTGAGCTCATTGATGGATAAACCTGCAATAAAATCATGAAGCAAATCCTGTGAACCATCCCAAATCAGAAAAATTTCGTCAATGTAGCGGGTCCACAGGATCACATTATCCATAAAACACTCATTACCTGGATGCCAAAGGTGCTCCGCCTCCCACCACCCCATGAAGATACAGGCATAACTGGGGCGAAGCAGCTTCCCATCGCCGTCCCAGTGTATTGCCTATACCATGTATCTTCAAAAAGGAAACAATTGTTGTGAAGGCAAAAGCTTAACATGTCCAACAGTAAGGTAGTGTGATCAAACATGGAGAGTGGTCTATCTCTAAAAAAATATTTACAAGCTTTCAGGCCCAAGTCATGCTCGATACAAGTATAAAGAGACACCACATCAATCGTAGCCAGTACATATGAGTCTTTCCATGGAATACCCTGCGTTTTAGATAGAAAATCCATGGTATCCCTGCAATATGATGGCAAATTAAACACATATTTGCAGAGGAAATAGTCAAGGTAGATGGAAGAGTTTTCAAGTAGGCTCTGGTTGGCGGCAATGATGGGTCTGCCCGGAGGTTCAGTTAGACTTTTATGAACTTTAGGGAGCATATAAAAGACAGGGACCATAGGCTTCTTAGTCATGAGGAACAGGAACTCATTATGTCTCAGAGTTCCTTGTCCATGCCATTTCTCAAGTAATAGATGGTATTGAGTAATAGTCCTGGAGTATTCTGTCTGGTTAGACCTCAGGTAACTCCCTGAGTACTCCAACTGTCGTCTTGCTTCTGTTTTGTATTTTCCAAGATCCCAAAGAACAACATTGCCCCCTTTATCAGAGGGTTTTATAACAAAAGACTCAGCCTTTTGAAGAGACTGTAGGCCCATTCTTTGAGCTGGCGTAAGGTTACTAGCAAAAGTGTTGTTTTGTTTCTCCCACAATGTCACGAGATCAAAGACAATGCTTTCATGGAAGGCGTCAATGCCATCATGTAGCGTCACAGGATTAAACCTAGATTTAGGTTTAAAGTCATTCCTGGAACTACGATCGACCTCCATCCCCATGTTAGCTAACAGTTCACGGTCAGAAACCCAATCCTTGGCACCCAGCTCGATCTCTCTTAGTGTGGCCATAGTCTCAATGTCAGACATGGTAAGTGTATCCATGTCACCACTCGTAGGCTCAAGCTGGGGAAACTCAGTGTGAGTAGCCCTACCATGTTTAAGCGCGTGTGTTTTAAGGAGCTTCAGTTTCCTTATAAATAAAAAAATGTCAATGCGAGCTCTGGGAAAGTTAAAATTGGCAGTAGGGCAAAAGGGTAGGCCTAATTCAAGCACTGAACGTTCATCAGGGGTAATGGAATGTGAGGAGATATTAATAATAGATAAGTTGTTGTGGTTTAACTCACCCATTACTTGTTGCGCTTGGATCGCCGTTGTCCTCTCCCATATGGCGTCTCGTTTCCTTTGGCCTTCGCCTCCTCTCCTGATTTGTCTTTTCCTTGTTCGTTGTTTGCGCCTCTTCCTCTTCCTCGCGGTGGTTTCTTCCTTCCACTCACGCTTTCCCGTAAAAAACGGTATTCTGTGTGGGAAGGGAAGGGACCTCGCGCCGTTGCCGAAAGACTCGGTTGTTCATCCAGGTCAGATGGTGCCTCAGAGCTGGATTCAGAGGTTTCCAATTCCCGAATCCTAATAGTATCAGTTTGTAGTTGATCCTTTCTTGCTGCATCATATTTACGTCCAAAAGTCAATATGCGTCCTTGGGCATAATCATTACGATCTCTGATGAACTTCCAACGCTTCTTTGCTTTAATGCCTTCCTCATATTTCAATAATCGTCCATCCATATCTTTCAAAAAGCTGGATATTTCACTTTGCGACTCATGTTTATCAAGCATCTCACGCAGAGATTTAATCTCCTCACTGATTTGCTCTAACTCGAGTGCGGCATATTTCGCAAGAAGACCCAACATATTTTTACAAGTGGCAGCCATGAGAGCAGACCACTCCTCGAGGAGCTGCGGATCAGGATTTTGATAGGTAGGTGTAATGAGGATTCGCAGACCTCTTGGGACGCGCTCCACCTCTATGTAGTTGTTGAGGGAAATAACCTCCCAGCTTCTGTTGATCTCCTTTTTATATAGTTTTTCCAGCCTATATAGGTCCTGTTTCAACGTAGTTGCTGTTCCACTCGTAGACGTTCCTGTTCCATCACCACTCGAATTTGGTGATACATCCGTTTCAGAAAAAAGCGATTTGGCAACATCCAATCGCTTCCTGATTGCTTCACTCATCGTGGCAATTCTGTTTCACTGTCTCCGACTCACGGTCTCAGCCAGCCCACGTTTTACAAAAAATCCAAGCTCTACCGCAAATATCCTCCTCCGTGGACGCCTTCTGAAACAGTGGAACACCACTAGTCCGGAAGGCAAACGAAGCACCCCTGCCGCTTTCTTTTGTCACAGACGGGATCCGCTAACCACAAGCAGGACAACTTAGGAACAGGGATCTGACTTACACTGTAGCCAAGCATTGCATGTTGGAGCATGGTGGGACCGTTGATGTCTCTTCTAAACTTTCTTATTTTGGAATTGACAGGGTCCCAGTACATCCCAGAGGAGGTGACCGTGAAAGAAATCTCAGGCGCCTGGAATCGGAGTATATCATTCGCCTGCAAAGCAAGACCCCCGGAGGCCTCAATTGTGAGGAAGACCTTCATGTCCATTTAGGCTAGCAAAGATACTATATACAATTGTTGCTCCCTAAATACCCTTAGGACACTGTATATATTGCTATCTTCCTTCTCCTGATCTGGGTTTCAATCTTAATTTCATTTGATCTTATTTTGTATTGATTTTTATTTTTTATTTCTGTTTTTCAACGTAGTGTGCCTGAAGGGCTTCATTCCCCCCTTTTCCTTTATTATTTTTTGCCCATTTTTTTTTTTTTATATATTTTTTTTTATATATTTTTTGCTAATTTTTTGGTCATATTTAATTTCCCCTCCTAGAATTATCTGTTCCTCTATTATCTTCCTATTTGAGGAAGTCCCATCTCCGTTTCAGCGTTATAGTCGCACTGTAACTCATCACTTTTTTCAAGCGGCTGCTTGAACTGATGGTCTCTCCCACTCCGTTTTTCCTTGTATATCACCTGTGGGTGGGTTTTAATAGTGCTCTTTTTTGTGTTTTCATTGAGTTATATGTTTTAGTTCATGTTATTTTGTTGCTCTTTTACTTTATCTGTACTTGTCGAATGGGATCTGGTAGGCCCTGTATTGGGGTTAATATGGGTGCAGTGGTTTTCTTGGCCACTATGTGCCTTTCAGCCTCATGAAACTTTTCACTTGTTTGCGCACTTGCGCTGTGAGGCTTCTTTGTAAATTACCATTTGATTGCCATATCCCATTGTCGTGGGTTTTGCATATGTTTCTTTTTTATGCTTATTTCATTTTGGTTTTGTTTCCACGTCAATTTAGTTTGTTTAAACTATCATGAGCTATGATAATGGGTATTATACCTTTATTGGTTCAAAACGTGATGTTAGTCTGTCTTCTTATATGAAGAGACCTTAATTACCATATATAATTTTCTTTATGTCTATGTATTTGTCTTGTGACTTTTTCCATCAGCACTTAAATACAGCCACTTCCGGGTCAGGAAGTGACTTTGACAAAGACCGTGAGGTTGAAACGCGTCAGTCAATAAACTTTTGCTCTAAAAAATATCCTGAGTGCGACTTTGCCTTCTGTTGTTCGACTGGAGGATTTGTACACATTATAGCGGGTCCAGCGCCCGCCTGCTCGCACCAACCCTGTCTGGTGGATGAGGTCGGATGAAAGGCTGGAATCTTCATATATATATATATATATATGATACATTATTATATTATTTCTAAACAATTTTTCATTATAATATAATTTACAAATATTAGTTTAATTATATTTTCTTAAATATATATATGTTAACATATATGTATATATGTATGTGGGTCTAAGTTTTTTAAAGTAAGTTTATTTGTTATATTTGTTAAAATATATATTAAAAATATTGTATTTTTATTAAAATAATGTTAGAATTTAATATATTTTATTTTTAATATTTGAATCTGTATATATTTAAAAATCGATATTTAATACAACTATATTTTTGAAAAGAATATTTTTTTCAATATTTTTGCACTTACCTTTTTAAGTAAAGGCAGTCGATATTTTTGTTGTCAATAATTTTGCCTCGATAATTTTGTAGATTGAGATTTTCCTAGTCGATATTTTGTCAGTGAACCTTAGCTTACATGCATATGCTGTGGTTCTGCTTGAATAACACATTGATATGTCTACTTTTAAAAAAAAAAATGTTTTTATTGATTTAGACAGATAAGGTAACAGAACAATGCAGTGCACTGTGATAGAGGATGTACTCAGTAGAGAACATAATCAGTTGATCAGGTAAACTAGGCAGAGACAATATCAATCTGGGAAAGCTGCACTTACGCAGTCAAACTTGCACCACAAAACATCGCCAAGCGCCATAGTAATGCACACAACAACACAATCCGCATTAGTGTAACCTCGGCGCAGACAGATAATCCGATCACCTCCATAGCCAAAGGCACAGCATTAATATTCAGTTTGGACCCTGATTCTGATCAATAGGCTCTGGGGTGTCTTGTGTGAGCAGGTATTCACACAGGGTATCCCATATGTCTCTCGTCTGCTCGAGAGTGCGACCAGGAGGTCATAAGTGTCCTCCTGCAATATGCGAGGTCCCAGAGCCACGTTGCCACCGCAGGGTGTGTGGTTCTTCGCCCAGTTGTAAGCAACCCACCTCTTTGCCATCAATAGCGCTATAGACGTATATCTGCATACTGCCTGTGGCATATTGATTGTACATGCAAAACACACAAGATGATGGACGGAATGCTGCACATTAGCAAACATTCACCCCCAGTCACAGATCTGGGTTTAATCCATCGTTATTTTGCTTCACCACGCCACCCCAGTTCAGACATAGCCATATGCAAATCAGTCTTGAACGTGTGCCTCATGGGAACAGTCCAGACCGAACTGCCAAGCCATGTCTTCCCTGGACCGGAATCAAGCATTCTAGGACCGGTTTCAGGCTATCAGCCTTCATCAGCCAGGATAGCTTGACTCCAGTGGTGTAGTGAGCACGGGACCTACGTCTGGGCATACCCTTCCCACTTAGGGCGAAATGCAAAACACACAAGATGATGGACGGAATGCTGCACATTGGCAAACATTCACCCCCAGTCACAGATCTGGGTTTAATCCATCGTTATTTTGCTTCACCACGCCACCCCAGTTCAGACATAGCCATATGCAAATAAGTCTTGAACGTGTGCCTCATGGGAACAGTCCAGACCGAACTGCCAAGCCATGTATTCCCTGGACCGGAATCAAGCATTCTAGGACCGGTTTCAGGCTATCAGCCTTCATCAGCCAGGATAGCTTGACTCCAGTGGCGTAGTGAGCACGGGACCCACGTCTGGGCATACCCTTCCCACTTAGGGCGAAATGCAAAACACACAAGATGATGGACGGAATGCTGCACATTGGCAAACATTCACCCCCAGTCACAGATCTGGGTTTAATCCATCGTTATTTTGCTTTACCACGCCACCCCAGTTCAGACATAGCCATATGCAAATCAGTCTTGAACGTGTGCCTCATGGGAACAGTCCAGACCGAACTGCCAAGCCATGTCTTCCCTGGACCGGAATCAAGCATTCTAGGACCGGTTTCAGGCTATCAGCCTTCATCAGCCAGGATAGCTTGACTCCAGTGGCGTAGTGAGCACGGGACCCACGTCTGGGCATACCCTTCCCACTTAGGGCGAAATGCAAAACACACAAGATGATGGACGGAATGCTGCACATTGGCAAACATTCACCCCCAGTCACAGATCTGGGTTTAATCCATCGTTATTTTGCTTCACCACGCCACCCCAGTTCAGAAATAACGATGGATTAAACCCAGATCTGTGACTGGGGGTGAATGTTTGCCAATGTGCAACATTCCGTCCATCATCTTGTGTGTTTTGCATTTCGCCCTAAGTGGGAAGGGTATGCCCAGACGTGGGTCCCGTGCTCACTACGCCACTGGAGTCAAGCTATCCTGGCTGATGAGGGCTGAAAGCCCGAAACCGGTCCTAGGATGCTTGATTCCGGTCCAGGGAAGACATGGCTTGGCAGTTCGGTCTGGACTGTTCCCATGAGGCACAGGGTCAAGACTGATTTGCATATGGCTATGTCTGAACTGGGGTGGCGTGGTGAAGCAAAATAACGATGGATTAAACCCAGATCTGTGACTGGGGGTGAATGTTTGCCAATGTGCAACATTCCGTCCATCATCTTGTGTGTTTTGCATATTGATTGTACAACCCATAAGGGCCAGTTAGAGAGATGGTGCCACTGTCAGACTAATCATTTCGGATAGAGACTGGAATATCTCAGCCCAGTAATTAGCTATTTGCGGGCACAACCTTGGCCCATTGATAAAGTCCGCCTCAAGGGTGCCGTAGCGGGTGCATCTAGAGCCCGTCCTTAGCCTCCATGTATATAAGGTAATTGGAGTACAGTACATCCGGCATAGAAACTTAAAGTGTACAAGACGGAGCCTTCTGCTGGGGGCCAAGGCCCTGGTCTGCATGCAACAGTATATCCATTCACTATTGGTCATCGTCTGAACTATATTCGCCTCCCATACTCCCCTAGTGGTAGGTGTTTCTAGTAAGGTTGCTGTCTGTGTTGTTATGTATAATCTAGTAACCATGTGCTTGCATGACCCAACCGTGAGTATGGCAGTAAGCGCTTGCCATTGAGGGGTGCCTTTGGGAAGGTGTGGTAGTGTTCCCTGCAGAGCTTACGCACTCCCAGGTAGAGGAAGGTGTCAAGGACCAAGCAGCTAGTCTGGCTAGTGCATTCAAGCTGCGGGTGATAGAGGTAACTGTGTGAGGTCCTCATGTGGTGAGTATAGTGCACCTCATCCATATCGTCTGCGTATGCCCTCCCATTCCATCTGTTTGCCACTGTGTAGATCTAGGCATGCTTATGTCTCAGTACCTGTCCTATTAGTGCAGTGAGTGGGGCTGGAAAGGCCACTTCGTGTTCAATGGCCAGGTGTGCCATATGGGGAGGAGGGTGCAGCCAATAGAATGCAAACTGGGCCTGTCTTTGGTTGTGATATAGTTTGAAATCTGGCGCTGCTGGCCCTCCTTGCTCATACAACAGTGTAAGAGTTACCCAGCTGCCTCAGGCTGCTTTCCTCCCCATGCAAGTTTAATCAAGAGGGACCTGAGTGTGGAGAAGAAATTCCTCATCAATGGTGATCAGTATGTTGTTGAATATTAAGGCAATTCTACCATGCAGGGATAAGGGAAGTCTAACTCACCTGGCTACTTGGTCTTCCAATTTTGTTATGGTAGTGCCATAGCTTTCAGGTAGTATGACCTCCCTGTCTCAGCTAACCCAAATGCCAAGATGTTTGATGAACGTCTGGCACCATGGGATGGGGTATCTGAGCAGTTGAATTTTCATTGGCGATATGAAAGGAAAAAATAGCAGATTTGTTCCAGTTAATCATTATTCCTTAAAGTCTTCTATACGGCTTGAATTCTTGTATAATCGGGGTGAGATTTCGGATAGGGTTGCTTAGATAGAACGTAATGTCATCAGCATATAGGAACATAATTAAGTTGCATGGAGAAAATACAATCCCTTTGTGTCCATGGAACTGTTGAATAGCACAGGCCAAGGACTCTGTTGCTATGGCATATAGCAGAGGAGATAGGGGGCAACCCTAACGGGTACCTCTTTGGATCACAAATGGGTCAGACTTCAGGCCATTTACTCATACTCCGGCTCTCGGAGTGGGATGTAGCAGTTTTGGCAATTGAATAAAACGCCGAGGGAACCCCAGGTATCCCACTACTGTAAATAGATAGTACCACTCAATAGAGTTGAATGCCTTGGTGGCGTCCAACAGGACTTTGTGTTATGCGTCTATTTGGTGCAATAGCGAGAATAAAGTTTGAAGGTTATGGGAAGTGGATTTGCCTGGTATAAAACTTGTTTGGTCTGGGAGAACCAAGTTGGGCAGCAAGAGTAATATTCTGTTAGCGAGGATTTTGGCAAATATCTTCGAGTCTCTGTTCATAAGTGAAAGTGGTGTGTAAAAGTCTATGAATTGTGGTTGCTTTCCAGGTTTTACCAGTGTAATTTAGATTGCCTCCTGGAAAGGGGGCGTGGGAGTCCCTTTCTCCTGTGCCTCAGCAAATAGAAGCTGAAGTCTAGCTGCCAATATAGTGGCATAGGCTTTGTAATATTTAGCCGGGAACCCATCGCCACCAGGTGACTAGCCCGTGGGGAGGCTAGCAATGGCCGCTGTAATTTGTCAAGGGTACTGGGCACCTCTAGCAAAAGGCAGCGGGCCCTTTGAGCCATGGTAATGTTACTCGGTTGAAGTAGGTTGTTTAGTCCACTGCAGGAGTAGAAGTGCTTCATGCACACAGATTTGTGTAGTGTTCTACAAATTCCTGCTGAATTGCCACTGATTCTTGCAGAATAGTGGCCCACACGTTCAGCTGTGACATCAAAGGGGAACCCCTGCTCTGCCACACTAGTGGGGTCAGTGTTCTGCCCGATTGGTCCGCCTGGCCATATGCCCTGGCAATGGAAAAGTTATGCATGTGTTTGATCCCCCCTTCGCTCCCCCTTATTTTCTTTCTCTCCCTCCACTTCTTTTTCTATTATTTTAATCCTAAATTTCATTTTTTCTCTTCGCTGCATATAAATACATTTGTATGTTTATCCTTATGTTTATTTTGATCCTTTTATTTGTTATATTTGGTATTATTGCCCCGAGTCCTTTGGTGTGTGTTCTCCTTTCAATATGGCACGCTAATATGTATCCTCACTTTGGAAACTCCTTTCAGCACACTAGAGTTCCATCGGTGCGCGTGTTTCTTCCGGTAAGGGGATTGGATTGGGAACATAATTTAGCTCTTAACTTTCTCTGAATGACCGCCACTCTGCGAGCTGAGTGTTCCCCGACAGCTCTGGCTAGATTCTAGCTTCGGACATACTTGCCCCACTGGAGCCAATCGCGTGTCTACAGCTCCTGTATGCATCTACTTTTCGGGTTAGTCAGATACCTGATTCTGTGACTGTCTCTGTGACTTTGGTCCCTTGATAGTCAGCTATTTATTTGCATTTCTCCCTTTGGGGGGTTGTGCTGGCCCTTGCCCATTGGGGTACCCGTGTCCTCCTTTCATATCTGGTTCTTTTATTTAGTTCGTTTAAGCCCCAACTTCGTATGTTTCTGGGTTATATCCCCTGTGATCCCTTCTTTTATCTCCCTGGTCATGGGCGGTGCATTTCGCTTCAACCTTATCCTTATCTACATCTGCAGAGTTGGTGGATTAAGGATGTGTACCTTGTGGGACTTCTTGAACTCTTCAGTTTATTCTGCTTGGATATATTCTTGACCTTTATGTGCTGGTTCGTTGTCAACCTGAAGGTAGTTGTATTATTCGCCTCGTCCCTCATCCCTTGTAGTCTGTGTTTCCAGGGTTTTTTTAGTAAGTTGATTGATTTGTTCTTTTTTTCACCTTCTTGATTTATAGGACTCTCATGATAGGTTTATCCTGAAATAAACTTTGGATTATCAGATTTCACCTATGCTTGATTGCTTGTTTGCCCCTTTATGTGACATGTAAGTGTACCCCTTTGTCATCCTTCGTTTTTCTATTACTTTGTTTTATTGTTTCTGTTGTGGGTATCTTATTATTAAAAGTCACTGGAATGGCTCTTGGTCTGCATCTGTCGAGATTGCATGTCACTATTAGGTGTATTTCATCCACCTCCTATTTTTTCACTCCTATTGGAGTTTTTCTTTCTTTTTGGGGAGCATTGATGATATGGAGTTCCACTTTTTCATCAGCTTTATTTGGCAGTTTTTTCCGAGCACGCTCTTTCCAATTGGAATATGCGCTCTTATTTTTAGTTTATGGATCGAGTTTGTATTACATTTTGGCTATTCATCTTCCAGGATGCTTGGTGATCAGATGGTCTCTCCCGCTGTTTTGTGAGTGGTTGGAACAACCAAGTATATTGCCAATTGTGCCCTGAGGAAGGTTTGGTCCACTTCTTGGCCTTCAACCGAAACGCGTGTTGGCACATGACGTGACAGTAATACTATATCTATATCTATTTTTGAAAGAATCAGGATAACAAAGTCAATGTGCAATCAATGGACTATGTGCAATTTCTGATTAAAGCTATTACCCTTTGACAAATTTTGTTAGAACTAGACACAAGAAATGTTCCATTGACAGACCTATCTAGCACTATAAGGTCGATTGCTAGGTTGTGTTTTCCAGTCTACGTTTCTTAGCTTGATTTTTATGATATTAAAGAATGTTAGTGGGATGTGAATGATTGTGCAAGTGGGTAAGATTTGCATTGGTGTGACTAGATTTGTATGAATGATATGAGGGGTGGAGAAGAGAGACCTATGCATATGTAGGGTTGTTATTCAATGTATGTATATAACTGTGTTTGTTTTTATCTAGTTTAAATATATATCTATGTTGTGTATTTATATATAATATATTTTGTGTACTTATAAATACATTTCAATCAAATTAAAACAAGAATTGCTTAGATATATAAATAAAAAACATTTTTTCATTTAGTTCAAACTCGATCCATTTTGAAATTCATTTTCTATTTATAGCGAGATATTTCCGCTTCCTTATATTCTGGGCAGGTGACTGTTGGACTTAGCCCTTTTTGCAGGGTCATCCCTGAACTTTTTGCCTTCCTCCTGTATTTTTTCTGACCTGTTGTTGGCTGTTTTATGACTCTGGGCACTTTACCACTGCTGATCAGTGCTAAAGTGCATATGCTCTCTGTTATAAATTCATGTATGGATTAGTGACTCCATGTTTGGCCTATTTGATTCACTGTCAGACCCTAGTACAGTGCACTGGTTGTGCCCAGGGCTTGTGACTCAAATGTTGCTGGTGGGCTTGCAGCACTGGTTGTGCCACCTACAGAAGCAGCCTGTAAAAGTGTGTCTCAGGTCTGCCATTGCAGAGCCTGTGGGCAGTCTGGTACTGCCATGTTGACTGGGCAAGTGCACCCACTTGCCAGTCCCTAAACCTTCCCTTTTCTTCATATCAGACACCCCTATTGTAGGCCCAAGGGCAGGGTGCATTGTAAGTATAAGGTAGGACTTGCCCTGGTGTGTGTGGCATGTCCTAATAGTGAATTACAGACATTTTCGTTTTTCACTATTGCATGGCTACCTGTTCCCCATAGGCCAGAATGGGCAGTTTGATTATTACATCTTATAATACTAACTGACCCAGGGAACTAGGTAGAAATTCGAGTTTAGTATGCCTGAACTCAGAATGATAAAATACATCTTTTAGTGAAGTTGGTTTTAACATTCTGTGTCTGAAAATACCACTTTTAGAAAGTAGGTATTTTCTTGCCTAACTATCCAAGCCTGCCTCTGCTAGGTTGTGTATTCCATGTCTGGTTTGTGAGTGACAGGGGCTGGGGGATTCCAGGAGACAGGGTGAGTCAGCCCAGGGCTGAATAGAGAGATCTGCATGGGTGGGAGGAGTTGCACCTGGGACCTGAATAGGGCTGTGCCTTCCCTTCACAATGCTGGCTCCACCTCCTGTGGTGCGTCTGATGTCCCTGGCCTACACTGTGAAAGGAAAGAAGGAGTCTTGTCAACAAAGTGCTCCAGGACTGACCAGAACTGGTTTGGACTAGGCAAAGGCCTCTCTGCCTTCAGAGAACAAAGGGAAAATGAGTGTAAAAGAGGGGACCCAAACCCCAGAACTTTAGATCACTTTGGGAAACAAGAAGAACCTTTGCTGAGGAGAGGAACCAGAGAGAGAGACTGCAGGAGGAGACTATCCCTATGCTGAGTGCTGTTTGGGGGATTGGCCTGCAGTGGTTGCCTGACTGCCAAAGAAAGGAGAAAGGACTGTGTGCTACGTTCAATTCAACTTTTAAAGGATCTCCAAGGGCTTGAGAGAGAGCTTGCCTCCTGCTGAAGTCTCAGGGACAACAGACTTCACCCACCAGCTCCCCAAGAGTTGTTTTGAAGTGCCTGCTGTTGTGTTGGGCCTTCTGAGGGACTGTGTGTCGCAAGGAGCTGGAAGCACGACGCACGAAGAAGAAGCGTGTCGCCGCCGCAGCCGCTGTCGTCGCATCGCTGAAGAAGGGTGTCGCCGCTGCCGCTGTCACTTCGCAACGCAGAAGCGTCGCGCATCGCCGGAGAAGAGAATCGACGTCGCATCAGACGCCGCCGCATCATCAGAGAAACGTGTCGCCGCCGCAGCCGCTGTCGTCGCATCGCTGAAGAAGGGTGTCGCCACTGCAGCTGTCGCATCGCTGAAGCGCCTCGCATCGCCGGAGAAGAGGATCGACGTCGCATCAGACGATCATCACCGGGAAGCGTGTCACCGGGAAGCGTGTCGCAGGGCCTGTCGCGGCTCAGAAGAATATTTGAGTCGCCGCACGGCCATCGGGCGTGCACGCATCGTGTCGCATCAAGAAGAAGACGCCATCTTTGTTTCATTGCACCGGATCTTCATCGCATCACGGCGTTGCTGGTCGCATCACCACGGAAGCGCAGTAAGAAACCGACGCATCACCTCCCCACGCCGAGAAGAATGAACGCATCCCCTACGCATCAGTAGGGACCCGACGCATCACCGTTCTTGCGTGTAAGGAACCGACGCATCACCTTCCCTGCAACACTTTCGTTGTATAGCGTTACGCATCCAAAGGTACATTGAACTCAAAGTGTCGCATTTACCATCTAAAGAGAACTAAGCTAATTCTACCATTTTTAAGTACAGTATTGTGGATTTTTGTCGTTTGTGGTCTTGTGTTAAATCTATTTAAAAGATACTTATTTTTAATCTACAACCTGTGTGGTGTCCATCTGTAGTGTTGTCACTGGATTACTGTATGTGTTCACAAATGCTCTACACACTGCCTCTGAGATAAGCCTGTCTGCTCGTGCCAAGCTACCAAGGGGGTGAGCAGGGGTTATTTTAGGAGTGTACCCCCTTACCCTGACTAGACGCAAAGGTCCCTATTTGGTCAAAGGTACCTACCTCTGCCAACTAGAGACCCCCAAATCTAACAGTGTCTTACTCCCTTTTTAGGGTTATTTTTTGGATTAGTGTGTTTGACCTCCATATCTGCTTCGTCTTTGAACTCATCTAGCTCGGTGCATATGTCTGATAGTGTATCGGTAGAGGGGTTGGTTCAGGACTGTTGTTCTAGGGTGCACAATTCTAATTCCAGGGCATGTAGTCACTGTAGGTGTTCTATACTTGTTGTCCAACAGCCAATATCTTGCATGCCCAACCATTAATCAAGTTGGGTCCATGTACCATGCGCTGCTGAAATGTGTGTGCCCTCCAGTTTGTCTGGATGTCTATTGAGCCATATGTTGAGCAGGTCTTGTATCTCCATGATGTCACGGTCAGTCTCAGCGGCAGCATTATGTGTGCAAGTCTCTGGGTGGGAGCTGTCTATATATTTATTCAGTACCAGATTGAAGTTGCTGCCCCACAACACTGTCCCAGGTGACAGAAACTCACGTGGTTCTCACAGCTGTCGAATAAATCTTGGTTTGTCCGTGTTAGGGCTCTATGTATTAATGATAGTTAGACACTGGATGGCTATGCGGAACTGTATAACATTATAACTGCCCTGCTGGTCATTTTCTTCAGTGATAAGTGTAAAGGGCAGTCCCTGGTAAATCAAAATGGCTGCTCCCCTGGAGTAGGAGGAGTAACAGGACAATGATTTGTGGCAGCACCATTGTGCTGCAAACATCCGTTTTATGTATCCCAATATGTGTCTCTTATAGGAGCGCTATGTCTATTTTATGGCGGTCTATGTAGGCCAGTATTTGTCTGGCTGATATCAGGTTAACTGGTGTTATGAACCCATGAGCAGTGGTCATCGATCTGTGGGCTGTCTGCAGCTTCCATGTGCTATGTGGTGCCCATGCTCGTGCAGTTCGTGAAAATTCATACAATCACAATACAATATGAGGCTCTTAAGTGTGAACATTTGTCTCCCCACCTACACCAGCAGCCCCAGCCTTCCAGTGAAGTAATCACACCCTAAACTTTCCCACTATATAACGGTTGCATAATGTTATGTGAATGAGTCCAGCCATAAGATTATGGCATCAGGGAAGTTTCCTTTGGGGGAGTCCAGAGTACCGGCCATCAGCACCTTCTTTCCCAGGGGGTGCTCGCTGGGCATTCAGTTGGGCATCACAAGCAGCAGAAGCAAGTAGGCTTGCCGAGTCGCCTTTGACATCAAAAGATGTATATCCTAGCTCTGCATTGCCAGGGTGTGGTTCAGTGTGCCAGCAATGAGCATTTCACTTAGATCTGTAGAAGTGAAAGCTGTCCTTAGGGACGGAGTCTGATCTGTAGGCACTGTCAGTGGAGGGTGTTTGGTGTCATGGATGTAGTGAGTATGACATCTTCATTTAGTTCAACTCCCTATTCTCACTCTACATCACTTTGGTCGGCCTCTGAAGGGTTTTTCTGGCTGTCGGATGGTGCTGCTTTCCCAGTTTTGCCTACCTGAGGACTCGCAAGGCAGCCCGATGGTCGGAGAAGATGTATGGCTTGTTCCAGTACCTGATCTTGAGGTGTGTACCGGGCATAATATTGTGTAGGGAATGCCATCCTGCTGCAGCTTATGTTTAATAGGCATGTATGCACATCTGGCTTCCTGCACTGTGTGGGTGAAGCCCGGGTGTATGGATAGGCTGGTGCCTTTGTGGAGAAGAGGTTGTCACTCCCTGGCCAGACACAGGACTATGTCATGGTCTCGGTAATTACACAGTTGGGTTTTAACAGGTCTAGGTGGTGTTCCCGTGGCAGTCTTGGCCCCAAGGAATGGTGAGCAAACTCGACCGCAAACAATGGGGAGGAGGCCTCAAATCCAAAAAGGGGTATGAGGAGACTTTCTATGTAGTCAGCCTGTGATTGTGGATTCAGGGAGGCCTACAAGCTGCAAATTGTTGTGACTAAATCTGGCCTCTAAGCCTTCATTTTTTGCCTTTATCACATCATGAACATTTTGCATATTGAGTAGTTTTCCATTGGTGCCAGATGTATCGTCCTCAATTGAGGATATATGAGTTTTCACCACCACTATTCGCTTGTCCTGCTTCACCAATGTAGTGGCCATTGTGTTGACTCCCTGTGTCAGAGTGTCAGTCTTGCCGGCAATGGAGGCTAGGCTCTACTGCAAATGCAAGAGGAGAGAATATATATCAGGTTGGCGACATCAGTGGAAGCCTCCTTGTGATCTGCTAGCATGGCCCTGGCTGACTTCTTTGCCTCAAAACTAAGCTTGGTCTGTTTGTTTTTGTTTTTTCACATCATAGGAGACAATGTGCAGGAGATTGAGCTATAGTAATGTACAGTAATGTCTCTGCTATGGCCCCTGGCATGGCCTCACTGTCCATAAGCACCCACTGTGGCAGGACCCACAGTTGGTATCCCCTTACAGGTCATATTGGGATTGAACAAGAATGTTGCCCTTTCAGCCACAGGTCAGAGCCCATGGTGGGTGATGTGTGATACGGGTTCTGCATCAGGCACGTCCGAATGCATAAGCAGTGTCTCACTGCTATGCCTCGTTAGCCCGATCCTCAATGCAGTTGGCACTCATTGGCCCAATTCCCCAGGCTTTCCTCAGTCCCCTGAGTCGCATTGTGTGCTCCGGACCCCCCAGCAGGTATTGGCAGCAGTCCTTGGTGGTCTTTGGGCCACACAGGGAACATCAGCCTTCGTATGTCCCCGGGCCCATTGAGGTGGGGTTTGGGCTTGCGTGCAGGTTGTTTAGGGCACAGGGTGTGAATCCGCTACCCCGATGATGTCAGTGCAGCCCAAGTGAGGCAATGTGCTCCCACAGTCTTCTCCTCAGGTTTAGGCTGCGACAGCCTTGCTTTCCTGGTGGCAGGAGCACACCAGTTGGCATTAGCAGACCGCCGTAGAGATCGCAGATCACAGCTTGGAGTTCTCCACTGCCCAGTCTGTCTCCGCGACTTGGCTGGGCCACTGTGTTTACGCTTCCACCCCATTTCACCTTGGCTCAGTGCTGCTACAGCTTGGGCGCTCACAGTTTCACCGGCCACAGCGGTTCGGTGGCCCCGTCAAATCCCACATTGGAGGCTGGCAGCACTTGATGTCAGCAGGGCTGGAAGTCATGCAAGTTAAGGAGGGCACAAGCCCTCGACGGATGGCATACTCTGACATCTCTTCATTTTTGTGCATTTTGTGTCTGGATGTCGACTATGAAGGGTAAATCATGCAGGATTCTGAGCTTGGTGCAAGGAGCCTCACATCAGTGCGGTCACCTAGCAGACAGGCACTCTAGCACTCCCCGATTTGCATGCTTACTGTACTAGTAGACATGCATCATTATATGATTCATACATATATTTCGCTTCATTCTTGTAATGTAATGGTTTGCATTTGTACCACATTGGTTTAAATGTACAACTCATTGGTTTCAAAGCATTACTGGCTAATTTGTATGTATGGTGTACTGGTTCTCTTGCATAAACCGCTGTTCTGCACATTTACCATACAGGTTTGCATCATAATTGAAAACCAGATGAAATACATCCTTTTAGGTGCAAGTCGAAAAACAAATATTTAGCAAGGTCTTTCCGGGAGAATGGAATACTGATGGTGTAAATTAGAGCTGATGAATGATGTTCTTTTGTCCTACCACATTAGGGTTATCCAGTTTCGACTATAAAGTTTGCAGTGCTGTTTTTTATTGGTAACCAGCAAAATAAATATTTCTTTCTGAAAAGTGTGGAACAAAATAATGCCTCCTTCAAACCCACTAACTTTGATAGAAATGTCAAAATCATTTGTGAGAAAGCTTTTTCTCCTTCATTTTTTCTATAATAGTGGCATGTGGTAGAAACAAAATAATTCTAGTTCTCCACTCCTTCTGATTTTTAGAATTGGAACTAATTTCAAGAAAAGGCACTTTTTCAGCCAACTGTATGTTTTTCTGTGGTTGCTTCGGACTAACATTATCTATGCACAGTTATTTGTTTTATCCACTTTTTGAATAAAAGCAAAGCTTCAGTGTTTTTCTTTGTTGCTGCAGCCTTTCATTACCCTTCTACACTCATCCTTCCTCCTTAGCTTTCTTCCAGTATAATTTATTTCATCTTCACTCTTCCCCTCCCCTCTTGTATTGTAAAATGCTTGTTCTAAAATGTTAATGGTGTCATTTGTGTTTGATCCAGTGGAAACAATTTAATCGCATCATTTAATTCGCTCTGACTGCTATTGGAAAATAGACACCTTTTTATCAGTCAATGTTTCTCTTCCCTTTTTATAAAAAAATAATTAGAATCTTCAAGAATGCACTAAAAAGTTTCATAATCCCAAACGTCAAGATATTGTGGTATGTCTAGAGTGACTCCTCTTCTACCCACGGCACTGGGACTTCAGTGGGATAACTCACCAGCATTTCACTTAGTGCTTTTCTGTAATTATACATGTAACAGCAGTTAGCCAATGTTCAAAGGCAATGTCCTTCGGCTCCACCTACCACCCTACTTGGCCAGAAATGCTAAAAAACACAGAACAAAAGATGTGTCTGGATGGGGAAAGCTAAAGGTAACTGAAGCTGTTAGAGTGGGCTATCACTTTATAGATGCAGTAACTGTGTGTGTAGGACAAGAACAACAATAACGCAGAAATTCAGGCAGCACACCTGTTTGAAATGGGGTGTCTGGTTGGCTAAGGTATGCACCCAAGCCGGGCAGAACCGACCACTTTAGTCAGTGTAAGTCAGATACATACAAAAGATAACCTGTGCCCACCTTCTGGTAGCTTGGCGCAGAGCAGGCAGGTTTATCTAGAGGCAATGTGTAAAGCATTTGTGCAGCACACACTCACAGTAACACAATGAATACACCACAAAAAGAGGCTCCACACAGGGTTATAAAAATAAGTTGCTATATTATAACCAACGCAAGACCTAAACGACATGAATCAATTAAGTACTTTGCAAGTTATGCAGGTTTAGAGAAAAGATCACAAGGATTGCATCATGTAAACATAGGGCACTGAAGCACCTGTGCTCCTATTAACTTCTGTGAAATCCCAAAGATAGTCACATAAGGCAGTTCAGTCTCTGTGGGGCGGTCCCACGCCTCTCTTGGGGTCCTCAACGGAGGTTTCACCGCACAATGCAGAATAAACAGGGCCCCCAAGTTCTGGCGAGTCCGGAGCCCTTCGGGGCCACCCGGGTTGCAACTTCTATGTCACAAAACAGAGCCGCCCATGAAGAAGCACAGGATGGCTTCAGCAGGTGTCGAAATGTTCCAAGGCTTCCAGAGCATAGAACAAGGGTTCGGCGCAGCTCCCCTGGAACCAGGGAGACTCAAGACAGATCTGACGCACGCAAGTGCACAGAAAAGCGAGTGGGACCTCGGAGGTCAGATGCCAGGAAAACAGTACCTCCTTTCGACCAGTGCAGCGGGGAAGCAGGTGGACAATATTGGGCTGCCCTCATGTAGTTGAGGCAGCCTTGGCGATCTGCTGGCCAGCACATGGGTCTTCGGGATGATGGTCTCTCCTGGTCAGCTCCTCAGCTCAGCAGAAACACCGCACAAATTTCACCCTCGTGATGTCAATGCTGATGCTACAGACGTGGTCCACATTGCCCAGCCAATATATTTGGCTGGAATGCAGCTTGTTCGCTCCCTCGCACACAGCTCGAGGTGCCACTTTCAGGGACAAACCTTCCACCACAGCGCTAGAGTGGAGCAGAGTGAAGCACTAGTTTAAGGCAGAATGAAGCGCTGATTCCTGTCGGTCCCAACTGCCCGACTCAAGGATTTTGTGATTCAATGACCAATTGAACAATTTCACATAGACCACATACGAAATTCAACACATATATAACATTACTCTTAACTCACATGTATGATACAACAATAAACATCACATTTCACAAGGAATAGGGAATAGGGAAGAAAATAAATTAGTGCACGTGCAAGCCCAGGTTCCCTACTTTTTTGTACATAAAAGAGTGGCAGAAATGAAAAAAAGATTCACAGAAAAAGAGCAGAAAAAAAAAGAAACCAAGAAGAGGGGGTTGGAAAAATATTTTAGAACCCAACTTTTTGAGCTTTCGGGAAAACACAACCCCATACAGGGCACTGGTCAAACTGAATAATATTCAGGCACCCATGATGCAAAAATCCATCAAGATTCAGATTCTTTTTAATACACAAATGAAAAAAAAGAGAGAGAGGGGTTAGCCTGATATTCTATTTTCTAATTCGCTAGTTTGGACAGGTTTGGCAGGTCAACGCATTTCGAACCCCTAGTAGACATTGGGCGGGGTTCTCCTCAGTACCTGGAACCAGTTGAGCTAAAACAAAAAGAAAAAGGTGCTCATGTTACCATCCATCCCTTCATTTATTCAAACACTCCAAACCTATTTCTCAAGGTTCATAGTTACCTTATGTGGGCTACCTTGCACCACAGTATCCGTGCCACTTCTACTTAACCCCTTGCGCGCTGCGCGAATTCCCCCGCTGTGCGGGCGAATTAATCAGTGGGCGGGGTTCGGACGGCCCCCGGCTGTCCTCCGCACACGCCCACCGTGACGTCGGATGGCCGGGGGCCATCCGACGCATGCAAGGGGTTAAGCTGATAACTGTAAAAACAACAGAGAGTAAGAGAGAAAGAAAAAAAGTAGGAAGAAGGACCGTGTTAGTGTGTTTCTAAATTTGAACAAGCTCCTATTATCAGAAGCTTTTGTGCTAAAAAAGCACTTACTTGTGCCATATTCCAAAAAGGCAGGACGAGGTTTCCAATGGAAGGTTTTTTCAAGAAACACTTGTTTGTGGTGGAGGTGACGCTTTAAAAATGTTCTTCAAACTGAGGAAAGAAGCATGGATGGTCAATATAAAAGGAGGCGTCTTATGTTTATGCCAGGCTGATGCATTCAGCGTGCAACACTCAGGGAGTTGTGTTGTTTTTTAAAAAAAGACTGTCATTGCAATCTGCTGGGAGTTTTAAAACAAAGCTGAAGAAGTTGAGCCCAATTTAGAGTCATAATAAACGGGCCCGGGGGAAATCTAATTTAACAACCGTGAGACATGAACGCAGCTTTGTTTTGACCTTATTGAGATATGTCCGGCATACTTGTGCCCGTTTTAAAAATGACTGTCCTTGCAATCTACAAAAGAGCAAACAAAGTGAAAGGCTCTTTAAACTGATGTCGGTTGTGACCATCTGGTGCTGAGTGGAGAAGGAGCCGAGGTGCACATACCTTTAGTTTGATTCTAGAAAGCCGTTGCTCCGCAGAGCATCGCCCGCGTCTCTCATCCACCGCGCTGTGGCCGCTTCCTGGTTTCTTCGTGTCGGCCTATTTATGACGTCAATGCTGTGCGCATGGTTTAATGACGCAGAACCCCGTCTGCTTTTTAAAAAAAAACTTTCTTATTCTCATTGGGCTGACAACATAATTAGACATTAGACCAAAAAGTAAAGAAAAGGGATCATTTCAGTCCCCGTATCTAATTAGAGCCATTTGTCACAAACGGAGAGAAAAAACTCATTGTTTGTTTAAAAAAATGTATGGATTGACTTATTTAAATGGTAATGGTTGGTCCATAAAGGTTGTCGCGATCCAAAAAACTTTGTTTATTTGTGACATGTTGCACCAAACACATAACAGAGTAGCAAGGGCACTTGTAAGTATCAGTGTCTTTCTGAGCGCAAATGTGAGGCTGGCACCCTTCTAGTGACTCCACTTCTAGTAAAAAAAGGGAGTTGGCAAACTTAGATAGACAGACAGTTACTATCACTCCTGACCTACTTCTCACGGACTGCGCGGTGTCTCAATGGCACCCTTCTAGTTAAAAAAAGGGGTTTGGCAAACTTAGATGGACAAACAGTTGCCATCACTCCTGACCTACTTCTCACGGACAGCATGGTGCCTCAGAAGTACTGCAATAATATATCATAAGTTATAGATTTTCGATAGTTCATTCAGTCCGTCTACAGCGGTGTTGAATTTAACAATTAACATTGCTTCTCTTTGCATTAGTGTTCTTTCCATGTCGCCACCTCGTGGGTCTTTTTCGATTTTTGACAGCACGCTCCACTTGAGCTCGTTTACAGTGTGATTATGTGTTGTCCAATGATTGACTAATGGTGCATTAGCTGTTTTTTTGCGAATCCTTGACATATGTTGTATAATTCGCTGTCGTGCTTCCTGATTTGTCTTCCCAATGTAAAGTTTCGGACATGGACACAAAATGCCATACACAACATTTTTTGTTTTACAGTTCGAAAAAGCATCGTCGTGTTTCCATTTGGTATCTTTGAATGTAAAGAGTGATCCCTCAATCGTTTGTGAGCAGCACACACATGTGCCACATTTGTGGTGTCCCACAATAGGGGGTAGACTGAGTTGTGCCCTTAAGGTACTCATGTTTGTTGATTTGGGTACAGCTGCACGGATAATTAAATTGCCAACGCTTTTGTCTTTTATCAGGGCAAACAGCGGTCTGGTGAGGGAATTATGTACCTTCTGTACCAGATGCCAGTTTTGATTGATCACCTTTTTCAGAAAGTTGGTACGAGGGCAGAATGTCGTTACGCATACCAGTAATTCGGTGTTGTTTCTTTCTTTTCTTTGTAAAAGTACTTCTCTTGGTGTCCACCATGCGCGTTTCATGGCATGTTTTAGAAGTTTCCTCGGATACCCTCGCGTCTTCAGTTTCTCAAGCAAGTTGGTCTCGTGATGCATATATTTAGTTTTCAATGTACAATTACGCTTAATCCTGAGAAACTGGCCGAAGGGGAGGTTGTCCCACAAACTTCGTGGATGGTGACTCGTGTAATGCAATGCTTTGTTACGATCCGTTGGTTTTTTATGCAATGTTGTAATCAATATGCCTTGAGAGGCATAGAGTTCCACGTCCAAAAAGATCATTCTGCTGGAATCATAATTCAAGCTGAATTTAATGTCAGGTGTACGTTCGTTCAAGCATTGCAAGAAGCAATGTTAATTGTTAAATTCAACACCACTGTAGACGGACTGAATGAACTATCGGAAATCTATAACTTATGATATATTCTTGCAGTACTACTGAGACACCCTGTTGTCCATGAGAAGTAGGTCAGGGGTGATGGGAACTGTTTGTCCATCTAAGTTTGCCAAACCCCTTTTTTTAACTAGAAGGGTGCCATTGAGACACCGCGCGGTCCATGAGAAGTAGGTCAGGAGTGATAGTAACTGTCTGTCTATCTAAGTTTGCCAAACCCCTTTTTTACTAGAAGTGGAGTCACTAGAAGGGTGCCAGCCTTACATTTGCGCTCAGAAAGACATTGATACTTACAAGTGCCCTCGCTACTCTGTTATGTTTTTGGTGCAACATGTCACAAATAAACAAAGTTTTTTGGATCACGACAACCTTTATGGACCAACCATTACCATTTAAATAAGTCAGTCCATACATTTTTTTAAACAAACAGTGAGTTTTTTCACTCCGTTTGTGACAAATGGCTCTAATTAGATACGGGGTTTGAAATGATCCTTTTTCTTTACTTTTTGGTCTAATGTCCGATTATGTTGCAATGAGAATAAGAAAGTTTTTTTTTAAAAAGCAGACGGGGTTCTGCGTCATTAAACCAGGCGCACAGCATTGATGTCATAAATAGGCCGACACGAAGAAACCAGGAAGTGGCCACAGCACGGTGGCGGAGAGACGGGGGCGATGCTCTGCGGGGCAATGGCTTTCTAGAATCAAACTAAAGGTATGTGCACCTCGGCTCCTTCTCCACTCAGCACCAGATGGTCACAACCGACATCGGTTTAAAGAGCCTTTCACTTTGTTTGCTCTTTTGTAGATTGCAAGGACAGTAATTTTCAAAACAGGCACAAGTATGCCGGAGATATCTCAATAAGGTAAAAACAAAGCTCCATTCATTTCTCACGGTTGTTAAATTAGATTTCCCCCGGGCCCGTTTATTATGACTCTAAATTGGTCTCAACTTCTTCAGCTTTGTTTTAAAACTCCCAGTACATTGCAATGACAGTATTTTTTTTTTAAAACAACACAACTCCCTGAGTGTTGCACGCTGAATGCGTCAGCCTGGCATAAAACTAGCTCCTAGTCCCCCCTCTTCCTTGCTTGATATACCCAGACTTACCCTCCTAGTGTACCCCCTGATGGAGCTAAGAATGAGAGCAGCTGCCTTCACAGAAGAATAATGGCCGCAAACGACAGACTGCAGTCTGAAAAACATCAGACTCAGGAGTGCAAAAATAATCAAAATAACTTGCAGTTTAGCAACATGAAACAGCTCCAACCTGGGGATCCTGACCAGTATGTAATGGATTGGAAAGGCTGCAAGGGAAGTGGCGTAAGTTATATCAATTTATCTTCTCCAAGTCCCACCGAGCCTGTCAGGCCAAATTCAAGGATCAATCTCCATCAATCAATAGAGCTCAACCAGTGTAACGCCCCGAGAATCTGGAACTCCTTACTTACGGAAATTAGACTGATTCCATCAACAGAGTCCTTCAAAAGGGAAGTGAAAGCTTTACTTATGAGTACTTCTCTGTGCTAAAAGCTTAGTCTCGGCCGTCCTCGTTGGCACCGCTGCCTACCTATGGAATTTTGCAATGTCATGGCTCTGATATCCTTCATTATTTTGTCCTTACGTTCCTGTTACTACTGTTGTATACTACTGTTACTATATATTACTCTTGCTTTGCCATTATTGTCTCCCTGTTTGTCTGTTGCACCGCTTCTGTAAAGCGCTCTGATACCCGCTTGGGTCATGTTCGCGCTATACAAAACTTTAAAAAAAAAATAAAGGATGACACTGATACACAACAAGAAGCTGAAATCTTACTAAAACCTCTATATCAGTCGAGTGGCCCACAAGACTACCTTAACTGTAGCAATATTTTAAGTTTTTAAAGGCCCTTCCAACTAATTTTCCATTTTCAGCTCATACGATCAGGAAAGTGTATTTTTTGCCAAGAAAGGATGGTAAATTAAATGAGACAATTAATCTAACTCTCAATTCAAAGGAGGCAATAACCAATGTCCTGGGACAAAACGAGAGGCTCGAAAGTTGTGGAATAAAACATATGTACCCTAAACCAGAGAGATACCCAGTTATTTTCAAACCCACCAGTAATTCCCTCCAACGCCACACTGCTCCTCCGGCCAATTAAACTCTTCCAGAAGGCACATACCACACTAGCGCTTATTCTTTGATGGTCCTTTAAGCTCCGGCTAATAACACAAGTGCGTATTCTCCTCCGAGGGGCATCCCACCACTGAGATCCAGCAGGGTAGACACTGAGAAGATTAATGTAATGGTGGGCAACTTGCGTAGTCGTTCCTGTATATTAAGAAACACATCCTTTAAAGGGAAAATCAGTTAGTCTTGGCTTCCGGCAACCTTGGGGCAATCTAAATGAGGAAAAAGAGGGAGCATTGGTGCGAAGAACAAACAAGATTAACAGAATAAAGCTCTGCTCCTGGAACATCCCCAGGTGGGACCAAATTAAAGTGTAGAAGGACGCAATACATACCTAAGACAATTTGACCTCATCTGCCGACAAGAAACTTGGTCTAGTGACCCAATTTTTTGGCCAGGATAAGGATTGTTTGTTCCTGCAGCATCAAAAAAAGCTGCAAAAGGCTGAGCAGCTGGGGGTCTGACGATACTATGCTGCACTGTAAAGTAGTACAAATTAATGCAAATAAACCATGGATATTGGGTATTTCAGTAAAACTGCCAAATAACCACAGTCAAAACTTGCTCCTGTTTAGCATATATCATAATCCAAAGTGGATTGTTTTAGCAAATACCTGCACAATATCACTATTATTAAACCGAGTGCAGAAATAATTGTTACAGGGGACTTCAATCTGAACCTTTTCAATTACTGTGACAACCTAGAATCCACATGGCAAATGGATATAATTTGGCACATCACACCGCCTCTTTTCCACCAGCAACGACGCAACACAATAGGTGACATCCTAGTTGAAGCGCTACACTCACTTGGACTACTCACTATTAATGGATGCCATTACATTTATAGACTGGCGGCCTACATGCACCTGGCTCCCAAATTTGGGGCTGTGTTGGACTACACTTTTGTTGCTATTTAACAAGCTGACTGCTTTTCAGATAGATCATTGGCTGGAAAGCTATCACTTTTCACAAAAGACAGTGTTACAGATTCAAGGTGACAAGATAAATCGAGACACCCAGTTAGGAGAAGGTCGCCCCTCGCCAAGACCAAACTGCATCAACTGGTCCATTAATGCCGAAAAGCCCCTAGTGGCTGGACAGACAACTACAGTGATGAATGTGCTAATTATTTAAACAGCATTGAGATTGGCAATCAATCCTTTAGCTCTTCAACCTGGGATTATGCTAAGCGTGAACTAGACTCGAGCTAAGCAAAACAATTGGCAAACAATGTAATTGCTCAGGTGCTCCTGCTAATGGGTGACCATTATGATACACAGCTAGTCGGCGAATTAAAAAAACAAAAGATAGCAAAAGTAGCTAGATCAATCAGCAATGGATCCCAAGGTGTAGAACAATGCACACAAGAAGCTAATCTGGGGAGCTAAGCAGGCTGCTCATGAACAAATCTGGATCTCTTATTTAAAGCAGCAGCATCTGCTATTAGTCGTCTTTTTTTAGAAGCGGGTAATACAACTCACAGTGCCATGAAATCCACAGAGGCACAATCAATTAGATAGCATGGCAAAGGAAACTTACATTGCTGGCATATATGGCACTACCATCAATGCCCTAAATGGGCCATTGGCATGGCCATAACAAGTACCATCACTGCCACACTTGATAAAATCAGGGGATCATTTGCATGTCAAAGTACTGTCAGGATTAAGCCCATAGTTATACAAAAGATCATTATTAAAGGAAGAAGCAACGGCGCACTGGGACCAAAAGGATTGCTCATAGCATTATACAAAGGAAATCCTCAGTTCTGAAGTCAAGGAATAAGCAGTGTTTTCACAATGTTCTGTTAACTGGTCTGGTCCCCTTGTTCTGGCAGGGCTCATACATCATCCCATTTTATAACAAGCATTTACAATGCAATAGGTCTCGCATTCACACGAATTTGAGCTATTGGCATTGTAAGTGACAATGCCTTTTATTTATGTTTTGGGTTTTAAAACATAAATAAAAGGCATTGTCATTTACAATACTAATAGTTTAAACTCTCACAAATGCGAGACCTATTGCATTGCAATAAAGGGCCTTCTCGACCGCTTGTTAGATTGTAAATATCAAAGGAAGAGACCGGCCTGCGACGTCTTCAAAGTAGTGATAAATATTGAAGTGAAGAAGATGTGTAAGTGTTGTAAATTACACAGACACAAAGTGTGATGTGAGAGTTACATATGATCCGAGCTACAAACACTAACAAAGCGCTCCTAACACCTTTCGCTCTGTGATTACACTGTTGTGGCTCAGGAGGAAGAGTGGGAGGGAGGGGCTATATCCTGCCCTCTCTGTGATTTGAGTGTGCAGTGTGGCATTGTGTAATGTCATTGCTATCTTTGGCATAATAAAAAACACTCCAGCTGTAGTAGGGCCCTGGCTTCACCTCCTGGTGAAGGGCGGGCTGTGCTTTATGGCAGGCATGAAGGGAGGGAGGGATGGTCTCAGCTGCTGCTCTGGCCTCTTACAGTGCCCCTGCTATTGCTAGTGAGCGAGAGGCACTGAGGTGGTGGTATTGGTGGTGGTGGTATTGGTAGTGGTGGTATTGGTGGTATTGGTGGTGGTGGCATTGGCGGTGGTGGTATTGTTGGTGGTGGTATTGGTGGTGCTGGTATTGGTGGCATTGGTGGTGGTGGTGGTATTGGTGGTGGTGGTATTGGTATTGGTATTGGTGGTGGTGGTATTGGTATTGGTGTTGGTATTGGTATTGTTGGTGGTGGTACTGGTATTGGTGGTGGTGGTATTGGTGGTGGTATTGGTATTGGTGGTGGTGGTACTGGTATTGGTGGTGGTATTGGTATTAGTGGTGGTGGTATTGGTGGTGGTGGTGGTATTGGTGGTGGTGGTGGTGGTATTGGTGGTGGGGTATTGGTGGTGGTATTGGTGGTGGTGGTATTGGTTAGGTGGTGGTATTGTTGGTGGTGGTATTGGTGGTGGCGGTATTGGTGGTGGTAGTATTGGTGATGGTGATGGTGGTATAGGTGGTGGTGTTGGTAGTGGTGGTATTAGTGGTGGTGGTGGTTTTGGTCCTAGTGTTGGTGGTGATGGTATTGGTGGTGGTGGAGGTGGTATTGGTGGTTTTGGTATTGGTGGTAGTGGTATTGGTGGTAGTGGTATTGGTGGTGGTGGTGGTATTGGCGGTGGTATTGGTGGTGGTGGTAGTGGCATTGGTGGTGTTGGTGGTGGTGTTGGTGGTGGTGGTATTGGTGGCTGTCGTATTGGTGGTGGTGGTGGTATTGGTCATGGTTGTGGGTATTGGCGGTGGTGGTGGTATTTGCGTTGGTGGTGGTGGTAGTAGTGGTATTGAAGGTGGTGGTATTGGTAGTGGTGGTGGTATTGGTGGAGATGGTGGTGGTATTGGTGATGGTGGTGGTATTGGTGGTAGTGGTATTGGTGGTGGTGGTATTGGTGGTTATATTTGTGGTGGTATTGGTGGTGGTATTGGTGGTGGTATTGGTGGTGGCGGTGGTATTATTGGTGGTATTGGTGGTGGTGGTATTGGTGGTGGTATTGGTGGTGTTGGTATTGGTGGTGGTGGTATTGGTGGTGGTATTGGTGGTGGCGGTATTGGTGGTGGCGGTATTGGTGGTGGTATTAGTGGTTGTATTGTTGGTGGTGGTGGTGGTGGTGGTATTGGTATTGCTGGTGGTGGTATTGGAGGTGGTGGTGGTATTGGTGGTGGTGGTATTGGTGGTGGTGGTTGTTTTGGTGGTGGTAGTATTAGTGGTGGTGGTATTGGTGGTGGTGGTATTGGTGGTGGCATTGGTATTGGTGGTAGTATGGGATTTGGTATTGGTGGTGGTGGTGGTGGTATTGGTGGTGGTATTATAGGTGGTGTTGGTATTGGTGGTGGTGGTATTGGTGGTGGCGGTATTGGTGGTGGTAGTATTGGTGATGGTGATGGTGGTATAGGTGGTGGTGTTGGTAGTGGTGGTATTAGTGGTGGTGGTGGTTTTGGTCCTGGTGTTGGTGGTGATGGTGATGGTATTGGTGGTGGTGGAGGTGGTATTGGTGGTTTTGGTATTGGTGGTAGTGGTATTGGTGGTAGTGGTATTGGTGGTGGTGGTGGTATTGGCGGTGGTATTGGTGGTGGTGGTAGTGGCATTGGTGGTGTTGGTGGTGGTGGTATTGGTGGCTGTCGTATTGGTGGTGGTGGTGGTATTGGTCATGGTTGTGGGTATTGGCGGTGGTGGTGGTATTTGCGGTGGTGGTGGTGGCAGTAGTGGTATTGAAGGTGGTGGTATTGGTAGTGGTGGTGGTATTGGTGGTGATGGTGGTGGTATTGGTGATGGTGGTGGTATTGGTGGTAGTGGTATTGGTGGTGGTGGTATTGGTGGTTATATTTGTGGTGGTATTGGTGGTGGTATTGGTGGTGGTATTGGTGGTGGTGGTGGTATTGGTGGTGGTGGTATTGGTGGTGGTATTGGTGGTGTTGGTATTGGTGGTGGTGGTATTGGTGGTGGCGGTATTGGTGGTGGCGGTATTGGTGGTGGTATTGGTGGTTGTATTGGTGGTGGTGGTATTGGTGGTGGTGTTGGTAGTGGTGGTATTGGTGGTGGTATTGGTGGTGGTGTTGGTGGTGATGATATTGGTGGTGATGGTGGTATTGGTGGTGGTATTGGTGGAATTGGTGGTAGTTTTATTGGTAGTAGTGGTATTATTGGTGGTGGTATTGGTGGTGGTGGTAGTGGTTTTGGTGGTGGTGGTGGTGTTGGTGGTGGTGGTATTGGTGGTATTGGTGGTGGTGGTGGTATTGGTGGTGGTGGTATTGGTGGTGGTATTGGTGGTGGTGGTATTGGTGGTGGTAGTATTAGTGGTGGTGGTGGTATTGGTGGTGGTGGTGGTGGTATTGGTGGTGGCATTGGTATTGGTGGTGGTATTGGTTTTGGTATGGGTGGTGGTATTGGTGGTGGTAGTGGTAGTATTGGTGGTGGTGGTATTGGTGGTGGTATTGGTGGTATTGGTATTGGTGGTGGTGGTATTGGTGGTGGTGGTATTGGTGGTGGGGGTATTGGTGGTGGTAGTATTGGTGATGGTGGTGGTGGTATAGGTGGTGGTGTTGGTAGTGGTGGTATTGGTGGTGGTGGTGGTTTTGGTAGTGGTGTTAGTGGTGATGGTATTGGTGGTGATGGTATTGGTGGTGGTGGAGATTGTGGTATTGATGATGGTGGTGGTATTGGTGGTGGTATTGGTGGTAGTGGTATAGGTGGTGGTGGTGGTATTGGTGGTGGTGGTATTGGTGGTGGTGGTATTGGTGGTGGTGGTAGTGGCATTGGTGGTGGTGGTTTTGGTGGTGGTGGTATTGTTGGTGGTGGTGGTGGTATTGGTGGTGTTGGTGGTGATGGTGGTGGTATTGGTGGTGGTGGTAGTATTGGTGGTGGTATTGGTGGTATTGGTGATTGTGGTATTGGTGGTATTGGTGGTGGTGGTATTGGTGGTTATATTTGTGGTGGTATTGGTGGTGGTGGTGGTATTATTAGTGGTATTGGTGGTGGTATTGGTGGTATTGGTATTGGTGGTGTTGGTATTGGTGGTGGTGGTATTGGTGGTGATGGTATTGGTGGTGGTGGTATTGGTGATGGCGGTATTGGTGGTGGTGGTATTGGTGGTTGTATTGGTGGTGGTGGTATTGGTGGTGGTGATGATATTGGTGGTGGTGTTGGTGGTGATGATATTGGTGGTGATGGTGGTGGTGGTATTGGTGGTGGTATTTTTGGAGGCATTGGTGGTGGTAGTGGTATTGGTAGTGGTATTGGTAGTAGTGGTATTGGTGGTTGTGGTATTGGTATTGGTGGTGGTATTGGTGGTGGTATTGGTGGTGGTGGTAGTGGTGTTTGTGGTGGTGTTGGTGGTATTGGTGGTTGTTGTATTGGTGGTGGTATCGGTCGTGGTTGTGGATATTGGTGGTGGTATTTGCAGTGGTCGTGGTATTGGTGGTGGTGGTAGTATTGATATTGGTGGTGGTGGTGTTGGTGGTGGTGGTATTGGTGGTGGTGGTATTGGTGGTGTTGATAGTGGTGGTATTGGTGGTGGTGGTATTGTTGGTGGTGGTGGTATTGGTGTTGGTGGTATTGGTGGTGGTGGTATTGGTGGTGATAGTGGTGGTGGTGGTATTGGTGGTGGTGGTATTATTGGTGGTATTGGTTGTGGTATTGGTGGTATTGGTATTGGTGGTGGTGGTCTTGGTGGTGGTGGTATTGGTGGTGGCGGTATTGGTGGTGGTAGTATTGGTGATGGTGATGGTGGTATAGGTGGTGGTGTTGGTAGTGGTGGTATTGGTGGTGGTGGTGGTTTTGGTCGTGGTGTTAGTGGTGATGGTATTGGTGGTGATGGTATTGGTGGTGGTGGAGGTTGTGGTATTGATGATGGTGGTGGTATTGGTGGTGGTATTGGTGGTGGTGGTGGTGGTGGTATTGGTGGTGGTGGTATTGGTGGTGGTGGTAGTGGCATTGGTGGTGTTGGTGGTATTGGTGGTTGTCGTATTGGTGGTGGTGGTGGTATTGGTCGTGGTTGTGGGTATTGGTGGTGGTGGTGGTATTGGTGATGGTATTTGCAGTGGTGGTGGTATTGTTGGTGGTGGTGGTGGTATTGGTGGTGTTGGTGGTGATGGTGGTGGTATTGGTGGTGGGGGTAGTATTGGTGGTGGTATTGGTGGCATTGGTGGTGGTGGTATTGGTGGTTATATTTGTGGTGGTATTGGTGGTGGTGGTGGTATTATTAGTGGTATTGGGGGTGGCGGTGGTGGTATTGGTGGTGGTTTTGGTGGTATTGGTATTGGTGGTGTTGGTATTGGTGGTTGTGGTATTGGTGGTGGTGGTATTGGTGGTGGCGGTATTGGTGGTGGTGGTATTGGTGGTTGTATTGGTGGTGGTGGTATTGGTGGTGGTGTTGGTAGTGGTGGTATTGGTGGTGGTGTTGGTGGTGATGATATTGGTGGTGGTGTTGGTGGTGATGATATTGGTGGTGATGGTGGTGGTGGTATTGGTGGTGGTATTTTTGGTGGCATTGGTGGTGGTATTGGTGGTAGTGGTATTGGTAGTAGTGGTATTGGTGGTGGTGGTATTGGTATTGGTGGTGGTATTGGTGGTGGTGGTAGTGGTGTTTGTGGTGGTGTTGGTGGTATTGGTGGTTGTTGTATTGGTGGTGGTATCGGTCGTGGTTGTGGATATTGGTGGTGGTATTTGCAGTGGTGGTGGTATTGGTGGTGGTGGTAGTATTGATATTGGTGGTGGTGGTGTTGGTGGTGGTGGTATTGGTGGTGGTGGTATTGGTGGTGTTGATAGTGGTGGTGGTGGTATTCTTGGTGGTGGTGGTATTGGTGTTGGTGGCATTGGTGGTGGTGGTATTGGTGGTGATATTGGTGGTGGTGGTTTTGGTGGTGGTGGTATTATTGGTGGTATTGGTGGTGGTATTGGTGGTATTGTTGGTGGTATTGGTGGTGGTGGTGGTATTGGTGGTGGTGGTGGTATTGCTGGTGGTGGTATTGATATTGCTGGTGGAGGTATTGGTGGTAGTGGTGGTATTGGTGGTGGTGGTATTGGTGGTGGTATTGGTGGTGGCATTGGTATTTGTGGTAGTATTGGTTTTGGTATTGGTGGTGGTATTGGTGTTGGTGGTATTTGTGGTGGTGGTATTGGTGGTGTTGGTATTGGTGGTGGTGGTATTGGTGGTGGCGGAATTGGTGATGGTGGTGGTATTGGTGGTGGTGTTGGTAGTGGTGGTATTGGTGGTGTTGGTGGTTTTGGTCATGGTGTTGGTGGTGATGGTATTGGTGGTGGTATTGGTGGTTGTGGAGGTGGTGGTATTAATGATGGTGGTGGTATTGGTGGTATTCGTGGTGGTATTGGTGGTGGTGGTGGTATTGGTGGTAGTGGTATTGGTGGTGGTGGTATTGGTGGTTATATTTGTGGTGGTATTGGTGGTGGTATTGGTGGTGGTATTGGTGGTGGTGGTGGTATTATTGGTGGTATTGGTGGTGGTGGTATTGGTGGTGGTATTGGTGGTGTTGGTATTGGTGGTGGTGGTATTGGTGGTGGTATTGGTGGTGGCGGTATTGGTGGTGATGGTGGTGGTATTGGTGGTGGTGGTGGTATTGGTGGTAGTGGTATTGGTGGTGGTGGTATTGGTAGTGGTGGTGGTATTGGTGGTGATGGTGGTGGTATTGGTGGTGGTGGTGGTATTGGTGGTAGTGGTATTGGTGGTGGTGGTATTGGTGGTTATATTTGTGGTGGTATTGGTGGTGGTATTGGTGGTGGTATTGGTGGTGGTGGTGGTATTATTGGTGGTATTGGTGGTGGTGGTATTGGTGGTGGTATTGGTGGTGTTGGTATTGGTGGTGGTGGTATTGGTGGTGGTGGTATTGGTGGTGGTATTGGTGGTGGCGGTATTGGTGGTGGCGGTATTGGTGGTGGTATTGGTGGTTGTATTGGTGGTGGCGGTATTGCTGGTGGTATTGGTGGTTGTATTGGTGGTGGTGGTATTGGTGGTGGTGTTGGTGGTGATGATATTGGTGGTGATGGTGGTACTGGTGGTGGGATTGGTGGGATTGGTGGTAGTTTTATTGGTAGTAGTGGTATTATTGGTGGTGGTATTGGTGGTGGTATTGGTGGTGGTGGTAGTGGTTTTGGTGGTGGTGTTGGTGGTGGTGGTATTGGTGGTATTGGTGGTGGTGGTGGTATTGGTGGTGGTGGTATTGGTGGTGGTATTGGTGGTGGTGGTATTGGTGGTGGTAGTATTAGTGGTGGTGGTGGTATTGGTGGTGGTGGTATTGGTGGTGGCATTGGTATTGGTGGTGGTGGTGGTGGTATTGGTGGTGGCATTGGTATTGGTGGTGGTATTGGTTTTGGTATGGGTGGTGGTATTGGTGGTGGTAGTGGTAGTATTGGTGGTGGTGGTATTGGTGGTGGTATTGGTGGTGGTGGTATTGGTGGTGATGGTATTGGTGGTGGGGGTATTGGTGGTGGTAGTATTGGTGATGGTGGTGGTGGTATAGGTGGTGGTGTTGGTAGTGGTGGTATTGGTGGTGGTGGTGGTTTTGGTCGTGGTGTTAGTGGTGATGGTATTGGTGGTGATGGTATTGGTGGTGGTGGAGATTGTGGTATTGATGATGGTGGTGGTATTGGTGGTGGTATTGGTGGTAGTGGTATAGGTGGTGATGGTGGTGGTGGTATTGGTAGTGGTGGTATTGGTGGTGGTGGTATTGGTAGTGGTGGTAGTGGCATTGGTGGTGTTGGTGGTGGTGGTATTGGTGGTTGTCGTATTGGTGGTGGTGGTGGTATTGGTCGTGGTTGTGGGTATTGGTGGTGGTGGTTGTATTGGTGATGGTATTTGCGGTGGTGGTGGTGGTAGTAGTGGTATTGGTGGTGGTGGTTTTGGTGGTGGTATTGTTGGTGGTAGTGGTGGTATTGGTGGTGTTGGTGGTGATGGTGGTGGTATTGGTGGTGGTGGTAGTATTGGTGGTGGTATTGGTGGTATTGGTGATGGTGGTATTGGTGGTGGTGGTATTGGTGGTTATATTTGTGGTGGTATTGGTGGTGGTGATGGTATTATTAGTGGTATTGGGGGTGGCGGTGGTGGTATTGGTGGTGGTATTGGTGGTATTGGTATTGGTGGTGTTGGTATTGGTGGTGGTGGTATTGGTGGTGATGGTATTGGTGGTGGTGGTATTGGTGGTGGCGGTATTGGTGGTGGTGGTATTGGTGGTTGTATTGGTGGTGGTGGTATTGGTGGTGGTGTTGGTAGTGGTGGTATTGGTGGTGGTGATGATATTGGTGGTGGTGTTGGTGGTGATGGTATTGGTGGTGATGGTGGTGGTGGTATTGGTGGTGGTATTTTTGGTGGCATTGGTGGTGGTATTGGTGGTAGTGGTATTGGTAGTAGTGGTATTGGTGGATGTGGTATTGGTGGTGGTATTGGTGGTGGTATTGGTGGTGGTGGTAGTGGTGTTTGTGTTGGTGTTGGTGGTATTGGTGGTTGTTGTATTGATGGTGGCATCGGTCGTGGCTGTGGATACTGGTGGTGGTATCTGCAGCGGTGGTGGTATTGGTGGTGGTGGTAGTATTGATATTGGTGGTGGTGGTGTTGGTGGTGGTGGTATTGCTGGTGGTGGTATTGGTGGTGTTGATAGTGGTGGTGGTATTGGTGGTGGTGGTATTGTTGGTGGTGGTGGTATTGGTGTTGGTGGTATTGGTGGTGGTGGTATTGGTGGTGATATTGGTGGTGGTGGTATTGGTGGTGGTGGTATTATTGGTGGTATTGGTGGTGGTATTGGTGGTATTGGTATTGGTGGTATTGGTGGTGGTGGTATTGGTGGTGGCGGTATTGGTGGTGGTAGTATTGGTGATGGTGGTGGTGGTATAGGTGGTGGTGTTGGTAGTGGTGGTATTGGTGGTGGTGGTGGTTTTGGTCTTGGTGTTAGTATTGATGGTGATGGTATTGGTGGTGGTGGAGGTTGTGGTATTGATGATGGTGGTGGTATTGGTGGTGGTATTGGTGGTAGTGGTATTGGTGGTGGTGGTGGTATTGGTGGTGGTGGTATTGGTGGTGGTGGTAGTGGCATTGGTGGTGTTGGTGGTATTGGTGGTTGTCGTATTGGTGGTGGTGGTGGTATTGGTCGTGGTTGTGGGTATTGGTGGTGGTGGTGGTATTGGTGATGGTATTTGCAGTGGTGGTGGTGGTAGTAGTGGTATTGGTGGTGGTGGTTTTGGTGGTGGTGGTATTGTTGGTGGTGGTGGTGGTATTGGTGGTGTTGGTGGTGAGGGTAGTATTGGTGGTGGTATTGGTGGCATTGGTGGTGGTGGTATTGGTGGTGGTGGTATTGGTGGTTATATTTGTGGTGGTATTGGTGGTGGTGGTGGTATTATTAGTGGTATTGGGGGTGGCGGTGGTGGTATTGGTGGTGGTATTGGTGGTATTGGTATTGGTGGTGTTGGTATTGGTGGTGGTGGTATTGGTGGTGGTGGTATTGGTGGTGGTGGTATTGGTGGTGGCGGTATTGGTGGTGGTGGTATTGGTGGTTGTATTGGTGGTGGTGGTATTGGTGGTGGTGTTGGTAGTGGTGGTATTGGTGGTGGTGTTGGTGGTGATTATATTGGTGGTGGTGTTGGTGGTGATGATATTGGTGGTGATGGTGGTGGTGGTATTGGTGGTGGTATTTTTGGTGGCATTGGTGGTGGTATTGGTGGTAGTGGTATTGGTAGTAGTGGTATTGGTGGTGGTGGTATTGGTGGTGGTATTGGTGGTGGTGGTAGTGGTGTTTGTGGTGGTGTTGGTGGTATTGGTGGTTGTTGTATTGGTGGTGGTATCGGTCGTGGTTGTGGATATTGGTGGTGGTATTTGCAGTGGTGGTGGTATTGGTGGTGGTGGTAGTATTGATATTGGTGGTGGTGGTGTTGGTGGTGGTGGTATTGGTGGTGGTGGTATTGGTGGTGTTGATAGTGGTGGTGGTATTGGTGGTGGTGGTATTTTGGGTGGTGGTGGTATTGGTGTTGGTGGCATTGGTGGTGGTGGTATTGGTGGTGATATTGGTGGTGGTGGTATTGGTGGTGGTGGCATTATTGGTGGTATTGGTGGTGGTATTGGTGGTATTGTTGGTGGTATTGGTGGTGGTGGTGGTATTGCTGGTGGTGGTGGTATTGCTGGTGGTGGTATTGATATTGCTGGTGGTGGTGGTAGTGGTGGTATTGGTGGTGGTGGTATTGGTGGTGGTATTGGTGGTGGTGGTATTGATGGTGGTAGTATTAGTGGTGGTGGTGGTATTGGTGGTGGCATTGGTATTTGTGGTAGTATTGGTTTTGGTATTGGTGGTGGTATTGGTGGTGGTGGTATTTGTGGTGGTGGTATTGGTGGTGTTGGTATTGGTGGTGGTGGTATTGGTGGTGGCGGAATTGGTGGTGGTATTATTGGCGGTGGTGGCGGTATTGGTGATGGTGGTGGTATTGGTGGTGGTGTTGGTAGTGGTGGTATTGGTGGTGTTGGTGGTTTTGGTCATGGTGTTGGTGGTGATGGTATTGGTGGTGGTATTGGTGGTTGTGGAGGTGGTGGTATTAATGATGGTGGTGGTATTGGTGGTATTGGTGGTGGTATTGGTGGTGGTGGTGATGGTATTGGTGGTGATGGTGGTATTGGTGGTAGTATTGGTGGTGGTGGTAGTGGCATTGGTGGTGTTGGTAGTGGTGTTGGTGATGGTGATGGTGGTATTGGTGGTTGTCGTATTAGTGGTGGTGATGGTATTGGTAGTGGTTGTGGGTATTGGCGGTTGGTGGGGGTATTGGTGGTGGTATTTGCGGTGGTGGTGGTATTGGTGGTGGTGGTATTGGTGGTGGTGGTATTGGTGGTGGTGTTGATGTTAATAAAACAGGCTTTTGAAAACAACCCATCAAGTGACTTTAGTACAGATGACATGTAACACAGATGTGCTGTTGTCACCTTCAGCCCATCAGCACAGGATTATGTGCTACCTGGAATTCACATGACTTAATTCGCTAATCATTTCTAAATCCATTTTACTTGGGGGGTTGCAACAGAGACGAGATAATGCCGGGTTAAAGTGATTCAAAGCGGGCAGCTTGTTATGGGGGCGGCCGTGCTGCCTAAAAAACACAAGCAGTTTCAGCTGAAGCAGCGCATGTCCAGCCTGCAGTGAGAGAAACTCAATAAAGTAAATAGTGCTTACAGACTAAATAACAGGTCCTGTGTAACAACTGAAGTAAAAGGGCCAGTTGCCATGGGAGAGTACAAATGAAGACAAGGCTGTACTAAGGAGGGACTAACAAGCCTGTTAACGAATCCGAAGGCAGCATTTACGAAAGACAATGAAACAAGCCAATGAAAAATATGGGAGGAGAGTGGGCGCAGCTTCTCTCCCATACTCTACTACAGCAGTCTTGCAGAGCAAGCAGCGCATGCGCGTTGCTGCTAGGCTCGACCTAAAAAGGGGAGTTGGGATGACCCAGCAAATTATCAATCGATAGCCCTACTTGATGTAGATGCTAAATATTTTGCTTCAGTAATCTTCCAAGACCTGCAAGATTGGACCTTGCAGGCAAGTATTATCCCATGGTTTCAAGCTGGATTTCATAAAAATGCAGGGACTACCAACAAAATAAAGTATACATCAACAAAGGGCTAAAGTAGGGATGTGGCTTACCACCTACTCTTTTCAAAATATTTACTACTGATAATGAAACTCAAAATCATATCTTCTAAGACCTAATAACCAAACTTTATATATTCGGTAATACACTGACTACACAGTATAGTTGGATTTTTTGTCCACTGGGCTGCAATCCGCACTCAATAATCTTACTGTGACATCAACAGGCTAGAAATTAACCCAGAAAGTACTAAAATCATTACTTTCACAAGGACACGGAAGCGGCATCCCTGGTCATGGAAATTAGGAGATCATACCATTAATTAAACTAACTTCTATAAATATCTCAGCATCAAATTTTAGTACTAGAGAGTCTCAAGTGATGGCAACCCTGCAAAAAGGGTGGCAGTGATATCGGTAGGCTTAAGTAAAGCTGCATCCACCCTTACAGGCCCCTCATTATTGCCGCTATTGCAAGGTATATGAGCTATATTTTTGCCCTCGCTGGTATATAGATTGGTAGTCTTTCCTGATACATTTGGGTGGTGGTTAAATCAGCAACAATCCATGCGCTTCCATCAAATATTTCGGCTCCATAACTCCGCTAGGGAATGTCAGATTTGGCTAGAATTTGGCCTTATAGACCAAATATTGTCACAGAGGGCCAATTTACTGAAATTGTGGTTCAAAGTAAAGAAAGCTGAAGCTCGAAGATTTAAATTTCATCTGGGCCAAAGAATGTTCAATCTGTCTTCATCACCTTGGAAAGCTGTTATTTGGAAGACTTTTATATATCTACAAATGACCTTCCCTTGGGCTTCAAACATTTCATATGACTCATTCAAATATTTTCTATGGAGGACCATCACAAGCCAGTCAGCAAAAAAGGATATTCTTGCATTCCAAGTTAAGTCTCACAACTGGTCTGTAACTGCAGTTTATAGTGAACTGAACCCTCAACTCTACCAGACACTTCCCTTGTCAAAACCCTATAAAGTAACATTACCCGAAGGAAACACTGACCCACGTTCTGGGCACCTGTCCCAGTTTTGAGTGAAAAAGGCAATTCTGGCTAAAGCCAAATATTTCGAGAATTGAATGTTCGTCTATGTCAAGAGGTATTGAACACTATGTTCAAGGTAGTGACTACGATCTAACCACGTGATTTGTGAAGTTTATGGATAGAGGGGCAGCAAGAACTGCTGCCCTGACAAAATCCAGGATCTCCTCAGGTGCAGTACATTTAACTTTTCCCAGCACATTCTTGGCATTTGCACTTTTGGATCTCAAAGCCTTTTATCCTTTTTAGTCTAAAGATTTGTTATATGCTTTTTACTGTGATATATGGAAAGCACAGGTTTTATTAATACTTTGAATGGTTTTAATTAACTATCAAATAAAAATATTTATTTATCTGTGGAAGAATCGCAATCCAGCACACCCCAAAAACAGGCTTTGGTGTCTTTTTTTATAGAAATAGCACATGCGAAGGCCTGGATTGGGCGATGGGCATTATGAAAGCACAGGGCAGCTAGAGGTCAGCTGCAGAGGATGAGTGTGTGGGCCTTGAGGGGTCTCAGCCCCTTCAACCATACCCATTCACCACCCAAAAGCAAGAAGACCAGGAAGGGGGCAGAACCTGGGGAAGTATCCAAGAACAAGGGGGGTGCTAAGGTGTCAACAATGTTCTCGATTCGGGTGATGCAGCGTATGTACAAAAGCTTGCCTGTGAGCAATCGAACAATCTACCCCTCCAACAGAAACTACAAGCCAAGACAGCCAGACCAGCTGAGTAAGTTGATGGAGGCAACGATGGGCATCATTGTGTATTTTAGGACTTTTATGGAGCAAGCTAGGCAAGATCATCAGTCTGCAAGGGCATCACCTAGGGTGGTAGACGTCACACAGGTAGGATGGGTATGGGATCATGCAGGTGAAGAAAAGCATTCCTGCAGTCAGCGTTCTTACCCCACATTCACAAACAACAGTCGATAGAGCTTTGGCGACAGGTGCCCAAACCACACTGAAGCCAAGCCAGCTGCTTGACTCTTCCCTGCCCAGCACGGTCTTGAACGACACTGCATCTAGTGCATCCAGCCAGTCAGCTATTCTTATCATTCCTGTCCCCAATCCGGCCACATCCACTCTGCCCATAGAGTCAATTGCTTTAGCCGGTACCTTGACTCCCATACCTGACTGTCCCCTGGCAGAGGCTGCACTAGGACACAGTATCATAGTCACAAAAGTATTTCCCACTGACCGGAGTCCGGTTCCAAAGAGAGATGATTGCAAAGCAAAAAGCCCACACTTGATAACCATTGCCCCTTAAGCATCAGGCTACGGGTGAAGAGCGCATTTGGCACTACAAGTTTATTGACATACTTATACTTCTCATAGTAAGGATGGCTCAGACACGGGCCACAGGAGCCTAGGAGGCTGATAGGGAAGGTAGACGTCAGGCTTGGCCAGAGAGAACAATAGAAAATTGTCTGGAAGCATTCTCCATCCTGTCAGCAGTAACTATGGAAAAAGAAGTACTCTTCTAGTACTTCAGGACCATACATAATGAGGCTATCAAAACAGGGGGTTTGGGTTGGTTCCACTATGATAAGGAATTCTGCATGAAGATTGTCATGTGCCCAGAATTTGGGTGGGATTAGAAGGAGGTCCAGAGGTGGATGGAGTACATGGGCAAATTCATCTGTCTGTAGAAGGACTACTCTAACAAAGCAGGAAGGCACAACAACTCAGTCCCTGTCACTAAAGTGCAACTTCAAGCAGCCCTTTTGGGGACCCCAGTGGGGGCTGAGCCAAAAAGGCCCTTTCAAACAAACAACCCATGACACCTACAGGCTATTCATCACAAGCGCCTGTTCCTGGGGAAGGTATGTAAGTTAACCCACAACTGGGAAAAGTGCGGTGCCTTGCATCCAGCCACAGCATGCAGAGGAGCACAGAAAGATCAACCTGATGCCTGAGCAACCAATACAAAGGTGGACGGCGCACAAGAGCTTAGCTCCCCCAAACTCCCTGTGCAAGATTATCACCATTCTGTCAGCCCAAAGGTTCCTCACCATCATACTGGGTGCTCGTTTCAGCGCGCTAAATAGTTATCCAAACCAAAAAGAAGATAACTTATTGTCGACAGGTGTTTTTAGAAGGTTTCACCATCCCTTCCACCACGCAAGAGGATGCAGGGTGATGCAAAACCTAGAATGAGATTTACCAAACCACGCAAGGTCACCTTATGTGGCCCTGCTTGGCAAATCTGGAATAATGCAAGCAGCGCAAGTCGCTGCCTTGCATTACTCTGCCCCAGGGAAAAGCTCCATTGGGTGGAGTCTGGTGTTCCCACGCATCCACCAATGGATTTTGGTGCATTTCCAGATTTAACATGAGTGGTAGACCTAGGAATGCGTTAAAATGCTATGCCTTCCCAGGGGAGGCGTAAAAAGGAGAAATATATTTATTTCTCCTCGTTTGTTCCTCTTTCTGTGTGTGCTGCAGAATGCAGAAAGAGGAAAAAGACTCAGAGGATTGTTTTTGTGCAGAAAGATGTCCATTCTTGCACAAAAACAATTGTGGCTGCAACGCAGGCACCTTTGCACCATGGTGCAAGCGTGCTTGCCTTGATGCTAAGCAGCAGATACTGCACCAGTGCAAGGAGGGAACAGGAATGCATCATATAATGTTAAATATGGTGCACTCCTGTCTATTCCCTGTCATGCAATGCAGCGCAGCAAGGTGCCTTTGATAACTCTGGCCCCAAGTCTCCTTTCCCCCTCCGATCTGTCCATCCTAAAAGCTTTCACCTCCTGTGATTCCTATGGACAGGTAGTTACTACTTCGAAAAAATGCATGCCCATGGGCTGGTCAGTGTTGTGCACCTATTTTGAAACATTCATCATGTTCTTGGAATGAGCAGTCTCCAGGGCGCATCAAAAGAGGTGGTGACTCACTATCTCGATGATTTGCTATTTTGATTGGACATGGTGCAGGGGATCTTCAGACTGCTGGAAGAAAAAGGTGATGGTCTTCTTGTCAGATATTGACAGTCCTGGCCAGAAAGACTGCACTATTAGGAGCTATTCAAAGCCTACTAGGCAAACTCAATTTTGCAGCTTTAATCACCCCAGCAGGGATGGTTTTTGCAAGAAGGTTGCTAGAAGGTTGGCCCGGGCAACATTCAGGGTGTCCGTTAAACACCAGCTTGTGAGATTTAGCGGGCTGTGGGAAAACCTCTGTATGTGGGGTCAGTTCCTGGGGAAATTCAATGGCTCTGTGACTTAGAGAGCACCATGAGTATCCAGCCCAAGCTTTCTCTATTCACAGATGCATCAGGGAGAGAGGGTTTCAGCGTGATTTTGGGCAATGAATGCTGTGCACAAAAGTGGCCCAACTCATGGCACACAAGGAAGGTTACAGCTAACATCACGGTGAAAGAACTGTTGCCCATAGTGGCTGCCTTCCACTTGTGGTTCTTCACTGTATCCAACAAAAGAATGATTCTCTGCCCTGACACATGGCAATGGTGCAGTGTTGCAAAGTCCTTCTTGTGCCCTGGGCACCCCCCATTATTTGCTGACAGGTACTGGTGATAACTGACTCTGACTTCCCCGGGCTCTTTATAACCAGGCCCAGGGCCAGTGCTATGCTGAAAAGACACTTAGAATACAGTGAAAACACCTACATACACTAGGGTACACTATGGGCTAGGGTACCCCTATGATTGGCATGACCTCCCCTACAAGGCCCTAATATATAATAGGGCAGGGGGATCAAAACTACATTTAAGTCCCTAGTATATAATAGGGCATGGCAGTTTAGAGGCCAGCAGCCCATTCTCCACCTGCATGTATGTTCACTGCTGAGGCCTGAGGTCTGTTTAAAAGTAGCCTTGTGTTGCAGGACTGCTTTTAAAATGCAAATTGTTCCTAAACTTGACTTTGGTGTTTGGGGCACTTAAAAATGTATAAACTACAATGTTCTGGTATATTAGGTACCCCCTGGGTCTCCCCTAGGTGTCCCAGTGGTGGTGGGAGGTGCGGGGGGTCAGGTATTTATAAGGAGGACTCATAAGTTTTATATGCCTTGGGTTTAGTGAAATTGCACATTTCACTCCCCACATTGTAGTATAGTGCTTCCCAAAATCGACGTTTGTGCTAGGAGCACTGTGGAGTGAGTATCTGCAATATTTTTACACATTCAGGACCCTTAAAGTCTCCCCTATGTATCCCAGGGGTCCCGGGTCCTGTAGAGATAGTCAGGGTCCTTATAAAAAATGTTTTATAAGCCCTGAGGTTGTAAAAATTGCTCAAGTCATTTTCCCCATTACAAATCCCCAGCCACATAGGTTAACATGGCAAGAAGTTATTAAAGAATAACTAACATGTAGGATGTCATAAAAATATAATTCAAGGACTTCCTAGAATGGTATTGATAAATCCAACAATATGCTATTATTGAATGTATCCTAAAATGTACAGAGAAACCGTTATAAGACTTTCTTGTCTGTAAGCCAAAATTCAGCCTTCCAGTGGTCTGTCCTTATTGGTCAGAGTTAAATGGGTTAGCCAGGCTGCTTTGATGAGGTGGTAAGTAGCCCCTGGGGTTAGAGAGCCATTCTGGGAGGGCAGGGTTCTGCTGCATAGGAATGTCAGAGCAGGGGGAGGGATTGTAAACAATAATCTTCCATAGGAGGAGGAGACAGGCAGGAGAAGCCAGTTTCATTTACACCCCTACTCTTTGAACCCAGCCAGATGGCAGGATCAAGGAAGGAATGAGCAGATGCAAGGGGGAGGGGCAATAGGCAGATGAACTATCCTGAAGGTTTGCTTAGCCAGCTCTTGTCTCTCTGCTGGAAAATCAGCCATGTTGAATTTTGGAGAAATGGTGCTCTCTGGGACACTATAGTGTCACACTTTGGAGGATATGGCCATACTCTGGGGTTTTGCCCTGCACCTCATGGACAGGAGTGCCCTCCTGCTTGACCCAGAGAACTTGGAATAAGTATCTGAGAGGGGCATAGCCTCTCAGATCTGTTGCTTGAAACTGAAGAAAGAAGAAGAGTCCATGCTGGAAGTTTGATTTGCACCAGCCAGGTCCTGCACTCTGACTGACTGCACCTGCTGCACAATCTGGAACTACAGCCCTGTGGATCAAACCTGCTTCAAAAGGACTAAAGAGTGTACTCCGTGCAAGCTTCAGGTTAACAGAGCTCATCTGGACCATCACCACCAAGAATACCCAGCCTGGAGTACTACCAGTGGATTTGTTAGGGTTTTGTGCAAGTGGATTGTGGGAATTGAAGTCCCAAAATTCAAGGACCATCTTGGAGGTTCCAGATGCCTAGAGCAAGTATTGGACATGTTGGGACCCTCAAAGGAACTTCAGGAAGAAGTTTCAGAAGTTTGGAGAAGTTTGGAGCAACTTTGGAAAAAAGCTCCAAAAGTGGACCGACTTGACCTGACCAGCCAAGCCGGCAACCCTCAACTGTGAGCCGGCCTGCCGTCCAGGTTCGTCCACTGAAAAGCTCTGGAGGCCGGACTTCCAAAGCTTGACCGGGAGTTGGCTGTAATCCAAGCCTGCAAACCCTCACCGAATCCAGACTGGTGAAGAGCATCGAGAGAGCCACAAGAAAAAGCTCCGTAAAAATGTCTAAGTCCGAACGTAGAAAAGGTGACCGGGACCGACCGCGAGAGTCAAGCCTCCCACCTTCAACTGCGAGGCGGCCTGGATTTCTGGTTCATCCCGCTGGAAAGCTCCGCAGGTCGGAATTCCACAAGGTTGACCGGGAGCCCGTCGCAAGGCAAGCCGGCAAACCCTCACCGAATCCGGACTGGCTGAGAGCTTCTAGGGACCCCGGGAAGAAAAGCTCCAGAAAAGTTTCTAAGTCACAAGGTAAAACCTTTGACCAAGACCTACCGCGAAGGGTAGCCACGCACGGCTTCATCGTGGTTGGCCTGAAACTTTGACTTTGTCCCGTTCTAACGTTACCAGATTTGCCAATAGGCGCTATAGGTTTCTATGTGCTACATAGTACTAAATCTAAAAAAAAATCATATCTCCGGTTCCCTACATTGTAATTATTTTAGTTTTGGTGTCATTTTAAGGATAAAAATGTTTCCTGTTTTTATAAATTGGTGTTGGATTTTTATTGTGTGTTGTTTCTTAGTTATATCCTGAATTGGTGTTTTTAAAAGCTTTACATACCTGTTTTTGAAGTTAAGCCTGCCTGCTCGCAGCCAAGCTACCAAGGGTTGAGCATGGGAATAATTTTGTAAGCCTATATTGTGTTAGTGGTCTTATTGCCAGTGTTATATATATATTTACCACTACTAATAACCCACTTTCCAACATGCAGGCAATAAATTCCCAATCAGCAACCTATCCCTGGGTCCTTAGGCTCTTGAGGGAGCTGGTGAGCGTGTGTTTGTATAGGAATGTGGAGTGCAGGGCTCACCATATGGAGGGCGTAAAGAATAGTGGGGTTGTTGCATTATCTCATTTTCAGTGGCAATGTTTCCAGACAGCATGCCCTCAGACAAGCCTTCAGATGACAACTTTCTGACCCCAGTGATTGGCATCTTCTGCAGTAGGCCCTGCGCTTGTGAACCTAAGGGAACTATCACATGCCCCAGGGACACATGAGTGGTACAAGAGCTGTGCCAACACCTTCCTTCGAGCAATCAGTAACAGTGGGGCTGTTTCCTTGGAAGCAAGGGTGCAGGACTTTATATCATGGGTGAGGAAAGAAGGAAGGAGCCGCGCATGGGTTTCATGACACCTTTCAGCGTTGAGCCACCACTCAAAGCTGCAGGGTTTTCCAGACCCCACCTGTGCATTCCCCATCAGAGCAGCCCTCAAAGGTTGGGCCTGGTCAGAAACGAAGGAACCTGATACTAAGGCATCTGTTGAGATACACAAATTGAAGGACATGCCAAGCACTGTTAATGCTGTGACCTGTTCCAGCTATGAAGCAGCAGTGTTTTCAGCAGCCTTCACACTGACCTTCCCTGGGGCACTGAGGAGTGGGGAATTGATGGCCAGCTCCAAAGGTGACACTAGCTTCTGGGCGCTGTTCAGAGACATTGCGGTCATAAGGGCAGGGGACCTGGAGTTAAGGATCCAAAAATCCAAGACAGATCAGAGATGAGGTAGACAGGATTATTTCCCTTCAGCCACTATGGGAACCCGCCTATTGTCTCATAGAACTTGTGGAGGCATACCTGAAACTCCAGCTACAGGGGAGGTTTACCTGCTTTGTCATGCGGATAGTATTTTCCTCTCTCTGCACCAGTTTAGTCAAGTTATGGGGCCTGTCTGAGACTATCTGGACACACAGAGATTTGGTACTCCATTTATTCTTTTAGACCTGGGGCAGCAACCTCTACATTCAAAGCTGACCTCATTGCAGATTGTATCAAGAAGTTAGGCAGGTGGGAATCTGACGGCTGTAAATTGTATATCAGCACCCTGAGACTAGGGCTGTTTTAAAGGATGTGGTGGGGCCATCATACTCAATGTGTTCACTGATGAAACCACATCCTAGTTTCTGTTATATGCGATTTACAATGATGCAGAAAAATATTCCTTTTACTTGAATTAAAAACAAAAAAGATGTGGAAAAGAGTGCTTGTACACCTTTGCCCATTGGCGATGAAGGTTTTGGTGTGGTTGGCATGCACCATGTGGTTGTCTGTGATATTAAGCAGGTGATTAAATCTTCTTTCCCTTGTCCTTTATTTCCTGCCAGTGGTCAGAGTTTGGCTCATAGGTCATTCCTTCGTTGCAAGGGCAGCACAGATGGCAAAGATGAGGAATTGGGTGCAGAGTTTCTTGAGCACCCGTATAACATGGATGGAGTTCCCATGCATGTGCTGGGCAGACCTGTTAACCATACAACCCCAGAGGCTTTACTAAGAAGGCAGGCACCCTCACATTGTAAGATCCACAATAGGAGGGGGGGACAACCTAACCTCCGTACGGAGCAAACTGTGCTTATGGCCATGAAGGAGACAATGGTTGACATCAGTAGATGCATGGAGACTTGTGAACTGATATGGTCCAAGATCATCCCGCGCCAGGGTTGGCATGGGGACAGGTCAGGAGCAGCAATTGAAATGTCCAGCAGACATGTGAATAACTTCATACAAAAGTTTACTGTGCAAAGAAAATTTGTTTCATAAGGCACGGTCTGATTAATTCTCAAGCAAAAGGGTATTTCTAAGATGATGGGGTACACTTGTCTGATGTGGGTACAGACATATTTCTCTTACACATGCAAGAGAACCTGAAAGCTGCTGGTTGCAAGTTGTTTGGAGAAGCATACAGGAAAAGGCAATGGGGGTACACTAAACTAATGGTGGCCGCCTTCTTGGCTTGGCAGAGTTACGGGGCGATCCAAAGGAGTTTGGTGGCAAGAAGCAATCACCTGAGCAAGCCCCCAAAGAGTCCTTTTCAACCAGGACCACAGGTTGAAAACAAAAGGGCCCTGTTAGTCCTAAGAGCAGTTGTAAACCTAAGCAACAGGAGGCTGGCATGTTAATGTTCTGCCTCTGCACAGGAGTTCGTATTGGTCCAGAGTTAAGGTGATCCCACTCAGAGGGTCTAAGCACCTGATCTATTATAAGTCCAATGCTCATTGGCTAATCAGGCGGACGGACAGCTTAGGTACTAACACTGCTGACGTTCGTTGGATCTCCCAGAAGATAACCCATAACTGTGCCTTCATGGGCTATACAGGACATTTTGAAAGATCATCCTGTCCCCTATACTCTAAAAATGGCCCTCAGTCTTTACCTCTGTACACCTGACTCTACCCAATCAGAATTACAAGCGCAGTAGTCCATTGAGACTTCTGACACTTATGTTTCAAAGTATATCTCCTGTGAATGCCACAACTGCCAATTGACTTTCCTCATTCTTATAGACCTATCTACTCCATTCGACACAATTGGTCATTGATCCCTGATTGCAACACTTCAGAAAATTTAGAGTCTTGGAAGAAGGACATGATAGTTTGCCATCCTTTCTCTTGCATTTACCTTTCTACGTCTACTGTCTATAGGCATTCCTAAAGCTTAGTCTTAGGATCTCTTCTTATTAATTTATGCGCATCTCTCTGTGACTCCTCTCTCCAGTTTTCCTCACATCTGTATACCAATGATAGTCATATATATTTTTTTCTTTTTAACTTTTTTCTCTCCCTCTTATGCCTAGAGTCACTGAATGTCTAATGAAAATCTTACATTAGTTGGTGCTCATGTCACTCATGTTGAACTCTCTCAAAACATGGATTATACATTTTAAAACATACAAAATGCCAGCCTCTTTACTTGGAATTATATACTTCTGGCTTGAAGCATTGATCTATAGAAAACACAAAATGTACTCACAATTCATTAACATCTCCCTTTCATATCGCCAACATATTTTTCAACATGCTTTCCATGAGAAGAATTGAATGCAATGTATTTATTGATAAAGTTCAAGTGATGCCTTGGGTAAGGTCATCAGTTTCACCATGTCGAGCTTTTGTGACCTCTGCAGATACTTCTAGTTCTCCAATACTTGCTGTCCATGAAGCTCTGAGCCCCCTACATACTTCAAAATGTAGGTTGCAAATACAATCTATGGCACTTACTCAACAAACTTCTAAACAGTAACTAGATACACCTACTTGCAGTAGCGTAGCCAGTGTGTCACAAGCCCTAGTGCAAGCAAGGGAAGGAGTCCCTTGGCTGCTGTTTGAATTATAAAATAGAACAAAAAGCAAGGTTAACTAGGTGTGAGGAAAGGGCTTTTTTGCAGGGTCACTCTTATTCTTTACCCTTTTTTTGGCTATTGGACACTGGTGTAATGACTCTCTGATGCACTGGACCCTGCTGGCCTTGCCTCAGTGCATGTACTCTGAACCTTAAAAGTGTATGTTTAATTGGCTTATACCGAATTGACATAGGTGAACTTACTTATAACCCCTAGTATATGGTATTTGGGGTACCCAGGGCCTGTAAGTTAAAGTGCTGCTCGTGGACTGCAGCACCCGTTGTGCCACCACAAGTGTAACAAAGCAAAGCATGACTCCCAGCTGGCTGAGCAGTTTTCAAACTGCTAACTTGACTTTGCCATTTAAGCTAATGACAAAGTGTAGAGCATCTCTCTCTCTCTCTCTCTCTCTCTCTATATTCTATATTACCTACTGGCGGTCGCCAGTAGGTAGTTATAGTTCGGACCTTGTTTCTATTCAAAAAGCGTTTTTTCTTTTCCCAATAACTTTGGCGCCGGTTGACGAATCATTCAAAACTAGTGGGGCGCTCCGGTCAGCTCCTGTTTTGAAAGTTTCGGGGTGAGTCGGCAAGCGGGGGCCGAGAAAAAAGGGGGGTCCCAAAACGTGTTTTCTCCATGTTAATTCCCATAGGAAACTTTAGACACGGCTACAGCCCGAACTGCTGAACGGAATTGCACCAAATTTGGCAAAATGGTAGCCCTTGTTTCAGAAAGAACTCTTTTGTTAAATGGTGTAAATCCGTTCAGTAGTTCCTGAGAAATTTTAAAAAAGAGGTCAAAAAATGCATTTCCCATAGGAAATTTTAGACACGGCTACAGCTGGAACTGCCGAACGGAATTACACCAAATTTGGCACAAAGGTAGCCCTTGTTTCAGAAAGAACTCTTTTTCTTAAATGGTGTAAATCTGTTCAGTAGTTGCTGAGAAAATCAAAAATAAAGGTTTCGATATTTAGAGGCGCGGTGGATCCGCGCACCCTCCCGATCATGAGCTTCATTCTAATTGGCTGTCAACACTCCAAACCAGGAAGTGTTGGCAGCCATCTTGTGCCTCGGTAACCGAGGCACAAGAAAACAGAAAAACAAAAGGTGAAAAATAACAAAAGGGTGCAGCGTAGAAACACCCTGACCCCTAGGCCTGCTCAGGGGTCCCACAAGGACCCCCAGGGCCCAAAAAAGCATTTTTTTAAAATCGGCCGAATTCGCGCTGGGTGCGCGAATCCGGCCAAAAAAAACAATTATTTAGCCCCCGGGTGGGCCAAGTCCCGGGGGCATGGGGAAATTTAATTGCGGGGGCCCAGGGGGACCCCCGCAGCCCCGGGGACCGCCACCCCCGGGGCTTTTGTTAAATATTTGCGGGGGCACAGGGCCCCCCGCAGCCCCAGGGACCGCCACCCCCCGGGGCTTGTTTTTTTAATATTGGGCGGGACTCCAAGCCCCCCCAAGCCCCGGGGACCGCCACCCCCGGGGCTTTTATCAAATATTTGCGGGGGCACAAGGCCCACCCGCAGCCCCGGGAACCGCCACCCCCGGGGCTTGTTTTTAACTAAAGTAATAAACGTGTGTGGGGGGGCTCGAGCCCCCCACACGCCACGGGGAACACCACCTCCCCGGGGCTCTAAAATGCTAATTTGGGGGTCCATTACGGACCCCCGAGGACCACCACCTCCCCGGGGCTGTGCATGTGATGGGAGGGGGGCTGCGCGGCCCCCCTCCTGGAGCCTGTGATGGCCCTGGGGACCGCCACCCCCCAGGGCCGGCTCCTTCAGTGTCCCAGGGTGCCCACCCCGGGACACTGCTGTTTGCTATGACAGGGCGGGAGCCTCGCGGCTCCCGCCCAGTCATAGCAAACACTGGTTTGGATTTTGGAAGAGAGAGCAGGAAACCTGCTCTCTCTTCCATAATTCAAACCAGATTGCTTTTCCACACGGGGAGCTGCATGTCAGCAGCTCCCCATGTGGAAAAGCAATGCCGGCTTCCGCAGGACGCGGGGAGCTGGCAGGGACTGTGGGGGCATTGGGGCTCCCCCCACGGTCCCCAACGAGAGGCCAGGCCCCGGGGGATGGGGTCCCCGGGGCCAGAAGTGGCCAGGGAGGGGGCCACGCGGCCCCCCTCCCCCATAATAAAATTAATTTAAAAAAACAAAAAACGCAAAGGCAGGCCCCGGGGAATGGGGTCCCCGGGGCCATAAATGGCCTGAGGAGGGGGACCACGCAGCCCCCTCCAAATAAATAAATAAAAAATAAAACACTGGCCAAGCCCCGGGGATGGGGTCCCCGGGGCCGAATATGGCTCGGGAGGGGGCCACGCGGCCCCCTTCCATTTTTAAAAAAATAGAGGCCAGGCCCTGGGGGATGGGGTCCCCAGGGCCCATAAAATATGAAAGAAAAGGGTGCCCCACAGCCCCCCTTCTTAAAAAAATAATTTTTTAAAAAAGCCAGCATCGCGCCGGAGGCCCCGCCCCCTCCCAGCAACACTCTGCAAACGCGCCTGTGGCGCATTTTAAGTTGGGGAATGAATTCCCTTCAATACTGGGGGTCCCTGGGGCTAACTAGCCCACCAGGCATCTCCAGTAGGCGCCACAGGGCTGCGTTGCAGAGAGGTGGTCCAGGCCACACCCCTTTTTACACCTCTCTGCAACGCAGCTCTGTGGCGCTTACTGGAGGTACCTCGTGGGCTAGTTGGACCCCAGGGACCCTCAGGATTCAAGGGGACTTAATCTCCCAACTTAAAATGGCCACAGGGCGTGTTTGCACACATGTCACCTCAGGCCCCCACCTCCCTTCACCACTGTGCAAACGCGCCCCGTGGCGCGTTTTAAGAGGTAGTTTTAATCCCCCTGCCCTATTATGTACTAGGGCCTTACAGAGGAGGTCTTGCTAATCACATGGGTACCCCAACGCATAGTGTTCCCTAGTGTATGTAGGTGTTTTCATTGTATTCTAAGTGTCTTTTAGCATAGCACTGGCTCTAGGCCTAGTTACTCAGAGTCAGTTACCACCAGTACCCGTCTGAAAAAGTTGTGGGCACAGGATGATTTTGCAACAAGGCCTCTTTCTGCTCCTCTGTTGGTTCTTTCTGCACATGTCTTGCTTCTTCCTGCACTTTTCTTCATCTTTGTGGACTTCTGTTGCTTCTTTCTGCATTTCTTTTGCTTCTTTCTGTGCGTTTTTTCTTCTTTCTTCACATGTCCTACCTCTGTAGGCATAGTTAGAAACTAGCATTTAAAAAACCTTTGAAATTCACTTAAAAAACCACAGGTTTCAGGCACGTTATAGTTAGAAATTAGCATTTAAAAACCTTTGAAATTCACTGAAAAAACCATAGGTTTCAGGCACGTTATAGTTAGAAATTAGCATTTAAAAAACCTTAGAAATTCACTGAAAAAACCATAGGTTTTAGGGACAGTTATAGTTAGTTGGACATTTCACTCGTACAAAACCAGAGAAATTCCCCCGTTATAGTTAGTTCAGCTAACTATAACTCGTGCCCCTGCAATGCACTGCTGATGACGTCACATATTACATCACTCATGACATGGTCAGTGACATCACTGATGGCATCACTGATGACATCTCAAATGACATCACTGATGACATCACTGATGACATCATCCATGTGATAATTTGATGTATCTTCTCACACCCTAATATAACCTTTGATACACCCACTCTAAATTACAGACTGCCATTCTCAAAACCATAGACACTCCTACACCAATAACTACATACCCACTCACTGATTCTTAGGTCTACACACACATCCACTCACTCACCCGTACAGTCACTCATACTGACGGTCACTCAGTACAGGACTATCATATGCACTCATACACCTATATAGACACTCACACACCGCCACTCATCCATAGAGGTACTCACACACCTAGTCAGTCATGCAAATAATTAATCACACTGCCATTTACTCACCTATACAGTTATACACACACCAGCTCACTTACTCATACAAATACTAGCACATTCTTATGCTCTTATACAATCACTGATACAAGCACACACTCATCCATACAGCCACTCTCACAATCACACACTCTCACTTATAGCCATTTATATACTCCAACACACATATATACTGCCTTTCACATATGTAGTTACTCACACATGTACCACTGAGATATACATTCACTCACTAACACACCCATACACACACTCACCCACCCATACAGTCCATCACAGATGCACTCTTGAAACCATGCACCCAGTGAATCACCCACTCACACATCTATGCACAGAGTCACACACACCCCACCCACACAAACACTCAGGCACCCATACAGATACTCAGACAACCAATCAATAACCCATATAGACACTCATATAGCTATTCACAAACCCATGCCGCCACTTACACACCAACAGACAGACGGATACAGACATTCACACAGTTTAGTCACTAACACATGCATTCAGTAAGATACGTTTAATCACTCACTTATAGAGTCAGTCACGCACCTACTAAATCATCCATTCAGACACTTATACACCCACTCATTCTTCAATATGCCTTTCCCTATATATATTAAACATATTTAAACTTTACAGAAACACACAGTCACTGGATGATGTCATCAGTGATGTCATTTGAGATGTCATCAGTGATGTCACTCGACCATGTCATGAGTGATGTAATATGTGACGTCATCAGCAGTGCATTGTGGGGCGCGAGTTATAGTTAGCTGAACTAACTATAAAACTATAACGGGGGAATTTCTCTGGTTTTGTACGAGTGAAATGTCCAACTAACTATAACTGTCCCTAAAACCTATGGTTTTTTCAGTGAATATATATATATTTATATCTATATCTATCGATCTATATATCTCTCTCTATATATATATCTATATCTATCTAGCTATCTATCTACCTATATATATATAGCGTAATTCGCTTATCAGACCTTCTGCAATTGAACCTTCCTGCAGTTTACAGAACATTTACTTGTTTTGGGTTACAGGCAAGTCGTAAGGCAGAGAGAACCTACTATTCAGTAGGGGGACAGACAGACACTGTGCTACAGATAGTCATTTACCGCTGGGGTGCAATATGGACGAGGATGAGGAAAGAAAATCTGCGGCACGGGCCTTGTTCGCGAGGAGGGCAGGCCCTAACACCAACTTAAGAGCAAACACTAACCTGGTACAACCCACCGACGACAAACTGCGAAAATATGAAAAACTCAAAAAAACTGAAACTACCAAGTGGTGGGAGGCAACATCCCTACAGAACTATGTGGATCAAGATATGGTACCCAGGGGCTTGAGAATCTTTACGATACCCACATATGAGAAACCCAATCCGCAGATGTTAGAAGAGTGGTCAACTAACTCTGCTCAGAGTTCAAGAAGAATGCTTGAAATTCTTATAAAATATGCTTGGTTGGACCGTGAGGTGATTCTAGAGGAAATTAAAGAATTGATGGAGGAACTCAAGAAAAGCATGGAAACAGAAGCACTAAACAAATCCCTCTCCGAAATCAAAGAGAGACTTACCAAATACGAGGAAGACATTAAAGCACGGAAACAGAGGAAGCTGAACCGTGACTATATGGATTATGACAGTGGGAGGAGCCTGACATTTAGTCACAAGTACGACCATCTATACAAACAATGATCCCCCGAATGTGAAGAATTTAATACCACCAAGGAAACACTAAGAACAGAAGTCTCTACCACAAGTGGAAGCGAATCTGATGTATCTGTACAGAGTGCGACACCGGTGGGTCAAGTCAAAAGACAAGTGACTTTTTTAGATGAATATCGGACACTCAGGAGAGGGCGACAGACCTAGAGGGAAGCACCGATACCAAAAACAAGAGGACAAAGGGGACGTGGACGGGGCAGAGGAAGAGGACGCGCAGAAACCGGCGAGCAAGAATCAGACAACGGTGGCAAAAGAGGCAGGGGACGTGGCGCAATGGGAAACAAGACACGCGCCAGAAAAGTCTACTGATGGATGACATAACGGTGAATAAAATCATCATTAACTTATCAAGTAGACCGATTAGCAATATAGAGAAAAGAACTTTATGCCTCGGACTCTCTTTCTGTCCTTCTTACCCCTCGAACTATACCAATGTCAGGATTGATTTGTTTAAATATGTGCGGAAACTTAAACTCAAAAAGTGGCACAAACTGAAAGGCACCGTCCACAGCAACATCACAGGGGGGGCCAGTGAGACCAGCGATTCCGATCTCAACATTGGGGATATCGAGGTACTCAATACCATGTTTGAATTGGCCCAGGTAGATGGTGAAATGGATCAGGGTATCACACCAACACAAACACTGGCGGAGCTTGAAATAGTTACCAATGCATCCGCCAACACCAGTTTTAAACCCAAGTCCAATTTTATGCCCATGTTACCACATGACAGCATTGACACGTTCCATGAGTGTGTCAGTAAAGCACTCAATGAATCTAGACACAGGAACAATAGACAGCATATCTACAGGGATTCAAACCTCACACACAAACAGAGACAGGCCCTCAAGTCCCTCATGGACAATGACAATATTGTCATTCGTCCGGCAGACAAAGGGGGGAACATTGTCATCCTAGATCGTGAGCAATACATCAGTGAAGCAGGTAGACAATTGGCAGACAGGAGTTTTTACGAACCCGTCAACATCGACAGATACAATACCAGCATCACCACAGTCTGGGAATTGCTCACCAATTGGAAAGACAAAGGCATACTCACCTGGGAGGAATTTGGCTATCTCAAAAGAGATTGCCCGATCCTCCCAGTTCTCTATCTTCTTCCGAAGTTACACAAAGACCCAGTCAGGCCTCCTGGCAGGCCCATTGTCTCATCCAGAGGGAGCGTGGCAGAGCATATCTCCAAATATATAGATCAATTTCTGAGGGAGTATGTGACTAATCTAGTTAGTTACATTAGAGACACCAAGGACTTTCTCATGAGGATAGACGACCTCGAATGGGACGCTGACTCCCTTTTCATCACCTTGGATGTGCACAGCCTCTATACCATTATTAATCATCAACAGGGTTTGGAGGCATGCAAACATTATTTGGAAACAAGACCGATGAGGTTGCGTGAACATACCCAAATGTTGCTAGACATGATAGAGTATTGTCTGACAAATAATATTTTTCTGTTCAATGGCACTCTGTTTAGACAGGTGAACGGTACAGCAATGGGCTCATGTTTTGCTCCCAGTTTCGCCAATTTGTTTTTGGGAAACTGGGAGGAGAGCATCTGGTCCAATCCGGTTTTCCAACAAGATTTAAAACATGTGTCGATGTGGCTTCGCTACATCGACGATTTATTTATTATATGGAAACGATCAGAGGAAGGGGCACAAGAATTCATTAAGAAACTGAATGTTAATGATCGTAACATCATACTGAGTGGTAACATGAGCAGGACTGAAGCAGAGTACCTAGATGTGAAACTTGTGGTCAAACACAACAAGGTACATACCACTCTGCATAGAAAAATGACTGCAGGGAACAGTGTCCTACATGCCCTCAGCAGTCACCCCGAAACCTTGAAATGGAGTATTCCATATGGGGAACTGCTGAGGGCAAAAAGGAACTGTAACACAGAGGAAGGATACCTGACGGAAAGTGCCAACATTGCAGAGCGGTTCAAAGAGAGAGGCTATCCCAATTGGGTGCTTAAGAAAGCACTCAATAGAGCGAGGATGGTAGAGAGAACGTCCACCATCATTGACAAACCCAAGACTGAAACAACGGATGACAATACATCTAGAATGATTTTGACCTTCAGCTCCGATGCTAGGGACATCAAACGCATTGTCACTAAGAACTGGGACATCTTGAAGACTGACAGTGTCATTGCAGGGATTATCCCAGACAGACCGAGCATAACGTACCGTAGGGGTAGAAATATCAGAGATATGCTCATACACAGTGACATCACCACCTATCCCGAGAACAACTTACAAGGCCTCAAAGGTTTTTACCCGTGCGGCCATTGCAAAGCATGCAATAACAGTAGATTTCACAGACAGGTGAGCTACAATGAGGTGAACAAGGAGCTTACTCAATTTCTCACATGCAGCTCCACTTGTATGATATATGCCATAGAATGCACCTGCAAACTCTGGTATATAGGCAGCACTACCTGCATGGCAAACAAACGCATTCTCGAACATAGCAGAGCGATGACTAATTTTGACCCCAAGTACCCTGTGGCACGCCACTTTAGAGAGAAACACTTTTCCAACACGAAAGAGATGAGTTACATTATCCTGGAACAAATTGACAAGAATCCCAGGGGTGGAAACAGAGTTCTACATCTCAGGCAGAGGGAATCAAGGTATATCATTGATTTCCAGACCAAAACCCCGAGGGGTCTGAATCAGGAGGAAGAACTGTCTGTACACCTGAAAGAATGACATACTACAATGTTCTACCCTGAGTGGCGTGTGGCCCATTTCTCCCACATTCTTGAGCTATTTGGGTAGTGCTGCCTAGGCACATGATGTAGATATTGTATACCTATTCCTTTTCATTATTGACTCCTCTCCTCACCCAATTTGTTACCCATTGTGAGACCTTTTCAGGTTTTTTTATGTCAGAATATATTTTGTTGAAAGGTCTCAGTGACCTTGGTTTTAATCACTGTTTTCTTCTTCTCTTTTTCACTCACAGGAGGAAAGGAAGGGGCCCAACCACCAGCATTCACCAGCACGGGCTGCCTACCCTTTCTCCCTCCTTATGGGCACTGGAGCACTTTGATTCACCACGGCATCGATTGGTGAGATGATGACGGGGACATCGTTCATTGACATTCCATTGAGATCCTAGCACACTGACTATCTACCCACCCACTGACACATTTTGGGGAATTAAACGGGGTGGGATGCTGACCCAGAGGGGCACTTCTGTTACATTCATGAGATTGGGCACTTGCCGACACAGGCCTTTGGCCTTACCTCACAGTGAGTGTCATTATCTGAGACACTGTCTGCCCCTCCGCGATCCAGGTACTTCCTGGACATTTCCGAGGGGTCATCGGGAGTATAACACTTGTAAGCACACCCGTCAGTGGCACTGACATGTTTTGTCTACTGAGAACTACATGTTCAGCATGTTTCACCTGCACTATCTTGCAACTACACATGATTGTTGCTGATTGGCCCTTTACCGGTTTTTGTTGCATTGGAAGGTATTTTACCCTGATAAGATGTCTGCCGTTTTTAAACATGCTAGTCTCCTTTACTGCGCAGCATTTACGTACTTCTACTGTGAGTTATATATCTAGCATGTTTCATTTTCGTTACAATTTACAATTGGTCTGACTTGTCCTTTGATTATTTGAATGTATTGAAATGAAATGTAATTTGCATGCAACATGTGCGAGGTCTATTTACCACTCTAAGATGTCTGCTACTTCGTTTTGTGCAAGTCCCTTGATTGTGTTTACCATCTCTCTTACTTAGTTTGCCGACATTGGTTGCACTTTTCACGTGATCAAGCCTTTCGGTAGGCGAAACGCGTTGTGAATAAACAGCGGTAACTTTGATTTGCACAGCGTCTTCTTGACTGAGAGCGCGCTACGAGTGAAATTTTCCTAAGGATTCTGTGTGCCGGTGTGCTCCGCCGACGTGCGCGCCACTCTCCGTGGGTCTACTGTGGTTCGGAAGGCGCGAGCAAGTTTCGAGGATATATATATATATATGTGAACAAGACAGAGTTTTCTCTGTCGAAACGCGTCATGCTGAGGCACTGGCCAGGATTGACTGGTTGCTGGAGTTATGAGGACTAAATAAAGCACTTTATCCACCAACTCTCGTCCTTCGAGTGGTCCGTACCTGCCTGTGTGCCGTGGAGGAGTGGTGCCATTCAGGAATGGTTTTTATATATATATATATATATATATATATATATATATATATATATATATATATATATATATATATATATATATATATATATATATATGTGTGTTAGGGCCAAAGTTTCCATAGCAAAAGCTTTTTCTGATTTGCCAATAACTTTGACGACGCTTGATGAATCGTCTCGAAGGTTTGACAAAACTACACCTTTTTGGTTCAGCTGCTGTGTTGAAATTTTCGGGGTAATCCGTCGAGCCGGGCCCGAGAAAGAAGGGGGGACCCAAAAATCGTTTTCCCCATGTTATGTCAAGGAGGTTTTTTTATTTTGTGAACACGACTACAGCCCGAACCACTGACTGGAATTACTCCAAGTTTGGCAGAAAGCTAGATGTTGGTCCAGAAAGTGTGCTTTTTGTGATTTGGTGTAAATCATGTCAGTGGTTTCAGAGATGTTTATGTTTAAAAAAAATATACATAGCTGGGAGCCCAACAGCCTACTGAAACCCTACTGAAATTTGACAGGCTGCCAACACTTCAACCAGGAAGTGTTTGCAGCCATCTTGGGACTCGGTTGAACCAAGGCCCACAAAAACATGTAAAAAAAAAAAAGGGGGGGCAGGGTAGAAACAACCTGACCTCCTAGGCCTCTTGGAGGGGTCCCACTGGGACCCCCTAGGACCAAAAAAAGCATTTTTTTAAAGAAATGTCAACAAGAGCCGCAGATCTGGCCAGAAAGGTTTAAAAAATATAGGGCAGCCTCCATCGCATCATTCATTATCCACCCCTGGGTGGGCCAGGCCCCTTAGTATTGCTTTAAAAAATGAAGTCCCCCGAGGATTTAATTAATCCCCCGGGAACCACCACCTCCCCAGGGTTTTTGTTAGAGGACCCCCCTTCAGCCCCAGTGACCGCTACCTCCCCGGGGCTTTAAATTGAATTAATGTGGAGAACCGGGTGTCCCCTCCCGCAGCCCCAGAGACCGCCACCTCAGGGGGCTACAATGAAATAATGAAGGGGGTCCGTCGCACACCACCACCTCCCCAGGGCAAATTCAAAGAGTTGTTGGCCCCCAAGGACATCCTTGTGGGCCAACTACCCCTCCTGTAACCTTCAGTAAGTCCCACACTGCAGGATTGCTGAGAGGTCTTCGTGGCCCGACCTCTTTCTCTACCACTTTGCAAACATGCCTCCTGGCACACTACTAGTTGGAAGATGAAGTCCCCCTAGCTGCTGAGGGTCCTTGGGAGCAAACAATCGCACTTGTTACCTCCCGTAAGTCCCACACAGCGGGAATGCTAAGAGGTCTTTGGAAGCCAGGCCCCCTTTCTCCACCACTCTGCAAGCACATCTCCTGGCACACCACTGGTTGGGGAATAAAGTGCTCTTAGATGCTGAGGGACCTTTGAGGCCAAGAAGCCCTCCTGGTGCTTTCTGTAAGTCCTACACAGCGAGATTCCTGAGTGCTGGTTGGAGGTCCCACCCCCTTTCTCCACCACTCTGCAAACGTCATTACTACTTAAAAAACCATAGAAATTCACTTAAAAAATCAAAGTTGACATGGACGTTATAGTTAGGGAATGGAATAGTTAGGCTCAGGTTTCACTTGTACAAAACCAGTGAAATTCAGCAGTTATAGTTAACTGTGCTAACTATAACTCACGCCCCGCAATGCACTGCTTATGACCTCACATATTACACCACTCATGACATGGTCAGTGACATCACTTATGACATCACTAATGACATCTCAAATGACATCACTGTTGATGCGGTTGACAGTAGATAGATCTAGTTAGGACCTACTTTCCAGTAAACTAGGAAAAGCATTTTTTGACTTGCTTATAACTCTGTGCTGTTTGATGAATCTTCATGACATTTTTCAAAAAAATTACCTCCTCATTCTAGCTGTGCATGGAAAGTTTCTGGGTGATCTGTCAAGCCGGGGCTGAGAAATGGGGGGAAGGGCAAAAAATGTGTGTTTCCCATGTTAAATCCCATAGAGATTTCAGACACGACTACATCCAAAAACTACTGGACGAATTTTCACCAAATTTGACAGAAAGAAAGCCAGCTCTTGGTCCAGAAAGAGCCTTTTTTGTTATTTGGTGTAAATTTGTTCAGTAGTTTTAAAGTTAATAAAGAAAAAATGTTAGAAATGGGGGTCTCTAGTCGGCAGAGGTAGGTACCTTTGTCCAAATAGAGACCCTTGCTTCTAGACAGGGTAAGGAGGATAAACACTTTAGATAACCCCTGCTCACTCCCTTGGTAGCTTAGCACGAGCAGACAGGTTTATCCCAAAGGCAATGTGTAAAGTATTTGTACCAACACCCACAGTAACACAGAGAAAGCACTACAAATGGTCACCATACCAGTTTAGAAAAACAAAATATCTTTATTTAAACTTAACAAGACCAAGACAACAAAACTCCAACATACACAATTAAAAATATGACTTTCTAAAGGTTTCAAGAACTTGTACCATAGAAAACTATGGATGCGTGACTTTTTCACAAAGTGCCTGTAGTTGCGTCAAAATTCAGAAGGCCAAAGAGCCGCAGAGTCGGAAACAAAGAGATGCGTCAACTCCTGAGACCTTGGGGAGGCGATGCGACAGTCCCGCTGCACGCAGAGGAAGGGTTGCATCCATTCCGGTCTGTATGGGGAGTGATGCGTCAATTCTTCATGATGGTTCTGGTCCGCAGGTGATGCGTCGGGAAAACTTGTCGCACAGGTGCGATGCGTGGAAATCGAGATGCGTCGGTGATCGATGCGGCGGCGTTGAGCGGCGCTGCACCAGTTTTCTTCAGCCGCGATCCCTCAATGCGTCGATTCTTGCAGGGGCGACAGGCGCTTCGTCGGTTTTCACAGAGGCACGGCGATGCATGGAAATTCTTCTTGCGCCATGGAGATGCGTTGGAAAAAAACAGCCCCAAGAAGAGCGATGCGCCGATTTTTTCAGTTCTTCAAGTTTCTTCTTTCTTCCAGCTCCCAAACAGCAGTAACACCCTCCAGAGGCCCAAAACTGGCACAGGCACCTCTTGGCAGGTCAGAACTCACAGCAACAGAGTTCAGGGGATCTGGGGGTGAAGTCTTTGTGTCCCTGAGACTTCAGAACAGGAGGCCAGCACACACACGCCCTTGGAGATCTCCTTCAAACAGGGGACACAGCACACAGCAAAGTCCTTCTCCTTTCCTTGGCAGAAACAGCAACTGCAGGCCAACCCCACACAGCACACAGCAAAGGAGCAGTACTTCTCCTCAAGTCCTTTGTTCTGTGGTGGCAGAGAGGCCCTGTGCTCAGTTAAAACCAGTTCTGTCCTCTCTGGTGCAGCTTCCTGGCAGGAGGTGGAGACAGCATTGTGGAAGGCAGACCAGGCCTATTCAGGTGAAAGGAAATTTCCTCCCCCTACTCTAAATGCAGCCCAGGTCTATACAGCCCAGCCCTGACTCATCCAGACTCTCTGGAGCCACTGCACATCCCAGCCTCTGTCCCTTCAAAGCCAGACAGTCAATACACATCCTAGCAGAGGCACACTGAATGGCTAAGCAAGAAAATACCTACTTTCTACACAGAGTGTGATAATCACTCTCACTAAAAGATGCATTTTAACATTCTGAGTTCAGGCATACTAAACTTTATTTTCCTACCTTGTTCCCAAGGGTAGTTAAGTTTATAAGATGTTATAAGCAAACTCCCTATTCTATTCTATGGGGACAGGTAGCCTTGCAATAGTGATAATGTCACCATCAGGACATGCCACGCACACCAGGGCATGTCCTACCTTTCACATACACAGTACCCTGCCACAGGGGTACCTTGGGCCTACCTTAGGGTGACCAACATGTAAGAAAAAGGAAAGTTAGGGCCTGGCAAGTGGGTGCACTTGCCAGTTCGAAATGGCAGTTAACAAACCGCGCGCAGGCACTGCAGTGGCAGGCCTGAGTCATCTTTTCAGGGCTACTCATGTGGGTGGCACAATCAGTGCTGCAGGCTCATTGCAGGCTCATTAGTAGCATTTGATTTACCAGCCCTGGCACACTTAGTGCACTTTACTAGGGACTTACTAATAAATCAAATATGTCAATCAGGGAGAACCAATCATAATAACAATTTACACAGATCTGCAGTGGCAATGCGCCCAAAGCATCTAAGCCAGCAAAAACGAAATCCAGCACAGCATCAAAAATACAGGCAGTAGAGGCAAAAAGTCAGAGGAAACCATGCCAACGATGCAGGTCTAACAAAAAACAAATATAGTTGTCTAGGGACACGGATTCACAGCAGATCCCTTGCGGCGCTTTATGAATCCATGCAGCAAAATTAATGCATGATTGGCTGGCTGCAACCTGAGTAGAAATTTGTGGCAGACCCACTCATACACTCTTGCACCTACTCAAAGCCCCACTCAGTTACTCACATAACCACTCATATGTCTACTCAGACACTGATGCACCCACTCACACACCCACTCAAACACTGATGCACCCACTCACACATCTACTCAGACACTGATGCACATACTCAGAGACCCATTCACACACTTACACACCCAGGCATAGATCCACTCAAACACTCTCACACACACTCACTCACAAACCCATTGAGATACTCGTGCACAAACTCACAGACCGAAAGAGACACTCATGAACCCACTCACAGAACCACTTAGGCACATATGTACCCACTCACATATCCATTCAGACACTCGTGTACCCACTCACAGACCCACTAAGACACTCTTGCACCTACTCACATACCCACTCAGACACTCTCACACCTACCCACAGACACATTGAAACACTCTTGCACCAACTCACAGACCCAATCAGTCACTCATGCAACCACTCACAGATCCACTCAGACACTCATGCACCCACAGATGCACCCACACACAGGCCCACTCTGATACTTTTGTATCTACTCACAGACCCACTCAGACACTCTCACACCAACTCCCAGACCCACTAAGACACTCTCACATCCACTCATAGACCCACTTAGACACTCATACACCCATTCACAGGCCCACTCAGACAAACACCCCCCCACTCACAGACCCTTCATATACTATTGTACCCACTCACAGACCAGCTTGGGCACTCATGCACCCACTCACAGACCCACTCAGAAACTCATGCACTCACCCACAGACCCATTCATGTACACATGCACCCACTCACAGACCCACTCAGATACTCATGCATACACTAACAGTCCCATTGGCACACATATACTCACAGACCCACTGAGACACTCTCACACCTACTCACACATGCACTAAGGCACTCTTGCAGCCACTTACAGACCCACTCAGTCAATCACACAACCACTTACAGACCCAAAAAGACACTCACTCACACACCCACGCACAGACTCACTCAGACATTGATACACCTACTCATAGACCAATCAAACACATATGCATCCACTCACAGACCTACTCAGACACTCTTACATCCACTCGCAGACCCAATCAGACACTCATGCCCCCACTCACAGACTCACTCAGATACTCTTGTACTCATTCAAAGGCCCACTCAGTCACTCACAAAACCACTCACAGATCCACTCAGCCTCTGATGCACCCACACACACCCACTCAAACAGTGATGTACCTACTCACCTACCCACTCAAACACTGATGCACCCACTCACATGTATACTCAGGCACTGAGCACCCACTCATAGACCCGACCCACTCAGATACTCTCACACATACTCATAGGCCCACTCAGACACTCTCATACCCACTCACAGTCAGACACTCATGCACACACTCACAGACCAACTCAGACACACATACACATACTTATAGATCCATTAAGATACACATGCACCCACTCATAGATCCATTCAGATAGTCTCACAACCACTCAAACACTCATACACCCACTCGCAGACCCACTAAGACACTCTTGCACCTACTCACATACCCACTCAGATACTGATGGACCCACTCACACACCCACTCAACCACTGTTGCACCCATTCATACATCTACTCAGGCACTGATGCACCCACTCAGAGACCGATTCATACACTGACACACCCAGTCACAGACCTGCTCAGACACTCTCACACCCACTTACAGACCCATTGAGATACTCTGACACCCACTCAGACACACATACCCACTCACAGACCCACTGAGACACTCTTGCACCTACTCACATACCCACTCAGATACTGATGCACCCACTCACACACACACTCAACCACTGATGCACCCATTCACACATCTACTCAGGCACTGATGTACCCACTCAGAGACTGATTCATACACTCACACACCCAGTCACATACCCGCTCAGACACTCTCATACCCACTTACAGACCCACTGAGACACTCTCACACCCACTCACAGACCCACTCAAACACTCTTGCAGCCACTCTTAGATCCACGCAGTCACACATACCCATTCATAAACCCCCTCATTAAATCATGCACCCACTCTCCATGCCATGTATACACTCACATACCCACTCACAGACCCACTAAGACACTATTACACACACACAAAGAGATACTCAGACACTCTTGCAGCCACTTACAGACCTACTCAGTCACTCACACAACCCCTCACAGACCCACTCAGACACTCACACACCCACTCACAGACCCACTCAAACATTGATGTACCCACTCACATACTCTTTCAAACACACACACATTCATTCACAGACCTACTCAGACCCTCCTATACCCACTAAGATATTCTCACACCCACTCACAGACCAATATAGACACACACACACACACACTCAGACCAATTCAGATACTCTCATGCCCACTGAAAGACCCACTTAAACACACACCCACTCACAGACTGACTCAGTCACTCTTTCTCCGTCTCACAGACCCATTCAGACACTATCACACCCACTCACAAACCCACTCAGACACTATCACACCCACTCCCAAGCCCACTCAGATACTCTTACACCTACTTACATACCCTTGCAAACACTCATGCATCCACTCACAGACCTACTCAGATACTCTCCCACCCCACACAGACCCACTCACACACCCACTCACAGACTCACTCAGACACTCTCACACCCTCTCACAGACTCACTCAGACATCCACTCACAGACTCACTCAGACATTCACACATCCACTGACAAACCCACTCAAATGAACAAGCCTTAGCTGTTTACTTAAACTTCATTCTGTGGTTTTACTTACAAGAAAGTGTCACTCAAAGTATAAGACACATATGGTACTAAAATGACACTCACAAGTACAATGAAACCATGAAAATATTTCACATAACCAATCTGAAAACTTGAGAACTTTACAGCCTCTCACATAGACATTTACATTCACTAAGACGGCCACTCACACACCCATACACACCCACACATACACCCAAACAGCTAATCACATACATACTCATAGAGCCACTGACACCCACTCTACTAAACAAACAGCTATTCACCTACACATCGTTAAATGTTACAGGTTGTACTTACAAAAATAAAATTAAAAAGAACCTTAGAAATTCACTAAAAAAATATAGGTTACAGTGACATTACAGTTAGAAAAGAGCACTTTAAACCTGTACAAATTCACTGAAAAAAATAAAGGTTACAGGGACATTATAGATAGGAAATTGAATTTAAAAAACCTTCAAAATTCACTAATAAAAACAAAGGTTACAGGGACGTTATAGTTAGGAAATAGAATTATAAAAACCTTAGAAATTCACTGAAAAAAAACAAAGGTTTCAGTTAGGGTCAGATCTCACATGTACAAAACCATAGACATTCAGCAGTTATAGTCACCTGAGCTAACTATAACTTATGCCCCGGTAATGCACTAGTATGCCCTCACATATTAGATCACTCATGACATAGTCAGTGACATCACTGATGATATCTCAAATAGGGGTAGGCGGAGCTCACGGAGTTGCACTACGCGGAATACCGCAGAGGTGCATAAAAACTCTGTGGAATTCCACGGAGTTCCACTCCGCCAGAGTCCAAAGTCCCTGAAATATAAAAGAGCCCTTGAGCCATCAAAATTGGGTGCTGCACATCCAAATGATGAGAAGGGACAGAGGGCGATAGTCTGCAGCTCATTGGAGAGCTCGGGGTCCTATATTCCCCAGAGACCGAGGGGAGGAGGTCATTAATTGGTCTGACAAAAGGTTGTTTTAACTCTTTGCTGGCAACTGAGGGCAAATCTGTCCTGTAAAAGTTCAGTATAAAGGCATGCAGTAATATCTGCAAAAGGAAACATGCAATAAGGGGTGGACGTTATAGTCAGGAAATAGAATAAAAAAACCTTAGAAATTCAGTGAAAAAAACAAAGGTTACAGGGACGTTATAGTTAGGCGGACATTTTACTCGTATAAAACCAGAGAAATTCTGCAGTTATAGTTAGCTGAGCTAACTATAACTTGCACCCCTGCAATGCTCTGCTTATGACCTCACATATTATATCACTCCTGACATGGTCGGTGATATCACTGAGGACATCACTGATGATATCTCAATATGACATCACTGATGGCATCACTGATGATGTCATCCACAGAACCACTCGCACATACACTCAAACACTCTCACAACCACTCATATACTCCCCCACACACCCATGCAACCACTCACATAGCTTCTCACTCACCCATACAGCTACTCACACACCCACTTATTCACCCATGCAGCTACTCACACACCCACTCACTCATCCATACAGCCACTCACACAGACACTCACTCTCCAATACAGCCACTCACACATCCACTCAGTTAACCAAACAACCCCTCACTCATTCACCCATACTACTACTTACACACCCAGTCACTCACCCATACAGCCACTCAGTCACCCAAACAGCCACTCCCACACCCACTCCCACCCATACAGCCACTCACACAACCAATCACCAATACATCCACTCACATAGCCACTCCCTCACCCATACATGCAGGTCACACATCCACTCACTCACCAATACAGCCACTCACACAGTCACTCATTCACCCATACAGCCACTCACACACCCACTCACTCACCAAAACAGCCACTCACAAAGCCATTCACTCACCATAAAGCTACTCATACACCCACTTGTTCACCCATACAGCTGCTCACACACCCATGTATTCACCCAAACATCTACTCACACCCCCACTTATTCACCCATATAGCCACTCACACACCCACTCACACAGCCATAGAGCCACTCACATACCCATTCACAGACAGATACACACAACAACTCACAAAATATATGTTAGAAATAGTATCACTCATTAGTAGTACACAAAGTATACTAATTTAACTTTTGTAGTACCTTAGTATATATATTTAATACTCATAAAAGTTTAGAAAACACTAAAAACGACTGGATGATGTCATCAGTGATGTCATTTGAAATGTCATCAGTGATGTCACTGACCATGTCATCAGTGATGTAATATGTTAGGTCATAAGCAGTGCATTGTGCAGGTGTAAATTAAAGTTAGCCCAGGTAACTATAACTGCAGAATTTCTGTAGTTTTGTACGTATGAAGTCTAAGCCTAACTATAATGTCCCTGTGACCTTTGGCTTTTCTCAATGAATATTGCCTACTGGCGGTGGCCAGTAGATAGTTATAGTTAGGAGGTAGTTACCATAGGAACAGTGTTTTCTGAGTTGCCAATAACTTTGGCACCTTTTGACAAATATTCACTAAAGTTTCAAAACTGATACGACGCTCACTTCAACTGCAATCTTGAAAGTTTCAAGGTGATCCATCAAGCAGGGGCAGAGAACCAGGAGTGCTTAAAAGCGCATTTTTAGACACGGCTAGTTATACAGCCCAAACTGTTGAATGGAATTACACCAAATTTGGCAGGAAGGTAGATGCTGGTTCAGGGATGTGCCTTTTTGTTACTTGGTGTAAATCCATTCAGTAGTTTTGGAGTTCTTTAAAGAAATTTCCAGTTGTATAGATAGGGACGTGGTGGATCTGTGACCCCTCCTGCTCTTGTGCTAAGATCTGATTGGCTGCCAACACTCAAAGCAGGAAGTGTTGGCAGCCATCTTGTGACTCGGCTGAACCGAGTCACAGAAAAATCATTTTTAAAAAAAGAAAAGAAAAGGGGCAGGGTAGAAACAACCTGAACCCCTAGGCCTCTTGGGGGGGTCCCAGAGGCACCCCGCAAGGGCAAAAAGCATTTTTTAAATGAGAATTCGGCGGGAGTGGCGCCAAATCCATCAATCTTGCAGACATTTAAAAAAAAAATGAAGTGCAGGCTCCCATGCTTCGTTATTAATTGGCCCCCTGGTGGGCCAGGTCCCGGGGGCAGTGTACATATAAAGAAGGGGGTGCATGGGCCCCCCTCCTGGAGCCTATTATGCCCCGGGGACTACCACCACCCTGGGGCTTCATTTAAAATATTAGTGCAGCGGTTAGCTGTTTGGCAACCCCCATGCCCTGGTGGCCGCCACCTCCCCAGGTTAAAATGTGAATTTTAATGCAGGGGGCCCAACCAGCCCCCCCGCAGCCCCAGGGACTTCCACCTCCCCGGGACAACACTTTATAATGAAATGTGGGGGCCACGTGGTCCCGGCAGCCTCCAGGACCACCACCTTCCTGGGGCTAAATTAACATTGGAGGGGGCCCCACTCCTGGAGCCAATAATAGGCCTGGGGACCACCCAGGCCTGGCTCCTGCAATGCCCCGTGGTGCCCACCCGTGGAACATTGCAGCTTGCCATGGCTTGGCGGGAGCACCACTCCCACCAAGCCATAGCAAACACTGCTCTGCTTCGAGTAAGCGAGAGCATGTAAAATGCTTGGAATGGTTTAGATCTTTCCTGTCTGGGAGAACCTTCCAAGTGACCTCCCCCCCGTTTCTCTCCCGTGTCCATTCCATCGGGCAGGGGGTGCCTCAGGGCTCCGCTCTGAGTCCGGTACTTTTTAATCTGTACGTTCAACCCCTTGCTACGGTGGCTAGGGACAAAGGCCTCACTATGGTCTCCTATGCTGACGACAAGCAGTTGGTTGTGGCCCTCTCCGACGACTCTATACAGGACGCTTCCAAGTTTAGAAGTGCTCTGGCTGCAGTCGCCGAGTGGATGACCTCCAACTGCCTCCAGCTTAACGCCAATAAAACCGAGGTGTTGCTGGTGGGGAAAGACAGTTGACTGTGGAGTGAGCAATGGTGGCCCACCACTCTTGGTAGTGCGCCCATCCCTAAGACAGTGGTTAAAAATTTAGGGGTCTGGATGGATTCTACCCTCAGCTTCAAGGATCACACCAAGAAAGTGGCCGGTACTTGTTTCGGCCTTCTTCGGGGACTTAGACCCTTGCTGGGGTTTTTTGATCCACCCACTCGTCAGCTGTTCGTTCAAGTGACGATACTATCTAGACTGTATTACGCCAGCTCGCTCCTTCTTGGGGCCAATCAGGCTGAAGTAGTGCGCTTGCAGCGTGTCCAAAATGCAGCCGCCAGAGCCCTGTTGGAGCTCCCGCGCAGCTGCTCTACAGCTGGCGCTATCCGGCATTTACATTGGTTGCCCATGGCTAAGGGAATCGAATTTAAGGCTCTTTGTTTGTCCTTTAAAATTCTTAAGCTTGCGTCTCCCGGGCTTCTGGCCAACTTGTTGGCTCCTTACGCTCCTAGACGCCAGCTGCACTCTCTGGGGCAACACTTGGCTGTCGTCTCTCGAGTGAACCGTCTCCGTGCCGGGGGTAGGTCCTTTCGTTGCTTGGCAGCTAAGTTATGGAACTCCCTGCCTTTTCAGATTCGTAGCCTGGCTAGCTTGCTGGCCTTCCGTAAAGCCATTAAGACATACCTCTTTCCCGTGGCCTAATTCCTCCTTTTTATGTGCACTTCTTTATGCGCCGATTCACCCAGTTTCTTAGCCTCCACGTTCTATTCTTACTGCCAGCGCCGGGACGCCTCTTTGCTGAGGCAGCTGCGCGCTTTATAAGTCTAGTTAACATTAACATTAACATTAACATTACTCGAAGCAGATAGAGGGAGCTGTATGTTTAGCAGCTCCCTCTGTCCCCAACAGATGAGTGGGTGCCCTGGGTGGGACCAGGGCACCTGCAGTAGAGGCTTGGCCGACATCAGCCCGGTGAAGGGGGCTACACAGCCTCCCTTCCATAAAAATGTTTTTAAAAAACCCCAGCAACTCGCCGGAAACCCAGCCCCCTTTCTGCACCACTCTGCAAATGTGCCTCCTTGCACGAAGTTGTTTGGGGGATGAAGTCCACTTGCCTCCAGAGGGTCCTTGGGGACAAACAGCCCCTCCTGTTACTTCCAGTAAGTTCCACACAGCAGTAATGTCACTGACCATGTCATGAGTGATGTAATATGTGACGTTATCAGCAGTGCATTGCGTGGGCGTGAGTTATAGTTAGCACAACTAACTATAATGGCCGAATTTCTCTGGTTTTGTACGAGTGAAATGTCAAACTAACTATAATGTCTCTGAAACCTGTGGTTGTTTTCAGTGAATTTCTAAGGGTTTTTAAATTCTAATTTCTAACTATAACGTCCCTGAAACCTATAGTTTGTTCAGTGAATATATATATATATATATATATATATATATATATATATATATATATATATATATACACATATAATGTAATCCTAACATAAAGTGCAGTGACGTAATGGCACTTTTGATATAATGAGCGTGGTTTAATGATGACTCCAGAAGTAAATACACACAAAGTTACAATTGACATTCACTGCCCTTCACTTGCTGCCTCTTTATCTCACTTTGCAGGGGCCTAAGCTATAGTTAGCTCAGGTAACTATAACTGCTGAATTTCACTGGTTTTCTGTGACTGAAATCTGGGCCTAACTATAATGTCCCTGTAACCTTTAATTGAGCAGGGTGCTGTATATTAAAAAGTAGGACATGTGTCCTAAGAATAAAAACCCCAAATTGTTGTTTGTGCTGTAAAAATGCTAGTAGCCCCTTTGGCAAGTGTACAGGGTTACACACTGACAACTCAGCTGTGCTCACTTCTGAATAGGACTACTATAGTTAGCACTTCAAGAAGATATCAATCGAATTGTTACATTAAACACGACTTGGGGGTAATTTATATTTAGGTGGACTGCCCATCACTCCACCATGAGGATGGAGTAAATTACTCCTTCCCCATGATGGAGGGGCCGTCCGTCTAATTTCTAAATGACTCCCAAGCAGAAGGTCATTTATAAAAGCATTGTTAGGAACCGCCTTCACAGGTGTTCCTGTCAATGCATTTTACTCTTTGCTGCGGGCTGAGTCAGCAGTACGCAGCTCTGTAGCAAAGAGTATTTTTTTCTTTGCAATAAGGCAATCTCAAAATGCACAGAAATATAATGCTCCGACCTTGCCATGGAAGTTTTCTCCCATAGCGGGGGTAGCAGTATAATATGATTACTGTTGCTGACCACCAAGTTTTACCAGTCAAAAATGACTACATGTACGCCCATCTAAATTGGATGGGGAGACATGTAGCCAATTTTCTGACGGCCCTTACTCCCCAGCACCGTCAGCGAAGTTTGGCCATGCGGAGACAGAGCAGTCTCCACTATGGTCAATGCGAAGATCTGCCCGCGTTTAAATCAGGCGGGTGGACCTTCATGTTGGCAGTCTGTATACTCCGCCAACATTGCAACAAAGTATACATAACTTCAACATATAAATCACCCATATGGTGCCCAAGTCGCATTTAATGTAGCTTTTAATTAAATGGCATCTTTAGAAAGTTGCCACTCTGGTGCCTACGTTTTCCAGTGACCGTTTATGGTTGCTGGCCACAAGACAGTATTCTGCCCTTCTGCAGGGAGGTGTGAACGACTCTCAGGCAGAAACACAAAGGGCCTGACGTTGGAATAGGTGTTTCCTCTCTCTGGCAGCAATGGCCAAACAAGGTGTGAGCCCAAAAGCCGATCTCCAAATTGGAAACTGCCTTTGAATGGCAAATGGTGAACGCATACAAGAGGGGCTGCTCTTTTGTTCAGGTTGGCGTCAGGGACAGAGAAGGGGAAACAGTTGCCAAACCTGTTTTGCCTTGGGTTTGTAACCCTTTGGTAGCCGCACCTCTAGGGTGGGCAACCAATCTCCAGATACCAAGAGAGGGGTTTTGCCATCTAGGGAGTGGACAGAATATTGCACTCTGGGATTGCCAGATGGCACACTATGCAGGAATTTGTCATCAAGTGGGAGGCGACCTGGTAGCCCATTGGCTAATAGTCACTGGATGCCACAAGGGCAAGTCCTGCGTATAAAAGTAGCACTCCTGACCCCAAGACCTCAGGTCATGTCTGCACTGCATAGAGGACCAGAAAAGGACTGCCCTGCTGTTCTCTGGACCCAGCAAAGAGAGGCTGCACTAAAGAGTGGACAGCACCTGCTGATTTTTGGGCTAGCAATGAGATGGCTGTGCCTGTGGTGCTCTCCTGAAGGAAAAGTTATCCCGAGCACCAGTCAGAAAAGATGACTCCAAAAGTCAGTTGGCTCACTTCCTGTAACAGCTACAGGCCTACAAAAGCAGAAGAAACCAGCCTTGGTTAGTTGGGAGCCACAATCAATTCACCTCAACTGAGCACGGTACCACAGCCAGGGAGACTGAGTCTCGACGCTCAAAAGTAGCAACTGAGTCCACTGTCCAAGATGGATACTAGCCTCAGTTAAAAGGAAACGCTGGTTTTGCTGTGATCGGAGAGCAGTAGCACCTATTTTTTCGCTGGACTTCAACCAAACTTAGAAGGACGTTGACGTCTGTGGCCAAAGTTGCCCCACCCTGTTTGTGGACCAAAGAGTGGCCCAAGGAAGACCACGTCACCAGATCAGCATCCAAATTATTCTTCAGCATCTTCATTATTCTTTAACTCTTGCATCAGGAACACTCCATTGATGTCTTTGGAGGTTTGCCCATAGAGCCTGGAACTGGTCTGAAGCCTGCTTTGGCTGTAAGGTAACTGTCCTACCAAGCCTTATTTGTCTTTGTGACTTGTTCTCTACTGGACTTGGTTGCCCAAAGCGGATCAGAGTAATCAAACACAGCTTTACAAACGTTTTCAAACTTTTTCCAAGTAACCGCTAACTATGGTAATTGCCAATGCATGTTTGTCATTTTAATGAAAAGCAGTGATTTAATAATTGCTTAGAAATGTGTATCTCTGGAACCCTCAGTTAATTTTGGTGTTTAAAAATTCATGAAAATAAGAGCTATATTGGTAAATTTGTGTTGGAATTTCTTTGTGTCTCGTTTCAACTGTTCAACTGTTGTGGTACGTCTGAATGCTTTGTTCTTATTCCTTTGACAGGGCCTAACTGCTTAAAACCACAGCTATCCAGGGATGGGCTAAGGTCTTGCAATCAAATCTGGCTGGACCCCAAGAAAGGTTTGTGATTTTATTACACGGTGAGGTCGCACAACCACACCATAGATTAAACCGCTTTCCTCGCAGTATGCCCACCAGGTCTCCGGCCCGAGTGTCATTTCTCCTACTGCACCACTGGAAACTATGCCCCCTTTCACTTGCAATCTGTAACCATCCAGTGAAACTCTCTTTGAAACTGCTGGAGTATTTTTACTGGAACTCTCGCTCAACCTACTGTTAGTCTGTCTTCTCTTTTTCTCATTACAAGGTGCCCCTAAGAAAAAGGCTACTGTCGATTGAATTGCACCGTTTCTCTCTGTCGCACAAACCCACACCCTCTCTCATCCCACCCACTGTCTTATCAGAGAACATATAACTTGGAAATATGTAAATTTGGCATTGGATCACTTTTTGTGAGGCATTTCTGCTGAATAAAACTAGCTTCCCACTTAAAACTCAAATGCATGCAGTTGCAACCTGTGAACTCCAAAAAACACACATTATATGTAACCTTGGGAAAGGTAGGTTGTGGTAATTGGAAATTTTGGCAAAGCCTAGAAAGGCCTGAAAATTAATTAAAATTTCCAATGGTTTTCACTGATAATTTGTGCACCTATATTTAGAATCAAAATCCGCTGGAGAGAATGTAGAAATTGGATGTGAAAAACGTCTCCATATTTTCTGAAGGTCTATAGGAAGGGATTTTCCAAGTGGAGAACCACAAAATGGACGAGCATTTGGATATTAGCAGACACATTTTCTGCTATTTGAGTTTAAGGGAGACATAGATACCAACACGTCTTGTGGAAGATTTAGATATGAGTACAATGAGATTCATAAGAATCCTATAAAAATTGCTCCTGTCTGAAAATTGCAGGAGTATGTCTACTGCTTATAAATGTTATCTTTATTTGTGAATATGGGCCTATATAGTTGTATTTTGCCAATGCCACTAAGTAGAAAAGCTACAGTAGAGTAAAACGTCCCACAGCATATTTCGTATTAGAGCAAAAGAACGATAACCCTTTTATCTGTCATTGCTGCACACCCATCAATTTACCATCATGTGTGTTTTATGCAACCTCATCCGTGTCAATGCACCAAAAATGAAGATTGGACAGAACGCATCATTTATTTGGTTAAAGTCCATCCTGTGTATTTCAGTGCATTGATATTAAGAAGTGGACCTGTGTAATCCGGATTTGTTATAGTAAAAGCCCAGACATCCATTAGTGCAAGACAATTCTGCATCGCATCCCTTTGTATTTCCCTAGCTATGCAAGCTTTGCAAGGAGCAGGACCGGCTTTAGAGCAGTGCGACTGGTGCAGGCACACTGGGCGCTGACCTGAGGAGGGGGCGCTGATCTCAATGGGGGGAGGGGGGGGGGCTGTGTTTAGCTATAACTTACCACTTAAAATACCTTCCTCCGAGTTACTTGTGTGTCCTGCTAGGAAGCGAGAGAGATCAGAGTTTTTTCTAGGGGCAGTTCTGACTTGCCATAAAGTAGCGCAGTGGGTTAATATGCCTGCTGCAAAGAACGCATACGGTGCAGATCCAGATCTGTATTTTATGTAGATACCTGAGTGGATTACTGCTTTTGTCACAGAGATCCTTTTGTTACCGCAGTTCATAAAATACAATCCTAATATAGAACAGTGACTGTTAAGAACTGCCATCAAAGAGCTGCATAAAATAGGTTAGGACTTCTGTCCCCCCAGCCACCCCCCCTGTCTTTCATTATCTATTCCTAATGTTGCTGAAAAGTGTTTGTTTGGGTAGATATACATTCTTATTAGCAAAGTCAGCCTTTACTAGTGCAAATGAAATGTATGTGAGAGAGGGGCTATAGAGAGAATAGGAGCACTTTTTGAGGAGGTGGTCATGGGGGTGGTGGGAGGGGGAGGGGGGTTCGCCAAAAATGACTGTCACACCTGGCACAACATCTCTAAAGCCGGCCCTCGCAAGGAGCGTTCAATAAGTGCCTTCTATTCTCTGCAAAATCTAATTTTAATAAAGTGCTGTGACGACAGCAATGAGGACAGCGGATATCAATCAGGTAAGATTTGGGGCAGGGACTTCCGCTGTCTCCCAATTTCAGTGAATAAGAACATCTTAGCAAGGCACAGTGCGTTCTTCCGAGATTTCCTAAAAGCGAAATAGGTTTTCCAAGAACTGCTTGCTTTTCCAGCGCTCGCAGTTTAATGAGTCTCTCTTGACACAGAAATCCTTCTGACTTTTATGAGCAACTATGACTCGGTTTAACTGAATGATTCACTGTACTGCTGTGGTTCCTGTTTCTACTGAGAACCGGACATTCTCAAAGAGCATAAAATAATGGCACTGTGCAGAGCTAAATGTTTTACTGTATAATGTCAAGTTACACAAGCATTATTACAGATTACATTTTAAGCTGATGGAACAAGACATCAAAGCATCGAGCAAAGATCTAGAAGCGCATGTGACAAGATTATGGTTTAAAACCCAAAGCGTTTAGGGAGTCCTTTTAAAAAAAATATTTCGTTAAAGGATTCATCACTGTTTTGCAATTGACATCCGGTCACAAAACAGTGTAATTGTACTGACACTGCAAAACAGATAGTAACCGATTTGCAAATGGGAAGAGGTTCCAAGGGATCCCTCCCCTTTGGAAATGTTTAAAAAAATGTTTGTTGGGGACTAGTCAATGGGCCCACCACCATCTGTCATACAAATATAGAAACGTTTATTTTTAAATGCATCCTTGTTTCCTATAAGAAAAAAAGGGCCTCATTAAAAAAAATATTGAATTTATTTAAAATACTGTCACAAATATGGTGGGTTACTGACCCCAGAAGGTCCCTATGAAGCAGCAATCTGTGTCTGTGTCATGAAGATTGATGATGTGGGTCAGATTTCGATCCACTATGACTCAGAATTTTGTGCTTGACATATTAAGATATATAGGTTAGTTTGCAAAATTCCTTTCCATTCACAAAAATTGGAGTGCAACCACTTTTTGCAAATGGTAATTTCTTAATCAGGCCTCAAATGTATAGGGACAATTAATAGGAAGCTCAAAATAATTAGACTATTATGTCCTTGTTGCAATAATGGATACTTTGAGACACTCTGTAGCAGTAGGTCCTTAAGGGCTCTCAAACATAACAGAAAGAGTACCTTTGCAGCGGAGATGCACTTCTACTCCCTCTTTTTAGAATTATTTATTACACTGCAGTTAAGTCTATGCATTGAAAAAGATGAATTATAATGTCAATACATGACAAGCATTGGAAAAATCAATAGGTGTTGGCTTACAATGGCCGACCTATTGGCTATGCAACGTTTGTTTGCATAGATATGCTAATGAATGAGTGTAGATGCCTTTCTGGGAAACCCATTCAAAGATGGCCACCTGCAACATAACACATGCATGCATTATCACACAAGGGTGCCCATGCCTCATGACACAGCCACCATCTCGGAGCATCGTGGAGCAATACATTTAAAACAAATTAAATATGTGAGAGAGCACATTTTAAGAGAGGAGCAGCCCAGACACAAAGTGAAGGTGTGGGCAGGGGAGCAACAGTAGATCTGGAATGTAAACGGCACTAGTGGCGTAGCAAGGAAGGTGCAGGGTGGTCTGCCCCGGGCAGCATGAGTTTTGGGGGAGATTCCCTTCCCTTCTCTTACCCGTGGCTAGCGCGGGGCGGCAAATGCAGAAATCACCAGTAGGCCTGGGCGGTGAACTCTGCTCCGCTCACGGAGTTTGCTGAGTTTTTGGAACTCCGCGTTACGCAGAGCTCGCGGAGATCCGAAAAACTCCGCCCGCATAGCGTAGCGGAGGTTTTTTCCTCGCTCGCGTTCGTCAACGTCAAGTTGGCGAGCCCGAGCGAGGAAAATCCACCTCCCGGCGAGATTTTTCCTAGTTCGTGATCATCAACATCAAGTTGGCGAGTGCGAGTGTGGAAAATAAACCTCCAGGCGAGATTTCTCAACGCGGGGGGGTCAGGTTTCTCATTGCGAGTGGTCGCGTATGCTCGCGACCGCTCGCGTTGAGAAACTGCCCGTTTGCGTTGAGAAAGCTGCAGCTCGAGTAAAAATCTACTCGAGCGGCAGAAGGGAAAGCAGCGCCTGCACGGTGCCATTCGCGATGATTGCACAGTGCGGACAAGCATCCGGCATTGAAAATCACTGCGAACTGCATTTTTCTATCGCACTCCACCGCTTGCGGAGCTCCGCGTAGCGCGCAACTCCGCGAACTCCACCCAGGGTTAATCACCAGCACCCCCGACTGTTGCGGGGTGGCAAATGCAGGGACCACCGCGGGCAGCCAAAGGTCTAGCTATGCCACTGAACGGCACCAAGAAGTGAGAAAAGGGGCGCTAGAACAATGGAGCAGCTGGATGGGGGTGGTATTTTAAAAAAGTAATGAAATAAATAAAACACCAAGCGGCATATTCACAAGGATTCAACTCCGATTTATCTCCACCTTAACGCAACAAAAGTGGAGATAGATTTAACACCCCATTCCCAAGCTGGTGCAAACTGCAGACAACGCCAGTATTCCCACTATAACTGCCCCAAAATCTAACACCACGGCGGACACCACCAACTAACCCTAATGAGATGCAGAGTAGGCGTTCCCGTGCAAAAACACACGAAAAAAAAACAACACCACTTTCACAACGAACTGACAGAACTGCGAAGCGAACCAAAAACAGGCGATAAGCCGCGGTAGCCGCAGGTATTTAACACCTGCCTCAAGCAGATGTAAAGACGGACGTCTACCTGCAGTAGGCAACGGAGCCCCGCACACAGCCATACCCGAAGAACAAATGACGCCATGGAGCTACTCATCATGCAGCTCGGAGCCCCAACAGGCCCACAACACCCACCGCCACCACCCCCAGGACCGCCACCACCCCCAGGACCCGGACCCGCCCCCCCCCGGACCACCTCAGAGGCAGCGTAGAGTAAGACAGCGGACCTACTGAAAACGCACCACTCTCACAGACCTAACGCCCGTGGAAGTCATTGCCCACTACAGGCTCAAAAGGACAACCATCCTAAGCATCATGACCCACATCGCCCACAGGCTGACGGTCCCAACACAGCGGAGAACAAACATCCCTCCGCAGACAAAGCTGCTGGCAGTGCTGCACCTGTTGGCCTCTGGTACCTTCCAACCAACAACTGCCAGAGTCGGAGGGGTCTCACAGCCAGCCCTATCAAAGTTCATCACACCTGTCCTGGATGTCATCATCAGCTTCATACCCCAGTACCTTCACTTCCCCAACACTGCGCAGGAACAGCTGGAGACTAAGCAAGGCTTCTACGCCATAGCCGGATTCCCGGCAGTGTTGGGGGCAATCGACTGCACACATGTCTCACTTGTGCCCCCTGCGGATACTGCACACCACTACCACAACAGGAAGCACCCGCATTCCATCAATGTGCAGGCAATAGTGGACCACCGGGGACTCTTCACCAATGTCGTCGCCAACTACCCAGGCAGTGTGCATGATTCCTTCATCTCCCGACAGTCCATCATCAACCAGCGCTTCCAGGATGGCACATATGGAACGGGACTGCTCGTTGGTAAGTACCAAATCAACACACCACACATCCCACAGCCACCAATGCACAAAGCTCAACTGTGGGGATGCACACATGACCAAACCACATCCGACATGTCAAACTACACGACCACCTACCAGACACGACTACACCACTCCATGGTCATCCTGGGCTACCCCTGAACCCAATACAGACTTCACATGGCACCACAGCCACACAACAGCTGAACGTGTGGAGATGTGGAATGCAGCCATGACACATGTGAGGCACTGCTCTGCCCTCATGACCCTACCCCAGTCTCCTGCAGGTCAGCGTCCCATGGCGGTGGGCCCGTGTCGGCCGCTGTGCATCCGGGGCAACTAGCCCTGTGTGACTCGAGTCATCCCCCCTTGCATGTCTGTGTGCCTGATGACTGTTGGTGTAGTTGCCAGCACCAGCTACTCCCTGAGGGCTGGCTTACACTCACCCCACACACAGCCAGCACAGGTGTCACTGAATTGGTGGGCCTGCCATCACATCCTGCCGAACCAAGTATTGACTCTTTTCTCCCTGCACTGTCACAGGTGATCAAGGATATGCACTCTGCCCTTGGATGATGACACCCCTCCGGGACCCGAACACACCCGCCCAGAGGCAGTACAATGCGGCCCACATACGCACCATGGGCATCGTTGAACGCACATTTGGCGTGTTGAAGTCACGTTTCAGGTGCCTGGACGGCACTGGTGGGAAGCTCCTGTACAGCCCGGATGTCGTGTGCAAGATGATCGTTGCATGTTGTGTGTTGCACAACATCTGTGTTCGCACCAGGGCCCCATGGATCCCAGTTCCAGAGGTACCGGACGATGATGGTGGTGATGGGGCAGGTGGCCCACATCCCACTGCAGCTGTGGCAGGAATGACCCGTAGGGACTCCATCATTGACACTTACTTCTCATGACATGACATGGCATTCATGGGACAGTAGTAGATGTCCAATTGCACTGCATGTGTGAATAAAACATATTTGCAGGTTACAGGTTGGAATTGTACATTGTCATGTTACATATCCCTGGGGTTTCAGATGTGATTTGCCAGGTTGTGCACATTTTCCGAACCAGTTGTGTCCTGTGTTCAGTTGTGGAGGTGTTGCTGTTTGTACCAGGATGTTGTCAATGTCGAGGTGCACTTCTGCTTATGTGCGTATGCTGCACGGTGGGTGTGTCGCTCCTGCGGCTCTGATTTGTCTGCCACTGGTCTCTTTCATGCGGTGTGCCTGTAGGTTCTGTTCTTCCACGGTGCTTGGATGTTGTGGTGTGCATGTTGTCCTCTGCAGTTGGCCAGGGTGCATCCGTGGTACTCCGCTGTTGATGTATTTTGTTCTGTGGCATTTTCCGTATGCTGTTCTTGTGCTTTTTCCCGCATTGCGCGTGAGTATTGCTGCACTCGCGCTGGTTGTCACTGTTTTCTTATCGCGCTTTGGCCCATCGCAGCTTTTTTCGCGTTGTGGTTTGTGTTTTTATCTCCGTTGAGGTGGTTGTATCGCGAGCATTGGCCGCGGTGTCGGCAAACTATTGCATGCTACCGCTGTGTTGTGAATTCCACGTTGTCACGGGGTTATTTTCCCGTGATAGGCTGCGATGCTGAAAGTTGCGTTGCGCTACTCTTGCGGTAATTATCACACGTTCTTGTGAATATACCCCCATGCTGGTTGAATAGTGGTAGGGGAGAGCAGGATACGAGTTTAGGAGCGGGACCATGGGAATGTGAGAGGAGAAACTGCACATAGAGGCTGAGAGAGCAAGAAAACACATGCACTCCCATGAAGTGCTGAAAGTAAAACAAGAAAAATAGTCTCTTCAGCTAATCAGTGGAGGGATATCAGTGATTCAAGTAAAACAAGTGAGACAGAAATGCTCAAGGTGGGACAAACACAAGAAGAAGTAGAAAAGCAACTGAATCAGTGGCTGGGAAGTGAGACAGACAACAAAGACATTTATTCACGAGAAAGGTACTAACCCAAAGCCCACTCAATGTATAATGAAAACAATAGGTCTGATCTAAAAATGATCCAAAAAATGACTTTGACAATTATTATTTCATAGCATTGCTAATCCTAATTAGAAAGAAAGAGCTTGACAAATGCAAAAAAAGCTGGAGGAAAACGTTCTGCTATTATATTATGCTTTTGTGGACTTTACCACTACAACATCAGTTGATTAAGTGGACAGAGGGTGGCTTTGGAAAAAAGTTTAATGGTTTGGTTGCTCCCAGAGCTCTGTTATCAATGGTTACCACATCACCGAATGATAAATGGGCTTTAATATGGTTAACCAACGAGGGTGAGTTATTGAAGGAATTAGACCATTGTGCGAGTGAAGCAGAGATGTCTTCTGTCCTTACATTTAATCTTTACGTTTCTGGTTTTGCATGAGGAATGAAGCAGAATTAGTACATTGCCCTTAAAACACACTCCTGCGCTCTATTACACTGGTGACACTAGGATAAGTTGGCATGCGGAGGTGGGCCTCCGAAGGGGTTTGAGTTCTGTATTCTGTCAGTGCGCCCTAAGTGGTCTAGATTTTAGTCAGTGGAATGCTATAGAGATGCCTTTTGGTTCATGAAGAGCAAATGACGTATGGGTCATTGTAAAATAATGTTTAAAGGTGTTCTCTACATATCTTTGTTTGCGAATTGTATTGAAGGCGATAAGCCTGATCGGTTTTCACTGTAAAACTGAAAAATATTGGTCTTTCTTTCAAATAAAATTTAGAGTAAAAATAATTCATGCAAATATATAGGTATAAAACAATTTTGCCCCCACACATTATGTAAATTAAGAATGCAATGCTCCAAAAAATCAATTGTCAACTCAGTATCTCAGATTTGTTACTTCAAAGGTCAGTACATTAATATAATAGTTAATGTATTCACTGTTGTTCCCCCAATCAGGGGTTTCAAAGCACACTACCCACCGATGAGTTTCTCAAGGCGCTGGGGGGGGTCTTTGCGAGCAGCTCCGTAGATCATTCAAAGAGCCAGGTCTTGAGGTCCTTTCTGAATTGATGCAGTGTTGGGCTTCGTCGGATATGGAGTGAGAGTTCGTTCCAGGTCTTGGCCACCACGTAGGAGAAGGATCTGCCACCTGCTCTGGCCCTGTGGATGCGGGGGACCGTGGCTAGGGCGAGGCCACCAGAGTGTTGGTATCTCTTGGGGGCGTGGAAGGAGATTCGCTCGTTGAGGTATTGGGGTCCGGTGTTATGGAGGACTTTGTAGGCGTGTGTGAGCAGTTTGAAGGTTATTCTTCTTTCAACCGGGAGCCAGTGGAGGTCGCGGAGGTGTTGGGTGATGTGGTCATGTCGTGGGACATCGAGGATAAGTCTGGCTGCAGCGCTCTGGACGGTCTGGAGTTTGGGGAGGAGTTTTTTGTTGATTCCGGCATAGAGGACGTTTCCATAGTCCAGTTTGCTGGTGAGGGGTGCGTGGGTGATGGTCTTCCTGGCGTCGCGGGGATCCATTTGAAGGTTTGCGAAGAATGCAGAGGGTGTTGAAGTAGATGGAAGACACGGCATTGATCTGGCAGTTCATGTTTGCTCCAGTATTGCGGGAGATTTAAAAATGCTCCCAGCAGACTAGATCAAACATATGTTTCCCTACCCGTGGTAGTGCAGACACAGAAACTACTGTGTCCCGGGGGAGTACCTGAGCTGGCCATGTGCGAGAGGGTCCCCTGGGCCTTTAAAAGCTTAGGGACGGGGACTGTGCGCCCCCCTTTTTTAAAAAGGTGTCCCGGCCCCAGGGGATTTGATTTCCAGGGCATTTTTGAGACTCAGGAAGGGGGGCCATGTGCCCCCTCTAATTTACATTTTGGCCCCTGGGGATGGGGTCTCCAGTTCCTAATTAGGCTCAGGGAGGGGGCCATGCAGCCCCTCTCTTCATTAATTACTCGGCACCGGGTGATGTGATTTCAGGGGTCATTTTAGGCTCAGGGATATGGACTGTATGCCCATCTCCATTGTTTCTTAGTTTGGCCCCAGGGGTAGGGGTCCTCTGAACCTCTTAGAGGCTTGGTGAGGGGGGCCACATGTGCCATCACCAAAAACATGCATTGCCCCCTTGGCCCTGGCCCACCACAGGGGTTTAAAATAAACAAGCGTGGAGCCTGCACTTGTTTTTTATTTTCTTTATTTTGCTGTGGATTCACAGACTGTCTGCAAATTCGCAGCAAAGTTTTTAAAGGAAAGATTTTTGGCCCTAGGAAGTTAAGGGATCAGGCCCATATATAAATATATATATGTATATGTGTGTGTGTATATATATATATATATATATATATATATATATATATATATATATATATATATGTATTTACAGTAGGAAGTTAGGACCTACTTTCCATAGGAGAAACGTTTTTGGCTTGCTTATAACTCTGGTGCAGTTTGATGAGTCTTCAAGAAAAGTGACTCCTGATTCTAGTTGTGCATGGAAAGGTTTGGGATGATCTGTCAAAAAAAGTGTGTTTCCCATGTTAATTCCCATGGAGATTTTAGACACACGTACAGCCTGAACCACTTGATTGGCTGAAAGCTAGCTCTTGGTCCAGAAAGAGCCCTTATGTGATTTGGTGTAAAACCGTTCAGTAGTTTTAAAGTTATTATAGAAATATAGCTATCTAGGTTCATGGGTCCACCGTGGATGCCTTGCGGCATGTAGCAAATCTACATGCCAACAGTAATGCCTTGATTGGCTGGCTGCAACCTGAGTAGGAAGTTGCAGCTGCCATTTTAGATATAGGACACTATCGGCGGCTGCAAAATTTTGGATGAAATGAACTAGAAGGGGTCAGGGTAGAGGTGCCCTGACCCCGTAGGTGTAATAAAGGGGTGAATGAGGGACCCCTGATGGGCAATAAAATGCCCAGAAATTAATATTTGTTCAATGTGCGTGGGTTTGCAAATCCGTTGCGGCACTCACTGCGGCCACACATGTACCACTGTGGCAGATTCGTGAATCCATACGCCCACTCACAGACCCACTCAGACACTGTCACACTCACTCACAGACCCATTGAGACACTCTTGTACCCACTCACAGACCTGCTCAGACACTCACACACCCACTCACAGAACCACTCAGACACATATGCACCCACTCACAGACTGACTCTGACACTCATGCACCCACTCACAGACCCAAACAGACACTCTTGCACCCACCCATAGACCCACTCAGTCACTCACAAAACCACTTGCAGACTCATTTAGATACTCTTGCACCTACTCACAGACCTTCTCATACACTTATGCACCCACTCATAGATCTACTCAGACACTCATGCACCCACTCAGAATCCCTTTGACACAATCACACACCCACTGAGACACTCTCACAATGATTCGTAGACCCACGCAGACACTCTTGCAGTCACATACAGACCCACTCATTGACTCACACAACCACTCACAGACCCACTCAGATTCTTATACACCCACTACCAGACTCACTTAGACACTGATGCACCCACTCACAGACCCATTCAAGCACACTCGCCCATAAACAAACCTACTCAGACCCTCTCACACCCACTGAGACACTCACACACCCACTCATAAACCCAGACACTTTAACACTCATCCTCAGACCCACTCAGACACTGCCACATCCACTCACAAATACATTGAGACTCTCTTATATCCACTCACAGACCTACTCAGTCACTCACACAACTACTCACAGACCCACTCAGACACTCTCACACCAACTCCTGACCCACTCAGACACTCTCATACCCACTCACAGACCCATTCAGACATGCATGCAGCCACTCACAGACCCATTTAGATACTCTTGAACCGCCTCACAGGCTCAATCTTGCTCCCACTCACAGACCCCCTCAGTCACTCATGCAATCAGTCACAAACATACTCAGACACTGATATACCCACTCACACACCCACTAAAACACTGATGCACCCACTCACACATCTACTCAGACACTGATGCAGCCACTCAGAGACCCATTCATACACTCACACTCCCAGTCACAGACCCACTCAGACACTCCCACACCAACTCCTAGACCCACTCAGACACTCTCACACCCACTCACAGGCCCATTGAGATACTCTTGCGCACACTCACAGACCAACTCAGATACTAGTGCACCCACTCACAGACACACTCAGACACACAAGCACCCACTCATAGACCCACTCAAACAGTCTTGCAGTCACTTACAGACCCACTCAGTCACTCACACAACCACTTACATACCCACTCAGACACTCTCACACCCACTCACAGATCCACATAGACACTCACATACCCACTCACAGCCCCTCTCAAATAATCTTGCACATACATACAGACCCACATAGACACTCACACATCCATTCACAGCCCCACTCAGATACTGTCAAACCCAGTGATGGACCCACTGAGACACTTACACACTCAGTCACAGATCCACACAGACACTCATGTAGCCACTCATAGACCCACTCAGATACTCTCATACACACTCAGACACTCACACCCACTTATAGACCCACTCAGACACTCTTACTCCCACTGCCACTCAGACACTCTTACACCCACTCATAGACCCACTGAGATACTCACATGCCCATCCATTCAGATACTATTACACCCACTCACAGACCCAGACAGATACTCACACACCGACTCACAGACCCACTCAGACACTCATGCACCCACTCACAGACCCACTCAGACACTCCACATGTACTCATGGACCCACTCAGACACTCACACCCACTCACAGATCCACATAGACATGTACACACCCACTCAAAGCCCCTCTCAGATACTCTTGCACCCACTTACAGACCACATAGACACTCACACATCCACTCCCAGCCCCACTCAGATACTTTCAAATCCATTGATGGACCCACTCAGACACTTACACACTCAGTCACGGACCCACACAGACACTCATGCAGCCACTCATAGACCCACTCAGACACTCTAAAACTCAGTTACAGACCCACTCAGACACTCTTACTACCACTCACTGACCTACCAGACAGTCATACACCCACTAACAGACCCATTGAGACAGTCACACACCCACTCGCAGACCCATTCAGATACTATCATATCTACTCCCAGACCCACTCAGATACTCACACACCCACTCCCAGACCTAGTCAGATACTCTCACACCCACCCAGCGAACCACTCATACACTCATGCACTCACTCACAGACCCACTCAGACACTCACATATGTACTCCTGGACCTACTCAGATACTCTCACACCCACTCAGACACTCACTCACCCACTCACAGACCCATTCAGACACTCTCACACCCACTGATAAACCCACTCAAATGAACAACACTTTTACTCTATACTTAAACTTCATTCTTTGGTTTTGCATACAAGAAAGTGTCACTCAAAGTGGAACACATATTTGGTATTAGAATGCACACACTGAAACCATGCAAATGTCACACATAACCAATCTGAAAACTTGAGAACTATACAGCTGCTTACATAACCATTTATAGTCACCAATACAGACACTCAAACACCCACTCACACACCCACAAGACTAATACACCCACACATATCCCATACAGCTAATACCACACCCACTCACACACTCATATAGCCACTTACGCCCACTCTACAACACATACAGCTTTTTACATACACACTGTCTAAGGTTACAGGTTGTACTTACAAAAATAAAATTAAAAAGAACCTTAGAAATTCACCCAAAAAACCAAAGGTTGCAGGGACGTTATAGTTAGGCTCAGATTTCACATGTACAAAACCATAGAAATTCAGCAGTTACAGTTACCTAAGCTAACTACAACTATAATGTATACCCCTGCAAAGCACTGATTATTACCTCACATATTACCTAACTCATGACATGGTCAGTGACATTACTGATAACATCACTGATGGGATCTCAAATGACATCACTGATGGCATCATCTACAGAACCACTTACTAATCTGCTCACACACCCACAAAACTACTCCTACACCCACTCACACACCCACTCACTCACCCATACAGCCACTCACACAGCCACTTACTTACCCATACATCTACTCACACAGTCACTCACTCACATATACAGCCACTCACACAGTCAATTCACCCATACAGCTACTGACACACCAACTCATTCACCCATACAGCCAATCACACATCTACTCACTCATCTACACAGCCTCTCAAAAGAGCCACAAACTCATTCACACAACCACTCACACACCCACTAACACACCCCCACAACCCACACATACCCATTCACATATCCATACCAGCACTCATACATCCACTCACTCACCAATATAGCCACTTACACAGGCACTCACTCTCCAAAACAGCCATTAACATACCCACTCACCTACCCATCCAGCCACTCACACACCCACTCACTCTCTAATACAGCCACTTACTCACTTATAAAGCTACTCACACACCTACTTATTCACCCATACAGCTACTCACACCCCCAATCACACACCCATACATCCAATCACACACTGTTACACACTGTCACACAGTCACTTGCATAAAAATGTTAGAAATAGTATCACTCATTAGTAGTACACAAAGTATACTATTATAACTTTTGTAGTTCCTTAGTATATATGTTTAACCCTCAGAAACATTTAGAAAACACTCACAATCATTGGATTATGTCATCAGTGATGTCATTTGAGATTAGGGGTTGGGCAGTGAACTCTGCTCCGCTGGCAGGGCTTGCAAAGTTTTTGTCACTCCGCGCTCCGCTTGGAGAGCGAAGTTGGGCAAAAACTCGTTCTCCCGCCATGTAGTGCAGTTTACCAATGCCGGCCCTCCCCTTCCTGCATGTTCCCTTCTGCAGATATTACTGCATGTCTTTATACGGAACTGTTAACAGACAGATTTGCCCTCAGTTGCCAGCAAAGAGTTAAAACAGCCCTTTGGCAGACCCATTAATGTTCCCTGTGCTGCTCCTTCCATTTAATGCACCTAGGTTCATGTTTAGATGGCAAATATATAGCAGCTGTACCACTGTGAACAATGCACATGTTTCTCTGCTGCAGCCAATCATTTTGCGGTCCAATTGTTCCCTTTGGTCTCATCCCTCATAAGAGATTCTATCCGATGCTCTTCCTCCTAGAGGTAGTAATGTGCTGGAAGAGAGAAAGGCATTATAATGGGATTCCAAGAAACTATGAGTCAAGGTGCTGCAGCTTCAGAATAGAGTTTTTACAACCCCAGTAAATCGTGTACTCTGGGGAACATCCTTGGCTTCCCCATCAAAGGGACTGTGTTCTCTACCATCTCCCCTAGTTACCTTAGCAGCTGCCATGCTTAGAGTGGTATGGGCACTCTGCTTCCTGAGCCCCACCGAGACCTGCAGCATAGCAACATGGAGGCCGCCATCTCTGTTGAACTCGGAGACACTGTCAGCAGAGTGAGCATGCGCAAACCCAGAACAGAAACAAGGCAAGGCAGCACAGGCTCAGACCCTGAGGCTGCCTGTGAGGCGAATGGGTGACACTGCCTCTGTGAGGCATGGGTCAGGCACTTATTGTGAAAGGAGGAGATGAGGGCAGACACCAGTGAGGTTTGAATAGCTGAGGCTGTGAGGAGAGGGCCAGGATACCAAGGAGACACTGCTCCAGGTCTTCTCACAGGGTTCGGGGAAGGCCTTTGCTCCAGTTCTGTCCCAAGGACAGACTCCAAAGAAGCCGAGATGGAGTGGCACGTACTGGAGAAAGGAACAGGGAAACAAAACCTGTTCTGGAACCAGAAGAATCCTGCCACAAAAACTGTAAGTAACCATCTTTCCCACCTCCACCCCTTCTTTGAATCTGTGCCTTCTAACACATAAGCAACCCGCGGGGCAGAGGGACTCCCTCCCTTTCCTACCGCAAACTTACTTTTTTGCTGTGCTTGGAACTAAGCAACCTCCGCCACTCAGTCTCTGGGGGTATATAGGACCCTAGCTCGCCAAATGAGCTGCAGACCACCACTCTCTGTCCCATCTCATCATTTGGAAGTGCAGCACACACTTTTGATGCCTCAAGGGCTCTATTATATTTCAGGGACTCTGGACAAGGGCGGAGCGGAACTCCATGTAATTCCACAGAGTTTTTATGCAACTCCACGGAATTTCACACAGTGCAACTCCACAAGCTCCACCCACCCCTATTTGAGATGTCATGAGTGATGTCACTGACCATGTCATGAGTGATGTAATATGTGAGGTTATAAGCAGGCCTGGGCATAGTTCACAGAGCTTTGCTACGCGGATCTCTGCGAAGTAACAAAAAAACTCCACGGAGTTCCGCAAGTGGCGGAGTTCAGTGCGAACTGCCATTCGCACTGATCTTCCTGTTGCTCGGGTAGAAATTCTACCTGAATGGCAGCTCACACTCGCCAACTTACCGTTCGTGAGCGCGACCAGGGAAAAAACTCTGCTGCACTACGCAGAGCAGAGTTTTCTGCACTCTGCGAGCTCCGCGGAGTTCACCGCCCAGGACTAGTAATCATCAGTGCATTGTCGGGGTGTAAGGTATATTTAGCTCAGGTAACTGTTACTGCTGAATTTCTATGCTTTTGTACGTGTGAAATCTGAACCTAACTATAAAGTCCCTGCAGTCTTTGTTCTTTTCAATGAATTTCCAAGGTTTTTTTAATTCTAGTTCCTAACTATAACGTCCTTGTAACATATATATATATATGTAACATATATATATATATATATTTGAAATTGGCAGCAAAATCATTGTTGGAAAATGGACCCCACTGGAGGGGAGTAATTGGGACTGCCACTACCAGCATGCTTTTCACTGGAGAGCGCATGCTGTATGAAAATGAGTGGCAGTCTGTCTCTGGTTTTTCAACGTGTCCACTCTATGATTAAGATGCCGGAGGCATCGAAACGCGTCAGGGACATAAATTAATCAGGTGTGAACTGCTGTTTCCTGCTAATAAAGGGTTCGGATGAACTGTTCCTTGTGGAGTGCGTCTCTGAAGCTCAGGGGCTTTCTCTTGTTTGATGTTTTACACGGCGGCTCCGGCCGTGAGAGACTGCACCGCCATGAACATCATGTGAAGGCTTGTGTGGCTGCAAAATTTCGATGCAGCCTTTTTCCAGCACGAGGAACTGAAGAATTGGGAAACAGTTGACAAACCTGAGGCCCACTGGAGGGCCAAATGAATATTATTTTTGAAATTGGCAGCAAAATCATTGTTGGAAAACGGACCCCACTGGAGGGGAGTAATTGGGACTGCCACTACCAGCATGCTTTTCACTGGAGAGCGCATGCTGTATGAAAATGAGTGGCAGTCTGTCTCTGGTTTTTCAACTTGCCCACCCTATGATTAAGATGCCGGAGGCATCGAAACGCGTCAGGGACATAAATTAATCAGGTGTGAACTGCTGTTTCCTGCTAATAAAGGGTTCGGATGAACTGTTCCTTGTGGAGTGCGTCTCTGAAGCTCAGGGGCTTTCTCTTGTTTGATGTTTTACACAGCGGCTCCGGCCGTGAGAGACTGCACCGCCATCATCATGTGAAGGTTTGTGTGGCTGCAAAATTTCGTTGCAGCCTTTTTCCAGCACGAGGAACTGAAGAATTGGGAAACAGTTGACGAACCTGAGGCCCACTGGAGGGCCAAATGAATATTATTTTTGAAATTGGCAGCAAAATCATTGTTGGAAAACGGACCCCACTGGAGGGGAGTAATTGGGACTGCCACTACCAGCATGCTTTTCACTGGAGAGCGCATGCTGTATGAAAATGAGTGGCAGTCTGTCTCTGGTTTTTCAACTTGCCCACCCTATGATTAAGATGCCGGAGGCATCGAAACGCGTCAGGGACATAAATTAATCAGGTGTGAACTGCTGTTTCCTGCTAATAAAGGGTTCAGATGAACTGTTCCTTGTGGAGTGCGTCTCTGAAGCTCGGGGGCTTTCTCTTGTTTGATGTTTTACACGGCGGCTCCGGCTGTGAGAGACTGCACTGCCATCAACATCATGTGAAGGTTTGTGTGGCTGCAAAATTTCGTTGCAGCCTTTTTCCAGCACGAGGAACTGAAGAATTGGGAAACAGTTGACGAACCTGAGGCCCACTGGAGGGCCAAATGAATATTATTTTTGAAATTGGCAGCAAAATCAATGTTGGAAAACGGACCCCACTGGAGGGAGTAATTCGGACTGCCACTACCAGCATGCTTTTCACTGGAGAGCGCATGCTGTATGAAAATGAGTGGCAGTCTGTCTCTGGTTTTTCAACTTGCCCACCCTATGATTAAGATGCCGGAGGCATCGAAACGCGCCAGGGACATAAATTAATCAGGTGTGAACTGCTGTTTCCTGCTAATAAAGGGTTCGGATGAACTGTTCCTTGTGGAGTGCGTCTCTGAAGCTCAGGGGCTTTCTCTTGTTTGATGTTTTACACGGCGGCTCCGGCCGTGAGAGACTGCACCGCCATCATCATGTGAAGGTTTGTGTGGCTGCAAAATTTCGTTGCAGCCTTTTTCCAGCACGAGGAACTGAAGAATTGGGAAACAGTTGACGAACCTGAGGCCCACTGGAGGGCCAAATGAATATTATTTTTGAAATTGGCAGCAAAATCATTGTTGGAAAACGGACCCCACTGGAGGGGAGTAATTGGGACTGCCACTACCAGCATGCTTTTCACTGGAGAGCGCATGCTGTATGAAAATGAGTGGCAGTCTGTCTCTGGTTTTTCAACTTGCCCACCCTATGATTAAGATGCCGGAGGCATCGAAACGCGTCAGGGACATAAATTAATCAGGTGTGAACTGCTGTTTCCTGCTAATAAAGGGTTCAGATGAACTGTTCCTTGTGGAGTGCGTCTCTGAAGCTCGGGGGCTTTCTCTTGTTTGATGTTTTACACGGCGGCTCCGGCTGTGAGAGACTGCACTGCCATCAACATCATGTGAAGGTTTGTGTGGCTGCAAAATTTCGTTGCAGCCTTTTTCCAGCACGAGGAACTGAAGAATTGGGAAACAGTTGACGAACCTGAGGCCCACTGGAGGGCCAAATGAATATTATTTTTGAAATTGGCAGCAAAATCAATGTTGGAAAACGGACCCCACTGGAGGGGAGTAATTCGGACTGCCACTACCAGCATGCTTTTCACTGGAGAGCGCATGCTGTATGAAAATGAGTGGCAGTCTGTCTCTGGTTTTTCAACTTGCCCACCCTATGATTAAGATGCCGGAGGCATCGAAACGCGCCAGGGACATAAATTAATCAGGTGTGAACTGCTGTTTCCTGCTAATAAAGGGTTCGGATGAACTGTTCCTTGTGGAGTGCGTCTCTGAAGCTCAGGGGCTTTCTCTTGTTTGATGTTTTACACGGCGGCTCCGGCCGTGAGAGACTGCACCGCCATCATCATGTGAAGGTTTGTGTGGCTGCAAAATTTCGTTGCAGCCTTTTTCCAGCACGAGGAACTGAAGAATTGGGAAACAGTTGACGAACCTGAGGCCCACTGGAGGGCCAAATGAATATTATTTTTGAAATTGGCAGCAAAATCATTGTTGGAAAACGGACCCCACTGGAGGGGAGTAATTGGGACTGCCACTACCAGCATGCTTTTCACTGGAGAGCGCATGCTGTATGAAAATGAGTGGCAGTCTGTCTCTGGTTTTTCAACTTGCCCACCCTATGATTAAGATGCCGGAGGCATCGAAACGCGTCAGGGACATAAATTAATCAGGTGTGAACTGCTGTTTCCTGCTAATAAAGGGTTCAGATGAACTGTTCCTTGTGGAGTGCGTCTCTGAAGCTCGGGGCTTTCTCTTGTTTGATGTTTTACACAGCGGCTCCGGCCGTGAGAGACTGCACCGCCATCAACATCATGTGAAGGTTTGTGTGGCTGCAAAATTTCGTTGCAGCCTTTTTCCAGCACGAGGAACTGAAGAATTGGGAAACAGTTGACAACCCGAGGCCCACTGGAGGGCAAAATGAATATTATTTTTGAAATTGGCAGCAAAATCATTGTTGGAAAATGAACCCCACTGGAGGGGAGTAATTGGGACTGCCACTACCAGCATGCTTTTCACTGGAGAGCGCATGCTGTATGAAAATGAGTGGCAGTCTGTCTCTGGTTTTTCAACTTGCCCACCCTATGATTAAGATGCCGGAGGCATCGAAACGCGTCAGGGACATAAATTAATCAGGTGTGAACTGCTGTTTCCTGCTAATAAAGGGTTCGGATGAACTGTTCCTTGTGGAGTGCGTCTCTGAAGCTCGGGGGCTTTCTCTTGTTTGATGTTTTACACGGCGGCTCTGGCCCTGAGAGACTGCACCACCATCAACATCATGTGAAGGTTTGTGTGGCTGCAAAATTTCGTTGCAGCCTTTTTCCAGCACGAGGAACTGAAGAATTGGGAAACAGTTGACGAACCTGAGGCCCACTGGAGGGCCAAATGAATATTATTTTTGAAATTGGCAGCAAAATCATTGTTGGAAAACGGACCCCACTGGAGGGGAGTAATTGGGACTGCAACTACCAGCATGCTTTTCACTGGAGAGCGCATGCTGTATGAAAATGAGTGGCAGTCTGTCTCTGGTTTTTCATCTTGCCCACCCTATGATTAAGATGCCGGAGGCATCGAAACGCGTCAGGGACATAAATTAATCAGGTGTGAACTGCTGTTTCCTGCTAATAAAGGGTTCGGATGAACTGTTCCTTGTGGAGTGCGTCTCTGAAGCTCGGGGGCTTTCTCTTGTTTGATGTTTTACAAGGCGGCTCCGACCGTGAGAGACTGCACCGCCATCAACATCATGTGAAGGTTTGTGTGGCTGCAAAAGTTCGTTGCAGCCTTTTTCCAGCACGAGGAACTGAAGAATTGGGAAACAGTTGACGAACCTGAGGCCCACTGGAGGGCCAAATGAATATTATTTTTGAAATTGGCAGCAAAATCATTGTTGAAAAACGGACCCCACTGGAGGGGAGTAATTGGGACTGCCACTACCAGCATGCTTTTCACTGGAGAGCGCATGCTGTATGAAAATGAGTGGCAGTCTGTCTCTGGTTTTTCAACTTGCCCACCCTATGATTAAGATGCAGGAGGCATCGAAACACGTCAGGGACATAAATTAATCAGGTGTGAACTGCTGTTTCCTGCTAATAAAGGGTTCGGATGAACTGTTCCTTGTGGAGTGTCTCTGAAGCTCGGGGCTTTCTCTTGTTTGATACTCTGATCCTATGCACACGCTGTATATTGTTATTTTCCCATTCCGTTGTTATCATATATTCAGTGCACAGTAGTAAAACATAACATTCATGTAAAAGTAGACTTTATAGGTTATTCCTTTGTCCTTTATTATTTTGTGAGATCGCCCAGCCAACACGTTTTAATTACTGAACTGACACGCATGAGGACGAACACGGCTTTAAACGCACTCGCTTAAGATTTCGAAGCCCGAGATTTGAATTGGGGACACATTTCTGAATAGGACGCCTAATCAAGGATTAATCGAGGACCTAGTTGGAATATAAACTGGAGAACCACAATAACGTCAGGAACCGGAAGGCATATTTAGCACAGCCGGGACGGAAGTAGAACCGGCGGGAAGAACGTGATAGACTTTATCCACCTGCTTTACAGCCCTGAAGAAGTCGTTTGGGATATCACCCACGACGAAACACGTGTTGGCTGGGCGATCTCACAAAATAATAAAGGACAAAGGAATAACCTATAAAGTCTACTTTTACATGAATGTTATGTTTTACTACTGTGCACTGAATATATGATAACAACGGAATGGGAAAATAACAATATACAGCGTGTGCATAGGATCAGAGTATTTGTATATAGGGGACCCCGTTAGGTTCTCGGCTGAGGGTTTAGGGTGTTCGTATCCTTCACCTCTGCACCGCACAGATAGTCCTTACAATAGTAGCGTACACTTAGGAGGCGCCAATTCCACACTAAGAAAACACCCCGTGGGTCTGTATTTTCTCTTGTTTGATGTTTTACACGGCGGCTCCGGCCGTGAGAGACTGCACCGCCATCAACATGTGAAGGTTTGTGTGGCTGCAAAATTTTGTTGCAGCCTTTTTCCAGCACGAGGAACTGAAGAATTGGGAAACAGTTGACGAACCTGAGGCCCACTGGAGGGCCAAATAAATATTATTTTTGAAATTGGCAGCAAAATTATTGTTGGAAAACGGACCCCACTGGAGGGGAATAATTGGGACTGCCACTACCAGCATGCTTTTCACTGGAGAGCGCATGCTGTATGAAAATGAGTGGCAGTCTGTCTCTGGTTTTTCAACTTGCCCACCCTATGATTAAGATGCCGGAGGCATCGAAACGCGTCAGGGACATAAATTAATCAGGTGTGAACTGCTGTTTCCTGCTAATAAAGGGTTCGGATGAACTGTTCCTTGTGGAGTGCGTCTCTGAAGCTCTGGGGCTTTCTCTTGTTTGATATATATATATACTATTTTGGTGGGAGGAGCTCTTTAAACAATTTTAGGACTCTCTGTAATGGACTGAGGCATTTGAGAAAGGCTGATTGCCGAAACCGGTCATGCCGAATTCTTTGAATAAATCGTCCCGAAGAGCCCCGCTGTGTCCCTTTCTTCTGTTCGCAAGGAGAGAAGCTGCTGTCATATTTTGCGCACAGCCTGTGGTGCGCTCCAAAGGGACCCTTCCTTAAAGTGGTCGTGTGGAACACTGGCATTTGTTGTTGTTGTGCCCGAGGTATCGGATACCCACGACCCCCTACTCACCTGAGGTCACTGAATTGCTGCCGCGGAGGTGCGGTCCAACACTATGTGGAAAGGCACATTCATTCAAGTTGTGTCTCCAGCTCCGGTGCCGCTGCGTGATGAGGTGGGAAGTAGGGGACACAAGGACGGTTATTCCCCAGCATATCCGACGGATTCTCCTACTGCAGCTCGTGACATTCCAGCAAGGTGTATGATGGGATCAGTAGTTCGTGGCATGGAACTACTGAGGCGTCGATACGACAACGAGTTGCAGCTGGGCCCTTCACTATTTTGGTGGGAGGAGCTCTTTAAACAATTTTAGGACTCTCTGTAATGGACTGAGGCATTTGAGAAAGGCTGATTGCCGAAACCGGTCATGCCGAATTCTTTGAATAAATCGTCCCGAAGAGCCCCGCTGTGTCCCTTTCTTCTGTTCGCAAGGAGAGAAGCTGCTGTCATATTTTGCGCACAGCCTGTGGTGCGCTCCAAAGGGACCCTTCCTTAAAGTGGTCGTGTGGAACACTGGCATTTGTTGTTGTTGTGCCCGAGGTATCGGATACCCACGACCCCCTACTCACCTGAGGTCACTGAATTGCTGCCGCGGAGGTGCGGTCCAACACTATGTGGAAAGGCACATTCATTCAAGTTGTGTCTCCAGCTCCGGTGCCGCTGCGTGATGAGGTGGGAAGTAGGGGACACAAGGACGGTTATTCCCCAGCATATCCGACGGATTCTCCTACTGCAGCTCGTGACATTCCAGCAAGGTGTATGATGGGATCAGTAGTTCGTGGCATGGAACTACTGAGGCGTCGATACGACAACGAGTTGCAGCTGGGCCCTTCACTATTTTGGTGGGAGGAGCTCTTTAAACAATTTTAGGACTCTCTGTAATGGACTGAGGCATTTGAGAAAGGCTGATTGCCGAAACCGGTCATGCCGAATTCTTTGAATAAATCGTCCCGAAGAGCCCCGCTGTGTCCCTTTCTTCTGTTCGCAAGGAGAGAAGCTGCTGTCATATACATATATATATATATATTATCTACTGGCGGTCGCCAGTAGATAGTTATAGTTAGGACCACGTTTCCATAGGAAAAGCACTTTTTGATGTGCTTATAACTTTGGCGTCGTTTGACGAATCTTTATGAAATTTTCTAAAAGGTTCCTCTTTTCAGGTCAGCTGCTATCCTAAAAGTTTGGGGGGATTCATCAGGGGGGCTAAGAAAAAGGGGTGTCCCAAAACGTGTTTTCTCCATGCAATTTCCATAGGAAACTTTAGACAAGGCTACAGGTCAAACTGCTGAACAGAATTATGCCAAATTTGGCACAGAGAAAGGTCTTGGTCCAGAAAGCACGCTTTTGTTTAAATCGGGTAAATCCGTTCAGTAGTTTTAGAGAAATATCAAATTTTCCAGATATCGATATTTAAGAATTCTTACATCTGATTGGCTGAAGCGTTACGAGCACGAGCTTGCGGCTGATTGGCTGCGAACTGTTGAAACTAGGAAGTGTGGGCAGCCATTTTGTGATTCAGTCCGTCAGCTCACAACTCTCCCTCTACAAGGCATCAGGTCCGTAGTTCTACCTCTGCGAGGCAACACTAAAAATATACCGCAGCTCTGTCTGTGCGAGATACCCCTTTCACGGTCCCTCTCCCCACATCACCAGTTCGCGGCTATGCCTTTAGAAGCGAGTCCGTCGGCTCGCAGCTCTGCGACTGCGAGCTGTGAGCCATTTTGTGACTCAGTCCGTCAGTTCGCATCTCTCCCTCTCAAAGGCATTGGATCCGTAATTCTACCTCTGCGAGGCAATACTGAAAATATCCCGCAGGTCTGTCTGTGCGAGATACTCCTTTTACGCTCCCTCTCCCCACATCATCAGCTCGCGGCTATGCCTTTAGAAGCCAGTACGTCGGCTCGCAGCTATGTGTCTGCGAGCCGTGGGGCCCGCAGCTGTACCTCTGTGAGCCACCTCGTTAGCTCGTAGCTGTGTCTGTGCTAGCTGGCCCGTCGGCCCGTTACTCTCCCTCTGCGAGTTAGCCCGTCGGGTTGCAGCGCAGAGAGCTCGAAGCTGTATCTCGGCGAGCCAGCCCGTTAACTCATAGCTGTGTGTCTGCTAGCAGGCCTGTTGGCCCGTTGGTCTCCCTCTGCGAGTCAGGCCACAGCTCTCCCTCTGCGAGCCGGTACGGTGCTGTGCTTTTGCGAGCCAATGGCTCGTAGGTCTCCCTCTGCGAGCTGAGCCCACGGGCCGCAGCTCTTTCTCTGCAAGGCTGCCCGACGGCCCGCAGGTGTCCCTCTGCTAGCCGAATCGCAGCTGATACTCTGCGAGTCGAAATTGGGAATATAAGGCGGCTCTAAAAAAAGCCCTTCTGTTTATTAGTTGGAGCTACATGTAAGTGCGAATGCACAGCTTCAGGTTAATCAGGAAAATTCGGTTTCCCTCATCTGTGAAGTGTACTCCATCACTTCTGTAGATATCAACGATATCAAAACGTATGTTGTTGTTGTAAATCGACCCCATTCTATGGTCTCTGAGGTATGCAGACACAGCTTTGTTGACATTCTTCCTAGATTTTTCAATCTTATGACAAAATTGGTTTGACCATTTCCACTTCTGTCTTTGGCATATATTGGAATATACAAAGACAGTTTGAGGTAAAAGTAACATCAATTGTCCAAAGGTGTCCTTCATAAGCATTTCCAAACCTACCCAGTGAATGTGCCTAGGTCGTTACCACCACAGTGCACAATAATGAGATCAGGGTGTTGGAGATGCAAACAGGTTTTAACCAAAGGGAGGAATTGGTGCCACTTCAATCCTCTCTGTGCAAACCATTTAATGTACACATTTTGTAAACCTATGTCTAAGTCAATACGTCTCTGTTGTGCATACCTCTTGCACCAGAAAACATAGCTATGTCCTACAATCCACACTAGCATTTTGAAGGTATGGCTAGAAGATATGGATAAATGTCTGTAGCTCATGCAGTCCGTTCGTAGAATAAGAGATATGTTTAAACATGGGGAACTACTTTTTTTTTTACATACAAAACGTTAACGGATTGGGAGATGAAATGTATTGTGTCCTAAAAAGTAGGGTGTATATTAGTTTTGATGAAAAGCATCTTTGTGATTGGTTAATAAAAAAGCAGTTTATACATGGAGTACATATTATAGGATGAAATTTGCTCAGCTCAACCACACCTGCTAATTGTATTTGGAAGGTGCAGTTCAAACTTGAAAGAATGGTGAACTTTTGACCTCCACGTGCCTTTAAATGTTGGAGAAAATGTTGCAAAAAAAATATCGGTAGGTTCAAAAAAATGATGAACTTTTAACCTGCACGTGTCGTAGAATGTTCTAGAAAGTGTTGATACAATAGCTTGAACTTTTCACCTGTATGTGTCCTTAACAAAACAGTTTATATGGAAAGTTCAAAAATAAGCAATAAAGAGAGGTTTTGCAATCTAAAAAAAAAAGGAACTATTCTGATTTGTTCTTTACATGGATTTATGTGTGGAGCAACAGGGAAATTGTGCCATTACTGGTTCCATTCTTGATGAAAGCGGTGCATTACATGTACTGTGTGACAAGAAAAGAATTGTATGCGTTTGTGACATTTGAAATCTGCATACCAACTAGGAAGGTAAATTAGAAATTAAGAAGGTGTGTTATGTGCGGGGGTGTATCCCTTTGGCAAGCTCCGCCTCTGTGAGCCAGACATTGTTTTTGCATAGGTGCTGGACGACATCTGATGCAGCCCCATCACCTACGCAGTCTGATGTGTCAGGGGAACACAGCCATGCAGCCATCACCCTGCCACACACACTGGACACAGAACCCGTATGAGGGGAGTTTTGTACCACATTGCCTTCATTGGTGATGTTCTGTGATTGATATGTGTGTGGGCTGCATTGTGGGGGAATTGCCTGTGCACGGATGGCGATGCACACACACATGTTGGTATGTGGAGCCAGGTGCTGGTGCGGCCTTGCGCTGCTTGTGCTATCTCACTCCATCTCTCTCCCTCGCTCTCTCCCGCCCTGTCATAGCAAACTTGTGAAAGCGATGGGTGCGCGGCTCTCAGCGCGGCACTCGAGTACTTCTTAAGTCTTTCAAACACCGAGGGGTATATTCTCAAGGACATATCGCCAAGTTATCAGCACTTTATCACAACCAAAATAGTGATAAATTTAACGCACCATTCACAAGCTGGAGCAAACAGCCCATATCACCAGTTTACCAGCGATAGCAGCCTCAAAAAGCATTGTCACGGATGAGTCTGGCAAATATTGCTAATGAGATGTAGAGTAGGCGTTCTCGTGCAAAAAGCAGCGAACACATCACTTCGCAAGTGTCTCAACCATCAGCAAGATCGTCGAAGAGAGTACAAAACAGGCGATAAGGTGCGTTAGTAGCAGAAAGTTTACACCTGCTCTGAGCTGGTGTAAAGTTGGACTACAACCTGCAATATGAAAGGGAGCCCACCCAGAGCCATACGTGAATGACAACAGATGCAATGGAGACAACGATCATGCAGCTCGGACACCCAACACTGCTCCGACACCCCCTGCCACCAGCCCCTTGTCTGCCATCCCCCCCTAACCCCCCACACACAAACAAATGTGACAGCAACGTTAGGAACTCTGGAACGTAACAAATTGGCTGATGTCGCACAATTATAGTAAAGAAGATGCATGTGAGGTTGGACAAATAAGAATCTCAGTCATCTATGGGTTTACATATAAAACATTTTATTTAAACAAAACAACAAAATAAAAGTAGGTACAGGTATGGCGTGTCATCCCTCGACAATTTGTGAATCACAGCCTGCAAGACAAAAGGAAAGATAAGATTGTGCGTCATGCGTCCATGAAAGGAGAGAGAGAGAGAAAGAGAGAAAGAGTGAGAGAGAGGAAGAGACAGAGAAAGAAAGAGTGAGACAGAGAGGAAGACAGAGAAAGAGAGAAAGAGTGAGAGAGAGAGAGAAGAGATGAGAGAAAGAGTGACATACAAGGAAGTGAGAGAGAAAGAGAGAAACAGTGTGAGAGAGAGGTAGAGAGAGAGAGAGAAAGAGTGAGACAGAGAGGAAGAGAGAGAGAAAGAAAGAATGAGAGAGAGAGAGGAAGAGACATAGAAAGAGAGAACGAGTGTGAGAGAGAGAAAGGAAGAGATACAGAGTGAGAGAGAGAGAAAGAGTGTGAGTGACAGAAAGGAAGAGATGGAGAGGGAGAGTGAGTGTTGACACTGTGGAGAAAATCCTTACAGCTCACCTTTCTGCCACCGGTGTGTCTCCAACTACGTGCCGGGACATAGTGGAGTACATACAACTGCACACGCCTAATTCTCTGTTTCGCCCCTGCGCACCCAGGCCGCTGCACCCCATCGACTCCCGCCGCCCAGAGGTGTCTGCCCGCCTCTGCGCACCTAGGCTGCTGTATCCCATCCACTCCCACTGCCCAGAGGTTTCTGCCCGCTGCTGTGCACCCAGGCTGGAGCACCCCATCCAGTCCCACTGCCCGGAGGTGACTGCCCGTTCCTGCGCACCCAGAGTGCTGCATCCCATCCACTCCCACTGCCTAGAGGTGTTTGCCCGCTCCTGTGCACCCAGGCTGCTGCACCACATCCACTTCCACTGCTCGGAGGTGTCTGCCCGCTCTTGTGCACCCAGGGTGCTGCACACTATCCACTCCCACCGCCCAGAGGTGACTGCTCGCTGCTGCGGAAACAAGGCTCTCTGCTCACCTTCCGCCACTGGCATGTGTCGAAGAGGGTCCACCACGTGCTGAAGCAACCTCCTCAGGCGCAAGTTGCGTACACGCTGTCAAGCCGAGCTCACAATTCAGAGCGGGTGTTGATTGCAGGATGGCCACGCATCATCGCAGGCTGCACACGCGCTCAGCTCTGGTGGCACTAACTCAGTGGAACTGAAGTCATCGCCTCGTGGCGGGAGGTCCGTGTCGGGGGGGAGGTCGTCAATCTGTGAATCACAGCCTGCTAGACAAAAAGCAAGATAAGATTGTGCGTCATGCGTCCATCAAAGGAGAGAGAGAAAGAAAGAAAAAGTGAGAGGTAGACAGAGAGAAAGAGTGAGAGAGAGAGAGAAGAGAGAGAGAAACAGTGAGAGAGAGGAAGAGAGAGAGAAAGAGAGAAACAGTGTGAGAAAGAGGAAGAGAGAAACAGAGGAAGAGTGAGAGAGAGAGAGGTAGAGAGAGAAAGAAAAAAACAGTGTGAGAGAGAGGAAGAGATAGAGTGAGAGAGAGAGGAAGGGAGAGAGAAAGAGTGTGAGGGAGAGAAAGGAAGAGCTGGAGAGGGACAGTGAGTGCCGACACTGGACAAAACTCTCCCAGCTCACCTTTCCGTCACCGGTGTGTCTCCAACCACATGCCGGGACATAGTGGAGCCCTCAAGCTTAGTCATCTGAAACGTAGTATGGAATCAGTAATGGCAGAGTACATACAACTGCACACGCCTAATTCTCTGTCCCGCCTTTGTGCATCCAGGCTGCTGCACCCCATCCACTTCCACTGCCCAGAGGTGTCTGCTCGCCGCTGCGCACCCAGGCTGCTGCACCCCATCCACTTCCACTGCCCAGAGGTGTCTGCCCGCTGTTGCGCACCCAGGCTGTTGCACCCCATCCACTCCCACTGCCCGGAGGTGACTGTCCGCCGCTGCGCACAGAGGCTGCTGCACCCCATCCACTCCCACTGCCCGGAGGTGACTGCCCGCCGCTGCACTAACAAGCCTCTTTGCTCACCTTTCGCAACTTGCGTGTAGAAAAGAGGGCCTACTTTGTGCCGCTGCAAGCCCCAAGCCCTTAGCCCGCGGACACGCACCCTGCATGTCATGCAGCCCCGCTACGCAGGCCACCAGGTCTCACATTTGGTGCTTGGTCTTTATTTCGCCACGGCAGAGGACATACCAGTGCACCGGGCTTTCCATCGCAGGCTGCACACCCGCTCAGCCCTTGCGGTGCCACTAACTCTGTGACCAGCGAGGCGACGCCACGTGGCGGAAGGCCTGCACTGTCTGATGGCTCAGGCCTACACTGCGGTCCAGCAGGGCACACAAAACCTGAGCTGTCCAGGCCGCCGGGACGTGCCATCACCGTAGGCTGCACACCCGCTCAGCAGTTACGGTACCCGTACCTCAGTGGACCGACAGTCACCATCCCGTGCCGGTGTGCCTGTGCCGGCCGCAGTGTATCCAGTGCGAGCAACTCTGAAATGGCATCAAGCACGTGTGCCCGGTCTTTTTTATTGGCAGGGTCACGTGTCGTGTGACGCGTGTGCTGGATGGGTGTGGTGTGGGTGTATACTAGCCGTGAGGGAGTGGCTGTGGCGTACTGACAACTAGGGTGTGACCAGCAGATCAGTGTAATGAAAATCTGGGCCATGTAGCGTTGTTGTCCTTCCCTGTAAGCGTAAGCGGAGTGGGCTGGCCTGGCGTATGCCAGTCCTGCGTGAGGCTGTGAAGAATGACTCCGGCGCTATGGGCGTTGCTCCGTCCTGGTCTGTATGAGGAATCAACTGATGCGGGTGTCCCTGTTGTAGTGCTGACATCACCTGGGTCGCAAGCGCCAATGTGTCACTCTGTGAGCCAAGTCCCACAACATGGCCAACATGGAAGGTACGGGGAATCACTGACCCTACATTCATCCATAGTGCCACACATGAAAGATGGTGGACATGACACATCTGTGTGGATATGAATGTTTATTGCACATTCAGTGGAGTGTTGCAGCTGTAGCAATACAGGGCCATGGAAAGTTTAAGTTTCAGTTTTTGGCACATGGAGGGAAGCCAATTAGAGCCAGGCTTGTGTTCGGGGTTAGGCTGCGCCAACATTTGTACTTATAGAATTACTCCGCCAATCCCCAAGCACTTATAAATTCACTATACACTCTCCTTGCAGTACTGTAATGATCCAGTCTCTACATACGTACTTGTACAATGACTGAGAGAAAGTTACATAACCAAAGTTTTCCCCACTGCCAGAGTAACATGGTTGCATACGCTGTCCACAGCACAATGTAATGTGGTAGGGCCCAGGGGCGGCATCTTGCATACATAATGAACACACGGACACAGATAGATAGTGGAACTGGGTACGGGCACGTGCGCTCGACTCATTTTTATTACCAGGGTCACATGTCCAGTGACCTCTGTGCTGGATGCGTGTGGGGTGAGTGTAAGCCAGCCCTCCGGGAATGGTTGGTGCTGGCAACAAGTACAACAATAATCATTGGATCAGACACATAGATTCAATCATAAAGGGTCAATGATTTGTGCTGCACTAAGGTAGGGGCAACAGATGTGAAATAATACATAGAAGATTATATCGTAAAGGGTCCATGACTTGTGGTACACTGAGGTAGGGGCAGCAGATGTGAAATTATACACAAAACATTGTATCATAAAGGGTCCATGAGTTGTGCTGCACTGAGATAGGGGCATGAGAAACATTCAGCGTGTGCGCAGCCAGCGATGATGCGTGGTGCGGGCGAGCCGCACTGGGAGCAATGTCTGTTGCCTACTGGACTGAGTCATCTGCAATCGCAACTCGATGTGAATTGTGAGCCTTGCTATCCGCAGTGTAGATCGAAGGCAGTAGTCAGCACAGACATCGAAGAATGCTTTTAGTCACTTCCTGTTTACAAAATTCGAAGACATAGAGTACAATTCTGTCTGCAATAAATAAATCATGTCTCAATTTAAATTGTGAGCTCTGCTAACCGCAGTGTAGGTGTATGGAACAAAAGATGAAACATTTATGGAATACACTGTCGAAATATGTAGGTTTCAGGGACATTATAGTTAGTTGCCTACTGGACTCTGAAATTAATGAATGAAGACTGAATTTGAATTGTGAGCCCTGCTGAGCACAGTGTAGGCCGGAGGCAGCGGTCAGGAAGGGTCTACAGCCACGTAGCGTTGACTTGAGCTGCATACAGTTAGTGGTAGGTGTGGCGCTCAGCGTGTGCGCAGTCAGCGATGATGCAATGTCTCTTGCCTACTGGACTGTGTCATCTGCAATCGCGACTCGATCTGAATTGTGAGCCCTGCTGACCGCAGTGTAGGCCGGAGGCAGTGGTCAGGAAGAGTCCACAGCCACGTGGCGTTCACTTGAGCTGCATAGAGTTAGTGGTAGGTGTGGCACTCAGCATGTGCGCAGCCAGCGATGATGCAATGTGTCTTGCCTACTAGACTGTGTCATCTGCAATCGCGCCTAGATCTGAATTGTGAGCCCTGCTGACCGCAGTGTAGATCGAAGGCAGTAGTCAGCACAGACATCAAGGAATGATTTTTGTCACTTCCTCTTGACAAAATTCAAGGACATAGAGTACAATTCTGTCTGAAATTAATAAATCAAGACTGAATTCAAATTGTGAGCTCTGCTGTCCGCAGTGTAGACTGCCATTCAGTGTTCCTTTGGACTTGCAAGATGAAGTTGGTCATTGTACTAAAGCTATAACTGATATAAAACAAGTTCTTGAAGCAAGGATACTAAAAGGATGTTATGTAGGTTTTAGGGACGTAATACTTAGTTGCCTACTGGACTCTGCAATTAATGAATAAAGAGTCAATTTTAAATGTGAGCCCTGATGACCGCAGTGTAGGCCGGAGGCAGCGGTCAGCAAGGGCCCACAGCCACGTGGCGTTGAGTTGAGCTGTACAGTTAGTGTCACCTGAAGCAACCAGCGTGTGTGGAGCCTGCGATGATGCGTGGTCCGGGCGGGCCGCACTGGTAGCAATGTCTTTTGCCTAATGAATTCTGTCTTAATAAGTCCACGTGGCGTTGACTTGTGGTGCACTGAGTTAGTGGCACCTGAAGCACTCAGCGTGTGCGCAGCCTGCGATGATGCGTGGTCCGGCCGGGCCACACTGGTAGCAATGTCTTTTGTCTAATGAATTCTGCCTTAATAAGGCTACGTCGCGATGACTTGTGGTGCACTGAGTTAGTGGCACCTGAAGCACTCTGGGTGGGCCGCACTGGGAGCAATGTCTCTTGCCTACTGGACTGCGTCATCTGCAATCGGGACTCGATCTGAATTGTGAGCCCTGCTGTCCGCAGTGTAGATCGAAGGCAGTAGTCTGTACAGCCATAAGTCTGTGGTGCTCTGCTGCTGAGTTCGCAGGGGGCCTGTGTCGAGGAGGCCGGCGGTCACGGTGGAGGCCTCGTGGCAGGGTGAGGGCTGCCGCCCTGGCAGACGTTTTGGCCTTCCCACAAGTGAACCACGCCCAGAGCCCCAGCCTATTTATTCATACTCCTGCGCTGGAGTGGGGTACGTTGGATCAGCCCACTCCGCTTCCGCTTCCAGGGGGGGGGACACAGCTACATGACCGAGATCTTCCCCACTGCCTGAGGTAACATGGTTGCGTCTATTGTCCACAACAAAACAAGTACTAGCAGTATATGTCCACATGGAGATGTTTGTGCTCTGCATAGTGAGGTCTGTCCACCACATCACAGCTACACTTGGTATTGTGTGCATTTTTATTGATGGGTGACTTGCGTCCTTCACACATACTTGGTTGCCACATCTCCCAACATTCAGCTATTGTGTGGCTGAGGGACCATGCCGTTTTTGGAGTGTCCGCTGTCCTGTTCTGCGCTGCCTCGTGGTAGTAGGGAGGGGGGTGGTCCGGGGGGGAGGTCCTGAGGGTGATGGCAGTGGGTGTTGTGGCCTTCTTGGGTGTCGGAGCTGCATGGTCAGTAGCTCTATGACATGTGTTGGTCTTTAGATGTGGTTATGGGCTGGGCTCCCTTTCACACTGTAGGTAGTCGTCCTGCTTTACACCAGTAAAAGGCAGATGTTAAATTCTTACTGCTAACGCAGCTTATCGCCTGTTTTTGGATCGCACCCCAGATTTGGCTGCTCGTTGAAAATATCGGGAAGTGGTGTTTTCGTGTTATTTTTAAACGGGAACGCCAACTCTGCATATTATTAGCGTTAGTTGTCGCTCTCATTTGTGGCGAATTGTTTTGCGGAAGCTATTGTTGGAAAACTGGCGATATCGGCTGTTTTCACTAGGTTGAGAATGGAATGATAATTTAAAATCACTGAAAAAACCATAGGTTTAATGAACATTATAATTATAAATTAGCATTTAAAAAACTTTTGAAATTCACTGAAGAAATCATAGGTTTCAGGCACGTTATAGTTAGAAATTAGCATTTAAAAAACCTTAGAAATTCACTGAAAAAACCATAGGTTTCAGGGACGTTATAGTTAGAAATTAGCATTTAAAAAACCTTTGAAATTCACTGAAAAAACCATAGGTTTCAGGGACGTTATAGTTAGGTGGACATTTCACTCGTACAAAACCATAGAAATTCCACCGTTATAGTTAGTTCAGTTAACTATAACTCGCGCCCCCGCAATGCACTGCTCATAACGTCACATATTACATCATTCATGGCATGGTCAGTGACATCACTGATGACATCTCAAATGACATCACTGATGACATCACTGATGACATCATCCACGTGATAATCTGATGCACCTCATCTCACCCTAATATAACCTTTAATACACCCACTGTAAAATACACACTACCATTTTCGAAACCATCCACACACCAATACCAGTTACTACATACTCACTCACTGATTCCTAGGTCTGCACACACATCCACTCATTCACGTATACAATCACTTATACATGCAGTCACTTATCAATACAACACTATCATATGCACTCATACACCTATTCAGACACTCACACACCGCCACTCATCCATGGAGTTACTCACACACCTAGTCAGTCATGCAAAGAATCAATCACACTCCCATTTACTCACCTAAACAGTTATACACACACCACCTCACTAATTCATACAGACAGTAACGCATAGTTACTCTCTTATGTAATCACTGAAACAAGTACAGACTCATCCATACATGCCACTCTCACAATCACTCAGTCTCACATATAGTTATTTATATACACCATCACTCACATATACTTCCTTTTACATATGTAGTTACTCATATATGTACCACTGAGACATCCATTCACTCACCAACACACCCATACACATACTTAGCCACCCATACAGCCCTTCACAGATACACTCTTGAACCCATACACCCAGTGAATCACCTACTCACACATCTATGCACAGTCACACACCTCCAACCCACCCACACCCACACTCAGTCCCCCATACAAATACTCAAGCAAACAATCAATAACCCATATAGACACTAATGTAGCTACTGACCAACCCATGTAGCAGCTTACACAACAACAGACAGACTGATACAGACATTAACACAGTTTAGTCACTAACCCATGCATTCAGTAAGACACGTTTAATCAGTCACTTATACAATCAGTTACATACCTCCTAAATCCTCCATCCAGACACTTATATACCCACTCATTCTTCAATACACCTTGCCATATATATAAAACATATTTAAACTTTACAGAAACACACAGTCACTGGATGATGTCATCAGTGATGTCATTTGAGATGTCATCAGTGATGTCATCAGTGATGTCACTGACCATACCATGAATGATGTAATATGTGACGTCATGAGCAGTGCATTGCGGAGGCGCGAGTTATAGTTAACTGAACTAACTATAACGGTGGAATTTCTATGGTTTTGTACGAGTGAAATGTCCACCTAACTATAACGTCCCAGAAACCTATGGTTTTTTCAGTGAATATATATATATATATATATATATATATATATATATACATATATATATAAATATATATATGTGTATATATGTAGCGAGAGGCCCTGCTTAGTGGACCCCTTCTCCAAGATCAGCCCCCTCTCCTTGCAGAAATCCTTCAGCTCCCTCATATCATAGTATGATAGGCCTTTCCATTCTGCCAATGCATCAGAGGTGCAACAAAAAAAGAGCCACAAGTGTATGAAGGAGAGGTAGGAATTCCTTTTGGAAAATGACCAATCTGAGAGGAAAAAAAGGAGAATTTAAAAAGAGGTTGAATATGGTTTCAAATTATTTATATGGGTTTTTATTGTTACAGAAAATCACTGTATGGCACTGCACGAACACAAGCACTGAATCCCACCACTTATCACCAATGTGAGAAATTGGGTTGTCAGTAGAGGGGAGTGAAACCCTTCTCAAATAACACCCACAATGTGCTTCACCCTTTGGTAACGTGGCATAAAAGCAGTCAGGCTTAATTTAGAGACAGTGTAAAGTATTTATGCAGCACACAAACAGCAATAAAGTGAAAACACAACACAAGAAAAATCTAATACTAAGTCAGAAAAATAAAGTGATATTTAATAGATTATTTGATACAGAACACAAAACATCCAATCAGTAGAACTGGAGATAAGCAATTTAAAAGATTTAAGGTTAGTGTAGCACCTAAACGCACAAAGCGCCACTCTCAGTTATTGGGTCATGCAAGATCGGGTGAAAGTCAGAGGTTCAGGCTGACTGCGATGGAGTGCAGGCCAGATACAGGGACCAGGTTTGTCCAGCTGAAAATGTTACCTTCTAAAGTCCAGTGCAAAGAGTTCCATTTGTGGTGGACGAGGCTGCAAAGAGAAGAGAGAGCATCGTGAATGGTTGTTGTTGTAGCGCAAAGAGCAAGCTTGGCGTTGCAGGCGGTTGTCAATGTAGTGCGAAGATTCTGTCTGACGTGGAAGGCGGTTGTTGCTGAAGCTTTGTGTTAGTGTTTACTGCAGGCTGTTGATGCTGTAGGTCAAAGTGCAGATCTCACATTGCCTGACATCGCTGGAAGTTGCTGTAGCGCAATGAGTCGGATTCACTGGAGCTTCACATTGGCGGTTGGTGCGGGTGACAAGAGCTTGGCGCAAACTGGCCCATTTGTGGTAGCGAACAGCCCTAAAAATCACCATTTCTCCTTTCCTTTTAGAAGGGGCTCAACTGATGCAACATCAAGGCTTCAGGACCTGGGAGGCACCACCTAGGGATCAGGAACTCACTCCAGCAAAGGCCAGCAGGGCTCAGGCAGGTGTAGTTGCAGGTCCAGCACATCAGCTAGGCAGTTGCAGGGAGGCCTCTGGAGCTCGTGTCACTGTAGCTCAGAACAAGAGGTCAGTCAGCTGGCCATTAGAGTCACTTCAGCTTGGGGATGAAGGGTGTACGTTGGACGTGCCCCTTTCTGCAGAGTCATCCCCAAACAGTTTTGCCTTCACCCTACTGTTTTCTGAACTTTTTTGTTAGCTTTTAGGACTCTGTGCACTTTACCACTGCTAACAAGTGCTAAAGTGCTTGTGCTCTCTCCATTAAACATGGTATAATTGGCGTACACTCAATTGACCTATTTAATTTACTTGTATGGCCCTAGTAAAGTTCCACTACATGTACCCTGGGCCTGTAAATTAAATGCTGCTATTGGGCTGCAGCACTGATTGGGCCACCCTCATAAGTAACCCTTTTAAACATGTCTTAGGCCTGCCATTACAGCATGTGTGTGCAGTTTTAAACTAACATTTCAACCCAGAAAAATAAACCTTTTGTCAGGCCCACACCTTCCTTTTTAATATATATAAGTCACCCCTTGGGCAGGCCCTAACATTCCAGTGAGCAGGGTGTAGTGTATTTAAAAAGTAGGACACATGTTTTTATGTTTTATATGTCCTGATAGTGAAAAACTCCTAAATTTGTTTTTTGCCACTGCAATGCCTACCTCTCATTTAGGATAACATTGTAGTCACCCTATTACCTTTAATAAGCTGTAACTTCCAATTGGAAACAGTTAGACTGGTCGAGTTTTGTGTCTAAAGAATTGTAAATAAAAGCCCTCTTTAATGGTAAAGTTGGATTTTTAATCCCAAAATGCCACTTTCAGTTGTCATTTTCTTGTCCATATGGGGCCTGCAGCCTGATCCTGGGTCACATGACTAGAAGTAGCTGGCAGTTGGTCTTTCCGAATTGCTCCCAGACAGTGAGATGAAGAGAAGATAGGTGTTGGCAGGATGGGCCACTCTGAGCTAAGGAGGAGGAAGAGCTGTCTCCTACCACACTTCCACATCACAAAGGCTCTACCTGAGCACTCTCACAAAGGATTTGTCACTAGGGTTTTGTGACCCCAGACAAGTTGGGACCAGGACAGGAAGTAAATGGATGCCTAACACCTCAGGAGGGTGAAAATCTATAGGCGCTTCCTCCACTTCAAAGTGGGCACCAGGTATAAATATTGGACTTCAGACCCCAAATCTTCAGTACACTTCTGGACTTGTGGTCTCTGCCAGGAAGAAGGACTGCTGTGCTGCTGAAAGGACTGCCACTCTGCTGGACTGCTGCTCGAAAGGACTGCTGCCCTGCTTTTCTGCCCTGCTGCCTCCTTGTGGGACTGGACCTGCATCTCCCAACCTAGGACCCCAAAGTGACTCCATCGGCGAGAAGCCTCAGGGACATAACAGGCTACCAACAACCTTGAACCCGGCACCTGAACCCCGCCATCTGTGAGTCCTTCCCTCCTAAGTGGTGTCATCCCACTCCTGGACCCTTGGAAGTGGGCCTGAAGGTGCTCTGCCAGCTCATCTGTGGATCCAGCAGAACCAACGCATCTCCTCCAGTGCACAGTGCATCTCCCACAGATCTGACGCAATGCCTCTGCCGTGCAGACTTCCCCCACGCAAGATCTTCGCATTGCCCATTGCAGCTCATCAAAGCTGAAGCATACCTATGCGAGGACATCGCCTCACCCAACGAAGCCCTTAGGAATAGCTGCTGTTTGATGCATCTCCATGCAAAGACCTTGCATTGCACTTCACAGTTCCCCAGAACCACTGCTGCACAATGCATCATTGACACAGGGCTCCACATCTCTTCACAACCAGGATTTAAGGTACTGTTTTTCAGCTGTCTAACTGGGTCTCTGTAGCTGGCCCATGTACTATCGCGGTTGGCCAGAATCTGTGACTTTGTCCCAGTCTTGCGAGACCAAATACCTACAGTTGGTGCTTTGTGCTTTTTGGCACTGTTTTCACTGAAACATTTAAAATTGCATTTCTCCAGTTCTACTGATTGGATTTTTGTTGTTTTGGTCTTGGATAATTCATTAAAACATACTTTATGTTTCTTATTTGGTATGGGATTTTTCTTGCATTGTGTTTTCACTTTATTACCGTTTGGAGTGCTGCATAAATACTTTACACATAACCTCTAAGTTATGCCTGACTGCTCTGTGCCAAGCTTTCAGAGGGTTGAGCAGAGGTTAATTTGGAGTTTGCTTGCGACTTCACCCTTACAAGGATTATGGTTGCTTCTTGAGTATGGTTTAACCCACCTCGACCAGTAACCCAATATCTTACAGTTCAAGTCCAGTCTTCCTTCTCAGACAGCATGGCAGACTTCAAGTCATAAGGCAGTCCTTCTTCAGGTCAAAGAATGTACTGCAGAAATTGGGTCTGAGAGTACGTTTTTTATACCGGATGCCCACTTTGAAATGAAAGAAACTTCAAGAGTCTTCACCCTGACTAGTGGCTGGAATTTCCTGCTTCCATCTCCTGATCTCAGTCTGTCTGCAGGGAAAATAGGCTAGTATGAAGTCCTTTATGTGAGAGCTGAGGCAGTGTCTCTGAAGGTCGAATGTGACAGGTGACAGCTCCACTCCCCTCATCAAGTCAGAATATCTTGCCAACAACCAGACCATTTATAGCGTGACTGTCTGAGAGGAATACACAAACACCAACTGACAACTACATCTGTCATGTGACCAAAAAACAGCCTGCAGGCATCAAATGGTTAGGGAAAGAAAATGCCAACTTTTGAAAGTGTCATTTTCAGAATTGATGCTTAAAACCCAACTTTCCCATTAAAGAGGGTTTTAACGTAGGGCCTGATTCACAGAACTAACTTACGTCAGAATCCTAAACTTACAACAATTTTGGTATTCACAGAATGAACTTACACATTTGGGTATTCACAGATTGAACTTACACATATGGGTATTCACAGAATGAACTTACACATATAGGTATTCACAGAATGAACTTACACATATGGGTATTCACAGAATGAACTTACACATCCTAACTTTATGTCCGCACTCGGGCCGGAATTTCCGGCCCACTGGCGGAGATTCCGGCACAATGGCGGAATCTCCGCCTCCGGCCCGGAATCTCCGCCTCCGGCCCGGAAAGCCAGCAATTTCTCCCTTTTCAGCATTTCAAGTGCCTACCATCCCCCACCATGCTCCAGCTGAAGTCAATTAAGACCAACTGCAAAACCAGTACCACATAAAAGCACCACACATTCAGGGCCCAGCTTTGGCCACAGAGAGTTCCTGTTTGCTTTGCTGTTCATCGCCACTGCAAAATGTACATTGTGAGGAGGAAGAAGAACTTCACAACTGAGGAGACCACCATGATTGTGGAGTTTGTTGTGAGGCACCACAAACGCCTATATGGTCTCCCACCTTACTGCACCAGTGGCACACAGAAAGCAGCTCTCTGGCAGCAGTTAGCCACTGCTGTCACAGCATTGGGGGAGGATGTGCGCACAGTCCGTGAAATAAAGAGGAAGTGGCACGATGAAAAGATGAGTGCAAAGGAGAAGTACTCCAGGATCCAGCTGAACAGAGTTCTACCTGCCTCACACTCTCGATCCCGCCTCCGTCTCACCCCACAAGAGGAGGATATCCTCACTACAATCCACCCCCACATGCTCCATGGGCTGCCTGTGAGTGATGTCCGCAACGTGGCACCAGGTAAGTGGGATGACAAGAACAAGTATACAAAATGTATGTCTGTGTCGCACTGCCATTGTGAGTAAGGAAGTTGTCCAAATTCCATATACAAATATAGTCAGTCAGAGGCTCATGTGTTTCTATCTGTATGTTGCACCACAAGTCCCAGAATCCTTTGTATTAGAAATGGCAAATACCTTTCACACTATGAAATACAAAGGCCCTGGCCTGAAGCCGTATATACCGAACAGTGCTAAGTAGCAATTGTCAAAGTGCCCCTTCCACTAATCCAGACACGGCTGGGTCAGTCAAGAACGTAAGGGGGTGGGGGTGCAGTGCAGAGGCAAATCAACACACAACGGAATGGAGAAAATAAGTCCAAATAAACATAAAAACAACTCACCCTGGCCCTTCCAAAATCCCAAAACAGAAGGTGAGAGAATCCTTATTTAAAAATGTCAGTCCCAGAATCCATTGTTTAATTCCCACCCTGCCATGCCATTACATCACCAACACCCCACCGCTCCTACCTGCACCGGCCGTGGCAGTACTTCACAATACTGTTAGCATGCAGAAGATACGAGGAAATGTCTGACAAGTGCAACATGTACATTTTCCATGTGCTGATGTGTATCTCTTCTCACCCATTCACACATTCAGCCAGAGTACAGACAGCCACAGTAGCAGAGGTCCCAGCATCTTCTGGGAGGAGACCTCATCCAGAGCAACGCAGACCACCCTCACTAACTGGTAAGTCAAACGTGGCAGGAGATGGTCAAAATGCATACATAGGCAGCAGAGAACAGAGGGCGAAACATAGTGTCTGCATCTCAAAGGCAACTGGAGAGGAAAAACTAGCCTTTCTGGAGGAACAAGGAGGGAGTGAGATACATACCCCCTGCCCCAGTGCATTGCCCACCGTGGTTTTGGCTGCATTGGCAGCAAAAGGGCCAGTGGAAGGCCCCAGTACAAGCCCTGACATTATGGACAAAGGGCATTGGACCCCCTAGAAAGGGCAGTTGGCCTGGGTTCAGCTTTATAGTGGTGATAGGGTGCAAGGCCCTAAGGAGATGTATGCACCTGGGGAGTGTCACTAAGGTGCCCTCCTAATTGTGAGTTATTGCATAATATGTTTATGCTTATGATGCCTATTGCACAGTGTGTTTATGCCTACAGAGGTTGTGTAATGTGATTATGCATATGAGTTTGATGCCTAATGTGATGCAGACATAATGCGTTTATGTTGCTAGAGATATTGCCAAGTACAATTTATTACCAGTAGTCACTGGTTGTGTTTTATGTGTGCTACTAGTGCGTTCTAAAGGTTCTGACAGTGGCCCGATTGGCCCTGTTCTGTATATAATCCCCTGTAAATATTGCCTAGTGCCAGTTGGCACAGTGTAAATGTGTGATTATGATTCTAATGTGTTTTGGATAATACAAAGGCTATTTTCATATAACCTTGTGTGGAGTTTCTTTTGTGGTGTGCCTAGTGTGTTGCTGCTGTATGTGTGTGTTGCGCAAACGATTTACACATTGCCTCTGGGATAAGCCTGACTGCTTGTGCCAAGCTACGAAGGGGGTCAGCAGGGGTTATCTTCAGTGTGTAACTCCCTTGCCCAGACTAGAGTGGTGGTTTCTGCCTGGCTTAGGCGCAAGCTCTAGCCAACCAGAAATCCCATTTCTAACATTAGTTGTGAGCGGTGAGGATAGGACTTGCGTTTACGCAGTACCACAGCGACAACTGGTTGCACTACAAACTCTGCATTTAGAGAAATCACATGTTTAGGGATTATTTTTCCTGAGTTTTATTTCTTCTTAAAAGTGTCATTTTTGAATTGTGTATTCCTGCTTCAGCTCAGACGCCTAGGTCTCTTGTGTTGCACTGTGGTTGTGTATTCTGCCAAGATGGGAGTAATCTATAATGAGGATGACCTTTGAGAGTACACCCGGGAGGAGTTAGAGGAATTCTGCAGAGAGAGGGGATACCAATAGTGGGTAACATCCTCAGAAAGCTTTTCCTTTATGAAGCACTCCTTAGGGGAGAACCCTTAGCGTGTGGCGGGGACCTGTCTGATTATCCCTCTGCATACCAAAGTGGTGGTTTTGAGATAGGGCCTGAAGAGTCTGAAGAGGAGGAAGAAAAGGACAGGGCACGGACGCCAGTAGAGAGTGAGGACCCCATAGATAGGGAGTCCCTTGCTGGGTCCGGTGCCAGGGGAGTGCCACATCCCTTTCTCTGTCCCCAGAGGAGTGGGTGGATAGGAGGGGAAGAAGGGGAGCATCAGCTGGCTTTAGAGAAGCTCCAGAAGGAGAGCCATGAGAACATGGAGGCTCAGAAATTGGAGTTGGAGAATAGGAAGTTAGCCTTAGAGGAGGAAAAGGCCTTGTTGGCCCAGGAGTTGAGTCTCAAGGCGTTGGGCCTTGAAGAGAAAAAGCTAGAGACTGAGAGGGTCTTAGCACAGGAGAGGATGGCGGAGGCAGAGAGGGCCTTCGTCAGGGAGAAACTAGCTCTGGAGTGTAGATTATCCCCTGAGTACAGTTTTAGTCGTCTGGATTCACCAGTGAGGGTGGGGTCCAGTGGTGGCAGCAATATGGAGTCCAGTGCAGGAAGTCCCACTCCCAGATCCCAGAGTATGGTGCCTAGTTCCCAGGAAGAGGGGTACAGGTTGAGGTTCAGGGGCAGTAGAAAACTGTCTCACCAGCCTTGGGGGAGTTTGTGGATGTGTGTTGTGATGCACTGGAGGATTGGGTGATGGGTAGCACGGCAAATGATTGTGAAGGGCTGTTCAATCTGGTTGTCAGAGAGCACATGTTCAGTAATTGTTTTCTGGGGTTGAGCCAACACCTGTTGGAGTGTGAGTTCTCTGATCCCAGGGAGCTTGCACAGGAGGCAGACCTCTGGGTGGTAACTAGAGGTTCTGAAGAGGCATTGGGGAGTGACCCTAAGAGGAGTGGCTCAGGTATCTTCCAGCCCAGAGTGGTGGAAGAGGTTCAGAGTAGCCCAGCTAGGTCCCGTTGTAGTGGGAGGGTTGTAGGGCCTCACATCCTGTCTTCGAGGAGAGGGAGTGAGACTGGGATGCATCCCGATAGTGCCCAACCTCAGTCTCAGGGCCTGGATGGTTCCTTAAGGGAACACCAGGTAGGGAGCCTAAGCTGTACTAGTAGTCCATTTGAGGGGGATCTCCTAGTGTCAGGAGAACGTGGAGTGTCTGTAAGCAGGCCTCCATCAGTTCTGGTGTCTGGCAGTGCCACTCCTAAGTGGAGGGTGCAGAAGTCCAGATTGAGGGGTGAGAGGGGAGAGAGTCCCCAGTGGAAGAACCAGTGGGTCAGGGGCCAGCCAGGAGGGATGAGTCTCCTAGGAGTGACCATGGTGGTCTGCATCTCAAAGGCAACTGGAGAGGTAAAACTAGCCTTACAACTATAGGAATCCTCAAAGGATATTTACCTTCAGCAAAATAGATCTGGGAATAGCAAAATAAAAATTATAACATATCTAGGCTCTTTATGTCATTGTGTGTTATGAACATCACATGTATTCCACCAACTGCTCCAGGACTGGGAACTCGATTGTGGAATTGAGTGCCAGACCAACTCTGAATGTATCCACCTCTAAATTGCAAAAATATCAGTAGACTAAATTTAAAAAATCCAATGAGAACAAATATGACAATGATGAACAAGAAGTGAGATTCATAAACCAGTAATAGAGTATGCGTCCTCTGTCCAACTTACAAAGTTCCTTTTCCATACATGAATCTGTCAAGTCCAACCAGCTGGTCATAGATGTCATAATCGTAGGGTATGTCTTCTGGTCCATTAACAAAACATGATTGTGGACCTTACGCCAGGAACTGTTGTTGTGTCAATTTGATAGACGTTGCTACTAGGCAGTGGGGCCATAATAAGTTGAATATGGGATCACTCATTATAATTTGTGGTAGACACGTCTGCAATGGTAGTGCCCACACTGCTTGTGCTCATCCTTTGTGCCTCAAATTGAGTGCTTCACATGTGGCAGCCGGTATGTAAAGTTGCAAACACACTTAGCATTGTAGGTCCAATGATGTCCTCCCAGAGTCCAAGACACACATTGACTTCTGCTACAAGGTTGCCTGTGACATCTGGTCGGGGACCACACACTAGGCAGGTGCGGGGCCATGGTAAGGAAACTCAGGAACAATGAACCTGAATGCCCATGCCCATGAATGTGCCTCTAATATCTGCTGTATGTTGTATGTGTATCACATAACTGTTTTCCTGCATCACAATGGGCCTGATTCACAGAACTAACTTACGTGAAATACGTAAAGTTAGTAATTTTCAGTATTCACAGAATACACTTTCCAATACTAACTTTATGTTCGCTCCCGTGCCGGAGATTCCGGCCCTGTGGCAGAATTTCCGCCTCTGGGCAGGAATCTCCGCCTGTGGACCGGAATACCCTCATTTAGGCCGTTTCAATGCTCAAACGGCCTAAACGAGGGTATTCCGGCCGGGAGGCGGAGATTCCGGCCCAGAGGCGGAAATTCTGCCACAGGGCCGGAATCTCCGGCCCGGGAGCGGACATAAAGTTAGTATTGGTAAGTGTATTCTGTGAATACCGAAAATTACTAACTTTACGTATTTCACGTAAGTTAGTTCTGTGAATCAGGCCCGAAATGCCTCCATATGGCATTGAAACATATACCAGGTCACACCATGGTGGCTAGTGAAAGGATGTCACAAAACATATGACAAGTGAGTGTAGAATGGACATAAAAATAGTATATAGTGTCACATGAAGTGTACTAGACACAACTGGATTGTAAATCAATGATATGATAACTCCGTAGCAGAATTCCAAAGGACAAAAACATTTTGAAATTGGTGTGGATGATGCTTGCAATGATGCCAGTTCTGTACATTTGTGATGGATGTATGGGCTGCCAAGGTGAATCATCAGGAAGTCACAGTCCAAGATCTTGTGGCTGAAAGGCCAAAACCAAATCCAGTGTAGGCGTCAACCATGAAAGATTCACAACTTAACCACAATGTATTATCCTAATCAATTGTTGCACTCTGCTAGCCTCCTCTTCTACTGTGTCCACCTATATAATTGAGTGTATGGTATGTGAGGTAAGGATGTCTGCTGTACAAAACATCATCCGTTGTCAGCTTAGTTCAACCATGATGTAGGAAATGGATATTGGGAACAGATGACACTCAAATGCTGGACATAACAAATGTGTGATCTCTCAAGCCAAAATGAGCTTTGTGAATCCATTGGTAGGGAAGCACAAATGACACACAAAATGTACGTGATTATTGCACATCTCACATATGAACTCTGCTATGCAATGTTTGAACTGATGTGCAAATGTGAAACTGCTCAGCCTGTGGATGTACACTCCTTTCAACTTGTCAACACACAACATCATACTCATGAGACATATTAGTCTTAACGGTGAAGGTGTAAGCAGTGCAATATGCTGGCGTCCAGATCATTTTTCCCCTCCCTTCCTATATCAGTAACCTTCTCATATACGTTTGTCTGTTGATGTGTCATCTCATTGATGTCAGTGCTGTGTGCATGTAACAGCTGGCAACTGCTGCATGTCAGCAGGGGCACACATGTAAAGTCCATGAGGTAAATATGCTGCACATTGTCCAGGAATATCCTATCAGTGGTCATTGACAATGACATATACATGTTAGCTCATAGCTATTATCTGGTGTACTGAAATATGGATTTGTATGTCTCAACACAGCTTTGGAGAGAATGACGCCAGTGCAGCGTACAACATCATCCCGGGGAATGCATGACATCCTGGCTGCAGCAGTGAAACCCGCTCGCACATGTACATCAGGTAAATGTGGTGTGAAGTGTTACCCTATGTAAACCATGACAAAGATGAAAATCCCCTTCTGCAGATAACCTGCAGTTGTTGTTAACAAAGTTCCATCCATATCATAAGTGTCACATGTGCCTCTTTGTAAATTGGTAATGCAGATGATTGACATTGGTGTCACTTCCCACTACAGCTGCTGGATCGGGGACCACTTTGTCAACAAAACCTACAACAGGGGGAGCAGAAAAGGACACAAAGTTGTGGGTGGAGCTGGTAAGTGTGCTTTTGAGTGTACATCTACGTTTCACACCTCAGTGCCATTGTGTGAGCTGTCACTTGTAGGGGTACCAAAACCAGGTCACATGTGCATCATCTGTCGATGCAAAGTACAGTAGAACCAACCCTTGTGTTTCACGATATCTCATACTCGGTCAATTACTTATCCTGTTGCTACCTCTGTGTTCCAGGTGATGATGACGATGAGGAGGAAGGACCTTCCACCAGTGTTGGGCAACGGGCAATTAGAGGTGAGAATCCACTGCTCCTCCAGGCAGTGATGTCAGCTGCAAGTCATGTGCAAGAGGAGGAGGAGGAGGAGGAGGAGGAGGAGGAGGAGGAACTACCTGAGGAGGATGAAGTATCGGACGATAGTGAGTGTCTGCGCATCCACTCAGGGGATGGAGAATCTGATGCCATGGACAGTAATTTGCACCGATCGCCCACATTTAGCAAGGTCTCACACCCTCCCCCAGCAAAGTGTGTCAGCCTCGTGCAATGAAAAAGGTTGCCTGTCCCCAGCATAGAGATAACCAGCCACAGTTCAGCCCCACCCCAACACAGACCTCACTCCCTCACAGCCCTCACATCCGGGACAGACATGGTGGTTACCCTACACACTCCTCCCCAGACAGTGTATCCCAGGCATTATCTTCGCCATCTGCGGGAAGTACCAACCCTGCTGTGGTGCAGGCATCCCCTGGGCACCATTCACCTGTCCACAGGCTTCCACATGCCAACATCCCCCTGCTCTTGGACCTGGTGGACTCATCCATGGCCGGGCCCTGCATGGAGGGCCTGCACATGTCCGTGGTGGCCAGTGGCAGCAGGACTTCTTCTCAACAGCAGGCAGATGTGAGGCAGGACATACGTGCCATAGGGGCCACCCTGTCAGACATGTCTGAGGCCCTGCGCCAATTCCCTCAGGTGGTGGACCGACAGACCCATGTTTTGGATAGGTTGGATAGAACCTTGCAAGACATGTCCAAGAATATCAGAGACATGATATCTTTCCAAAGGGAAGAGAGTTTAAGACACCATTCCTTGGCCATGAAGATGATGGACGGCATGATGACAGTGTTCCAAAGTCTACCTTTACGGGCAACGCAGGGAGGGGAGCCATCACATATGCCTACATCACATCACACCCACACACCTGTACCACAAACTGCACAGGACCACAGCATGGGTACACATCCACCACCGCCCCCATCCAGCCCCTCCCCACATGCACATCCACCACCACCCCCTGAACAGGCACTACCACCACCTGCATAACAACACCCTGTCCATGCACATACACCAAGTGTACAGACACAATCCGCCCCTGCACATGGACTTCACCCTGTACAGGCACATGCCGGAGACCAACCTGCACCTCGGCGTCAACCCAGACTTAATCCCTCACAGCGATCATCACCCCGGAAATTGCGAAGTCAAAAGCACAATCCCCAGTGACCACATCCCAGGAACTTGTTGTCCAGTGTGAATATGTTTAAATAAAAAAATATCAGATCCCAAGTAAAATCTCTGTTGTGTATCATGTCCTGATAGACTAATGTTCACCAAGTGAGTTGGCGTAGAGATGAGAGGATGTATGTGTGTGTGTGTGACACATCTGCAAGTTGAACCCCATCATTGCAGCAAGCCCTCATGTGCAGAGCAGATGAGTACCCAAATACCTTGGCATTTTTTGTACAAGACATTCACAATGAAGCAAAACAAGATAGACAATGTATGAATAAAAATAAGTGTTTAAAGAACAAATATGTAAGGATAGAAATAAAACAACAGTCCGTCTGGAAGGGAGAAAGGAAAACAAATGATGTCCTTACTGCAGAAGGAGAAGGGAACTTGGATTAGGATGGAGCAACATAAATATAACACGTCAGGGAGCGTCAGGGAAACCAGTCTATTTACAAGGGGAAAAGTAAATCATTGTCCAAAAACAGAGTGTCTGTCAAACTGTTCAATTGTCCTTCTGGTCATCCTCTAGGACCACAATGTCCAGATCCTGTGAATCACATGCCTGCTCCGGGCTGGCCGGTGCATGGACAGGCACCACACGGGGTCGGGATACATGAGGAGTAGGGGGGGAAAGAGTGTGGGGCAACGGACAGGAGGAGACATTGACGGTGGTGTGGGAGGAGAGTTGGGACACAACAGAAGACATGACTGCACTCAGGGAAGTGAAACCGGCAGTGAGGGTGGCCAGAGCGCGTAAAATTTCCTCTCGCATCATGCGCACCTCTAGACACAGTTGCAGCAAGATGCGAGAGGACATGTCTGGCTGACCCTCACATGCCCATATCAAGTCCTCTGGTACATCCGCAGACGGAACAACAGAGGGAGGGTTTTGGGTCGCACGTGGGGGGTGTGGTGCCTCAGGTTCGGAGTCAATGTGGGTGTCGACCTGGCAGCTATGATGAGGGGGACAGATTGCAGAGGATGCAGCTGGAGGCCCCCATCGAATGGGGGCCTCAGGAGTTAGGGAGGGGCTGAAGGCAGGACCAGGTTGCATAGTGGCCTGCCCTGTGGACACCTCGGAATAAATATGTTCTGCATGGTCCGTGGGTGAGTGGCTCTCCACCCCAGCCTGGCCAGAGGTGTCCAGTTCATCACCCCCCCCTTCACTGTCCTCAGCCTCCACCCAGTCTGTGGCACCAGAGTTATCCTCATGGTCAGTCCGGGTGGGCGCAATCCCCATGCCTGCTGATGTTGAGGGTCCCGCCTCATCATCCTCTTCCTCAGTACTGGAAAGAGGTCAAAAGCCGCCGGCGCACCACAGATGTCCTGCTCCGAACCCGGTCCTCTTGGCCAGCTGAGTCCACTGAAATGTGAGACAAATCATTATGTAGTTGGTGTACACATCAGGTTAAGACACATATCAAGCGTAACGACCGCTGTGGCACTAAGAAACCTCAAGATTAATATCTCTGGTCCAAATCTCCCCTTAAGCAAAGTGAATCAGGCAAAACTTATACCATCAATCAGTTATGTAAGCGAAGCTATGCGAGGGAGAGAAACTGAAAATCTGGATCGTACAATAACAAGAGCAATTCAAATGCAATTTTGGCCTACCAGGATACACATCCCCCACACAATGAAGTCTGGAGCTCGGGATACAAAGGCAAGAGCTTGCCAGCAAAGGGCCGTTCATCAAAAGTTGGATCAAATTCAAAAGGGGTCCACCTGACACACTAAACATGCATCTGTGTGAAGAACTGAACAGTAAGGTGGCATGTCCAGCCCAACCCTACTTGGACAACTCACTTAATCAACTGGGACTGCAGGAACTTTGGTAGCTACCAGCGACCATCCTCAGCTTAACAAAATATAGTAAATGATGTGATCACAAAAGAATCACTCATACAGGACAAAGCTGCCCTGACAGAGCGCGCTCATGGCTGGGTCACCTTGCAGACTTACAGCAAGGCAGCACCGCAAGCCTATCTTCTTACCAGCTTTTCCAGTGCAACAAAAGAGAAATTCCTGAGATTCCGCCTAGTCATACTACCATCTGCATATCACATGCCGCCCTGGCTACGCCCACAGATGCCAGCAATCTGCAGACTCTGCGGGGAGGGGAAGGAGGATATAGTGCACCTGCTGACTATTTGCAAGGCCCTAAAAGGGGAATGACGGATCTTGCTAAGACCCCTCTTCAATACGACATCCATTAGAACTTGCAGACAAGCAGTGTTAGCATCCTTTTCTGGCGAGGATGTTCAACTAACCTGCCGGCTGGTAAAATACCTATCCGATGCAGTAACTACCATAAAAAGGCAGGCCATCCAGTTAGCAGACTGCACTACAGCTGAACGGACTATGGTTCTTTGAAGGAATTCTTATTAGTCACTGCCTGTGCTGCTGCCCTATACGGGAATTTTAGCATGTCAAGATTGGTACTTCACGCATCTTAAAGAACTGAGCAGGCGCAGCAAATGGGAACCTTGATTAATGTCAAAGACTGGCACACCATGCACTTTCAGGGTTTTGCACCAGGCAGAAAGCCCTCTTCAACTCCCTTTTATGATGCTCAAATCACCCTCCTCCAACACCCAAAGTCCCATTATCCTACTGTAAGTCCTTGTATATATCATAGCATTTATTATCCAACAATCTCCAATTAACGCACTGTTTCCTACCCTACTGTGAGATATCTGGAAAACAGTATTCTCAGCACTCATCCAGCACTCAGCACTTTACTCTGCTGCTAGTTAGGCTGAAAACTGACGTCCCTCAACAACACATTGCAGATGCCTAGCACTTTCCACTTTCTATCTGCACGAAGCAACTTATCCATCTCCGCCCCTCCACTCTAACTCGCTGCCTGGCACTAGACCAACGTAGCCAGGCAACCTACGCTGCCTTTTAAAGCATGCACTGCTCCCTTGTCTCTCTCCATAGCAAGTTCACAGCCATAGCCGCCCAGCTCTCAGCTCCCCCAAGCACCCCATGGCCCTACGCGTACATCGCTTTACTACACAGTAAAACCTCAGCAAGCAAGTGACCAGTATTCCTTTTTTGCCGTTAGACAAGTAGAACACTATTGACTTTAACAAGAATCAAGCAGAGGCAACAACTGCTGCCTTGCACTCTGCACTTCACTTTATAATTTTCTTTTTCAGCTGTTTTACATCACTTGTGGGCCACATATTATTGACATTTTATGTTGTTTTAATACTGATCTGTTTTAAGTCATAGAAAATGCCAAATGATGTAATGCATGATTGTAAAGGTGTTAATTAACTGTACAATAAAATCAACTTCAACTTCAAACACATATCAAGATGAGCCAAGGTCAGACTTTGTTCTCCTCTGATCACACTATCGAGTTGTGTGTGTTTACAAACTTAAATTACGTGCATGTTCACTGTCATCTCCTGATTTGAGTCTGACATGGACACCTCACAAGATCATTGGTGGTTAGCACGTCTGTACTGCCAACCCTCAGTTATGGCATTGTTGTGACCTGTGTGTCCTGTCACTGCGACATGTTCAGGTTCTACAACACTGTCCACTAAAGGAGCTCAAAGAGAGTCCAGAGGAAATTGTAAAAAGCCTGTGATATGGAGTGTCTGCACTTTCACGTCTGGACATATGTTATCCGCTGTGTAGAATTGGATGGGACAACACTAAGGCCGATTGGGGGTAACACATCCATTTAGGGTCTGGGCAAATATGTTTGTTAAGTTGTGAGTCTGAGCTTTTGATATCCTCTCTCACAAGCTGACAATCCACTGCCACATATTGCCTTTGGAGGTTGAGCAGGTAGTGCTGTGCACTGATGAACAGTAGTGGCTCGTTGTTACAGCGACCTGTACATGGGAAATGGCATTCAAGCTCCTGGGGGTACGACGTGTGTCTGTGGACACACTTGTCTAGATTTGCAACACTTATGAGTGTGGCAAGGCTCTCAAAGTCTGTCTTGACTCAATGGCACATGATGATCTGTCTCTATCAGAACCCAAACTCAGCAACAGCAATGTAAGTCACAGCATACAATTCCCATTGGCCTCACAAACACACACTGGACAGTGTCTGTACCATACATCATCCAATGCACACATCAGTCATGATTCCCTTGTTTCACAGTTAGTGGTGCTGGCAGTGGAACTTTCATCAGTAATGCAAATGTGTGTCTCAAATCCCCAATTGTCATGATGACACCACAAGTCCCAGGATGCACTCAGCCAAGTCCAGAAAATGGGCTACATTGAGCTTTTTGCTGCATGATGAGTGCTGCATACACACAGATTAGGAGACTGGAGGCATGGGACTCAGAATGGTACAGCTCTGTCTGCACTTGCATCATACTTCCAGACACATTTAGCCTATAATGCACTTACCATGTCTCTGCTGCTCTTGCTCCTCCAGCTGAGCATGGAGGGTCGGAAGAGCTGCACGCAGCACCCTCCTGTACAGTGGCGAGAGGCGAGGATGATGCACATGGTGCTGGGAAGACTGGCCCAGTAGCTCTTCAGCCTTGATCCGGGCCCAGCGTTGCAGGTCCTCCCAGCGCTTGCGGCATGCCCTCGCGTTCCTGGTGTGCACACCCACTGTACTGCAGCGCTCACCAATTCTGGCCCACAATCTGGTCCGCGCTGCATTGCTCAGCTGTTCCTCTGGCCCCCCATATAGCTGAGGATATTTCTCTATCACCCCCTCAGATAGCATGTCCAATTCCCTTTCACTGAAAGGGGGTGCTTTCTCTTCATAACCCTCAGCCATTTTGGGGGAAATGAGGTTGATGAGAGCAGCAGGATGTCACAGGATCTTATCGGTGAGAGAGGATGACTCAGAATGAACACTAAATGTCTGTCATCAACTTCGTGTGATGTATTTCCTGTCCTCCACTTCCTGTATGTGATTTCCTATATGAAAATTAGGCATCTGGTCAAATTTCGGAGTTTACGGCCCGAAAACGGACTTTCCGCATGCACAGAGTACGCAACGCTATCGCAAAGTACTCTGCGCATGCGCAAAGTACGCTACGCTATCGCAGATTACGCTGCGCATGCGGAAATTGCGTTTTCGGGCCGTAAACTCCGAAAACTACCCAGAACCCAAATTTTCATTTAGGAAATCACATACAGGAAGTGGGAGACAGGAAATACATCACAGGAAGTAGTTGTCAGCCATTTTGTGTTCATTCTGAGTCATCCACAACCACAGAACAAATCCACTGCCATCCTATTATTCTGTAGCAGATAAAAATGTAATGACTGTGTAAGATTAATTCTTACACATGAAACAAAAGGGAGAACAGACCATGTAATGAGATTTGGGCTGGGACAAGGGGGGGAGGGGGGCTGGCACAACATCACACCCCAGTTTACTTCTCAAATGCTTTGCATTATGGTACATGTAGTCCATATTTAGTGATCAACACAAGAGTTGTCTGTTGTGTTACAGTGTATTAGGGTGTAGCAGTGCTGAACTTCCCAGACACATAGTGGCATATTCAGCCACAACATCATCACTCACGTTGTGGGACCAACATAATTGGTGTATGCTAATCATTTGGGGGCCAACTATCAAAAATCCTATAGTCATGCACTTTTTACATACAGACTCCCATTGTCAAAAGGTACAGGAGGGTCTCTCAGAACATGTACATCTCATCCTCAGAGTCAATAGACTCCTTGGGAAATCCACTACACTGATTGCTGACATTGGCACATGACCTGAAGCACGGTCAATCTTTTGACTCATGTCAACAGTTGTGGCTGACATACAGTTAGTGTGGTTTGCAAAGTTGTCTCAGGATGGATTTTTTGGACAGAGTGGTAAATATCCATTTTTCATCATTGACAACAGACAGCAAACCACATTTTGTCCATGACACATCAGGTTGCTCACGTGAAAAACGTGGCAACCAGCTGATCACGGACTTGCATACCCTGACCTCGGTTATGTGCAATGGCCCGGTTGCCCGGATTCAGAGCTAGCTGAGGTTCAAGAGGTATCTGTAAGCCATGTGTTAAAGCAATATTGTGCAACACACAACAGGCCATAATGATCTTGCACACAACTTCAGGGGAGTACGTCAGTACACCCCCTGTACGGCTGAGACATATGAAACGCGCCTTCAACAGACCAAAAGTGCGCTCTATGATGGCTCGAGTTCGTATGTGTGCCCGATTGTACCTACGCTGAGGTACAGTGGTTGGATGTCTGTACGGTGTGAGGAGTTGAGGGGCGAGTGCATAGCCAGCATCGCCTAAGGAGGAAAGATAGGGCAATAGGTTACATTTCCAAATGAAATTTGAACAGAACATGATCTTTACTTAGTACATGCAGTGTCTGTTGTGACCGTGTATGTGGCTTGGTGATTCTTATTGTAGAATGGTTGTTGATATAAGGTGGCATTCATTCATTACTGGGCTTCTTGACAGGCCCCTTGTGCCACCAGTGCGTAACTTTTCATATGTGATACAGTGACGTACTGGCAGCACAAGGGTATTGTAACTGAGCCCTTTCATAAGCACACATCACTCTTTTTAGTACTTGGTACTTACCCAGTAACCACATGTTGCCATATTCTCCCGCAGCCAACCGCCGGGCAAGAGGTGACATACGGAATACGAAGCTGTCATGGGTACTGCCTGGAAACGCTGCATGCACATCTGAGAATCTCCCACTGGCATCACAGACAGCCTGCACATTGATGGAATACCATCGGTGTCTGTTGCAGTATATGTGTGCAATGTGGCGGGGTGGCTGAAGGGCCACATGGGTACAGTCAATTGCACCCAGCACACGTGGGAAGCCGGAGATGCCAAAAATTCCCTAGCTGCCCCTTTGTCTGCTGGCCAGTGTATGGGGCATTCGTATGTGAAGGTGGGCTCTAGAATTGATGCAGCGCAGTACCTGATGCAGGCACCGGGACTGGCTAGCCTGGGAGATGCCCACAACATCACTGGTGACCCTTTGGAATGACCCCATAGCGAAAAAATGGAGGGCAGAAAGGACCTTCAGATAGGCTGGGATGGCATGGGAGCAGCATGTAGGTGGGTCAAGTTCCTCCTCCCAATCACATACCATCTCCAAGATGACTTCTGGAGGGAAGCGGTATCTGGCCCTTACTTCTTGAGTGGACATCCCAAATATGTTGATCCTCTGTCTGAAGATCCTCTCTCTCCTCCTCCTCCTCCTCAAGTCTTCTTGCTGCATGGCAAGGGGCAGAGCAACAAATACATTCAGCGACATGTTGAAAGTGTTTCTGTGTGTCTGCTCTGCTTTCATATGTGCAGCAGAGCTGGGATTGGCTGCAGTGTGTCAGATGATTCATCATGGGGGATGGTAGGCAGTTGGACAGGTGTATGGCATTGAGGTAATGCTCAAACGGCCGATAGGCGGATATTCCGGCCCGGGAGCGGAGATTCCGGGCCGGAGGCGGAGATTCCGGGCCGGAGGCGGAGATTCCGCCATTGTGCCGGAATCTCCGCCAGTGGGCCGGAAATTCCGGCCCGAGTGCGGACATAAAGTTAGGATGTGTAAGTTCATTCTGTGAATACCCATATGTGTAAGTTCATTCTGTGAATACCCATATGTGTAAGTTCATTCTGTGAATACCCATATGTGTAAGTTCAATCTGTGAATACCCAAATGTGTAAGTTCATTCTGTGAATACCAAAATTGTTGTAAGTTTAGGATTTTGACGTAAGTTAGTTCTGTGAATCAGGCCCTTACAATTTTCAGACACCAATCATGATATTCCTACATGCTTCCAACAAACATTATCACTTAATAAATGTAATAAGGTAATTCAATGTTATCCCTTGGGAGAGGTAGGGCTTACAAAAATGAAAAACGAATTTGAGAGTTGTTCACTACCAGGACATGTAAAACTTAAAAGAACATGTGCAACATTTTAAAAACAATGCACCCATTGGCTCTTTAGGTCTACCACAGGGGTGACATATATGTATTAAAAAGAAAGGTTTAGGCTTACCTAAAGGTTTATTTTGCCATGTCGAGATGGAACACTCAGGCTGCAATAGCAGACCTGAGACATGTTTCATAGGGCTAGATAAGTGGCTGGCACAATAAGTGCTGCAATCTCTCTAGCAGTGCCTAATTTTCCAATCCTGGGTATATCATATACCACTTTACTAGGCTCTTACAAGTAGATTAAATACGTCAATTGGTTGTAAGACACTTTTACCATGTTTAAGCCCTTTAACACTTGTTAGCAGTGGTAAAGTGTGCAGAGTCATAAAGCCAACAAAACCAGGTTAAAGAAAACAGGACTGGTGAAAGTAAAATATTTGGGGTGACCCTGCTGAGACGACAAGGTCTAACAGTAAGCTTACCCTGTAAGTTGTGGGATTGTTTTATTGGCAGCAATTGCTGCACAATTACAAAATGGATGTTGCAATAAATCCTTATAATATCTCCATGGATGTCATTTATGGGTTACCATGGATTGCATCTCTGACATCTGGCTTGCCTTTTGCAACCCTGGCACAGTGTTCACGGAGAATACACTTTAAGTGGAATGCACACTCTTTATAATATAAAATAAATGTAAACACATTAAAAAAATACACATTTTTTAAATTGATGCTATTCATTATTGTGAAAATGTGAGAATTATGTTTTTGAACAATAGTAATAGTAGTAGTAGTAGTAGTATTAGTAGTAGTTGTAGTAGTAGTAGTAGTATTAGTAGTAGTAGTAGTGAAGATTATTGTATAAATCAAAAGATTACAATAAAAAACAAAAAATCCAAATCGGCGTGAATATCAAGTGATGGTTAAAAGGTTCTGGACATGTATGAGTTAAGATCTATGATTAAAACAGTTACTAAACTCAGGCAACTAACACTTTATAGCAAAACACACAAGATGATGGACGGAATGTTGCACATTGGCAAAACATTCACCCCCAGTCACAGATCTGGGTTTAATCCATCGTTATTTTGCTCACCACGCCACCCCAGTTCAGACATGGCCATATGCAAATCAGTCTTGACCCTGTGCCTCATGGGAACAGTCCAGCCCGAACTGCCAAGCCATGTCTTCCCTGGACCAGAATCAAGCATCCTAGGACCGGTTTCTGGCTATCAGCCGTCATCAGCCAGGATAGCTTGACTCCAGTGGCGTAGTGAGCACGGGACCCACGTCTGGGCATACCCTTCCCACATAGGGGCGAACAGCAAAACACACAAGATGATGGACGGAATGTTGCACATTGGCAAAACATTCACCCCCAGTCACAGATCTGGGTTTAATCCATCGTTATTTTGCTCACCACGCCACCCCAGTTCAGACATGGCCATATGCAAATCAGTCTTGACCCTGTGCCTCATGGGAACAGTCCAGCCCGAACTGCCAAGCCATGTCTTCCCTGGACCAGAATCAAGCATCCTAGGACCGGTTTCTGGCTATCAGCCGTCATCAGCCAGGATAGCTTGACTCCACTGGCGTAGTGAGCACGGGACCCACGTCTGGGCATACCCTTCCCACATAGGGCGAACAGCAAAACACACAAGATGATGGACGGAATGTTGCACATTGGCAAAACATTCACCCCCAGTCACAGATCTGGGTTTAATCCATCGTTATTTTGCTCACCACGCCACCCCAGTTCAGACATGGCCATATGCAAATCAGTCTTGACCCTGTGCCTCATGGGAACAGTCCAGCCCGAACTGCCAAGCCATGTCTTCCCTGGACCAGAATCAAGCATCCTAGGACCGGTTTCTGGCTATCAGCCGTAATCAGCCAGGATAGCTTGACTCCAGTGGCGTAGTGAGCACGGGACCCACGTCTGGGCATACCCTTCCCACATAGGGCGAACAGCAAAACACACAAGATGATGGACGGAATGTTGCACATTGGCAAAACATTCACCCCCAGTCACAGATCTGGGTTTAATCCATCGTTATTTTGCTCACCACGCCACCCCAGTTCAGACATGGCCATATGCAAATCAGTCTTGACCCTGTGCCTCATGGGAACAGTCCAGCCCGAACTGCCAAGCCATGTCTTCCCTGGACCAGAATCAAGCATCCTAGGACCGGTTTCTGGCTATCAGCCGTCATCAGCCAGGATAGCTTGACTCCAGTGGCGTAGTGAGCACGGGACCCACGTCTGGGCATACCCTTCCCACATAGGGCGAACAGCAAAACACACAAGATGATGGACGGAATGTTGCACATTGGCAAAACATTCACCCCCAGTCACAGATCTGGGTTTAATCCATCGTTATTTTGCTCACCACGCCACCCCAGTTCAGACATGGCCATATGCAAATCAGTCTTGACCCTGTGCCTCATGGGAACAGACCAGCCCGAACTGCCAAGCCATGTCTTCCCTGGACCAGAATCAAGCATCCTAGGACCGGTTTCTGGCTATCAGCCAGGATAGCTTGACTCCAGTGGCTTTGTGAGCACGGGACCCACGTCTGGGCATACCCTTCCCACATAGGGCGAACAGCAAAACACACAAGATGATGGACGGAATGTTGCACATTGGCAAAACATTCACCCCCAGTCACAGATCTGGGTTTAATCCATCGTTATTTTGCTCACCACGCCACCCCAGTTCAGACATGGCCATATGCAAATCAGTCTTGACCCTGTGCCTCATGGGAACAGTCCAGCCCGAACTGCCAAGCCATGTCTTCCCTGGACCAGAATCAAGCATCCTAGGACCGGTTTCTGGCTATCAGCCGTCATCAGCCAGGATAGCTTGACTCCAGTGGCGTAGTGAGCACGGGACCCACGTCTGGGCATACCCTTCCCACATAGGGCGAACAGCAAAACACACAAGATGATGGACGGAATGTTGCACATTGGCAAAACATTCACCCCCAGTCACAGATCTGGGTTTAATCCATCGTTATTTTGCTCACCACGCCACCCCAGTTCAGACATGGCCATATGCAAATCAGTCTTGACCCTGTGCCTCATGGGAACAGTCCAGCCCGAACTGCCAAGCCATGTCTTCCCTGGACCAGAATCAAGCATCCTAGGACCGGTTTCTGGCTATCAGCCGTCATCAGCCAGGATAGCTTGACTCCAGTGGCGTAGTGAGCACGGGACCCACGTCTGGGCATACCCTTCCCACATAGGGCGAACAGCAAAACACACAAGATGATGGACGGAATGTTGCACATTGGCAAAACATTCACCCCCAGTCACAGATCTGGGTTTAATCCATCGTTATTTTGCTCACCACGCAACCCCAGTTCAGACATGGCCATATGCAAATCAGTCTTGACCCTGTGCCTCATGGGAACAGTCCAGCCCGAACTGCCAAGCCATGTCTTCCCTGGACCAGAATCAAGCATCCTAGGACCGGTTTCTGGCTATCAGCCGTCATCAGCCAGGATAGCTTGACTCCAGTGGCTTTGTGAGCACGGGACCCACGTCTGGGCATACCCTTCCCACATAGGGCGAACAGCAAAACACACAAGATGATGGACGGAATGTTGCACATTGGCAAAACATTCACCCCCAGTCACAGATCTGGGTTTAATCCATCGTTATTTTGCTCACCACGCCACCCCAGTTCAGACATGGCCATATGCAAATCAGTCTTGACCCTGTGCCTCATGGGAACAGTCCAGCCCGAACTGCCAAGCCATGTCTTCCCTGGACCAGAATCAAGCATCCTAGGACCGGTTTCTGGCTATCAGCCGTCATCAGCCAGGATAGCTTGACTCCTGTGGCGTAGTGAGCACGGGACCCACGTCTGGGCATACCCTTCCCACATAGGGCGAACAGCAAAACACACAAGATGATGGACGGAATGTTGCACATTGGCAAAACATTCACCCCCAGTCACAGATCTGGGTTTAATCCATCGTTATTTTGCTCACCACGCCACCCCAGTTCAGACATGGCCATATGCAAATCAGTCTTGACCCTGTGCCTCATGGGAACAGTCCAGCCCGAACTGCCAAGCCATGTCTTCCCTGGACCAGAATCAAGCATCCTAGGACCGGTTTCTGGCTATCAGCCGTCATCAGCCAGGATAGCTTGACTCCAGTGGCTTTGTGAGCACGGGACCCACGTCTGGGCATACCCTTCCCACATAGGGCGAACAGCAAAACACACAAGATGATGGACGGAATGTTGCACATTGGCAAAACATTCACCCCCAGTCACAGATCTGGGTTTAATCCATCGTTATTTTGCTCACCACGCCACCCCAGTTCAGACATGGCCATATGCAAATCAGTCTTGACCCTGTGCCTCATGGGAACAGTCCAGCCCGAACTGCCAAGCCATGTCTTCCCTGGACCAGAATCAAGCATCCTAGGACCGGTTTCTGGCTATCAGCCGTCATCAGCCAGGATAGCTTGACTCCAGTGGCGTAGTGAGCATGGGACCCACGTCTGGGCATACCCTTCCCACATAGGGCGAACAGCAAAACACACAAGATGATGGACGGAATGTTGCACATTGGCAAAACATTCACCCCCAGTCACAGATCTGGGTTTAATCCATCGTTATTTTGCTCACCACGCCACCCCAGTTCAGACATGGCCATATGCAAATCAGTCTTGACCCTGTGCCTCATGGGAACAGTCCAGCCCGAACTGCCAAGCCATGTCTTCCCTGGATAAAACCCAGATCTGTGACTGGGGGTGAATGTTTTACCAATGTGCAACATTCCGTCCATCAACTTGTGTGTTTTGCTGTTCGCCCTATGTGGGAAGGGTATGCCCAGACGTGGGTCCCGTGCTCACTACGCCACTGGAGTTAAGCTATCCTGGCTGATGACGGCTGATAGCCAGAAACCGGTCCTAGGATGCTTGATTCTGGTCCAGGGAAGACATGGCTTGGCAGTTCGGGCTGGACTGTTCCCATGAGGCACAGGGTCAAGACTGATTTGCATATGGCCATGTCTGAACTGAGGTGGCGTGGTGAGCAAAATAACGATGGATTAAACCCAGATCTGTGACTGGAGGTGAATGTTTTGCCAATGTGCAACATTCCGTCCATCAACTTGTGTGTTTTGCTGTTTGCCCTATGTGGGAAGGGTATGCCCAGACGTGGGTCCCGTGCTCACTACGCCACTGGAGTCAAGCTATCCTGGCTGATGACGGCTGATAGCCAGAAACCGGTCCTAGGATGCTTGATTCTGGTCCAGGAAGACATGGCTTGGCAGTTCGGGCTGGACTGTTCCCATGAGGCACAGGGTCAAGACTGATTTGCATATGGCCATGTCTGAACTGGGGTGGCGTGGTGAGCAAAATAACGATGGATTAAACCCAGATCTGTGACTGGGGGTGAATGTTTTGCCAATGTGCAACATTCCGTCCATCAACTTGTGTGTTTTGCTGTTCGCCCTATGTGGGAAGGGTATGCCCAGACGTGGGTCCCGTGCTCACTACGCCACTGGAGTCAAGCTATCCTGGCTGATGACGGCTGATAGCCAGAAACCGGTCCTAGGATGCTTGATTCTGGTCCAGGGAAGACATGGCTTGGCAGTTCGGGCTGGACTGTTCCCATGAGGCACAGGGTCAAGACTGATTTGCATATGGCCATGTCTGAACTGGGGTGGCGTGGTGAGCAAAATAACGATGGATTAAACCCAGATCTGTGACTGGGGGTGAATGTTTTGCCAATGTGCAACATTCCGTCCATCAACTTGTGTGTTTTGCTGTTCGCCCTATGTGGAAGGGTATGCCCAGACGTGGGTCCCGTGCTCACTACGCCACTGGAGTCAAGCTATCCTGGCTGATGACGGCTGATAGCCAGAAACCGGTCCTAGGATGCTTGATTCTGGTCCAGGAAGACATGGCTTGGCAGTTCGGGCTGGACTGTTCCCATGAGGCACAGGGTCAAGACTGATTTGCATATGGCCATGTCTGAACTGGGGTGGCGTGGTGAGCAAAATAACGATGGATTAAACCCAGATCTGTGACTGGGGTGAATATTTTGCCAATGTGCAACATTCCGTCCATCAACTTGTGTGTTTTGCTGTTCGCCCTATGTGGGAAGGGTATACCCAGACGTGGGTCCCGTGCTCACTACGCCACTGGAGTCAAGCTATCCTGGCTGATGACGGCTGATAGCCAGAAACCGGTCCTAGGATGCTTGATTCTGGTCCAGGAAGACATGGCTTGGCAGTTCGGGCTGGACTGTTCCCATGAGGCACAGGGTCAAGACTGATTTGCATATGGCCATGTCTGAACTGGGGTGGCGTGGTGAGCAAAATAACGATGGATTAAACCCAGATCTGTGACTGGGGGTGAATGTTTTGCCAATGTGCAACATTCCGTCCATCAACTTGTGTGTTTTGCTGTTAGCCTATGTGGGAAGGGTATGCCTAGACGTGGGTCCCGTGCTCACTACGCCACTGGAGTCAAGCTATCCTGGCTGATGACGGCTGATAGCCAGAAACCGGTCCTAGGATGCTTGATTCTGGTCCAGGGAAGACATGGCTTGGCAGTTCGGGCTGGACTGTTCCCATGAGGCACAGGGTCAAGACTGATTTGCATATGGCCATGTCTGAACTGGGGTGGCGTGGTGAGCAAAATAACGATGGATTAAACCCAGATCTGTGACTGGGGTGAATGTTTTGCCAATGTGCAACATTCCGTCCATCAACTTGTGTGTTTTGCTGTTCGCTCTATGTGGGAAGGGTATGCCCAGACGTGGGTCCCGTGCTCACTACGCCACTGGAGTCAAGCAATCCTGGCTGATGACGGCTGATAGCCAGAAACCGGTCCTAGGATGCTTGATTCTGGTTAAACCCAGATCTGTGACTGGGGGTGAATGTTTTGCCAATGTGCAACATTCCGTCCATCAACTTGTGTGTTTTAACTAACACTTTATAAACTTTGTCTAAAAATGTCAATAGCCTCATAAATACACTGTTATCTATGACACTAAAACAATATCTCACGGCTTCAACAGTGGATCGTTCGTAAGTACATTTTTCTTGAATACAAAAGTTTGGGGCAAACACATAAAATGTGCAAAGGGTTTCAGCTGTAAGTAGGCGGAGTCGACAAGCAGTTTTCCCTTTGAGTGCTGAATCCGCTTCCCCTCAAATTCACAAATGGGAATATAAAACAGTCTAAATCTTAGGAATTTCATTTTAACAATGTCGTTTTTTAAGCAGAACCATCACTGCTGTTCTCTGCAATTGTTATGGTTCCTTACAAGCGATGATGTCAAAACCTATAAGCAATAAAAAGGAGTAAATCCAGGCAACAACATAGTTCTTACGTAATTTTCAGTACCTATGAATTAGTAGTTGTGGGACTGATAACTGCTGTATTTCAAATCTCCTTTTTATGTATCTCCAGGTGATTTACCCATAACTTTTCTCTTTGAAGTATACACTGGGCTTCAATGATGTCAATTACTATGATGTTATCAGGATAAAGGTTTTTCTGCAACATTTCTTGGGATTCACGGTCAAAAGGGTCACTGAGGACAAAAAGTGTGTATGAGTTCACGTCCACTGCCCCAGGGTATTTGCTGAATGGACGCTCATGATTATCTGTCACTTTTTACCCGTCGATTCAGAGAATATTTCCAATGCTATTTGTTAAACTTCTGTGCTTTTGTTAGCTGGTCTGAACAAACTAGCTCTCATTATAGTGGAATATAAATAAATGAACAAATGCAATGGTGCAAGGGTTACCATGGAGAAAGCCGCCAGCCTTCCAGTGGCAATTAACATTTGGCAGAAAATGCGGGAAATTAGAGCACGCCGCCCGGAACAGTACATCTTGACGGGGCTTGCAAGCTGCCATATTTAAAGCAATCAGTGTTACCTAAAGTACTTGACATAGCAATCAAATACCAGAGCGTGCCCCTATGGGAACCGGCAGTTCATTGTGCACATGATTGCTTCGAAACCCTGGCTACGGACGGTGAGGCTAACAACCTTTGCTCTTGTGCCCTGTACATTTTACAAGGTCCATGTCGGCAGATCTTTTGTAAAATTCAATGTCATTTTCTTAAATAATGGCACATATGATAAATGTTATTCAGCAGGAAGAGTGTAGAATAACTTATCCCAGGAGTACAAGTGGAATCTGAAAAACTTTCTCAACTAATTGTATCAAACATCAAACGTTTATGACAATTCTTGAACTAATCCAGAAAATCATGGTAAAAACATTAATGCAGCATAAAATACAAACACTATATATATCATAATTTGTTCTACAGCTCAATGCATCTTTGTTAATAGACGGCATATTTTAAGTAAAACGCATGGAAGTCAGTTGGAGGTAGTCAGGGGTCGCAGCTGTGACCTCTAGCTTACTCCTTGCTACTCTTGACACTTCCTTGAAGGAAGTGTCAGGAGTAGCAGGGAGAAGCTAGAGGTCACAGCTGAGACCCCTGACTACCTCCAAATGATGTCCATAGTACTACGCATAGCTTTAATAAATAAAAAAAAAAGTGCAGGGAACTAAGGAAGTTTTTCTTGACTGCGGCTTCTGCGGCCGAATGTCGCAGAATTTAGTTTATCTATATATTTTTCATTTTCCATAGCACCACAGCACCCTGGGGTGTGAGCACCTTTTACAGTGAACAGAACAAGGGAGATAATAGTCTTGATTTGCAATGAAGCAGTAGTAAAAAGCAGAACAGACTCCAGAATATTACAACGACATGTATCATATAAAATGGGGGAGTGCCCTAGGCCCTCATGCATAAATGGTAAGGACACAGACAGAGCTGGTTACTTGGTAGAACTGCCCCAGGGCACGTGCGCCCGGCCCCTTTTATTCACAGGGTCACATGTCCTGTGACGCCTGTGCTGGATGGGTGTGGGGTGGGCTGTAAGCCAGCCCTCTGAGAGTGGCTGGTGCTGGCAACAACTACACCAATGACCAGCAGGTCACTACATCCCTCCCAAACTTTATTCAAACTGGAACCAACAGAGTCCAACCTGTGGGAGAGAATAAAACAAATAACAGAAACTTCCGCTGAGTCCCTTTAGCTATCTGCAGAGCAAGACGATGGTACAACTGCAGCTAGGACCACCAGTTCAATTTGGCACAGTTCAGTGGTGCCCTGCGGGTCTGGTCCTCCTTGGACTCAAAGCCTGGAAGTGGACACTCAAGTCTCTAAATGTACAGTTCTCTTGGATGGTGCAGATGGATGGACAGTGAATCTGGTAGATGTTACCCTTTCACAACTCAGTCCTGGTTGTTGTTTCTTCGCAGCAGCAGCAGCTTCTTGCTACAGAAGGATGGAGTCGTTACAAACATCCCTCTCTCACCAGGATGCCCCTCTCACGGGTATTCCCCTCTCACGGGATGTCCCTGAGGTCCACCTCGCTAGGCTTCCACGGGACTGGGTGTCCCTCGCCGTGTCACTCCAACGCCACCCTCTAGGTTCATGGAGGAAGCGCTACGAGTCCCACCTTCAAGTCCGTTGCTCCACCTGGAGGATAGATGTTTCTTGATAGGATTACTCCTGTCTCCTAGACTTTGGTGCACCACCTTTCACAGGATGGTCTTGGAACACGAGATTTTCGTCTTCCTGGGAACCTGAAGAAGAGCGGCTGTAGACTCATCTCTCGTGGCGAGACCTGCTCTCACCTGCGTCCTTGAGGCCTTTGCCCCTTGGATCTCCACGGTCTGGTGTGGAGTGGTCGGATCCTCTTCTTCAGGATGTCCAAGCACTCTTGCCATCCAGTCTCCCGCTCGACCCCAAAGGTGGGTGTCACAAATGGTCCAGCTCGCTCACCTCTGTAGTCACCAGGTTTGCTTGGTGTTGCGAAGACTCCTGTACAGCATTCTTCTCATGGTGTCACCGATGTTACCAATGTGCTGTGCTTCCTTCCAGATGTTCTTGCACTCAGTCGTCCTCGATCTTGCGGTGTGTGAGTTGTCTGATCACACACTCCTCTCTTTTTTTCTCTTCTTCCTGAGATTTCTACTGCGGTGGCGTAATGCCACACAATTTCCTCCTTCTGGTTCTTTCACTTTGCGATGCAGTCTAGTCCCATCAGGTCTTGCACTTCTCTGACCAGGCCTCTCCATGTGATGTGCACTTCACACGGGTCTCCCTGGCACTGTCCTACCCCTAGGACAATGCATTCTCTTCGTTCAGTGACCAGACCTGTCGTCACGACCTTCTTCCTTTCACGACTCGTCCTCGGTCTTCATTCTTGGATTTCTGATCTTTCTTCTCTTACCTCTCTTTGATCCTCTTCACGGACCTCTCCTCGGTCATCTTGTTAGACCGCTCCTCGGTCATCTTCTCGGACCTTTCTCGGGTCGTCACTTCTCGGACCTCTTCTCAGGTCGCCACTTCTCTGACCTCTTCTCAGGACACTGTTTCTCTGGCCTCTTCTCCGGTCACTGCTCTCTGACCTCTTCTCTGGTCACTGGTCTCTGACCTCTTCTCAGGTCACTGCTTCGCTGCCCTCTGGCAGGTTGTCTTCTCCCTGACCTCTTGAAGGTCATCCTTGCCGACCTCTGGCAGGTCATCTCTGTCGACCTCTTGCAGGTCATCCTCGCCGACCTCTTGTAGGTCAGCCTCGCCGACCTTTTGCAGGTCCTCTTCTCACTCTCGGGCTCCAGCCTGTACCTTCAGGGTCTAGAGTATGATCTTCGGCGCACCTCTATCCTTGTGCTCTCCTTTCTTCACCTGGTGGTTCACCCGCTTCGGGCGGCTTGCACACCCGGTTATTTCTCTTGCGGTGCCGTCCTTACGTCAATGAATGCACCTTCGTCCGTCCTGGCTAGTTTGAACTTCTCCCTCCTGGGAACACAGTCCATTCTCTGCTTCCTCTCTGCACACAGCAGTTCAGGGCCACAGTGTCCCGGTTCATGCTGTCCCAGGGCTATCCTTACTGCTGCTGTGACCACCTATGGCCACTAGGTGTCACTCCGTTCTCCTCACCAGCCCTGGCAGCCTTTCTTCTTTGGGTTCCCTTCTTGTGTGGCTTGACACCCCCAGGTGTGTCCTGTTTCACTTGCTGAGTGGGACTTGCTTCCTTCCTTCTCACAATGGCATGACAAAGTCTTGGGGGGGGGTTGTCTGTCAAATCTGTCAAATCCTATGCGCTTTCCTCACCATTAACTTTGGGCTGCAGCAGCTGTCCCTCTGCTGCATTCATATCATCTTGGCACACCGTCGCCTTCCTGCACATTCATCTCATGTTGCCTTTAGTGCAGTCTTTGCTGTGTCCCCTTTCTGTTGCACTTTCTTTTGTTTAGCGGGTGCAGTACCGCTAAATGGCCACTAGATGGCAATGTTGTATTACATCTAGGCCCCAACAGCTCCTTTCATGCTGTGAGCCTCGTGCCTCGTCGGTGATGGGCTGCGGACAGCCACGGGCATGAGCGCCTCTCGCCATGCCCTTGAAGCCTGCAGGGATCTTGCTGCTTTACTCCTCTAGGTGAGTCCACCTCCTCACCACTCGCAACTCGGTCTCTTGGGGGGCAGTGCTCTCGTGAGCGCCTCCCTCACTGCCACTGGTCCTGCGTGCATGTGGCCTAGGTGCACGCAGCTCCCCTCCCTGGGGAGTCCTTTCTCCTTTCACTCTTTTTTTCTGGCCATGCACTCGGGCCCACCAGGCCTCTCTCTCGCCGGTCGCATCTCTTGCTGGCCGAGAGCGAGGCCGGTATAGGGCTATTTCCTAAGTCTTGCGCCCCCTGCACTCCAACGGCCTCTTCTTTACTTTACCCATGCCGCAGGCCACACCCTCTCCTTTTTACTGCACCCCTCCGCAGCAGCCACTCACCTCACGGGCTGCATGGGGGCTGCAGCTGCCAACGGATACTCTGGTGCCTTGCCTCTCAGCATCCATGTACATGCTGCTGGTGCTGCCTCTCACTACTGCAGGAGCATTCATTCCTGCTTCAGGTGCGGGGCCTCTACGCCGCTGACACCTGGCACTGATGGCCACGCTGCACTCATTTGCATGCACTGTCTTCCTGGGGCCACGTCAATCTGTGTCCATACGGCTTCAGGATGATCAGGCTGGCACAAGCCCAGTCTGCCTCTCTGGCCCCATGCAACCCGCTTCTTCCCCGCAGTGAGGTGAGTTGTCGTGCTTGCTAAGCTGTTGCACTCTCCGCTTTAATCTTTCACTGGTGCCGGGTGAGAGTCTGCCTCACCTCAGACTTCTGGGGGTATCCTCCTTTCCCCACGAAAGCTATTTTCACCGCCCGACCACTTCCGTGCACCTGCTCGGGCTCACCTCCTGCCCCGCGGGCCATCTCTTCGATGCGGGGTGGGCTCCCGCTCAGTTCGCTCTTCAGTCGGGGCCCCAGCAAGTTGGTGGCAGGGGTCCTGCCACTGGCCGCGTCTCTCGCCACATGATCATTCTGTTGGGTGGTGCCATGCGCTTGCGGGCATGTCAAGTGCGGGGTGGGCTCCTGATCACCTCCTTCTCTCCAAGGGCCTTTCCATGCCTCCTGGGCAGTCAGGCGCCTCCTATGCCTGCAAGCAGGGGATGCCCTCAACACGGGCAGCACTCTCCCCCCTCAACCACCAAACGACACAGCGGCTGCACACTCAGGCTCAGCCCGCTCATCGCCAATGTAATGGTGCAGGGCCCTAGGCCCTCATGCATAAATGGTAAGGACACAGACACAGCTGGTTACTTGGTAGAACTGGCCCAGGGCACGTGCGCCCAGCCCCTTTTATTAACAGGGTCACATGTCCTGTGATGCCTGTACAGGATGGGTGTGGGGTGGAGTGTAAGCCAGCCCTCTGGGAGTGGCTGGTGCTGGCAATAACTAGACCAGTGACCAGCAGACCACTACAAGGACGAGGGCGAGCAGCAATAGTTAGGGATGAGGGGTGCAGGACAGGGTAGATTATAAAAGTGGACATAGAGGAGTTACAAACGAGGTTTTCAGGTGCAAAGAACAAGGTCATAGGTAGAACATTTTAGGGTGCCCAATAATTAAGATGGTAAGGGTCTACAGTTTTTGTGGAAAACTGAGGTATTCTTGGCACCTCCTTTGAATTTTCATGTTTTGGATTCAAGTCACAGGATGTCTTTGCATTCTTGTATGTTTATTTTCTCCTGAAATGTTTGTGGTGAGTCGTAAATAGTTTTGGTGTGCAGAGTGAATGGGTCTGAAACTCGTCCAGGCTAATTTAAACTTAATTTTGGTCTCAATGCGGCAGTGCAGTTCTTTAAGTACAGGGGTGATGTGGTTGAATTTGTGGTGCTGGCGTCCATCAAAGCTGCTGAATGGATGATGGCTTTGAGAGAGGAAAGTGAACTGTAATGTTATGTTATGCTATGTTAGAAAGATTTGTTCAGCGTATGGCTGCCCCAGCTACGGGGCATCCCAGCGCTACCAAGGTAACACATTACAGGATGGAAAGACAGAGGAGGTCTAACTTAAGTCGGGAATAACCAGGTTTTTATGGCCTTTCTAAAGACCAAATGGTTTTGGATACCTCTGATGGACACCGGTAGAGAGCTCCAGTGCCTTAAAGGAGCAGCCCCCGTCTCTTGCTCTTAAAACTCGGGGGTGCAGGCTAAGTGCTGGTCAGCTGAGCACAACGTACGTCGCGGTGAATACGGTACCAGCAGATCAGATAGGACAAGAGGCACTTGTTAGGGCAGAATTTTATGGGCAAAGCATAAAGTTTTAAACTGAATTCTTTTGTCAACTGGAAGCCAGTGTAGCATAGGCAAAAGCTTTGATACTGAGAAAAATTTAGGGAGGGCGAAAAGCGAGTGCGCTGCCACATTTTGTACCCTTTGTAGGCGCTGAATCCCAGATTTATTTGCACCTAAATAGAGGGAGTTACAATAATCCAGTCTAGACAGGATCGTAGATTGGATAATAGTCTGGCGAATTTCTGAATCAAAAAACCCTGAGAGGTTTGAGTCCACGCAAAAGCCCGAAACACACCCCTGCGACCGCTTTCATTTGGGCTTCGAAGGACAGCCCACTGCCCACCCAAATTCCCAGATTTTTCATGGCCTCCTTAGGCATGGGTGGTGGCCCCAGTGCGTCCGGCCACCATTTGTCTGACCACAAATGACTGTCTCTCCCTAACAGCAAGATTTCAGATTTACTGGCGTTTAGCTGCAGACAATTTGCTGTCATCAAGTCTGCAATAGCCAGCATATCTTCCTTGAATTTAAAGAGGTTGTTTTTGAATTTTGTACGAGAATTTAATCAATTAAGCAGACTACCAGGGCTTGGACCACAAGGGAGAATCCCATCTGTGAAAGCAAGAGTTGACTTTTTTTAGAGGCTGTTCTGGCATTCTGGGTGCCTTTGCTGTATGGTTGATTTGTGATGTCTTTGATAGGAGAATGATCATTCCAGATGCCCAAGGATTTTAGACTAAAGGAGGGTGTTGAAACCTTCAGAATGCAATACCTTAGACATTCTTTGTTGAATTTTGGGTGCTTTTAATGGTTTGGCTTGACAGCTCAGCTATCGCCAGACAATTATGTAACACCAGGTGAGGGGCTTTGGTCCGCCCACATGTTTGGAGCCAGGATAACCTGTTTTGATTGGACAGAACTTGTGCGCTTCCACAAAAAAGTGCCTGTCATTCATACAGCTGTGATCATTTTGTTTATTTATCAAGCTGCCTAAGATTGAACTTTTAGAGGCACACACCTGGCTTTACAATGCTACTGAAGTGTCTTAGATAACTAGATAATATATGGCATTTCTCGCAGACAGCAGACCAGATGGGAGGAGTGTCTTCAACATACATTGATTTTTAGGTCTGGCTTGAAAATGTATTTATAAGCCAGACCCATTGGCACTGACAATGCTTGTTTTCTGTAGGAGGATGAAGTCGATTTTTTGAAGTTTGAGGCTTAGGGAGTTTGATGACAGCTAGTAATTTTTCTATGCAGATTTTCAGGGTGCACAAACCGGTTTGTTTGTCTCTAGGCATATTTGGACACCATTCCGATAGATCTTGACACCTGTCCAGTATGCCCCTTTAAAGTTACAAATGAAGTTGTTTTTAAAAAAAAAAAAATTATTGAGCAGAACAGATAGGCAATTCATACAATATACAATAATCAATAGTCGGGAATACTAAAAGAAACTTTAGGAAAGACAAGTAAAGTCTGGATCGATCGTTTGGTCAATAACATTATCAAAAAACAACAGGAAACAATGTTCCTACTACCATAATTTCTAAAGTGCTGACAGTGCTAAATGTTAAAATATAGCAGGGTCAACCAATAACATACATTATTGTTATTGTTTACCTTTATCCCCCAATATAGGTCGTATTCATTAAATGATTAAACATTCTAACTAGTCAAAAAGCCCTGCTACATTAAAATACAGTCATATCTTCCCTTAAACATATGAAAATAAAGTGCCAAGTGCTAACGTTCTTACTCTCCTAAAAAGTGCTAACAGTGCTAAATACTAAAATATTGCAGGGTTAACCAACAGCATACATTATTGTTATTATTTGCCTTTGCCCCACATTATAGTTCGTATTCATTAATTGAGTAAACATTCTATCTAGGCAAAGAACCCTGCAACATTAAAGTGCAGTCGCGTCTACCCTTAAGCATACAAAATTAAAGTGCCGAGTGCTAAAGTGCTAAATATCAGTCATAGATTCCCAGATATCGGAGAACTTCCAAACATTTGTAAACTTTTTAGTTGCCCCGACTCTCTTGGCATAGGCCTCTTCAAACCTCCTTGTCCTTAGCATTTTGTTCACCCATTTTGAGTAAGATGGTACATCCTCAGACCTCCAATTTTGAAGGATTAGGGAACGAGCAACTAGGGAACAAATCGCCGTGTATGTCTCTTCGGCTTTGGTCAAGTCCGACCTTTTTTTAGAGATGCCAAAAAGAGCCACCTCGGCCTCGGGGTCAAGCGTCTTATTAATGACCTGGCTTATTGACGAAAAGATCTTACGCCAAAATATTTCAAGTTTTGGGCATGTAAAAAATATATGGAGCCAATCACCCCCGCCTCGAGCCTGACAACGAAAGCATTTATTTTCCACTCCCGAAAAACGTTTATTAAGAGCTTTCGGGGTGAAATAGGCTAACCACCGAGATAAAAAGGCCATCCTTTTAAAATTGGCTGCTCTAAGGGCCTTACTTCGTAGCTGGGATATAGCCTCCCACTCCTGACCCGAGAAGGAACAGTTGGTTTCACGGGTTATGTTGGCCAGAACTTCTTCAACCAGGGGGGACTCTTCACCCTTTCTCAGTAAGGTATACCAATTTCCCACCCCCTTCAATTTGGCTTTGGATAAGGCGTTAGGCTGTACTGATGGCATCCCGCATGACACCAGATTATATTTACTTATAAAGTTTACAATCTGGAGATACTCCAAAAACCCAGGTTTTAGTCGATTATCAGATCTATCTAAGACCTCTTGCCAAGTGATTAGTTTCCGTGAGGTAAGGAAGAGACCCAATTCTCCTAGACCGCAGTCCTTCCATCTTTTGAGCCTGCTAGAGTGGATTTGAAGCCCAAAGATTTTACACTCCTCTAACTTCAAATAATAAAAACCAGCAAACCCAGCTTGTTTGACAAAGGGCTGTAGTCTATTGGAGAAATCTCGGACAGTCTTGTATCGGGTCTTTTTTGGTAATTTTGCTGTTTTTAAAAGTGTAGGAACTTACGATCCCGACTCCTGGATCATTCTGTCATAAAAAAACATATCTAACAGACCATTAGGTTCCAGTAAACGTGCTGAAAGATCCAAGATCGCTGCCATATAATAAGTACGAATATTTGGTAGCGCTAAACCCCCCTGAGCGGTTCCCAACTGTAATATGGGCAGCTTAACCCTAGAAGCTTTCCTATTCCATACAAAGTCCCTGATCATCGACTCAATCTCTTTAAAATAATGGGAATTAATCTTAAGCGGTACATTTATAAAAAGAAAAACCAGTAAGGGAAGAATAGACATTTTAATGAGTGCTACGCGACCAATCAAAGTTAACGGTAAAAAAATCCACCTGTCAAGCAAAATTTTAATTTTGTTACGCATCGCTAAGTAGTTCAAACTGAATAATTGTTCAAATTGATTGGAGACGTAAATACCCAAATATCTAATAGGTTCTGCCTTCAAGGCTTGGGATTTTAAATTTAAGGGTAAAAATTTACAATCCACATTTAATGTTAAAAACTCGGATTTGTTTTGGTTTATTTTATATCCGCCAATCAATTAAAATTGACTGAATTGGTGTAGAGCTTGATCGAGATTTTGTTTATCGGGGCGCAGATATAGGATTATGTCGTCTGCGAATAATTTTAATTTCGCCATTCCTTCTATTGGGGGTTTAATTTCAGGGTTTCCACGAATTCTTATAGCTAAAGGCTCGATAAAAAAGGTGAACAGAATGGGGGACATCGGACAGCCTTGTCTAGTGCCCCGATTTATATTTATTGCCCCTATAGTATTGGCATTTACTACCACCCGAGCTTGGGCACCTTGATAGATGTTGCTCAACATATTAATTATCTGGACAGGAATGCCAAATTTTTGCATTCCGAAAAAAAGTACATCCCAATTTACTAGGTCAAACGCCTTTTCGGCGTCGACCATCGTAACTAGAGTTGGTATTTTGTTGTTTGTAGAAAAATCTAGGGCCTGAATTAAAAACTAAGTATTAGAGGACATTGACCTCCCTGCCACAAACCCGGACTGATCGGGATGAATTAAAGCCTGGGCAATCGGGGTAAAACGTTGAGCCCATATTTTCATTAAAATCTTGAAATCGGCGTTAAGGAGGCTAATCGGCCTATAAGAATTAACATCCTTATGGTTCTTCCCTTTTTTGACAAAACTAATGATGATAGACTCCTTAAAACTAGGGGGAACAGTGCCTCTCAGTCTAACTGTATTAAATAATTTCACCAAAAAGGGAATCAGTTCTTTAGAAAAGATTATATAAAATTCAATTGTGAGCCCGTCTGCTCCACAGGCCTTGGCCCCTGCAATTTATTTCACCACATTTAAGATTTCTGCATCCAAAATATCGCGCTCCAGTTGTTCCTCTAACGGCCCGGGCAAAATTGGGAGATTTACTTCATCAAAATATTTGTGGATTTGGGCCAATCCTACCTCATATTTTGTAGCATAAAGCTGCGAGTAATGTTCCATAAAAACTAGAGCCAAACCATCTTTATCCCTTATAATATCTTGGGTCTTTGGATCAATAATTTCCGATATCAAGGCTTTCTCCTGTTTGGTTTTTGTTAGCCCTGCGAGCATTTTTCCCACCATTTGACTCTCCTCGTAAACTTGTTGTTGACAGGTTCTGGAGCTATTTATTTCTTCAATTAAAAAGAACTCTTTTAGTGCAAGCTTCGCCCTTTCTAGCTGAGTCCCGGTGTCCCCAATCCCCTGGGGCTCAGTGTCTCTAGAGCTCATTGCATTGTCTACCGCCTGTTGGAGTTGGTTAATCTTATCCCGCCTTTTTCTCGACTGAGCGTCTGAGAACGCAATCATCTGCCCCCGAATGGCTGCCTTAAACCCGCCCCAAACTGAAAACATTTCTGCCGTATTTTCATTTATTCTAAAAAACTCCAGTATCCACTTTTTGGTTTCGGCTACCCACTGAGGGTCTTGCAGGAGGAGACGATCCATCTGCCACCTGGATTGAATCCTCCCGCCCCCTTCAATCTCCAACTCCAGTGTCACAAACGAATGATCCGAAAATGAGTTGGCCCCAATTGCAGTGCCTGTGTACCTTAAAGATCGTGATATTAGAAAAAAATCGATCCGGGAGGCCGTATGAAATTGATTAGAATAGTATGTGAATTTATAGTCAGTAGGGTTAGATTGACGCCAAGGGTCTACCAGCAGATGCTCCTGCCTTAGGGTTTCCAGAACTTTCTTTGTTTGGGGTTTCAGCTCTTTTTTATTTTTGTTCGAGGTATCTTTTTTAAGATTTTGAATAAAGTTAAAATCCCCACCCAATATTATCTTTCCAGGGGCCCCCCTAAGTAACTCACTGATCTTTAGTAGGGCTATGGTATCATCTACTGTCGGGCCGTAGTAATTTACAAAATTTAAAATCATCCCATTTAATTTGGCCTCGACCCAGATCCACCGCCCCAAGGGATCTCTCCGAATTTGGCCAAACTGAAAAAGACATCTCAAACAGTCCCTCTTCAGCTCAACACTTTATTATCTCAACCCCAGATGGTGGACAGGAGGGTAGAAAGTCCTACCAGCCCACGGCAAACCCCACTTCACCTTATCTCGTCATCCTCGCCTACCGCCTCCATAGCGTCAGCACACATCCAGAATACTTCAGCGCTAACCATCACGGCACAAGAATTGAATCTCAACTCCCTGAGCTTGGCCCCTTCACCCTCTCCAGAAGGTACGCCGCAAATGCACACTCAGCCGGTCCTGATCCAGACTGCGACTGCTAATGCTCCGGCACTCTCACTAGGACACCAGGAACAGCAGGAGCAGCAAAAGATCTTGTCACAGAAGCCGAACGCCCTAAATGTGAGACCGCCGGGTCACTGCCAGGAGGGTCAGAAAGAGCCATATACTTTACAACTCCCAGCTTTAGAATCAGCCCTAAAATCCGCAGAAACTCCAACAGATGATCTATCTGAAGCAGCCTCCACCAAGCAGTTGGATATTAAGATCTTGCTAAATCTTATTCTTGATGAGATAAGAGAGATGAAAAGGTCTCAGGAAAACAAAATTGCTTCTCTTCATCTCCGCCTAGGGAAGATTGAAGACGCACTGGCCTGTCTCCCAGTCAAAATCCAAGAAGCAGAGTCAAGGATTTCCCAGCTGGAGGACCAGATGAGCGGATTGCTTACGAAAGTACACGAAGTTACTAAACACAGGAGTACGTTAGAGAACAAGCTCGAGGAGCTGGAAAATCATTCGCGTCATTCGAATTTGCGCATAGTGGGGGTCCCTGAGAGAAGTGAAGGTGCCCAGGTGCCGCAATGGGTGGAATCCTTAATTAAGCAAAAAGTTCTCCCCGAGTTCAGCGGGGATCTTACAATTACCAGGGCCCACAGAGTTCCATTCCATCCACTACAAAATTTGAGCGGCCCGCGTACCTTCCTAGTCAACTTCGCAGACTATCGGTGGACGGGGAGATGCTGATCGGCTGATCGGCTGAGAGAAGGCCGCAACCACTGCCCCTCACTTCCCCTTGACGTCAGACGCCAGCAACAGCTGTGAGGAGCCGCGAAGCTGCGAAGACGCCGCCGACAAAGCTGATGCTCCGGAGCCGTGGAGCTTCAGAAGCCGGTCTCTTTGCTACTTTTTCAGGCAGAGTCTCAGCAACAGGCGGCGCCTTATCTTTATGAGGAGGAAAGGGATTTTATTCGGTGCCGGTGCTAGTCAAAACGCAAGGCAAGATTTTCCTTGCTTAGAACCAAGCTACTTTTGACTTTTGCTGGAGTCCACGGGAACCTACTGCTGTGGCCCCCGGACAAGAGAATGTGAGATCGCTTTACTGGGGCTCCAGGTTTCTCTCCAGGAGGGGGTAAGTAAAAATCTCGTTCTTACTCACCTGGTTGAGGGTCGCTGGGGTGGCCCCATAAGGACACTTAAGTTAATCTGGTAGCATTTCTGGCCAGTGATCGGCAAAGGGACTTGGCAAGCAGTACATCATGCGAAAACAGACCAAAGTAGTTAAAAGGATTGCTCAGTCTACTCAGTCCGAATCTCCGAATCTGGGCCAAAAAGCAAAAAAACGAGTCAGCCAGGCCACGGCGCGGTCTAACCAAGCAGCCACATTCAGAAAAGGCCTCCCCCTTCTGTCTGAATTCGCTGAGATGGCATGTGCTGAGGCCACCAAACGAGACCTTCATGAAGTAGCTCTGGTGGATTCGGACTCCTCCATTAGCCCTACTGAGCTGGCACCCTTAAGGGCGGACTCACCAATCTCTGCTGCCTTGACTAAAGTAACTACGACGCCGGGTGGCGCAGCCGGGGAATCCACTGAGTTTAGAAAGTACCCTATTTTTTTCAAAGCCAAACAGGGCGAAGCCGAGCAGGAGATGGAAGGGAATGACCCCCTTTCAGCTGACACCACTTTGGGCTCTGGCCCGGAAAATTTAAACTCCGAGAATGGCAGTCATCCCTCCCTTTCCCTCCTTCCATCCTCAGGCGTGTTAAATCCACCAGATGGAGAAGGAGCTATATATCATGCTATTTCGGCGACCCCAGAAGTGTCAATGCTAGCTTTACCAGAGGTGTCCATGCCGGTTGACCAAGAGGGCTCTCAGGCGGAGGACAGGTCTAACGCAAATCAGATTCATCCTTCTCTAGACAGTAGCTCTTTCTCCATGCAATGGGACACTAAGAGCCTTCGTAATCTGATTTTGGAAGAAATCCGTGAGTTAAAAACCTCCCAATCTGCTGAGATCGCAGCAATTCATGCCCGCCTGACAAAGATTGAGGAAAACATGGCTCAGATCCCAGCGCAGCTCTCGGAGGCCGAAACCAGGATTTCTCAATTGGAGGATCAAGTGTCATCTATGAACCTCAAAGTTGCCAGTTTCCAGTCCCAGAGAACTACGCTGGAATTTAAGTTGGAGGAGTTAGAGAACCATTCTAGGCACTCAAATCTGCAAATCTTGGGCATCCCGGAGGGCATTGAGGGTCAACAGACGCTACAATGGATTGACTCATTCATAAAGAAGAGTGTCCTCCCAGAATTTAATGGTGATCTAACAATAATGAGAGCCCATCGCGTTCCAGCACACCTCCCTCCTAATGCCAAGTTCCCACAGACTATCTTGGTTAACTTCGGGGACTTTAGGATCAAGGAACAGATTTTATCTAGAGCTATTAAACAAAGACAGTTTTCTTCTGCAGAAGTGCCAGTATATCGCATTTTTTCAGACATGTCCGCCTCCGCAGCAAAAGGCGGAAAGAATTCGTTAAAATGTTACATTTGTTTAAGGCACAAGGGGCGCAAGCGATGATAGCCCAGCAGAGCAAGCTGAAAGTGCTAGTTAAGGGCAAATTCCACGTCTTTTGCAGTGTCCCAGATGCGCAGGAATTATTGCAACAGATATCTAAGGATAAACCCTAATGGCTGTTAGCTAGTCTTCAGTTCGACAGCTATGGGGGTTCTTCTTTTCTTTTTGGAGCCACTGGTTTACAGAGGATTGTTATTGCTTTCTCTATTTTGGTTTCTTCCTTGTTGGGTCTTTCCTTTTTCTTTCTTTTGCTGTCAAAGGCTGTTAATATGTTGCTTTTTTTCGGTTAAGGAGGGGAGGGCAGAGGGGGGGGAGGGCTGATCGACCGCACTAGGCACTAAGTCATTGTGCCAGTAGAAGGGTGGGGGGGATAGGTTGTCTGCTCTGAGCAGGGGCGGCCATCTGCTCGGGCGACAATGGGTCAAGGGAGGGAACATGGGGGTGGAAAGGGAGCATGTGGAAAAAACGAAAACCATATTCCAGACTTCAATACATATGTCCATCACGATTTAGATAGGAAGAAGGGGGACAAGTTATCTTGCTTATCTCCAGGTGCACACTGTGTGTTAAAATTGGGAGTTTCGATACATTTTTTAATCCATCCGGGAATATAAAAGTGTGTCTTTTTTGTCGTAAATGGCAAATTGGAAGTAAGATTAATGGGAAATAAGGAACTACTGAAGGTGGTTTCTTTTAATGTAAATGGCCTTAACAATAAGAGGAAAATGAGGGCCATTGAGGCCTGGATTAAGACAGAGAATCCTTCTGCTATCCTGATACAAGAAACCCATATACCAGCGGGGAAAATAGCAGACTTCTCAATGTTTAAATCCTGGGTGGCGTATAGGGGTTTCTCTTCATCATCTGCAGCTCACAGGGGGACAGCTATTTTTCTCAGTAAGAAATTTCAGGCAGAGGTAGTTAATTCGGCGAGTGACCAATGTGGAAGATGGTGTTGGGTCACCTGTAATCTAGGACACAGATCCCTGACGCTTGCTAGCCTATATGCCCCAGTGGAGGATAACGCCACCCCATATGAGGAATTTTTTCAATCCCTAATCCAAGTTTCAGGCGAGATAATTGTGAGGGGAGATTTCAATTTGTTAATGAATCCGAAAATTGATTCCTCATTGTTAGAAATGGGATCTCTGGTTGGCTAAGGCTTGCGCCAAAGCCAGGCAGAGACCACCACACTCTAGTCAGGGCGAGGGAGTTACACGCCAAAGATAACCCCTGCTCACCCCCTTGGTAGCTTGGCACGAGCAGTCAGGCTTATCCCGGAGGCAATGTGTAAAGCGTTTGCACACGCACACAGCAACAACATACCAGGCACACTACAAAAAGAACTCCACACAAGGTTATATCAAAAATAGCCTTTGTACTATCATAAAACACATTAGAATAGTACTCACATAATATACATCATGCCACCTGGCACGGGGTCATATTTACAAGGGATTATTTACACCTGACAGGGCCAACTGGACCACTGTCAGAACCAGCACAAAGCGAACTTAGTAAAAGTAAGACATATAAACCAGTCGCAGTCCGTGTAGGAGTGCCGGCCGGGCGGTGACGTGGGGCGGGGGAGGGGCAGGGTGGGGGGTAGCAAAGTACGGATTACGGACCAATACAGGTAAGTAAACATTTAAATCAATGAAACGAATTTCGTTGCGCGCACTGCATCGCAGTTGGCGATGCAGCGCTCACAACGAAATTCGTTTTATTGATTTAAATGTTTACTTACCTGTATTGGTCCGTAATCCGTACTTTGCTACCCCCCGCCCCACGTCACCGCCCGGCCGGCACTCCTACACGGACCGCGACTGATATAAACGTACAACCAGTAATCACTGGTAACCACTGTACTCAGCATCATCCTGTAACATAAACCACATTATGCACAGTATCACATTAGGCGCGAAATACATTCTGCGCCAACCTCATAAGCCTAAACGCATTAGACCATAACCTCACCAGCATAAACATATTACGCATTAGTCCTCATCAGCATACATGCAGTATGCAATAATCTCATTAGCATAAAGCCACATCTAGAGGCATAACTCATTGTAGAGCATCACATTTCCTAATATCACATAAACAGGGACCCCCTGGCCAACTGGCCATCTCAAAGGGGCTCAAATGCCCTGTGTCCAGAAAGTCAGGGCTGCTGCCTAGCAGCGAAATCCACGGACGCAACTGCGCAAACCTAAACGTAGCAGCTGCCCACTACTTGCTGGGCAGCTGGGAAACTCACTGGCACCTCTGTGCCTCTGGTCCCTCTCAGGGACTCTCTCTCAATTGTGCCCAGTTCGTGGCACTTTGCATAAAGGAGGGGGGCCCGGCACCTCTGTGCCCTCTGGACCCTCCTAGTGGCATTAAATCACATGCCCCCATCGTTGGGGCGGCCCGCTCTCTTGCGGGACCGTCCAGGCGCCGACAATGCGCCTCGATATGCCCCCGGGCCTCTGTGGCCCTCAGGGGCTCTCCTTTAATAAACTTGCCCAAACGTTGCAGCTGCCCGCTAGCAAGCGGAGCGGCTGTAAAGGAAAATAGGGGCCCGGCACTACGGTGCCCAGAAATGCCCCAAGTCCCCCCAAGCACCGGCAACGTGCCTCGAAAGGCACCAACACCCAGCAGGCGGCGGCCACTCACCGGACTGCACGGGGACTCCTCCGGTCTCCTCTCTCCTGGCGCAGGGCTTCCCTCACTCACGGGAGCCCCGCCGATCAGCTGGCTTCGCCCGGTCCCTCTTCTGGGACCGGGACTTCAAGGTGGAGCCCGCGAGGCTCCAGGGCGCCTTCCGCTTCTTCTCCCCAGCGCGGAGGGGCAGGCACCGACAATGTGCCTCGCGCCCCCTCCGCACCAGCTCCACTCACCAGACTCCTCTTGCGGCGGCCTTCGGGGTCGCTGCTTGCTCCGGCAGCACTCCTTCCTTCACCCGGCCCCCTCCTGGGACCGGGACTTCGAGATGGAGCCCGCGAGGCTCCTTCACCTCCTTTCTCGGCCGCGCTGCAATTGGTCAGCCGGCCGCTATGCCCCGCTCACAACCAGGCAAGGCTGCCTGGCTTCCTGGTCACGCCGCGGCAGCCGGCGGCACTTTTCTTCTCTTTGGCGGCAATACGGGGTAGGCTCCCCTCATTTGAAGTAAGGCACTAGCGGGGTGGGCACCCGCCATCAGGCACCGTAAGGCAGGGTGGGCACCCGCCGATTTCCATATCCATAAAGCGGGGTAGGCTCCCGTTACGCATCACAATGCGGGGGAATCCCTACGTCGGGGATTCCCTCAAGATAGGCGGCAGCTCCGCGCTGCGAAGCTTCCTCTCGTCTCTTCCCCTGAGCAATTAAAATATAGCGCTCACGAGGCGCTAGGAGCCACAGCTCCTTGGCAAAGGGGTCCTGCAGTAAAAAGCATAAGTCCAGCAAGAAGTTCCTCTAGGGCTCAAGGGCAATGCAGGGCCCAGGGAGGCAAGCCCTCATGCCAGCCCCCCCTGGGCCCCAGCAGCAGCACGCCCCAGCAGGATCAGCACCAAATACAGAACATTTTCATGGGGTCACAGCCCCTTCTTTTATACACAGAATTCCTTTGTCTAAAGGTGCAGGGCTTGGGGGATACCAGTTAGAACTGGTTTAGGGGAGCTTTGGAGCACTTTGTTTTGCTCAGCTCCTCTCTCCTTTCACAGGACAGGCTAGGGTCATCAGACGCACCACAGGGGTGGAGCCAGCATTGTAGAAGGAAGGCACAGCCCTATTCAGGTCCCAGGTGCAACTCCTCCCACCCATCTACATGGAGATCTCTCCATTCAGCCCTGCGCTGACTCACCCTGCCCCTCCTGGAGCCACACACACCTCCCAGCCCCTGTCACTCACAAGCCAGACATGCAATTCACATCAGGCAGGCAGACACAGAGCACACAGAAATGCCAACTTCTATAAGTGGCATTTCTACACTAGTTATAATAAATGTGCGCACACCATTGCGCAGCATTTATTCTCATGAGTTTGCACATACTAAACTCGACCCTGCACTCCCCTCATACCAGGAATGATCATGGACACACATATCCTCCATGCATTCCTATGGGAGGGCCGGCCAATCTCACCACACGCACTCAGCGCGCACGCACTTTACACTGGACCACAATGCTAAAGTGCGCAGAGGCCAAAAATCACTACCACTATGTCAGAGCTTAAGGCAAAAAGTTCAGGGGTGAACCTGCCAGAAAGGGCCAAGTCCAACACAACCCCTTCCAGCCAAAACGCAGGGCAGACCAATCACCACTGTGATGGGCTTCCCTGCTTGGAGGCGATAGAACACGGACGCGGGCCCGCACTGCAGGGACACCCTCCGGTTCTACGCCACTCTGAACCCATGTGGTTCCCTCTGAAAAAAACTCTCCGGACCAACTAGGCTACCCCACTGGTACTCCTTAGTTGTCCACGGCCAGGACCAGGCCCTAGGCCATCCAGATACCACTGGTCCTTGCCAATCCACAGAGTGGGGGGCAGTAACCCCTGGCATCCAATAGCCATTCTCCACTCTCCCTTCTCAGTGTAGTTCCAAACTACCACTGATCCTCCCACCTAGGGTCCACACCCTCAGGCTGACCAGAGGTCACGGGTGAAGCGCCTCCTCACCCTACCTCCCTTCTGGCGTTCCGCACTCTCCCAGGAGAAGTACCCCCTGAACACAACTCTCCCACCAGTTCAGGACCTCTCTCCATCAACTGGTCTACCACCTGGGATCTACATTCACCGGATGCACCGGGGTCAGAGGCAGATACTCCCTCCCTCTGCACCCCCTTCCAGAGTCCGATACCCTCCCAACTGAAGTGGTACCCCCTAGAAGGCAAACTGGCCAGGACACTGATTACAGCCGCCCTGCTGTCCAGGTCAGGAAATACCTGCTCCTGGCCCCCCAACCCAGGGACGCTACCCTTTGGTCAGATGCCCAGCGAACCAGGACTTCACGGGGAGCACGCATGCCCCCCCCTTGAGGGTGACACATAGCTAATGTGTCGTGTGACAGTGTGCCTGGCGCCGATCTCACGACCTCCTGTCCATCTGACAGTGCGTGAAGATCCCCCAGGACAGAAGTGGCGTCACCATGGCCAATCATTGGCGACTCAGCCCTTCTGGCTGGCCCCTGACCCACTGGTTCTTCCACTGGGGACTCTTTCCCCCTCTCACCCCTCTATCTGGACTTCTGCACCCTCCACTTAGGAGTGGCACCGCCAGACACCAGTACCACTGGAGCTCTGCTTACAGAGGCTCCACGTTCTCTAGACACTGGGAGATCCCCCTCAAAATGACCTACCAGTACAGTCTAGGCCCCAACCTGGTGTTCCCTGAAAGAACCATCCAGGCCCTGAGACTGGGTTTCGGGCACCTTGGGACACGCAGCCCCACACTCACTCCTTCTCCGCGGAGACAGGACGTGAGCCCCTACACCCCTCCTACCACACCGGGACCTAGCTGGGCTACTCTGAACCTCTTCCACCACGCAGGTCCGGAAGATACCTGAGCCACTCCTTTTAAGATCACTCCCAAATGCCTCTTCAGATCCTCTAACACGCAGCCAGAGGTCTGCCTCCCGTGCAGGTTCCCTGGAAACAGAGAGCTCACACCCAATCGTCCAGTGCACACACCCCTCATCCACATACGCCCCCTCAGACTGGTGAGACAGCATCTACTGCCCCTGAATCTCATCCTATCCCCCTCTTACTGGGAACCAGGTACCATACTCTGGGAACTGGGAATGGGACTTCCTGCACTGGACTTCATCTTGCTGCCACCACTGGATCCCACCCTTACTGGGGATTCCAGAAAACTCTCATTGCACTTAGGGGATAATCTACCCTCCCGAGCTAGTGTCCCCCTGCCAGTTAAGTTACCACTGCAGGCCAACCCCACAACACGCGGCATAGGGGCAGTATCCTCCTTCAGATTCTCTGGTTTCTGTCCTTGGCAGGACCCCCAACTCATAGTGCAATAAAACACATTTCAAAGAAATTACTCTTAAAACAAACTCAGAAACAATAATCCCTTTCCATGTGACTATCTAAAATGCAGAGCTTTGTAATGCAGCCAGTTGTCGCTGTGGTACTGCGCAAACGCAAGTCCTAATCCCCAACGCTGACAACCAATGTTAGAAATGGGATCTCTGGTTGGCTAAGGCTTGCGCCAAAGCCAGGCAGAGACCACCACACTCTAGTCAGGGCGAGGGAGTTACACGCCAAAGATAACCCCTGCTCACCCCCTTGGTAGCTTGGCACGAGCAGTCAGGCTTATCCCGGAGGCAATGTGTAAAGCGTTTGCACACGCACACAGCAACAACATACCAGGCACACTACAAAAAGAACTCCACACAAGGTTATATCAAAAATAGCCTTTGTACTATCATAAAACACATTAGAATAGTACTCACATAATATACATCGTGCCACCTGGCACGGGGTCATATTTACAAGGGATTATTTACACCTGACAGGGCGAACTGGACCACTGTCAGAACCAGCACAAAGCGAACTTAGTAAAAGTAAGACATATAAACGTACAACCAGTAATCACTGGTAACCACTGTATTCAGCATCATCCTGTAACATAAACCACATTATGCACAGTATCACATTAGGCGCGAAATACATTCTGCGCCAACCTCATAAGCCTAAACGCATTAGACCATAACCTCACCAGCATAAACATATTACGCATTAGTCCTCATCAGCATACACGCAGTATGCAATAATCTCATTAGCATAAAGCCACATCTAGAGGCATAACTCATTGTAGAGCATCACATTTCCTAATATCACATAAACAGGGACCCCCTGGCCAACTGGCCATCTCAAAGGGGCTCAAATGCCCTGTGTCCAGAAAGTCAGGGCTGCTGCCTAGCAGCGAAATCCACGGGCGCAACTGCGCAAACCTAAACGTAGCAGCTGGCCACTACTTGCTGGGCAGCTGGGAAACTCACTGGCACCTCTGTGCCTCTGGTCCCTCTCAGGGACTCTCTCTCAATTGTGCCCAGTTCGTGGCACTTTGCATAAAGGAGGGGGGCCCGGCACCTCTGTGTCCTCTGGACCCTCCTAGTGGCATTAAATCACATGCCTCCATCGTTGGGGCGGCCCGCTCTCTTGCGGGACCGTCCAGGCGCCGACAATGCGCCTCGATATGCCCCCGGGCCTCTGTGGCCCTCAGGGGCTCTCCTTTAATAAACTTGCCCAAACGTTGCAGCTGCCCGCTAGCAAGCGGGGCAGCTGTAAAGGAAAATAGGGGCCCGGCACTACGGTGCCCAGAAATGCCCCAAGTCCCCCCAAACACCGGCAACGTGCCTCGAAAGGCACCAACACCCAGCAGGCGGCGGCCACTCACCGGACTGCACGGGGACTCCTCCGGTCTCCTCTCTCCTGGCGCGGGGCTTCCCTCACTCACGGGAGCCCCGCCGATCAGCTGGCTTCGCCCGGTCCCTCTTCTGGGACCGGGACTTCAAGGTGGAGCCCGCGAGGCTCCAGGGCGCCTTCCGCTTCTTCTCCCCAGCGCGGAGGGGCAGGCACCGACAATGTGCCTCGCGCCCCCTCCGCACCAGCTCCACTCACCAGACTCCTCTTGCGGCGGCCTGCGGGGTCGCTGCTTGCTCCGGCCGCACTCCTTCCTTCACCCGGCCCCCTCCTGGGACCGGGACTTCGAGATGGAGCCCGCGAGGCTCCTTCACCTCCTTTCTCGGCCGCACTGCAATTGGTCAGCCGGCCGCTATGCCCCGCTCACAACCAGGCAAGGCTGCCTGGCTTCCTGGTCGCGCCGCGGCAGCCGGCGGCACTTTTCTTCTCTTTGGCAGCAATACGGGGTAGGCTCCCGTCATTTGAAGTAAGGCACTAGCGGGGTGGGCACCCGCCTTCAGGCACCGTAAGGCAGGGTGGGCACCCGCCGATTTCCATATCCATAAAGCGGGGTAGGCTCCCGTTACGCATCACAATGCGGGGGAATCCCTACGTCGGGGATTCCCTCAAGATAGGCGGCAGCTCCGCGCTGCGAAGCTTCCTCTCGTCTCTTCCCCTGAGCAATTAAAATATAGCGCTCACGAGGCGCTAGGAGCCACAGCTCCTTGGCAAAGGGGTCCTGCAGCAAAAAGCATAAGTCCAGCAAGAAGTTCCTCTAGGGCTCAAGGGCAATGCAGGGCCCAGGGAGGCAAGCCCTCATGCCAGCCCCCCCTGGGCCCTGGCAGCAGCATGCCCCAGCAGGATCAGCACCAAATACAGAACATTTTCATGGGGTCACAGCCCCTTCTTTTATACACAGAATTCCTTTGTCTAAAGGTGCAGGGCTTGGGGGTTACCATTTAGAACTGGTTTAGGGAGCTTTGGAGCACTTTGTTTTGCTCAGCTCCTCTCTGCTTTCACAGGACAGGCTAGGGACATCAGACGCACCACAGGGGGTGGAGCCAGCATTGTAGAAGGAAGGCACACCCCTATTCAGGTCCCAGGTGCAACTCCTCCCACCCATCTACATGGAGATCTCTCCATTCAGCCCTGCGCTGACTCACCCTGCCCCTCCTGGAGCCACACACACCTCCCAGCCCCTGTCACTCACAAGCCAGACATGCAATTCACATCAGGCAGGCAGACACAGAGCACACAGAAATGCCAACTTCTAGAAGTGGCATTTCTACACTAGTTATAATAAATCTGCGCACACCATTGCGTAGCATTTATTCTCACGAGTTCGCACATACTAAACTCGACCCTGCACTCCCCTCATACCAGGAATTATCATGGATACACATATCCCCCATGCATTCCTATGGGAGGGCCGGCCAATCTCACCACACGCACTCAGCGCGCACGCTCTTTACACTGGACCACAATGCTAAAGTGCGCAGCGGCCAAAAATCACTACCACTATGTCAGAGCTTAAGGCAAAAAGTTCAGGGGTGAACCTGCCAGAAAGGGCCAAGTCCAACACTCATCAAAAGTGAAAAAACAGTTAAAGCAAAAATCTCTTAAATTGGTTCAAAGCTACAGCTCAATGCTTGATATTGTTGACCCTTGGTGGGCTGCATTCCCTACTGAAATCGCCTATACCTGCTTTTCAGGGAGATTCCATACGTTTTCTCGTATTGATTTTTTCCTTATCTCCAGGGGTTTGGTTTTTAAATCACAAAAAATCCTTCAGAGTGGGCTCTCGGATCATGCACTGGTTATTTTAGAGTTGGAACTGGGCGAATGTAAGAAAACCTCCAGAAGATGGCAGCTAAATCGACAGTACTTATTTGAGGAAAATTGGGTCTCTTTTATCAAATCAGAAATCAGAGAGTTCTTTGAGCGAAACCATGGCTCAGCTCCACTACACGTGGTCTGGGACTCGTTTAAAGCCTTTTTCCGTGGGCTTGCTGTTGCTAAAGACGCGGAGATCTCAAGGAGTAGGAAGGAGGAGAAACAAATATTTGAGCAAAATGTGCAAAGGTCCCTAGATAGATTCCTTTCTAGCCCCACTGTGGCGAACCGTCGACAGTTGGATCAGGCTAAACGGAACCTGGCCGAGAAATACTATGCGAAAAGTGAATCCCTATTTCAGCAGGATAGGCAAAAGATTTATGAGGAAAGTAATTATACAGGCAGATTTCTAGCATGGCAGGCAAGGGAGCTGGCGGTAAGCAATCAAAAAGTCGCACTGAGAAGACCCACTTCAGGTTCCCGTTCTGAGGATAGGGGAGCAATAGGAGACATTATGGTACAACATTACGAGAGGATATATGGCCAACATCAATCTATCGATATGTCATCTTTGGGAGATTTTCTCCAGGAAAATGAATTACCTGTCTTAACAGACTTAGAAAAAGAAATATGGCTAGACCATTCGCAAAAGAAGAGCTAGGGGGTTATCAAAAACCTCCAGAATGGTAAAGCCTGTGGGCCAGATGGCCTCCCCTCCGAGTTTTTTAAAGCATTCGCTAGCGTAATTGTGGATTATCTTCTTTTATTGGCAAATTCAATTCTGGAAGGAGGACCTATACCTCTTTCTTTCAGAAAAGGGAATGTAGTTAGTTTTTTAAAAAAAGGCAAAAATAGTGAGGACCCTAATTCATATCGCCCAATAACTCTTTTAAATTGTGACTACAAATTAATTACTAAACTCTTAGCCAATCGTTTTAATGGGAGCGCCTCACATTTAATCCACCCTGATCAGAATGGTTTTATAGCCGGGAGGCAACTCGGAACAAATACGCATTTTTAGTAGAAGCACTGGACTACTTTGAGACCCAGAAGATTCCAGCATTAGTACTTTTTTAGACGCCGAAAAGGCATTTGATTTGGTCATCTGGGAGACTTTATTCTGTATTTTAACAAAATTTGGCATTCCCTCCAAAATTACAGGCTTGGTGGAGAAATTATACATGAATGCAGAGGCCAATATTATCATTAATGCCACTCAGGTCGGCCAAGTAAAAGTCAAAAGGGGAACCAGACAAGGCTGCCCGTTATCCCCGGTGCTATTCGCCTTTTTTATTGAGCCTCTTGCGATAGCTATCAGAAATAACGGGGATATTTGCCCCCCGCTCCCATCTATGGGTAAAGTTAAATTATATGCCGATGACATTATGCTCATAATAAAGCCGGAGGAGGAAGTCCAGGCAAAAGCCTTCCAGATTTTTGATCTTTATAAGTCGTTCGGTGGCTATAAAATTAATAAAAGAAAAACAGAAATAATTTTGTGTGGATGTACATCTGGGGTTTTACACCCCGATATTCTTCCGTGTTTTAATTCGAACCTCAAGCGGTACTTAGGGGTCTATTTTTCGCCAAACATTTCGGATCTTTATGATCTGAATTTCGCCCCATTGTTACGAAAAGTCCAGGACTTATTTACACGATGGAACTCTCTCCCTCTAACCATTTTAGGAAGGGTCGCTCTGATTAAAATGTCAGTGCTTCCACTGTTTAATTTCCTTTTTTCTACAATTCCCTGTGTGTTAGTGAATTCTTTTTTTACGAGATTAGAGTCAATGTTTACATCGTTCCTGTGGGATAAGAAAATTCCCCGAATAGCACTTAGCATCTTATATGAGAATTTGGAAGATGGTGGCTTAGCCCTCCCCAATCTTAAAGAATATTATTTTGCGTATTTTGCACAATACATGTCTAGATTTAAGCAGGGTTTACAGTCGGGTCTTTTTATTAACTTTTTTATGAATTTAATATTTAAAGAAAATCAGATCCATTGCCCATTATCAAGATTTCGATCTCCAAAATTAGTAAGATATAAGGGGTCCATTACGATGTCGGGCGGAAGCACAACCGCCGTGCTGTCGGAGGCAAAAACCGCTAGTTACCGTCCGCCAGCAACGGCCCACACGCCCGCAAAATTAGGATGTGAAAAGTCAGGCAAACACCGCCCGTAAGCCTGCGGCGCCGCCCGCCATCAAAGTGCGCCCGTCTACGTAGCGGCGCGAGCCAATGGAGACACACCGTCCGACGAAATGACGTACCGCCTGGCGTACAAATTACGATGCCACAACCAAACAGCTTCACCGGCAAAGAGACACCGCACAAGATACCAAGGCAGAAACCCGACTGTTCAGTACGGAGACTAAAAAGGCGGCCCACCCAGAGATGAATCCTGCACTCCAGGCCATCCCCATGCTCTACCTGATGCACCACCTAGGAGTGAACGTGCCACGACGACGCAGGTAGGCAGACACACAACAAGGGTACGCAAACACTGCACACAGTGCAAGGGTGGGAAAACTGTACATGGCCCCCCCAGACACCCCTGTGTGGACAGGACACAACCACCACTATACCCACACATGTCCCACCTGTCAAAAAAAACTACTCGCAACATCCTGGGCACCCACTACCCGGGACCAGGAAGTGACGTCCCCGTCATGGCACTGCAGCGCAGCGGCGATGACGCAGGTACACATGCGCACAACGCAGAGGCCAACGACAGCGCCATGCATGGGCTGCACACAAACACCACAGGGTCACAACTACACACCCCACACACCAGCCCCACCCTGACGGCACATGTCACGTGGCCTTCCTGCATCAGTCATGTCCCCAACCGACAACTCACAGATGTCAACCTGTTGTCACACAAGTGTCCCGAACAGGGGAGTAATGTGATGGCAAAATAGGACACACCCTTGTATGCAAAACATGGCAAAGCACACAGCGGCTGCTACATAACAGCGCAGAATATGGACCTCGTCCGCAAAAGGCACGCCAGTCGCATCCAAAAATACCTATACCATCCTGCTCGCAATATCAAGCCATGCAATGTACAAAATTGAAAAACCCTGCTGCCTGAGAACAGGTGTTTCCAATTACTACATCCACACAGAAGCCCCAATTTATAGCGGAAACGCAGTGTCCCGCCCACACACGGGAGAGCAGATAGCACTGAATGGCCTTCCATTCCCACTCTGAAATCACCTTGCAACAATTTATGCAGGAGAATGGAGCCATTGTACCAACAAGAAGCCAAACAGAGCCATGCAGAGTAAACCGTCCACTGGCAGATAGCGCCCAACATGAAAGAAAGTTAATAACACAAAAAAAAGTATACCACTCCTCCATGTGGGACAAATGCAAGTAATCTGGAAGGAGTCAGACACCACTGGCCTTGACCATTCATTGAAGCATGTGGGATGAGGGCCTGTGTTCTCCGCCCAAGCTATAACCCAAGTCCTGCCTCCGTACAACCATTCCAGAATTCCCAGCATCGTCGGAGGTTGCACTCTGCTGACTGCACAGGCAGCCGGATCACGCCATCACATCACCCTGTAGCAAAATGGCTGTTGCACCACTGCTTTCCAACTACGCCGGACAGATGCAGCTGTACATTGAGAGCTTGCTACAGATAGTGGGCTGTGAAAATCTATCTATGCTGAACGTAAGTTACCGAGTAACTTACCGCATTGCAATGTTCAGCTGCGTCATCCCCGTTTTCTACTGTCGGAGGTGTCCGTTCCACTGTCCTGTGGATTTATGTCTCTCCAACCCGGCATGTCCAAAGGCGGACTTGGTACACTTGTTTGCACCCCTGGACGCCCACAACAGGATCTGTTCAGTGTATGGTGGCATGGCGTATGTGGCTGCAATCGGACACACACTGCAATGGGACCAGTGTGCCTCCACACAACGTATTCTGGATCACAGTTTCATCGAATGTCATCCAACATGTCCCATCAGGCTCCTACAAGGGACAACTTACGATGAACACGTTGCTAGCCACCATCCGCTTCATTGGATGGCATCCATGTTTACCACCAATGCCATGGATGCCCTGCTGGAAGGTATCGCATACCTGACAACTTGTCAATTCATCGGTCCCCGACTCAATACCCCAAATTGAACAATGATGTTCAACACTGTACCTATGCTTGGCTTTCGCACGGAGTGGGCAGTTAGCTGTACAACAACTATACCATACAATCTGCAACAAACACCTCACCATCAACTCCACTTCCATGACATCGGACATTTTCGGGACATGCACTCTGTTCCTCACCATATCCTGTGTCTCTGCATGAACAGGGGGAGGCAGAGGTATGGGACTTGTGTACAGAAACCACATGGCCAATACTGCACGAACAACTATGCCATAATATGTATTCTGCGCACCTGAACACATGCACCTGTCAGTGCACACTTATCTGTCTGCTGTATTACGTGAGAACTGTCACCTCACCATCGTCTGTACTTCCGTGCCCGTACTATTGCATGGACAACAAATGCAACCCCCTACAACATGGCCCCAGTCATTGTGTCATGTTCAGTAGCCACCACATTGCAACAACTAGTGAGACGCTGCTGCATGCATGTAGGCTCATGCTCTGATGTCACCTCTGACGCAGGTGTGTCGGAGTTACTATTGTAGTAAACCTGTACCATGGAACTGAGATGTACTGTGCCTATGATGTCAAGCTGTCTGGTAGGCAAAATGAATACTGTCTGTGTCAAAGTCTACAGCTCCTCAGTAATTAGCAAATGTACTGTAGCATAGCAAGGGCAAGGCAGTTGTAACCCTGAAACCTTCATTCCACAGTCAATAACTAATCACATCTACCTGTACCCCCTTTTGTATGTGTAATCATGCTAAGTATATCCTCCACATGCATTTTGCTGCCAGTAGTGTCCACTATACTGCATCACAGAGGAAGTAAGTCCAAATACATGCCTTGAAGCAAATATGTGACTCGGTAGAATTATTTTACGAAGACAAGTACGAATGAGAGAGGTTGAGAGTGTGTGAAGTACACGAGAGTCGTGAGATGACCATGTAGTCTAGTGTCATTGGATGTCAATGCATATGAGTTGCCGCAACAGTGGACCTAGTGAAATACTACAGCTCGTGGGCCTGGACTGGTCAGACTCTGACGTGGCCCAACAGATCATCACATCAACACTGACGGCCTGGGCACTACAAAGCACAGTCCTACATATGTGTATAATTACCTTCACAGTCTGACATCACACTCATCAAGCAAAAGTAGGAGCCACGCAAAAGCATGCTACAGCAATGCATGACAAAACACACACACGATATCAGTGTGGGTGGGCAGGACTGCACAGTGAGTAAGAACTGCAGAAAGTCACATACATGCTCAATTGAACAAGGCACAATCTTGACAGTCACACACCCTGCAGACACACTATGTCCGAAACATATCAAGTAGGAGTCATCCTGAACTGCAAGGACACACCCAAACACTGCACACCGTGCAACATACAACACACACATGTGAACACATTCGCAGACCTGAACACCGATACAAACATCCACCATGGGCCTGGGTAACACGTGTGTAGTCGACATTGCCAGAGCGCACACACACACACCAACACTACCCCAAAGTCACACCACTCACACCGCACACACCTACACCTCCCAAATGCACACATTGAAAGTAAGCCATGTGCCCAGGCCCAATGTTCATCACAAGACTAACATACACCTACACTGCTGGCCACACAGCAAGTAAGCTCACACACACCCGCATACTCTGCACATGCTACCTGTCATCCTGTGGCTAGACTCACACCCTGTGCTTTGCTTGCACGCAAACATGACACGGATACATTCTCCCTGAAATACCACCAAATACATGCAGACAATCCGTGTCACAAAAATACTTATTCATCACACACACAAGTAGCAGAGTCTGAAAGAAGTGAAGTCCCTGCCACTTGTACAACACATTGGAATGTGAGACCAGACATTGCAATTGTTGAGGTACCATACACGGCATGTGCCTCACTTAACCATGCACACACAGCAACAACTGCAATAAGCAACTACACAGACACAACCGACTACAGGAACAACAGCATCCAGTCACAGATTGCATAGACATGCGGCAAAATTGATCAACACCAGGGACAGTGGCCAGTCTGATGTGCAGAGTTGTGATTCGAAAAGCTGTGTATGCAATGTGTGTGAGTGTACACTGACATGGCCACCAACACTGCCATGGCAGTCACAATAGCCATCACAGCCACCACTGTGTCACAGGTAGATGTGTGAGTGTGCCTACCATTCAAACAGGATGCCAGTTCGACTCGGTGCTGTCTGTGTGCTACGGGAAAGTTGGAGGTCCGCCCCTGAGAGAGAAGCACAACTGTGGAAGACACACATGTGGCATGTGAAGCAGGAGTTCCGCTTGGCCCAGGTGGGTGGGTGGCACGGGTAGGTGCACACATGCATTGTTGAAACAGACTGTGTGGGGAGGATTCCGGAGGGCTATAATTCCACTGTGTTGGGTATTTGGAAAGCCCACCTGTCTGGGGATGAATGTGAACTTGTGTGGGCACAACAGGCGGGCACACGATCAATGCTGCATCAGGTGTAGATGTTAGCCCTCCCTCTGGGGACATGCTGGATACTGCTGTGCATCTGCCAGGCCCTTGCCAAGGCACTCACATCCCCGTCCACCAGGTGTACCCCCTACATTGTCCGCCTGCACAGGCTACCCAGGGGACGGGATGGCAGTGGAGCTTGGTGGGTGGGAGGTCATGGCACCCTTCTCCTGGTCACATCTCGCAGGCAACACAATCTCAGTGTGCAGCAGGGCACAAGTCCTAAATATGTAGTGGGTGACGCAGACGTCACGACAGGAAGTGACGTCACGAAAGGTGGCTTGCACCATCAGACATATTGCCTCCCTTCGCCCACCCCTTACATGCGATTGCAACAGAGAAGCCAGTGCGTGCACAAGCAGCTCCGAGCTCACCCCAGAGAGGCCAAAGAGTGAATGTGTGGGTCCACTTGCTACAGTTATCGGGCTTGCAGTAAAATCAGTGGTGGGACGCCGTCCACCCGCGGGGTACCCCGACTCGAGACCTGGTGTGCAGGCAAAGTGTCCTATTGGCTTTGCGATATGTGTGAGTTGCATGACACTCATTGGCGGGGGATGGCTCGGAGGCCCGTCACCCTGAGGCCCATGTCTCACCACATGGGTCCCTTGTCAATGGCAGCGGTTGTAATGACTATGCGCGCCGGGGTGGGTCTACCTTTCGTCTGGGATTGTGTTTGCGGCCTGGCCCGCTAGGGCAGCCACAGCCTCTGTGTGTTGCATGTGGTGTATCCGGACTCCGGAGGCTGTCATGCATTGTCACTGTTGTCCAGGTCTCGAGTTGGGGTACCACGGGGGTGGACGGCGTCCCCCCACTTATTTTACCGCGAGACAGATAACTGGGGCAAATTGACCCACACATTCACTCTTTGGCCTCCCTGGGGCGAGATCGGAGCTGCTTGTGCACGCGCTGGCTTCTCTGATGCAATCGCATATAAGGGGTGAGCGAGGGGAGGCAATGAGTCTGACGGTGCAACCCACCTTCCGTGATGTCACTTCCTGTCGTGACGTCAGCGTCCCCCCAATTGTTATTGTAGGACTCGTGCCCTGCTGTTGTCAGATGTGCCACTGCCCAGGAGGGTGGAGAAAGGGTCAGGAATGTCAGCCTGAGATTGGCACAGTTGAAGGCCCACCTTGACTGGAGGGGACAACCATTGGACAGTCTGGTGTAGCCCACCCACGCGTACATGTGGGCCCTCCATGAACTATGTCACCTGCGGCAAAGTGATGTCATGGGCAATGACGTTATTGAGGAGAGCTGTCTGCCCCACACAGAGATGGCGCATAAGCTGAACAGACCCAGCACTGAGGGCAGCAGGGGTCACATGTGCAAGGGCAGCTGTGCCTGGTGTGAAGGAAACTCTACCCTTCATCCCTGTGCCGACACGTGTTGCACCAGTGGAAGTAGATGGGAGGGCGGGCATTGGCCTCCGCGTGGCTGAAGAGGAGCCAGAGTCCACGTCCCCTGTGTTAGCAAACATGGATGCATCACCTCTGTCCTCAGATGACGCCGAAATTGCCGTCTCGGCCTGTGATTCATCCAGCACACGTCTGGCCCCTCCGAGGCGCTGGTCACATCTGTCTCACTCAGCACCTGTGCAGCTGCTACATCCGATGCCACACCACTGTTGACTGTCCCCTGTCCCTCAGCACCCACGGGAGATGCCACATGAGAGAGAGCGAGGTGGCCTCACTCATCTGGCATCAATTAAACAGACATGTGCAAGGGAAGCAGCACAGAACATCCCCAAATCCACATGTTTCACGATACCTGTGCAATTGCATACAGCCACCACAATCAACACGTGATGGCTGGCGTACAGTAAATGAAGCCGCTAATAAGTGGCACATGTGTTGTGCACATAGCACTACACCCGGCCTGTTTCACCCTGCGACCATAGCTACAAATCGCGGTGTGCACACCCACTGTCCTGATGGTGGCAAGGATGACCACTACGTAATTAGACCAAAGACATACCTGCATGGAGCAGAATGTGAAACCACTCACACAGACTGCAACATGAGCCCATGCCATCCACCTGTCGTTCACATGAGCACAACTGCTGTTTCACAGTGTGCCTGATGTGTAAGTACCAGAGATATGAGGTGAGGCATCGCACACATATGACCGAACGAAATCAGAGTAGGCACAGTGCCTCAAACATACATGTGAATTGCCACTCCAGCCTACTACAGGTTGTTCCTGAGGGCTACGACTCTGAGTGCATTGAGAATGCAGAGTGCTCAAATTACATCTTGAGACTCAGGAATAGCATATGCATGTCAGATACACACAGCACAGAGTACACTTACGACCCACTGCATCACACAACAAACATCACATTACCCAGATCATGGGTAGTCTGTGGACACATGCTGCCTCTCACAGCAAAAGACACCATCCCACAATACTGTACACTTGCTTGCTGCTGATACCCCTACAAACATGCATCTGGCACAGGCTGTGTGACTGTCAAGATGCAGACCATTACTGGTGAAATGCAGCGCCGTGCTGACCTGACAATACGAGGGGCATCCCCGATTCGTTATCGCCACGTAGTAGCTCATCCGGCAGATGACGTCACACCCTTTGTGGAATTGGCTGCACTGTCGGTCACACATACACAGAGGCATCAACTTGGATGCAATGGCTCATCACAAGCCCTTGGGCTGGAAGACTTCAAACTGCAGGGATGGTACACAAGAGCCTTGGAATATCACTCATACACTTCTCAACATCACCCACATCCACCAATCACAGTGGCATGCTGCTGACCCATCCCAAATACTCAGAGACGTGCAACAGAGCCAGGAAGTAATCGGACATGGCCTAACAGCATGTGTACACCACACGTGAATGCATGCTGCTGGGAGTGTGTACACAGTACCTGTCCATCCCATTCACATGCAGGTTGCCAGCACATTGAGCAATGTGTAGTCTGCCCACATCTACTGTCCATTGTCAGGTGGACCAACACATAGATCACAAGGCAACACATCTTTGTGGGTGGACTCACTGTGTCCAACACTGCGCAGCCCTCAACGTACTCGCCCTGTGAATGGCTCACCCCGCAATGGAGGTCACATTCAGTGCCACTATCTCTCACACACATCCCTATCACAAGGCATGGTGTGTCCAATCGACAGGGCTGAGTTTGCGCATTTCAGGAGAGTCCTGAACAAAAGACACATTTAACCCACTGTACACTAAGTGTTGTCTCCTTCTAGGATTGTGCGGTCAATGTGCAGCCCAGGTCTGCTGTGACTGAGAAGGCTAGCAGGGACCCAGCCAGCCATTCACACAAGAAATGACTGCCCTGAGTCCTGCATTGCCAAGTGGCTGCGTGACTGGATGTGTGACATGGAAATGCCATGTACCACCACTCGTGAGGGACATGCATGGGAAAGCGCCAGAGAGCCTACATACCCCTTACACCTGTAGTTATCATGGTAAGCAGTGCATGTAGGAACCCCACAGGCTCAGAATCATAGTGCTGCGGGTCAACGACATGTGTGTCCCCCACATGCACTCCCACACACAGTGTAGTTGTCTTACACACACAACTTTTGCTATAATATAGCCTTGGGCAGTGTGCGTGGAGCTCGGAATCCATGATCTCCAGCTCCTCGCTGGTGAGTGGACCTGGACATATCTTCAGAGTCGTCGACATGTAGGTGGACATGTGGCAGCAGCGGCAGGTGTTGTTGAGGGATGCCAGGCAGCAGTCCCTGGAAGCTGTGGTAATGCCGATCTCCCTCCCACACTCATATAGCCCCCTGGGGCTGTTCCAGTGGGTCCAAGCTGCTGCAATTGGTGTACCATGTCTGCCTACTTCAAATGCACACAATGGCCTGCACCGAGCTGTCCCGGTACGCTTACCTCTATCGTCGAACACGCAGGATGCAGTCGCGAGGGCCATTGGAGTTGGCCTCAAGGGCCTGGTCCATGGCGGGTACAGTCCGCTGGTGCCATGTGGAATCCACAGTTGAATGTGCGCCATGCATTTGCAGGTGTGGCCATGATTTGTGTGTGGGAGCATGTCCACACTGGACAGGGCCACTTCATGCTGTGTACATAGGCATTGACGGCCAGTGCTCAGCTTCCACATGTCTGTTGGCACATCATCATGTACACATTAGCATGGGAGCATGGGATGTGCATATGCACACACATGCCATATTTCTCAATGTACATCTCCCACTTGGCACGTGCAACGTTACGTGTCACTTGTGATGTGTGTTTGCATTCACACAGCTGTGTTGTCATGGAGTTGTCAATGTGTACACCTGTCAATGTGTGTTGGAGGTGTGATACGTACAGTGCTGTACATTGGGTGAACTAGGGACATCATTGACTGTCTCATATCCCATTGTGCAACAGGATCACTTGTTTTGGCCGCTCAGCCTGTGTACATTGTGTTGTTGGTGTGTGCCATACTCACCCAGCCTCGGAAGCTGTGTCTGGCACAGCAGCTAGGTATATTGCCGTGGTGTTGTCGCTTCCCACCTATGCAGTCTGAAACCATCATGATGCCTTTCAAGCTATTAGGGCCTAAATCCCCGTGTGCATGCTCATAGCAATGGTTTGTGTCAGTAGCCATTGCTATTGGTAAGGGGACCTGTGTAAGAGTATTGTAGCTGTGCTGTCCCTACTTGTCAGCTGTTCTGTGATTCTATTGCTTTGTCAGTAATTTTAGTTATGTGTATGTGAAAGTGCCATGTGGTGTGTTGCATTGACATGTGTCCACTTCCATCTGTCCTAGGAGGAGACCAAACATACATCGCCCCTACCAATTGCTGTCAGACATGGAGGATGTGGAGGTCATTCGTAAATTCCTGGCTGGACCGACCCACCCTGCATCACCTATGTGCCATGTTGGAACTCCACCTTCGTCCTCGCAGGGTGTATCCAACAGCATTCACCCCCATGGCTAAGGTGATAGCTGCACTGCATTTTTTCGCTACCGGATCTTTCCAACACACGGTAGGCAGTGGAGGTGGAATGTCCCAACCCATGTTCAGCATGGTGCTACGGGATGTCCTGTCAGCTATGATGCTGTACAGGAACCGGTACATCCGATTCCCCAGGGCTCGTGATTTGGCGGCAGTGAAGGGTGCTTTCTAAGCCCTTGGACGCATCCCCCACGTTGTTGGTGCAATTGATTGCACCCATGTTGGCCTTGTTGCACCACAGGTCATGGAGCACATCTATAGGAACCGTAAACATTTCCACTCCCTGAATGTGCAAGTGGTGTGCCTGGCGGACATGATCATCACACACGTGTGTGCGAAGTTTCCGGTTTCACCCATGACTCGCACATCATGCGCCACAGCATCCTCCCACGAATGATGTCCAATCTCCAACCGGACCGTGCATGGATTGTTGGTGAGTATGCATACTCGTGTAGCGTGCTGGGTGTGACATGCTGTCTTGTATCCTGTTGGACTTGCAACGATTCTCTGTGTTTCTCACACCCAGGTGACTCTGCATATTCTAACGGGCCTTGGCTGCTGAGCCCACTACGTAATCCCAGGACACCAGCTGATGTCAGATACAATGAGGCACATGGGAGGACCAGACGTGTGGTGGAGCGGACTTTTGGACTCCTGAAGTCCAGATTCAGATGCCTGGACCGCACCGGGGGTGCTCTGGCATACTCCCCACAGAAGGTGTGCCAGATAGTTGAGGCATGCTGCATGCTGCACAATCTCACTATTCGCAGGCAGATCCCCTGATAGTGGATGACGGTGATCAGCCAGGGCCCCCGCCTGCAGACCAGGCCATGTCCAGTGACGAGGACAGTGGAGAGGAGGAAGCAGTGAATGAGCGTCAGCAGCTCATCGCCCGCTACTTCACTTGACGGTGAGTGACCATGTACGTCGGCTGATGTTGCTGTAGTTGTGTAGGTGTATGTGTGCATTGTCACGGCGGCCTATTGTTCACTGAGTGCTGTGTGGCAATGGTCCATATCCAGGGTAGTATGCCACTGACAGTGGCTGTGGCATTGTGCCCTGTTGCTCTGTGAGATGTGTGTACATTGCTTGAACTTGATGACAAGTACTGTGTGATGAGTGTGTGACACACACATTCAATGGAATCTTGTTCTGTTTTTCACCCCTAGGTCCCTACAGCCTCTCCTGGCCTATCGACATACCACACTCCTGATGCATTTCTGATCATGGTGACGGTTGCACATCCTTGATTAAACACAGAGCAGATACAACAGAATGTGATCCAGGTGTATTTATTTTGAGCAGTGACATGTGATTGTGGGCAAGGTGATGACAAAAGTGGTGCATGCTGGAACAATGAGTTGACGGACATGTCCGCGTGATGGTCAAGGTGTACCCATGTTGTTCTGGGTCCACAGTCTGACAGACACATGCCATTCACATGGCAGTGTGGGGTAGGATAGTAGCCCAAGTGAATGCAGTAGATGGCCACCGTGGCTGGCTGTCTCACTGGCGTTTGGAGCGTGCAAAGTCATCTCTGGACACCTGTTTCCTCTTCGGACGACCCCTTCCACGTTTGAGAGGGGGGGGTTGTGTTTGTGGGCTGCTGGTGGTGGCTGAGGATTGCCCACTCGCTGTGGACGCAGGGGAACTGGATGTTGCACGGACCTGCGCCCCAGCAGGTGGTGGAGGAGGTGGTGTGGTTGGCCTTGATTGGGCCCTCACTGCCACCACTAGCTGGCCCATGAGGTCGACAAGTTTGCCCATAAGGGTCACGAATTGGCCCATATGGGCGTCCATGGACCTCAACACCCCAAGGACTTCCCGCGTATTGGCAGATGACCGGGCCCATTGTCCCTGGGCCTCTTCATAGGCCCCGAGGACTCTGGCGATTTGCGGCAGGGCTTGGCTCCCAGGCTCTGATGGCGTTGGCCTGACCCTGCTCCTCCCACCTGAACTGCTGCCACCGACCTGCCCACTCGCCACAGTGGTCACCCGGGGCCTCGTTGTGGCTCCCAGGGTCGATGTCGACGTGCGTGCAGCCCCTTGCGCAGGGTGAGTGGTCAGGGAGGCCCTGGTGGTGGTGGTGGTGGTGGTTGCAGCGGTGGTGGTGGCCGCAATGACCGTGGCAGCAGGGGCCTGGGACTGGTCACCAGCCCTGGGAGATGGGTTGGTGGGTAGGAGGGGTCCTGAGGAGCGGTTGAGCCCTGCCACACCAGATGTGCCTGGTCGGGAGTCCTCGTCCGAAGAGGTGTCCAGGTCTTCCACATCCGTGAGTCCGGGTGGAGGGCTTGTGGACTGGCTGTGATGGCTGCTGTCTCCCTCTCCAGCATCATGCTGTTCGTCACCTGTGGGGCGGAGACGAAAGGTTATTGTGTTGCACCTTGCAAGGTTTGTGTTAGATGTCTGACATTCACAGTTGGTGCACAGTTGTGCACTGATTTCCCAGATGCGTGTGTATGGCTCTACAATGTGTGTGCGTGATCAAGGCAATGGAATAGTGTGATGGGTGCACATGGCATGGGACGGATTTGGATAGCCAATCGGTGTGTGTTGCAGTACCCCTACATTTTGTGGCTTTGGTGGAAACGGGGTAAAGCCCCATGAACGCTTTGGAGATGAAATATGGTTTTGGGGTTCAAATGGAATGCTTAGAAACGCAGATGGCAAAAGGGGTACAGCCCCCTCAACGATTTTGAGGTGAAATATGGTTTTGGGGTTCAAATGGAATGCTTAGAAACGCAGATGGCAAAAGGGTACAGCCCCTCAACGCTTTTGAGGTGAAATATGGTTTTGGGGTTCAAATGGAACGCTTAGGAACGCAGATGGCAAAGGGGTACAGACCCATCGACGCTTTTGAGGTGAAATATGGTTTTGGGGTACATACTGTGACATATGGGTGCAGGAGGGGACATGTGTTTTGGCCACACGACACTGCAGAGACAAAGGTGTGTGTATGTCTGACATACCAAGCATATCTGCTCACTGTTATCATTTAGGGACATTACACTGCAAGCATTGTAGTGAGTGAGTAATGGTTGTGTGCCACACAACATATTGCAGATGGGACAATTCCTTGGTGTGCGTGCTACCCTCAGCCATGTGCAGCAATGCAGTGCTCTTGGGGTGTTGACTATATTAGGTATGTTGTAAATCACAGTGTGACGTGCGCTTCAGACACTACAGACACATTATTGGTCATCGGCAGGAATCTTTGCTGAACTACTGTATATGGGACAACTGATTAGATGATATACCTTTCATGACACTGGGGCTAAAAGATGTGATGGATGAGATATTGAATGTGCATTGTGTAGCTGTGTGGTTCATGGGTCCAGTGGTGTATGTGACATTACTGTGGTTCCACTCTGTTACATTGAGACAAGATAGACTTACATGGGTGATGTTGTACGATGTCAACGGAACAAGCAGACACGACTACATGGACAAGACTTCGATGGTGTTGCTGATGTGTGTGATGACTGGCACAGTGCACGGCATGTGGGTCAGTACTCCAGTGAGACTTGTGCATGCAGACGTGACTCCTTACGTGTTAGTGTATTTGTGATGGCTCATGTGGGCTATGACTCTGTAATTCATGTCCCTGTGCACATTAGTCACATGATTATGACAGGGAGCAGTGCTACCTGTTCCTCTGCTACGTGACATGTCCCAAATGTTAGTTGTAGTACAGTCCTCATGCCTACAGACACCCCGCCCTGTACAGTAGTCTACCTACTTGTTGGTTTGGAGGGAGCAATGCAATGGCTGTCACATGGTTATGAGAGGGAGGGGTGCTCCATCTTGCTGGTCCGTGGGAGTGGGGGCCGTGTTGTGAGTTGTGGTGAAGGCTTACCACCTACAGACACCCCTCCATGTAGGGAAACATATCTGGCTGTCGGGTGGAGTTGTGCACTGCAATGGCTGACACATGGGTGTGGGGAGTGCTCCATCTTGCTGCGCTGTAGGACTAGGGGCCTGGTGGGGGTTGTACTTCTGCAGTCCCCCCTCCGATACTCGGAGTTTGAGGTAAGGCTACTTACCTGTTACTTGTTGGTTAGTGCAGCTATGGCTGACACATGAGTGTGGGTGTGGGGAGTGCTCCTTCCGGTGCATCTGGGGTACAAGGGGACCTGGTGGGAGTTGTGGTGCTGGCTGACTGTACACATGCCCCCATGGTTTTGTTTGTTGGTACCTTTGGGCTGAGTGTGTGGGAGTGTCTGTTGCATGTGTGAGAGATGTCTTGTGGATTGTGTACTGGACATGGGGGTGTTTGGCCCTCGGTGCTATGGCATTCTGGTAGTGCATGACAGTACATAGCGGTGTGCTGGTATACATTTGTTTGTACTTACCAGCCTCCACTCCCCTGGTATTCCGGTGAGACTCTCCGGATGCAGAATGCCTCGCACCTTCTCCTCCCACACCTTGAAGGTCTTGAATAGCGCGGGATTTCCGCCGCCAGTCCTGTCAGCCAGCTCACGGTACTTGGCCTCCTTCTTCATGACCACGCTTTTCAGGTCGTGCCACCTCTTTGTGATTTCACCCCGGTTGTGTGGCACGTTCCCAACTGCATTCACCTGGTCTACGATCCTGCTCCACATTCTGTTTCTGGTGGCTACTGGTGTCTGTTGGACCTGGTTCCCATAGATTTGTGGGTGCACCTTGATGATCTCAGTCGACCATGACCGTCAACTCAGTGGCAGTGTACTTTGGCATTCTTTGTGTTGCCATGGTGTGTGGTTTGCTATTTGTGGTGCTGGTGTGGTGGTTGTGTGGTGTGTGGTGTGTGATGTGCAGGGGTTCGTGGTGCCGTTGTTTCAGTGGTGATGGTGGTGGTAGTGGTGGTGATGAGTGTGATGTGTGCGTGCGTGTGGTGTGCTGCTTTCCTTTGTGTCTCTCTGTGTTCTCTGATGGCGTCTTCGCTTTGTCGTAGTGCAAGGGATTGTGGTCTGTGAAGAGGCTGCTTTTGTACTGACCTATGTGGGTGTGTCATGATGGGCTGTCGTTTTCAGGTGTGTTGTGTCTGTTGTCCTGGGATTTGTAGTTTTTGAGTTTTGGCAGGGGTCATGTGTCTTTGGGATGTGTTCTGTGTTTGCGTATTTTGGCGTAGTTTGCTGTGTGGACTTGTTGCCATGTTGTGTGTATTTCTTTGTTCCGCAAATGATTTCCGTGCACGGACGTGGCCGCCAGGCCTTCCGCCGTGTCAGTTATTCATCGCTGTTGTTAACCGTGGCGGGCAGGGAATATGTGGATTTTCCGCGCTCATGTCGGGGAGATCATAATTTCACGGTCGTTGTCTCGGTCGTCAGAGCGGGCGGATTTGGGTTTTCGGGCGGGATTGCGTCCGTGGCGGACGGTTTATCTTCTACTCGGACATGGACGGGCGGAATTTTGTGTGTTTTTACCGCCGCGTGCGGAGGTTGCTTCGCGACTTCATAATTGCTCGGCCGGTATTCCCATGGTGCAGGCGGGCGGTTTTCTCATGCTATCGTAGATGGCGGATTTTTTAACGCCGGTTATCGTAATTGGCCCCTAAGTGTCTACACTGGTTTTTTCATAAACGCCAGCCTTTTTTTAGACGGTATTCCATTCCAATTATCAATGTCACAACCCCTATAGTTGATCTCTTTGTTTCAGCAGGTATTATAGAGTCCTTTTTAATTACACAAAACTGGTCCAAGGCTGGTTTTCATAGACTTTCTGACTTTCTTCAGAACAATAAATGGATAAGTGTAAGCGAAATGTCTCAATTAATCCCCGGCGATTTTCTCCTCCTGGGGTCATATAATACTCTTAGCAAATTCTTTAGCAATCTTGATTTGCTCCAGATTACTGCTCAGAAACAGTTATTTTATGACTTGCTGGAAGATAGGGTAATGAAAAAACCGGGGGACTGGAAAAAAGCTAGCCACAATTAAAGGGGTAGATTTGGAGATCAAGGCTATAACAAAATGGGGTAAATATGAAGACATGTAAATTACAGCAAATATGTGGTCCACAATCAATAATTTAAATTTTAGTTCAGTCAGAGGGGCTAATTGGAGAAGGATGTTATATTTTAGCAAGTGGCTATTGTATAGAACCCCGTGTTTTGTAGCCAAGGTTTATCCCAATCAATCAGGGCAGTGTTTCCGGTGCCATACTCACCCTGCAGCCAACTGGACTCATATAATATTACAGTGCCCCCTGATCCAGAAGTTCTGGAACGATATTTTTAAGTATCTGACAACAGAATGCTCGATATCAATTGGTTTTAATGATCGACTGATAGTGTGGGGTTATGACCCAGATTTGCAGTTACCTGAGAAGCTGATTAAACTTTTATATATTGGCATGGCTGTCACCAGATCACTTCTACTTCAAAGATGGCGAACAGATTTAATTCCGTCTAAAATTGAATGGGTTCGGAAAATGGGTCAGGTTAGAAGAAGCGAATGAACTTATGCTTCACAAATAGGGGGACTTAAGAAATTTGAGAAGATCTGGGCACTGTATTTTGACTCTGTTCCCTAAAGTCAGTATATAATTTGCTCTAACCCTTTAATCTGTCCTTTCTTTTATGACCTGGTATTTTAACATGGATAGTACACTTTTGGTCACTTGATCAGTTTTGTTGGAGGCAATGGAGACAAGTTTTGAGATTCTAGGTGTTTTTATCAAGATCCCTCTGCCTATCAATTATTAACGATTAGATCTGTTGTGTATTGATTAATTGATGTTATTTATTACCCCTTTGAATGCTATGGTTGGATTTTAAAGGATGTATATTCGGATTTATTGTATTGTACAGTATATGGTTTTCAATAAAAAAATAAGAGAAAAAAAAAAAACTTTGCAGACTATCGCATAAAGGAGAAGATTCTGGCTAAGGCCATACAACAAAGGCAATTTCCGATCAACAAAACTTCCAACTGCAGAATTTTCCCTGATATGTCAGCAGCGGCGGCCCGTAGGCGCAAAGAGTTTGTTAAACTTCTTTTTCTTTTTAAAGCCCATGGCGCGCAGACGTCAATAGCCCAACAGTAGAAACTGCGTGTTCTTGTAAGGGGGAAATTTCACGTTTTCCAATTTAGAAGAAGCTCAGGGTCTTCTCAAGGAGATTTCTGTCTCAAAGTGAACCAATGGACTTATTAATCTTTTTTTCTTTCTTTTCGACTTTATCCAGGTTGATTAGAGAATACCATTGCCGGGGGGGGTGGGTCACCCAGGGTGCAGATCCATGGCACCCTTAAGAGAAGCGGGGGGGGTGAGAGGTGGTTAGTGTGGTGGTTCACCTCTCCAGAGGGATGTGCTGTGGGGGGAGGGGGGGGTTCTTAAAAGAGTATAGCAGCAAAAAGAGCAGGGGCATTAGGGTAAAGACCTTTAAGATAATAGGAGTGATTAAGTATTTTTTTTTTGTGTGCTCTTCTTTTGGTTTTTTTCTATTGGAAATATGGTAAAAATGACTAGTAAGTGCCGCATTATCTCAATTAATGTTAATTGGATATTAAACAAATCAAAGTATGGAGCTTTAATTAGGTGGCTAGTGTCCTTCTCGCCCCAGGTAGTATTCCTTCAGGAAACTCATTTAAAAACTAACCTCCCTAGGATATTTCTTCCTAGATTTTTTTCTCATGTATTTTTTGCTTCGGCCGGACTGGCCAAAAGAGGAGTTGCTATTTATTTCTGCCGTAGTCTTTCATTACAAATGAAGTTTGAATAGCATGGGTGTGAGATTAGAGCTTTTTGGGACTTCACACACAATATTGATTTGGTTAGAGATTTCTGATCCTAAAGTAACCATCTGGGTGTGGTTATGAGAAATGAGGTGTACAAAAACCGAGGCCTTTGCCACGGTAGCACATACAGGTCTAATAGTTCTCTAGAATAATTTTGTGTTTGACAGTGTCAAATTCTCCCCATAAGTGACAAAGGACGAGGTGGTAGGCACTGCATTTGTCTACGATGCCAAGGCGATTGTCAATTTTTTAAAACTAGTTATTTTTCATGCTACATCTCTTGCTGAAACCATATTGATAGCTGTCTGGGAGATCATTACTAGTTAAATGGGCTGTTAGTTGTATTGCTACACTTTTTTCAATCTCTTTACCCTCTAAGGGGTGGTTGGTGGTAGGTCATTTCGGAGAATGCTTGAGTTTGCAATGCATCCAGTTTTATTAGAACGTGTGTAATTTGACATGTTTTTCAAAGATTTCTCCTTTTGGGGATGTATTTATCAGTTTACACCATGTCTTGTTTTACAAAGGGGTTCACTGACAAAATCTCGACTACAAAAATATCTACATACAAAAATATTGATTCAAAACTATTGATTTTAAAAATATCGACTCCCTATACTTATAATTAAAATTACAAGAATATCGAAAAAATATTGTTTTCACTAATATAGTTGTCTAAAATATCGATTTTTAAATATATATAAATTTCAATAATAAACATTAATTAAATTAAATAATAAAACTAATATAATCAAAAGAAAATATATTTGTATTAAAAAAATTAAAACTAAAATCCAAATTAATACACATATTTTATTTACATATATCTAATTGAAAAATATTACTAAATTAATATTTTCAATTTATATCATTTTTATACTTTTAAAAATCTAATAATATAAAAATAAATATATATACATATATCCAATAACATAAAATACTTTTTTAAAACATTGCAATAAAAAATAAAAAAACTCAAACAAAATGAAAATGTACAATTTAATAAAATTAAATAGACTTTTAAAAACAAAATTATAAATATTATAATTGTAATTAACCAAAAACATATTAATATAAATGTAAACAATATAAAGGAAACAACAACATTTTTAAATTAATACATATACTATTTCCACTACAAATTATAAATAGTAGACAAAGGGCCTGATTGCAATGTCGGTCAGCAAGCCTCCGCGGGCTTGTCGGGGTAGGTTGGTCCGCCCGATGTCGCGTTGGAAGGATTATGATGCACTACAATACATGGCGACCATGACGGTTTCGTAAAGGTCCAATGGAGCAGATCCGAGCGCAGTCCGGCCCTGGAACCGCCCGACCTATTACCATGCATATTTCCAACACGCCACCTGTGTCGGTCCAACCACCTCATCAGAGCTGGCAGAAGGGGAGGCATATAAGGCCGAAAATCACCACAACACGCTCCCAAATACCCTGTGGAGTTATGGAGCCCATCATGGACGTAATACCACTTCTGTACTTACTCAATGACCAGCAAAATCACAACCGCCGCGGACGTCGCCGCCGGTAAGTGACACACATACCCCTACACCAGTGGGCTTTAAACCTCTTAATGCTAAGCCCCCCCTATAAAAAAAAAACCCTTGACCCCCCTCAATTTTTTCACAATTATTCTGCTAAATTGGCAATGTTTAAATTTGTCTAAACAGATTTGAACATTGCAGTTATTTAGAGATATTTAAACATTGCAGTTAAGCTCTGTTACCCCTTTTTAAACATACTCCCAGTCAGGAAATAAATTACAAAAGTTGTCAGTGACGGCCCATTACAAGGTGGCCTACTGCCGTTCATGCTTTTAACACTTAAAACAAACATGATTGTTCTCTTGGCCAGAGACTGCCCCCCCGATAGCACTTAAGGCCTCCCCAGTGGGGCCCACCCCGCAGTTTGAAGACCTCTGCCCTACACATTGAAGTGACCACAAAGCGAAGGTGCAGTAATGTGAAAGTGCCCTTTAGCATGTTAAGCAGGGGGAATGAGGGAATGTCAGAATCGGGTCCCCACTGTGTGAGCTGGAAATACAGGGACAGAGCCAATATAAAGGTAGGAATAGAAATGGGCATAGGCACATAGATATATGTACAGAAATATGTATGGTGAGCGCATCACTGCTCTATGTGCAACATGTCAGGGCAACATAACACCAATGCACACCTAAAAGTATGTCCCATAGAAACCCATACACTGGCATACTACATCCTCCCTGAAACCAATACCCTCATCACCTCTGGTGGAACCAAAGACTGAGGGCCCAGCTGATTTCCTAAACTGCACCATGAAGGAGGGTGTTGCAGTGCAGTGTCATGCTGAAAAGGTATACCTTGAGATATACCACATGAGGGGGCTTGAAGGTGCATTGGAGGAGCAAGCACTGACAAATGTATATCAGTCTTTGAATGGTGATTGTAATTGATAGTGCCTAGTATTACCATAATGGCAATTGTATGCACTTTAAGTTACCATCCAAACTCCATTGAGTGCAGCATCATCTTGAAAAAGCAGACTTTGCAGCTGCATCACCTCCCAGTGCCCCAGAACTATTAGCTGAGATATCTGTAACAATACAAGCACAATCTTCTACCGTCTTCATTGAGCCAACTACAAATCCCTATGCATTGAAGTCATCTTTGTGTCAACAAAGTGAATTGATAATAATAGCCTTTGCCAATGTCAAACACTCAGGCATCTTAGGTACAATGTAAGGTGTGCAGTCACTTATCTAAATCCTGTCATATGCCTGAAGTATCGACATATCACAATACGTGAAAAGCACATTTATGTGGCTCATGTGGCTGAAAAAGCTGGCCACGTAGAAATAATACACATCCCTATGAGTGCCAACCCCAATTTCCTTTTTAAACAAAGCTACTCCAACTCATGTTATGACAAACAAGATAAAGCAGTAGCAATGCGAATATCACTAGACTGATCCACTATACCACAACCCAGAAGCCCTAACGCTTGTGCTGTGCCCCTGTTTGCACGTGGCACATCATACCTGGACATATACACACACTCAACATCACTTGACACACCAATACTCCTTGACAACCCTGACCCAAACTTAACAACAAACATGACCCTGTGATAGCACATACATCCCTTATCATGCAGGTAACCATGATCAATTATGATGCATTATATCTCTGGGTGGAAGATCAAATGTGGGGCTATGTGTGCACAAAAGCAGAATATAAAGGCACATCATGTCAGCATGATGTGGCCTATGTTCAGTTTACTAATAATGTATATGCACAGACTCACATACTCTAACTGTGTGTTAAGCGCAGAAGTGATGTACATTTGTTGGCAATGTAGTGCACAACTCAACAATCATACCATATTATAACTAGCTTTCAACTCCTGTGACACACATTCCAGTACCATAAGCCAAGTCCTTATGCTACTAACACAAACATAGTAGTGAATTAGTAATAACAGAAACACAGTCTAACTTACTAAACATTGTCATGGACCCACACATACCATCCACATGAAATAGGCAACTAATGTGAATGGCATTACAACCATCTAAATTCCACTACATAGGAGGCCACAGTGCATAGACACCTTTCATACAATGGATTTGTAATTTAAGGGGGGTCCTGGAAGACAACAGGGCCACGAAACAATCTGATTTGTACCTATGTCACTCTCTCCATGTGGGAAGGACATTGAGAATCAGTCTCAACTTGGACTAATGGGTATTGGTACAAAGTGGCATCAACATGTGGCAAATTTGTCAAGGGGAGTACTTAACAAGATCCACTGAAGAAACAGCAATTGGCCCATATCTATTAAGTCACATTTTGCAGTTTACACATTGCTCTGTGTACATATGTGGCTAAGGTACCTATCATGTATGTAAAGTCACAACACCTCCAAGTCTATTGACAAGAAGATTCACTTTGTACACATCAAATACATATGCAACATACATCTCATTGAGTTTTGTCCGTTGACACACTTGCACAATGGACTTAGAAATCTGCCTAAACTATTAATGCCTACAATATCCAATGCAAGGTTTGGCCCTTTACCCCACACTCCTACACAAAACCTCATGCGGACATTGACACCCAGCCAATGTAGGTACACAAATCCACAACATCCCAATAGACCTACATACTCTATGAATCATATGCTATCATTGTCATACTAACAGAACTGTGCTCACACATTCCAAATTACACATGAATGACAGTTAACAGCAAGAGATATGTTTGGACGAATCATTGACATAATATCGATGACAAAAATATAGATGTCAAAAATATCGATGTAAAAATGTCGATAGTCAAAATATTGCCATCCTATATTTAAAATGTAAATGACAAAAATATCGAAAAAAATATATAGATGTAAAAAATATCGAAGTCCAAAATATCGTTTTTTTAATATATAAAAAATAATGTTGAAACACTTATATTATAAAAATAACTAAAAATATAATTACTTAGATATAATAAACATTAAAAAAATATAATAAATACATTTTATTTAAAAAAAATTAAACATAGATATATAAAATTAAATATATAAATGTATATTTACTTTAAAAAAATTAATAAACTAATAACTTTAATTTATTTTAAAATATAAGGGGCCCATTACGATACCCGGCGTAAAAAAATCCGCCAGGCATGGAAGCGGCAAAAATCCGCCCGCACACACCGTCTGAACACCGACCACGCCATTACGATTACACAAACCGAAAACCGCCATCGGCGGAAAATCACACAAAATACCGCCCGCCATCGTCCGAGTCGGAGTCAAACCGCCCGCCACGGACGGAAACACGCACGACAACACAAAACCGCCCGCCCTCACGGCCGACACACCGCACGTGAGATTACGATCGCACCGCCATGAGCGCGGGAAAACTACAAATATACCGCCCGCCAGCGCAAACAACGCCGATGAGAATCGACACGGCAGAAGCCATGGCGCCCACGTCCCTGCACAGAAACCATCCGCTCACAAAACCAATAGCACACAACATGGCCAACAAGTCCACACAGCAAGGCACGCACAAATACACAAGCACAGTACACATCCCGAAAACACCCCCCGGACAAACAAAAACTACAAAGGCCAGAACCCCAGACACAACACACCTGAAAACAACAGACCATGAGGACACACCCACATAGGTAAGTACAAAAGCAGCACTCCCACAGACCACAACCCCTTGCAACATTGCAAACCAGAGAGGAGAGGAGAGGACACAGTGACACAGCAAGGACAGCAGCACACCACAGAAACGCACACATCACAACCACCACCACCACCACCACCACCAAACACCTGCACCACAAACCCCTGCACATTACACAACACACACCGCACCAGCACCACAAACACCATGGCACCACAAAGAATGCCCAAGTTCACGCCCATTGAGCTGACGGTCATGGTCGACGAGATCATCAAGGTGCACCCACAAATCTATGGGAACATGGTCCAGCACACACCACTAGCCACCAGAAACAGAATGTGGAACCGGATCGTAGACCAGGTCAATGCAGTCGGGACCCTGCCCAGGAACAGAGGAGAAATAAACAAACGTTGGAATGACGTCAAGAGCCTGGTCAAGAAGAAGGAGGGCAAAAACAGAGAGCTGGCTGCCGTCACTGGCGGAGGGAATCCCGCGCTCTTCAAGACCTTCAAAGTGTGGGAGGAGAAGGTGCGAGTCATAATACATCCGGAGATCCTCGCCGGATTAGCAGGGGGAGTGGAGGCTGGTAAGTACAAACTAATGTATACCAGCACACCGCTATGTACACACATGCACTACCACCATGCCACAGCTCCCAGGGACAAACACCCCCATGTCCAGCACACAATACACAACACATCACACACACATGCAACAGACACCACCACACACAGCCCAAACCGAACAACTGTAAGATACGTGGGGACATGTGTACACTCAGCCAGCCACGTAACCACCAACAGGTCCCCAAATATGCCAGAAGCGCCACAACGAGCACCCACCACACCCATGTGTCCGCCACAGCTGCACTAACCGACAAGTAACAGGTAAGTGGCAGGAACACAAAGTGCAGTGGGTGGGACGGTGGACAGCCCAAGTACAACACACACCAGGCTCCTAGTCCCACAGCACAGCAAGGAGGAGCATCCCCCACACCCCACAGCCACGTGTCAGCCACCGCAGTGCACAACGACAGCCGAAAGGCAGACATCACGGTCCACAGCAATCGGTGTCAGTGGGTGTCCAGCCACCCCCACGACCCACAACACCCCCCACCCCCACAGACCTGCAACATGGAGCACCCCCCGCTTAGAGCCATGTGGCATCCAGTACAGTGCACGCACGAACAACTTGCAGGTGGGAAACTGGACAGGGCTGGATTACTGGAGGCATGAGGACCGGAACACGACCAACACATGGGACATGTCACGTAGCAGACGAACACGCAGCACCGCCCACCGTCACGAACAAGTGAACAATGTGCACACGGACATGAACAACAGACTCACACCCCACATGACCCATCACAGACATAGCAACACCCAAGGAGCCACGTCTGCATGCACAAGCCACACTGAATATAGTACCACACGGCAGCCACTGTGCAACTCATCACACACAACCGAAACACCATTGAAGTCCTGTCCATGTAGCCCCTACTGCCTGTCAACCACACACCCCACAACTACGCCTATGTAAGACAAACAACACTAGACGCAACAGAGCGGAACAACATAAATGCACACGAACACCACTGAACCCATCAAACACACAGACACACCATGCACATACAACATACCATCCATCCCATCCGTCAGCCCCAGTCTCATGAAAGGCATTTCATCCGCACAGCTGCCACACATACAGCAGTCACGCTAAGATACATGCCCATGACCAACCATGTGCCAGAAGTCAATGAAGCTCACGACACACTGTGAGCAACAACACACAACATGGTCCACACCCCCCGAGCACTGCAGTGATGCACATGGCACAGGGCAGCACGCACACCAAGGAGATGGGACAACTGCAATACGTTGGCTGGCACACAACCATCACTCACTCATAACGATGCGTCCAATGCCATGTCCAGTAATCACAACAGACAGCAAATATGCAGGCCATGTCAAGCATGCACACACCTCAAACCATGCACTGTCATGCTGCCACAACACATGTCACGTTCGGCACCCATGGCTCACAGCATGTACCCCAAAAGCATATCCCCTCCCAAATGCGAATCTGGGGCATGGCCCCCATGTTGCCATATGCGTTCCTAAGCGTTCCATTTGAACCCCAAAAGCATATTCCCTCCCAAATGCGAATCTGGGGCATGGCCCCCATGTTGCCATATGCGTTCCTAAGCGTTCCATTTGAACCCCAAAAGCATATCCCCTCCCAAATGCGAATCTGGGGCATGGCCCCCATGTTGCCATATGCGTTCCTAAGCGTTCCATTTGAACCCCAAAAGCATATTCCCTCCCAAATGCGAATCTGGGGCATGGCCCCCATGTTGCCATATGCGTTCCTAAGCGTTCCATTTGAACCCCAAAAGCATATCCCCTCCCAAATGCGAATCTGGGGCATGGCCCCCATGTTGCCATATGCGTTCCTAAGCGTTCCATTTGAACCCCAAAAGCATATCCCCTCCCAAATGCGAATCTGGGGCATGGCCCCCATGTTGCCATATGCGTTCCTAAGCGTTCCATTTGAACCCCAAAAGCATATTCCCTCCCAAATGCGAATCTGGGGCATGGCCCCCATGTTGCCATATGCGTTCCTAAGCGTTCCATTTGAACCCCAAAAGCATATCCCCTCCCAAATGCGAATCTGGGGCATGGCCCCCATGTTGCCATATGCGTTCCTAAGCGTTCCATTTGAACCCCAAAAGCATATCCCCTCCCAAATGCGAATCTGGGGCATGGCCCCCATGTTGCCATATGCGTTCCTAAGCGTTCCATTTGAACCCCAAAAGCATATCCCCTCCCAAATGCGAATCTGGGGCATGGCCCCCATGTTGCCATATGCGTTCCTAAGCGTTCCATTTGAACCCCAAAAGCATATTCCCTCCCAAATGCGAATCTGGGGCATGGCCCCCATGTTGCCATATGCGTTCCTAAGCGTCCCATCTGAACACCAAAAGCAAAGTACAAACCAGACCCAGGATGGGCCAGGAGCCCGCATACACCAGAGTCACAATAAGTAGGGGCACAGCAACACACCCATCGGCATGGCCAATCCGTCCCATGCCACATGTGCACAGCACACAGTCCCATTGCCAAGCACACACAACTACAAATGCTACAGCCACACACACGCCTCCGGGAAACCCATGTACGAGATTGCACGAACTGTTAATGTCAGACGACAAATACATACTTCGCCAGGTGCAACACAATAACAAATCTCATTCTCTCCACAGGTGACGAACTGCTGGATGCTGGGGATGGAGCCAGCAGCCAGCACAGCCAGCCTACAAGCCCCCAACGAGGACACACGGATGTGGAGGATCTGTCCTCCTCTTCGGACACGGACCACCAAGCAGGCCCATCTGGTGTGGCAGGGCCCAGCCGCTCCCCAGGACCCCTCCTACCCACCAACCCATCATCCAGGGCTGCTGAACATTCCCAGCCCCCTGCTGCCACTGTCGTTGCGGCCACACCCACGGTCATTGCGGCCACTACCACTGCCGCAACCGCCACCATCGCCGCACCGACCACCACCGCCGCCACCACCACCACATCTTCGCTGGCACCAGCCCCAGCGCAGGTGGTGGCCCGGCCGACTGGATCCACCCTGGGAGCCACAGCGCGGACCGTGGTGAGCAATGTGGCTAGTGGGCAGGCCGGTGGCAGCAGGACTGGTAGGAGGAGCAGGGTCAGGGAAACGCCAGCCTCCCCTGGGAGCCATGCCCTGCCTCAAATGGCCAGAGTCCTTGGGGCCTATGAAGAGGCCCAAGGACAATGGGCCAGGTCAGCTACAGACACGCGTGAGGTGCTGGGGGTGCTGAGGTCCATGGACGCCCGTATGGGCCAAATCGTGGACCTCATGGGCCAGCTGGTGGTGGCGGTGAGGTCACAGCCAGGGACAGCAGCTCCCCTCCGCCACCACCTGCCGGGGCGCAGGGTCGAGCAGCAGTGTCCAGTTCCCCTGCGTCCACAGCCAGTGAGCACACCTCAACCACCAGCATGTCGCAAGCAGGCACCCCCTCGCAAACGTGGAAGGGGCCGTCCGAAGTGGAAACAGATCTCCCGGGAGGACTTCGCACGCTCCAAACGCAAGTGAGGCAGCCAGCCAGCCTTCCTTGACCACCCACTGCATTGACTTGGACTACGATCCCACTCCACACAGCCATCTGGATGGCATGTGTGTGTTGGACTATGGACATAGAACCAGTGGGTACACCCTGAGCATCACGCAGCCATGACCGACAGCTCATTGTCACTGCACGCACCACTTTTGTCATCACCTTACACACAATCACATGTCACAGTTTAAAATAAATGCACCTCTTACACTAACTGCTGTTTGTGCCCTGTGTTTTATTTGTACGGAATACAACGGCCACCTTGGGCGGAAAGGCACCTGATGCGTGGCATGGCAATGGAATCCGGAGGGCCTGTAGGGACCTAGGGGTGGGAGACAGAACAGGAGCACATTCAATGAGTGTGTCACACACCCATCACACAGTACATGTCAACAACTACAAGCAATGTACACACATCGCACAGAGCAATAGGGCACAATGCCACAGCCCCAACAGTGGCATACTACCCTGGCCATGGAGCGTTGACACACAGCACGCAGTGAACAAACGGCCACCCTGACACAGCACACACACACCTGCACAGATACAGCCACATCAGCCGTCGTACATGGACACTCACCGTCAAGTGAAGTAGCGGGCGATGAGCTGCTGCCGCACATTACCAGCTTCCTCCTCTCCGCTGTCCTCCTCACTCGAGCTGTCCTGGTCTGCGGGCTGGGGCCCTGGTTGATCTCCGTCATCCACGATGAGGGGATCTGCTTCCGAATGGCCAGATTGTGCAGCATGCAGCACGCCACCACTATCCGGCACACCTTCTGTGGGGAGTACGCCAGCGCACCCTCGGTGCGGTCCAGGCACCTGAACCTGGACTTGAGGAGGCCAAAGGTACGCTCGACCACACGTCTGGTCCTCCCATGTGCCTCATTGTAGCGATCGTCTGCTGGGGTGCGAGGATTCCTCAATGGACTGAGCAGCCATGCCCCATTCGGGTACGCAGAGTCACCTGGGTGTGACGGACACAGAGAACCGTTGCTATTCCAACTGGACAGGGGACAGCATCGCACAACCAGCACGCTACACCACTCCACATACTCACCGACAATACAGCCACGATCCTGTTGCATATTGGACATCAGTCGTGGCAAGATGCTGTTGCGCATTATGTGTGCGTCATGGGCCGAGCCTGGGAACTTTGCACACACGTGGGTGATCACCATGTCCGCAAGGCACACCACTTGCACATTCAGGGAGTGCGTGTGCTTCCTGTTGCGGTACAGGTGCTCAGTGGCCTGTGGTGGAACAAGGCCGACATGTGTGCAGTCAATGGCTCCAACGACGTGTGGGATTCTGCCAAGGGCATAGAATGCACCCTTCACTGCCGCCAATTCACGAGCCCTGGGGAAGCGGATGTACCTGTTTCGGTACAGCATCATGGCTGCCAGTACATCCCTCAGCACCTTGCTGAACATGGGCTGGGACATCCCTCCTCCAATGCCCACTGTGTGCTGGAATGACCCAGTGGCGAAGAAATGCATGGCGGCCATCACCTTAGCCATGGGGGTGACAGCAGTCGGATACACCCTGCGGGGACGGAGATGGGGTTCTAACATGGCACACAGTCGATGCAGGGTTGGCCTGTCCAGCCGAAACTTCATAATAACCTCTGTATCGTCCATGTCCGCCAGCAATTGGTATGGGCGGTCAATGTTCGGTCTCCGCCTAGGGACAATGGCAGAGGACACATGTCAAAGCAACACAACACATAGCAATTTCGCATACACATCACTGACATGACTGAGCAAGCACATGAGCCACAGCCCAGCTGTCAAGCTGGGACGGCACGGCCACAATACACTTACACAGGTCTCCCAACAATGGCAATGGCTAGTGATACAAACCACTGCCATGTGCATGCACATGGGGATCTAGGCCCCAATGACTTGCGGGGCGTGCTGATGGGGACTGACTGCATATCCATCAAGCGGCAACGCCACGGCAACATGAATGTCTGCTGAGCATGGAACTGCTTCCGCGGCTGGATGAGTATGGCACACGACGACGACGATGTGGGCACAGGCTGAGCGGCCAAAACAAGTGGGACCTGTGGCACGAGGGGATATGAGACCGTAGTAGGTGTCAGCACTGCACCCTATGTACAGCACTGTACGGATCACACCTCCCGAAACATTGACAGGTGTCCACATTGACAGCCCCATGCCAAGACGGCTGTGTGCTTGCAGTCACACGTCACAGGTGAGAGGTTACATTGCACGTGCCAGGTGGCAGACGTACATAGTGGGAGCTGGCATGTGTGTGCATGTGTCTCCTGTTGAGGATCCACCAGATGGGCGCTGACTCTGTACTGACCATTGGACACAGCATGTTCCGTGGAAGGCTTGTGTGTGTGGGATGGTGGCACTGGATGTGCCTCCGTTGGGTGGGGGGCCATGCACAGGGCGGGTACGTCGATGATTGCGCATTGTTGGTCACGGTGGGTGCACCAACTAAGATGTGTTGCCCTGTGTTAAATTCCTATGTCCGCATGATGATGGACTGTAGATGTGGGCAGACTACACATTGGTCGATGTGCTGTCTATATGCCTGTGCCTTCACACCAGGCACAGCTGCCCCTGCACATGTGACCCCTGCTGGACTCGCTGCTGGGTCTGTGGAGCTGATGCACCTTCTGCGCGTGGGGCGGACAGCTCTCCTCACTTCCCTCATTGCGCATGTCATGACTTTGCCGCAGGTGACATGTATCATGGAGGGCCCACATGTACGCGCGGGTAGGCTACACATGATTGTTCACTGGTCGCCACCCCCAGTCAGTGTTTCGAATGGGAAGGTTGTCATGCTGGTGGTATGTTCGATGTGGCGGATGGGCGGGCCTAGGTGCGGGCTTACATTCCGGACATGGGGGGGTAGTTGGATTGGCAACTAGTTGCAGTACACACGAGACACGTCTCTTCCTTTCCACATCTGGGTCATCCCTTGTACTAACTGACAGTGATACAGTCATCTTCGCCCCAGCCCTCATGTCCTCCCTCGCTCCCCAATATGCATGCTCACCTACGAGGCTAGCGCTTGCACAGGCAGCCCCAAGCTCGCACCAGAGAGGGCAAGGAGTGTATGTGTGGGTCCAGTTGCACGAGTGGGCTGTCTCAGGGTATGATGTGTGGCGGGACGCCGTCCACCTGCGTGGTGCCCCAAATGGAGACCCGGCCTGCATGGACTATGCATCACAGTCTTCGCCTTCCGGATCCGCCACCTGCGACACCCAGTGGCTGTGGCTGCCCTTGCGGCCAGGCCGCGTCCGTCTGTGGCTGATGGCCCACACATTCACTCTTTGGCCTCTCTGGGGAGGGCTCGGGGTGGTGGCGCACGCGCTTGCACTTAGTCGCAATGGCATGTGGCGTGGTTGGTATGATGGGCAATGGATGGGATGGTGCGAGCCACCTCCCGTGACATCAGTGCTGCTCGTGCTGTGGTGCGTCCCCCTACACTTCCATTTGACTTGTGCCATGCTAGACGTTGAGGTTCTATTGCCTGCGTGATATGACCAGGAGGAGCGCGAGGAGACCTCTCACACACCATGCTCCACTGCCATCCCGTGCCCTGTATCGCCTGTGCGGATTGACTATGTTGGGGTTACACCTGGTCGACTGGGGCTGTGTGTGCCTTGTCAAGGGGCATGGCGGGCGCACAACAGGATCCAGCTTGTCCACAGAGGGTGGGCTGAGGTGCGCCTGGTACCGCTTTGTACGTGTGCCCGGCTGCTGTGCACACACGTGTTCACTCCCCCCGACAGGTGTCCTCTCACAATGCCCAGGGAAGCGGTGGTGTACTGTTCATGACCCCTCCCAACACGGCGTGCTCCAACTTGGCATGTGCGCATCTACCCGTCACACCCACCCACCTGAGCACTGCGTCCATACGACTTCACACGACACATGTGTGTCTTCCACAGTTGTGCTACTCATTTGCGTTGACATCCAATACCAGTGGACTACATGGTCATGTCACGACTGCCGTGTACTTCACATACTCTCATCCTCTCTCATTCGTACTTGTGAAATGAGTCAGCGGAGACAGTTTTGGTTTCAAACATTATATTGAGTCTTCTGTCCTCTGTGATGCAGTATAGTGGACACTACTGGCAGCGGAATACATGTTGAGGATATACTGAGCATGATTGCAAATGGAATAGGGTGTGGGGTTACATGTGATTGGCTGTTGCATGTGGGATGTGGGCTTCAGAGTGACATCTGCTTGGCCAAGGCTGTGCTAATGTACATTTACGTATAGCTGCGGAGCTGCGGACTTTGACACAGACGGTATACATGTAGCCTACCAGACCGCTTGGCATCATGGGCACAGTCCATCTCAGTTCCATGTGACAGGTTTGCTGCGGTTGTTCCTCATGCACGCGTGCATGTGAGATGACATCAGGGCATGTGCTTGCGTGCATGCAGCGGCGTGCCACTTGTTGTTGCACTGTGGTGGTTACTGGACATGTCACAGTCACTGGGGTCGTGTTGTTGTTGTATGCACTTGTCGTCCATGCAAAGGTCCTGGTATGGGATTCCCGGGGCGGGGGTGGGAGGGGTGCAGCACCCACAGACTCCAGGCGACCTATTCATGTCCACTGAGCGGTGTGTGTGTCCATGTGCGCTGGATCCATGTCGTGTCCTGGTTGTTCGTGCAGTTCCGTCCATGTGGGTGCGATACACAGAGCCCATGCCACTGCCTCCCACGATGCATGCGGTGTTCCTGGATGTGATGGGGAACAGTGTGCATGTCCCGGTCATATCCGATGTCATGGCGATGTCGTTGATGGTGTGGTTACAGTTGCCGGTCGTTTGGTATGGCTGTTGTGGTGGTGACTGGCCAGTCCGTGCGGAAGCTAAGCATGTGTGCGGGGTTGGACATCATAGGTCAATCGGGGAACCTGCGTTGTGGTCCGACGAATTTACAGGTTGTCAGGTATGCGATGCCGTCCAGCAGGGCTTCCATGTCATTGGTGGTGTACATGTTTGCCAGCCAATGTAGCGGATGGTGGCTGTCAAGGTGTTGTTCGTAAGTTGTCCCTTGGAGGACCATGATGGGGCATGCTGGGTGACATTCGATGTAGCTGTTCTCGATGATCCGTCGTGTGGAGGCACAGTGGTCCCATTTCAGTGCGGGTGCGATGTTGGCCACATACGCCATGCCCCCATAGGCAGAGCAGGCCCTGTCGTGTGCGTCCAGAGGGAGGAGTAGTGGTAGCAGGTCCGCCTTCAGACATGCCGGGTTGGAGAGGCGTATCTCCACGGGATGCTGGTAGGGACACCTCCGACAGTAGAAGACGGGCATGACGCAGCTGAACAATGTGATGCGGTAAGTCAGTCGGTAACTTACGTTCAGCAGGGACAGGAGATCGCATCCCAATATATGAAACAGGTTGGTTTTGTACAGCTTGAGCTGTTCGGCGTAGTTGGGTAGGTGTGTTGCGGTTGCCATTTCGCAGCGGTGCGTTGTGGTGGCGTGCTCCGGCTGTGTGTGCAGTCTGCAATGTGCACGCTCCGAGGTTGCTGTGAGCTCTGTGTAGTCGTAGGGAGACAGGACTTGTGTTCTGTTGGCTTGTTTGGAGGACACGGGCCCTCATCCCACATGCTTCTCAGACAGTTCAAGGTCAGTGATGTGTGACTCCTTCCAATTAACTTGCATGTGGCCGACATGGGGGAGTGTTTTCTTCTTTCTTCCCCGTCCGTTGTGTGCTTCTGTGATATGCGCTATCTGCCCTGTGGTCGGTCTCCTCGGCATGCCTGTGTTGGTCTATTCTTGGACAATGGCTGTATTCACCGGCTTCTGTCGTAGGGCTGTGGTTTCGGAGTTGGAATGGAAGGTCATTCAGTGCTGTCTGCTCTCCCTTCTGTGGGCGGCAGGCTGCCTTTCCGCTCTGCGTTGGGCCTTGTGTGTGAATGTTATTCTTGGGCCACCTGTTGTCGGTCCCCGGGCTCTTTGGTGTTCCGTTTTATATGTCTTGTTCATATGTGCAGGGTGGTATGGGTGTTTCAGTGTGGTACTGGCGTTCCTCTTCCCGAAGGGGCCCTGCTTCTCCTAGTTGGTGTTGCCGCCGCTGTGTGCTACGCCTTGTTTGTTACACTGGGGTGTGTCCTGCTGTTGCGTGACTTCACTGACATGTGTGCGTCGGTTGTGTGGCGTTGGGTGTTGTCCGTGAATTGGGCGTTGGGGACATGTCTGTGGCAGGCCTGTCACGTGTCATGTGCGTTCGGGGTGGGGCTGATGTGTGTGCTGCTTGGTTGTGTCCCTGTGTCTGTGTGCGACGCATGCATGGCGCTGCGGTTGGCCTCTGCGTTGTGCGCATGTGTGGCGGCGTCATCGCCGCTTTGGGGCCGTGACGGGGTGGTTGGTTCCTAGTCCCAGGTGGTGTGTACACATGTGTTATGCGATGTTACGATTTGGCCTGTGTGTCATATGTGGATGCAATGGTGGATGTGTAGTGTACACGCGCTGGTGGGGGTTGTCCGCTTTTTCCGCCCTTGCACTGTGTGCGCTGTTTGCGTGCACTTGTTGTGTGTGTGCCTACCTGCGTCTCCGCGGTACGTTGCGTCCTTGGTGGTGCATCAGCAGGAGCATGGGGAGGGCCTGCAGTGCTGGATTCATGCTCGGGGGAGCCGCTTCTTCGTTGTCCGTGCTCGGCGTCCGTGTTACCGCTTCGGTTTGTCGTACGGTATCTCTTGGCCGTGGGAGCCGTTTGTTTGCGGCATCGTAATTTATACGCCGGGCGGGACGTGTTTCGTCGGACGGTGTGTGTCAGTTGAGCTGCGCCGCTACGTGTACGGGCGCACTTTGATGGCGGACGGTGTTGCTGGCTTGCCGGCGGTGTTTGGCCTACTTTTCGCATCGTAATTGGGCGGGCGTGTGGACTGCTGCGTGCCGGCGGTAACTGGTGGTTTTTGCATCCGCCAGCACGGCGGTTGTGCTTCCGCCCGCCATCGTAATGAGCCCCTAAATATATAAAAATTAACTATAAAAAATATATATATATACATGCACCTATAACATAAAATATAATAAAAACTATATTATAAAATAAAATACTAAAATATTTATACATTTTTAAACGTTCATTTTGCACTCCATTGAGTGCAACAGTAGGAAAATTGTTGAATAGCGTAGGGGTAAAAATGTACTATTCCCACTGCAATTACTGCAACAGTAAAGAAAGTGTTGGATAGCGTAGGGGTAAAAATTACTATTCCCACTCCAGTGAGTGCAACAGTAGAGAAAGTGTTGGATAGCGTAGGGGTAAAAATTACTATTCCCTCTCCAGTGAGTGCAACAGTAGGGAAAGTGTTGGATAGCGGAGGGGAAAAAATTACTATTCCCACTCCACTGAGTGCAACAGTAGGGAAAATTTTGGATAGTGGAGGGGAAAAAATTACTAGTCCCACTCCAGACAGTGCAACAGTGGAGAAAGTGTTGGATAGCGTAGGTGTAAAAATTACTATTCCCACTCCAGAGAGTGCAACAGTAGGGAAAGTGTTGGATAGCAGAGGGATACAAATTACTATTCCCACTCCAGAGAGTGCAACAGTAGGGAAAGTGTTGGATAGCGGAGGGGAAAAAATTACTATTCCCTCTCCAGAGAGTGCAACAGTGGAGAAAGTGTTGAATAGCGGAGGGGAAAAAATTACTATTCCCACTCCAGAGAGTGCAACAGTAGGGAAAGTGTAGGATAGCGAAGGGGAAAAAATTACTATTCCCACTCCAGTGAGTGCAACAGTAGGGAAAGTGTTGGATAGCAAAGGGTAAAATTTACTATTCCCACTGCAGAGAGTCCAACAGTAGGGAAAGTGTTGGATAGCGGAGGGGTACAAATTACTATTCCCACTCCAGAGAGTGCAACAGTAGGGAAAATGTTGGATAGCGGAGGGGTAAAAATTACTATTCCCACTCCAGTGAGTGCAACAGTAGGGAAAGTATTGGATAGCGGAGGAGTAAAAATGACTATTCCCATGCCAGACAGTGCAACAGTAGGGAAAGTGTTGGATAGCGGAGGGGTAAAAATTACTGTTCCCATTCCAGAGAGTGCAACAGTAGGGAAAGTGCTGGATAGCAGAGGGTTAAAATTAATATTTCCAAAAATTTAAAATAAAAATAAAAAGAAACAAAATACCAACTACAATACAAAAATTGTTAATAACACAAAAATAAAAAAACATATAAAAATATAATAAATTACAAAACATAGAAAACTTTTTTAATGTTAAAAAGTACTAAACATTAACTACAAACCTTAATTTATAGAAGTTTAAAAAAACATTTTACAAACAAATAAGTATATTTAATATAAATGAATTATAATCAAAACATTGATTATTAATGATTTTAAAAAAATTACTTCACACCATATTCCCCTATAAACGCACAAAAAACTCCTACATAATTGACACAATTAACATATTTAACAAATAATTAATTATAATTAACAAACAATTAATAATTAATTAATAATAAATAAATTACCACAAACAACACTATAAAATCAAAATATAAAATAAATACTAATAAATAAAAATTAATTACTTTATTCAAATTAAATTACTTCCCACCCTATTCCCCTATAAACCCACATCCCACTCCTAAAAAAATAACATAATTTACATAATTAATTAATTAATTATTAAAATGTAATAACCAATTAATATTTTATTAATAAAAATGTAATTATAAATAATAATCAATAACAATTATTAATTACTTTATTATAATTAAATTACTTCCCACCCTATTCCCTTATAAACCCACAACCCCCTAAAAAATAACACAATTTACATAATTATCAATTAATTAATTAATAAAATTTGATAACCAATTAATAATTAATTTATCAAAAATAATTTATAAATACTAATAAATTAAAATTATTAATTACTATAATATAATTAAATTACTTCCCACCCTATTCCCCTATAAACCCACAACCCACTCCTAAAAATAATAAGACAATTTACATAATTATCAATTAATTAATTAATAAAATTTGATAACCAATTAATAATTAATTAATACAAATTAATTATAAATACTAATAAATTAAAATTATGAATTACTTTATTATAATTAAATTACTTCCCACCCTATTCCCCTATAAACCCACAACCCGCTACAGAACTAAGGGGGTCATTACGATGGCGGGCGGAAGCACAACCGCCGTGCTGGCGGATGCAAAAACCACCAGTTACCGCCGGCACGCAGCAGTCCACACGCCCGCCCAATTACGATGCGAAAAGTAGGCCAAACACCGCCGGCAAGCCAGCAACACCGTCCGCCATCAAAGTGCGCCCGTACACGTAGCGGCGCAGCTCAACTGACACACACCGTCCGACGAAAACACGTCCCGCCCGGCGCATAAATTACGATGCCGCAAACAAACGGCTCCCACGGCCAAGAGATACCGTACGACAAACCGAAGCGGTAACACGGACGCCGAGCACGGACAACGAAGAAGCGGCTCCCCGAGCATGAATCCAGCACTGCAGGCCCTCCCCATGCTCTTGCTGATGCACCACCAAGGACGCAACGTACCGCGGAGACGCAGGTAGGCACACACACAACAAGTGCACGCAAACAGCGCACACAGTGCAAGGGTGGAAAAAGCGGACAACCCCCCAGCGCGTGTACACTACACATCCACCATTGCATCCACATATGACACACAGGCCAAATCGTAACATCGCGTAACACATGTGTACACACCACCTGGGACTAGGAACCAACGACCCCGTCACGGCCCCAAAGCGGCGATGACGCCGCCACACATGCGCACAACGCAGAGGCCAACCGCAGCGCCATGCATGCGTCGCACACAGACACAGGGACACAACCAAGCAGCACACACATCAGCCCCACCCCGAACGCACATGACACGTGACAGGCCTGCCACAGACATGTCCCCAACGCCCAATTCACGGACAACACCCAACACCACACAACCGACGCACACATGTCAGTGAAGTCACGCAACAGCAGGACACACCCCAGTGTAACAAACATGGCGAAGCACACAGCGGCGGCAACACCAACTAGGAGAAGCAGGGCCCCTTCGGGAAGAGGAACGCCAGTACCACACTGAAACACCCATACCACCCTGCACATATGAACAAGACATATAAAACGGAACACCAAAGAGCCCGGGGACCGACAACAGGTGGCCCAAGAATAACATTCACACACAAGGCCCAACGCAGAGCGGAAAGGCAGCCTGCCGCCCACACAAGGGAGAGCAGACAGCACTGAATGACCTTCCATTCCAACTCCGAAACCACAGCCCTACGAAAGAAGCCGGTGAATACAGCCATTGTCCAAGAAAAGACCAACACAGGCATGCCGAGGAGACCGACCACAGGGCAGATAGCGCATATCACAGAAGCACACAACGGACGGGGAAGAAAGAAGAAAACACTCCCCCATGTCCGCCACATGCAAGTTAATTGGAAGGAGTCACACATCACTGACCTTGAACTGTCTGAGAAGCATGTGGGATGAGGGCCCGTGTCCTCCAAACAAGCCAACAGAACACAAGTCCTGTCCCCCTACGACTACACAGAGCTCACAGCAACCTCGGAGCGTGCACATTGCAGACTGCACACACAGCCGGAGCACGCCACCACAACGCACCGCTGCGAAATGGCAACCGCAACACACCTACCCAACTACGCCAGACAGCTCAAGCTGTACAAAACCAACCTGATACATATATTGGGATGCGATCTCCTGTCCCTGCTGAACGTAAGTTACCGACTGACTTACCGCATCACATTGTTCAGCTGCGTCATGCCCGTCTTCTACTGTCGGAGGTGTCCCTACCAGCATCCCGTGGAGATATGCCTCTCCAACCCGGCATGTCTAAAGGCGGACCTGCTACCACTACTCCTCCCTCTGGACGCACACGACAGGGCCTGCTCTGCCTATGGGGGCATGGCGTATGTGGCCAACATCGCACCCGCACTGAAATGGGACCACTGTGCCTCCACACGACGGATCATCGAGAACAGCTACATCGAATGTCACCCAGCATGCCCCATCATGGTCCTCCAAGGGACAACTTATGAACAACACCTTGACAGCCACCATCCGCTACATTGGCTGGCAAACATGTACACCACCAATGACATGGAAGCCCTGCTGGACGGCATCGCATACCTGACAACCTGTAAATTCGTAGCACCACAACGCAGGTTCCCCGATTGACCTATGATGTCCAACCCCGCACCCATGCTTAGCTTCCGCACGGACTGGCCAGTCACCACCACAACAGCCATACCAAACGACCGGCAACTGTTACCACACCATCAACGACATCGCCATGACATCGGATATGACCGGGACATGCACACTGTTCCCCATCACATCCAGGAACACCGCATGCATCGTGGGAGGCAGTGGCATGGGGTCTGTGTATCGCACCCACATGGACGGAACTGCACGAACAACCAGGACACGACATGGATCCAGCGCCCATGGACACACACACCGCTCAGTGGACATGAATAGGTCGCCTGGAGTCTGTGGGTGCTGCACCCCTCCCACCCCCGCCCCGGGAATCCCATACCAGGACCTTTGCATTGACGACAAGTGCATACAACAACAACACGACCCCAGTGACTGTGACATGTCCAGTAACCACCACATTGCAACAACAAGTGGCACGCCGCTGCATGCACGCAAGCACATGCCCTGATGTCATCTCACATGCACGCGTGCATGAGGAACAACCGCAGCAAACCTGTCACATGGAACTGAGATGGACTGTGCCCATGATGCCAAGCGGTCTGGTAGGCTACATGTATACCGTCTGTGTCAAAGTCCGCAGCTCCGCAGCTATACGTAAATGTACATTAGCACAGCCTTGGCCAAGCAGATGTAACTCTGAAGCCCACATCCCACATGCAACAGCCAATCACATGTAACCCCACACCCTATCCCATTTGCAATCATGCTCAGTATATCCTCAACATGTATTCCGCTGCCAGTAGTGTCCACTATACTGCATCACAGAGGACAGAAGACTCAATATAATGTTTGAAACCAAAACTGTCTCCGCTGACTCATTTCACAAGTACGAATGAGAGAGGATGAGAGTATGTGAAGTACACGGCAGTCGTGACATGACCATGTAGTCCACTGGTATTGGATGTCAAAGCAAATGAGTAGCACAACTGTGGAAGACACACATGTGTCGTGTGAAGTCGTATGGACGCAGTGCTCAGGTGGGTGGGTGTGACGGGTAGATGCGCACATGCCAAGTTGGAGCACGCCGTGTCGGGAGGGGTCATGAACAGTACACCACCGCTTCCCTGGGCATTGTGAGAGGACACCTGTCGGGGGGAGTGAACACGTGTGTGCACAGCAGCCGGGCACACGTACAAAGCGGTACCAGGCGCACCTCAGCCCACCCTCTGTGGACAAGCTGGATCCTGTTGTGCGCCCGCCATGCCCCTTGACAAGGCACACACAGCCCCAGTCGACCAGGTGTAACCCCAACATAGTCAATCCGCACAGGCGATACAGGGCACGGGATGGCAGTGGAGCATGGTGTGTGAGAGGTCTCCTCGCGCTCCTCCTGGTCATATCACGCAGGCAATAGAACCTCAACGTCTAGCATGGCACAAGTCAAATGGAAGTGTAGGGGGACGCACCACAGCACGAGCAGCACTGACGTCACGGGAGGTGGCTCGCACCATCCCATCCATTGCCCATTATACCAACCACGCCACATGCCATTGCGACTAAGTGCAAGCGCGTGCGCCACCACCCCCGAGCCCTCCCCAGAGAGGCCAAAGAGTGAATGTGTGGGCCATCAGTCACAGACGGACGCGGCATGGCCGCAAGGGCAGCCACAGCCACTGGGTGTCTCAGGTGGCGGATCCGGAAGGCGAAGACTGTGATGCATAGTCCATGCAGGCCGGGTCTCCATTTGGGGCACCACGCAGGTGGACGGCGTCCCGCAACACATCATACCCTGAGACAGCCCACTCGTGCAACTGGACCCACACATACACTCCTTGCCCTCTCTGGTGCGAGCTTGGGGCTGCCTGTGCAAGCGCTAGCCTCGCAGGTGCACATGCATATTGGGGGAGCGAGGGGAGGACATGAGGGCTGGGGCGAAGATGACTGTATCACTGTCAGTGAGTACAAGGGATGACCCAGATGTGGAAAGGAAGAGACGTGTCCCGTGTGTACTGCAACTAGTCGCCAATCCAACTACCCCCATGTCCGGAATGTAAGCCCGCACCTAGGCCCGCCCATCCGCCACATCGAATATACCACCAGCACGACAACCTTCCCATTCGAAACACTGACTGGGGGTGGCGACCAGTGAACAATCATGTGTAGCCTACCCACGCGTACATGTGGGCCCTCCATGATCCATGTCACCTGCGGCAAAGTCATGACATGCGCAATGAGGGAAGTGAGGAGAGCTGTCCGCCCCACGCACAGAAGGTGCATCAGCTCCACAGACCCAGCAGCGAGTCCAGCAGGGGTCACATGTGCAGGGGCAGCTGTGCCTGGTGTGAAGGCACATGCATATAGACAGCACATCGACCAATGTGTAGTCTGCCCACATCTACAGTCCATCATCATGCGGACATAGGAATTGAACACAGGGCAACACATCTGAGTGGGTGCACCCACCGTGACCAACAATGCGCAATCATCGACGTACCCGCCCTGTGCATGGCCCCCCACCCAACGGAGGCACATCCAGTGCCACCATCCCACACACACAAGCCTTCCACGGAACATGCTGTGTCCAATGCTCAGTACAGAGTCAGCGCCCATCTGGTGGATCCTGAACAGGAGACACATGCACACACATGCCAGCTCCCACTATGTACGTCTGCCACCTGGCACGTGCAATGTAACCTCTCACCTGTGACGTGTGACTGCAAGCACACAGCCGTCTTGGCATGGGGCTGTCAATGTGGACACCTGTCAATGTTTCGGGAGGTGTGATCCGTACAGTGCTGTACATAGGGTGCAGTGCTGACACCTACTACTGTCTCATATCCCCTCGTGCCACAAGTCCCACTTGTTTTGGCCGCTCAGCCTGTGCCCACATCGTCGTCGTCGTGTGCCATACTCATCCAGCCTCGGAAGCAGTTCCATGCTCAGCAGACATTCATGTTGCCGTGGCGTTGCCGCTTGACGAATATGCAGTCAGTCCCCATCAGCACGCCCCGCAAGTCATTGGGGCCTAGATCCCCATGTGCATGCACATGGCAGTGGTTTGTATCACTAGCCATTGCCATTGTTGGGAGACCTGTGTAAGTGTATTGTGGCCGTGCCGTCCCAGCTTGACAGCTGGGCTGTGGCTCATGTGCTTGCTCAGTCATGTCAGTGATGTGTATGCGAAATTGCTATGTGTTGTGTTGCTTTGACATGTGTCCACTGCCATTTTCCCTAGGCGGAGACCGAACATTGACCGCCCATACCAATTGCTGGCGGACATGGACGATACAGAGGTCATTAGGAAGTTTCGGCTGGACAGGCCAACCCTGCATCGACTGTGTGCCATGTTGGAACCCCATCTCCGTCCCCGCAGGGTGTATCCGACAGCTGTCACCCCCACGGCTAAGGTGATGGCCGCCATGCATTTCTTCGCCACTGGGTCATTCCAGCACACAGTGGGCAGTGGAGGAGGGATGTCCCAGCCCATGTTCAGCAAGGTGCTGAGGGATGTACTGGCAGCCATGATGCTGTACCGAAACAGGTACATCCGCTTCCCCAGGGCTCGTGAATTGGCGGCAGTGAAGGGTGCATTCTATGCCCTTGGCAGAATCCCACACGTCGTTGGAGCCATTGACTGCACACATGTTGGCCTTGTTCCACCACAGGCCACTGAGCACCTGTACCGCAACAGGAAGCACACGCACTCCCTGAATGTGCAAGTGGTGTGCCTTGCGGACATGGTGATCACCCACGTGTGTGCAAAGTTCCCAGGCTCGGCCCATGACGCACACATAATGCGCAACAGCATCTTGCCACGACTGATGTCCAATCTGCAACAGGATCGTGGCTGTATTGTCGGTGAGTATGTGGAGTGGTGTACCGTGCTGGTTGTGCGATGCTGTCCCCTGTCCAGTTAGAATAGCAACGGTTCTCTGTGTCCCTCACACCCAGGTGACTCTGCGTACCCGATTGAGGAATCCTCGCACCCCAGCAGACGATCGCTACAATGAGGCACATGGGAGGACCAGACGTGTGGTCGAGCGTACCTTTGGCCTCCTCAAGTCCAGGTTCAGGTGCCTGGACCGCACCGGGGGTGCGCTGGCGTACTCCCCACAGAAGGTGTGCCAGATAGTATTCACAGGGGTATGAGAGGCAATATAAGCAAGATGACAATTAAAATTGTATACAATGAGTAAATTAAAAATTGAGTCCACGTCGTAGCTTGTATTCTTTAGTTGTTTTTATTCATATTTAATATTCAAAACAGCCAACGCGTTTCGCCCAAACATGGGCTTCTTCAGGGCTAGGCGAGTATGAATAAGCGCGCCACAAGGTACAATGCGCGTCCAAGTTGAATAAGGTCAATCACGGTACAAAAAGATATTTAAAAGATAAAGAACCTTATATTGTTAGTGCAAATAAATGGTCCAAGAAAATTGGAGGACAAACAATTTCCTCCCTTGTGCCGTTCCGTGGTATGATATAAAGATATTTGATCGAGGTGCTCCGTGTTCGGGCAAATACCGACGCAATTCCGCGCTCGATGAAAAGAGTAAGGACTAATAGTGGAGAATACCTCGAGAATTCTTGTGCTAGCTTCATTTTGAGTGTAACTTTTGTTTGAGATATGCTGAATATAGAAGCAGAAGAAGTATTTAGGAAATGATCTAGGTATGCCATTCGCAAAAGGTTTAGTGCTTTGAAAAATTTCAAAATGTTGTTTTCCGTTTTAGAAACTTACTGAATCATGTGCACGCTCAGTAACAAATCAATGTATGTTTCTAGAGAGCCATATATGCAATTATATATCAAGTGTGATACGTAGATTTCACTCATAAACAGCTCAGAAGAAAAACATGTATACAGTAAAACAGGTGGTTTGATACTATCAGGTCATGCCACACACATCAGGGCATGTCCTACCTTTCACATACAATGCACCCTGCCCACAGGGGTACCTTGGGCCTACCTTAGGGGTGACTAATATGTAGAAAAGGGAAGGTTTAGGGACTGGCAATTGTGTGCACTTGCTAACACAACAACAAGGAGGGAGGGTCCAAGGGAGAAAGTTTACAGACCTGCAAGGAGAATATCCCCTTATATAATACAATTATACCACAAAAACTCCTCGGGTCTTCGCAAACGCGCAATATTCTATGCTGGAAATTGTGAAGGATTAGAAAATAATAATAGTCTCACTATGTCCCCGAACAGGGGGAAATCCCTTTCAGGACGAAAACCCTCACCCACCATAGGTGGCATGCTTCATCATAGGAGGACAGTGGAGAGGAGGAAGCTGGTAATGTGCGGCAGCAGCTCATCGCCCACTACTTCACTTGACGGTGAGTGTCCATGTACGACGGCTGATGTGGCTGTATCTGTGCAGGTGTGTGTGTGCTGTGTCAGGGTGGCCGTTTGTTCACTGCGTGCTGTGTGTCAACGCTCCATGGCCAGGGTAGTATGCCACTGTTGGTGGCTGTGGCATTGTGCCCTATTGCTCTGTGCGATGTGTGTACATTGCTTGTAGTTGTTGACATGTACTGTGTGATGGGTGTGTGACACACTCATTGAATGTGCTCCTGTTCTGTCTCCCACCCCTAGGTCCCTACAGGCCCTCCGGTTCCATTGCCATGCCACGCATCAGGTGCCTTTCCGCCCAAGGTGGCGGTTGTATTCCGTACAAATAAAACACAGGGCACAAACAGCAGTTTGTGTAAGAGGTGCATTTATTTCAAACTGTGACATGTGATTGTGTGCGAGGTGATGACAAAAGTGGTGCGTGCAGTGACAATGAGCTGTCGGTCACGGCTGCGTGATGCTCAGGGTGTACCCACTTGTTCCATGTCCATGGTCCAACAGACACATGCCATCCAGATGGCTGTGTGGAGTGGGATCGTAGTCCAAGTCAATGCAGTGGGTGGTCAAGGAAGGCTGGCTGGCTGCCTCACTTGCGTCTGGAGCGTGCGTAGTCCTCCCGGGAGATCTGTTTGCACTTCGGACGGCCCCTTCCACGTTTGGGAGGGGGTGTGTGGTGGCGACCTGCTGGTGGGGGTGAGGTGTGCTCACTGGCTGTGGACGCAGGGGTACTGGACACTGCTGCTCGACCCTGCGCCCCGGCAGGTGGTGGCGGTGGTGGAGCTGCTGTCCCTGGCTGTGACCTCACCGCCACCACCAGCTGGCCCATGAGGTCCACGAGTTGGCCCATACGGGCGTCCATGGACCTCAGCACCCCCAGCACCTCCCGCGTGTCTGAAGCAGACCTGACCCATTGTTCTTGGGCCTCTTCATAGGCCCCAAGGACTCTGGCCATTTGAGGCAGGGCATGGCTCCCAGGGGAGACTTGCGTTTCCCTGACCCTGCTCCTCCTACCAGTACTGCTGCCACCGGCCTGCCCACTAGCCACATTGCTCACCACGGTCCTCGCTGTGGCTCCCAGGGTGGATCCAGTCGGCCGGGCCACCACCTGCGCTGGGGCTGGTGCCAGCGAAGACGTGGTGGTGGTGGCGGCGGTGGTGGTCGGTGCGGCGATGGTGGCGGTTGCGGCAATGGTAGTGGCCGCAATGACCGTGGGTGTGGCCGCAATGACCGTGGGTGTGGCCGCAATGACCGTGGGTGTGGCCGCAACGACAGTGGCAGCAGGGGGCTGGGAATGTTCAGCAGCCCTGGATGATGGGTTGGTGGGTAGGAGGGGTCCTGGGGAGCGGCTGGGCCCTGCCACACCAGATGGGCCTGCTTGGTGGTCCGTGTCCGAAGAGGAGGACAGATCCTCCACATCCGTGTGTCCTCGTTGGGGGCTTGTAGGCTGGCTGTGCTGGCTGCTGTCTCCATCCCCAGCATCCAGCAGTTCGTCACCTGTGGAGAGAATGAGATTTGTTATTGTGTTGCACCTGGCGAAGTATGTATTTGTCGTCTGACATTAACAGTTCGTGCAATCTCGTACATGGGTTTCCCGGAGGCGTGTGTGTGGCTGTAGCATTTGTAGTTGTGTGTGCTTGACAATGGGACTGTGTGCTGTGCACATGCGGCATGGGACGGATTGGCCATGCCGATGGGTGTGTTGCTGTGCCCCTACTTATTGTGACTCTGGTGTATGCGGGCTCCTGGCCCATCCTGGGTCTGGTTTGTACTTTGCTTTTGGTGTTCAGATGGGACGCTTAGGAACGCATATGGCAACATGGGGGCCATGCCCCAGATTCGCATTTGGGATGGAATATGCTTTTGGGGTACATGCTGTGAGCCATGGGTGCCGAACGTGACATGTGTTGTGGCAGCATGACAGTGCATGGTTTGAGGTGTGTGCATGCTTGACATGGCCTGCATATTTGCTGTCTGTTGTGATTACTGGACATGGCATTGGACGCATCGTTATGAGTGAGTGATGGTTGTGTGCCAGCCAACGTATTGCAGTTGTCCCATCTCCTTGGTGTGCGTGCTGCCCTGTGCCATGTGCATCACTGCAGTGCTCGGGGGGTGTGGCCCATGTTGTGTGTTGTTGCTCACAGTGTGTCGTGCGCTTCATTGACTTCTGGCACATGGTTGGTCATGGGCATGTATCTTAGCGTGACTGCTGTATGTGTGGCAGCTGTGCGGATGACATGCCTTTCATGAGACTGGGGCTGACGGATGGGATGGATGGTATGTTGTATGTGCATGGTGTGTCTGTGTGTTTGATGGGTTCAGTGGTGTTCGTGTGCATTTATGTTGTTCCGCTCTGTTGCGTCTAGTGTTGTTTGTCTTACATAGGCGTAGTTGTGGGGTGTGTGGTTGACAGGCAGTAGGGGCTACATGGACAGGACTTCAATGGTGTTTCGGTTGTGTGTGATGGGTTGTACAGTGGCTGCCGTGTGGTACTATATTCAGTGTGGCTTGTGCATGCAGACGTGGCTCCTTGGGTGTTGCTGTGTTTGTGATGGGTCATGTGGGGTGTGAGTCTATGGTTCATGTCCGTGTGCACATTGTTCACTTGTTCGTGACGGTGGGCGGTGCTGCGTGTTCGTCTGCTACGTGACATGTCCCATGTGTTGGTCGTGTTACGGTCCTCATGCCTCCAGTAATCCAGCCCTGTCCAGTTTCCCACCTGCAGGTTGTTCGTGCGTGCACTGTACTGGATGCCACATGGTTCTAAGCGGGGGTGCTCCATGTTGCAGGTCTGTGGGGGTGGGGGGTGTTGTGGGTCGTGGTGGTGGCTGGACACCCACTGACACCGATTGCTGTGGACCGTGATGTCTACCTTTCGGCTGTCGTTGTGCACTGCGGTGGCTGACACGTGGCTGTGGGGTGTGGGGGATGCTCCTCCTTGCTGTGCTGTGGGACTAGGGGCCTGGTGTGTTTTGTACTTGGGCTGTCCACCCTCCCACCCACTGCACTTTGTGTTCCTGCCACTTACCTGTTACTTGTCGGTTAGTGCAGCTATGGCGGACACATGGGTGTGGTGGGTGCTCGTTGTGGCGCTTCTGGCATATTTGGGGACCTGTTGGTGGTTACGTGGCTGGCTGAGTGTACACATGTCCCCACGCATCTTACAGTTGTTCGGTTTGGGCTGTGTGTGGTGGTGTCTGTTGCATGTGTGTGTGATGTGTTGTGTATTGTGTGCTGGACATGGGGGTGTTTGTCCCTGGGAGCTGTGGCATGGTGGTAGTGCATGTGAGTACATAGCGGTGTGCTGGTATACATTAGTTTGTACTTACCAGCCTCCACTCCCCTGCTAATCCGGCGAGGATCTCGGGATGTATGATGACTCGCACCTTCTCCTCCCACGCTTTGAAGGTCTTGAAGAGCGCGGGATTCCCTCCGCCAGTGACGGCAGCCAGCTCTCTGTTCTTGCTCTCCTTCTTCTTGACCAGGCTCTTGACGTCATTCCACCGTTTGTTTATTTCGACTCTGTTCCTGGGCAAGGTCCCGACTGCATTGACCTGGTCTACGATCCGGTTCCACATTCTCTTTCTGGTGGCTAGTGGTGTGTGCTGGACCAGGTTCCCATAGATTTGTGGGTGCACCTTGATGATCTCGTCGACCATGACCGTCAGCTCCATGGGCATGAACTTGGGCATTCTTTGTGGTGCCATGGTGTTTGTGGTGCTGGTGCGGTGTGTGTTGTGTAATGTGCAGGGGGTTTGTGGTGCCGGTGTTTGGTGGTGGTGGTGGTGGTGGTGGTTGTGATGTGTGCGTTTCTGTGGTGTGCTGCTGTCCTTGCTGTGTCACTGTGTCCTCTCCTCTCCTCTCTAGTTTGCAATGTTGCAAGGGGTTGTGGTCTGTGGGAGTGCTGCTTTTGTACTTACCTATGTGGGTGTGTCCTCATGGTCTGTTGTTTTCAGGTGTGTTGTGTCTGGGGTTCTGGCCTTTGTAGTTTTTGTTTGTCCAGGGGGGGTGTTTTCGGGATGTGTACTGTGCTTGTGTATTTGTGCGTGCCTTGCTGTGTGGACTTGTTGGCCATGTTGTGTGCGATTGTTTTTGTCAGCGGATGGTTTCTGTGCAGGGACGTGGGCGCCATGGCTTCTGCCGTGTCGGTTCTCATCGGCGTTGTTTGCGCTGGCGGGCGGTATATTTGTAGTTTTCCCGCGCTCATGGCGGTGCGATCGTAATCTCACGTGCGGTGTGTCGGGCGTGAGGGCGGGCGGTTTTGTGTTGTCGTGCGTGTTTCCGTCCGTGGCGGGCGGTTTGACTCCGACTCGGACGATGGCGGGCGGTATCTTGTGTGATTTTTCCGCCAATGGCGGTTTTCGGTTTGTGTAATCGTAATGGCGTGGTCGGTGTTCAGACGGTGTGTGCGGGCGGATTTTTGCCGCTTCCATGCCTGGCGGATTTTTTTACGCCGGGTATCGTAATGGGCCCCTAAAATACGCAAAATTTAATTAACATAAAATTAATCACTTCTAAAAATTTCACACATACATTAAAAAAACAGCTATACTTATACAATAACATTAGATCACATACTTTTAACATACATACTAAAATATGATATGATAGATATCGATATTGTTGACAACGATATTTTGACAAACAATATTACTGACTTCGAAATTACAGAAAACGATATTTCTTACCGTCAAGTCGATATTCTGGTCAACGATATCCTTGAAGTCGATATTCTGCCACTTCGATATTTGCAACTCGATATTCTGGCACTTCGATATTCCAGACTCGATATTCTGTCTGTGCACCGTTTGGACACAGGAATACCAAAACCAAAACAAAAATGCTTTTATTCAGCCTCCATAGTGAAATGATGAAATAAAAGGCCAATGGCCGGTCCAAATGTCTATGTTGTATGCCAGCAAAGTGTGGCTCACCAAAACTTGTCTTCAGTAATGCTGCTGACGGATACCTCCCCCGGAAGGGGGATCTAGGAGGCAGGCCAGGCATCAAAAGAAAATAACTATGTGAGCTGGGTTGGTCCTTGGGAGGGCTGGTCTCAGGATTGGGGGGGTCAGCTAGGTCAGTGAAATGAGCAGGGTGTATGGGGTAGGGGCTGGGCTTCACCATTTTAGGTATCTTATATCCCTGAAGGGTGGTGAAGGGAATAGGGAGGGGGGACTTTTTTCCCTTTACTTTTCTTCGTCATGGAGGTACTGGAGTAGGATGGGGGAGATGATCTTCTGGGTTTAGGAGTGGGTGGGCGGTGGCAGGACGGGGAGCTTTAATCCTCCGGGTTGCTTGCTATTTCTTTTTGGTCTAAGTATGGAGCTGGCTAGGTGTTTTGGGGGTGAACGTGTGAAGGAAGTGACCCGATTTGGGTCACTCGGGTCACTAATGACCACCTCTCAGCCTTCCACAAAAATGAAGAGTCGGTCAGACAGTAGAGAATACAAACCAATATCTGTTTATTCAAATACACTCAGAGCGGAGCCCAATCTGCCCAGTCACTTAGGAGTGCTGCAGAGAGACTGACTTCAACAAGCATAACAATACATTATGTACACTTTGAAACCAATGAAAGCACGCCCACCATAGAATTTTCCAGAGAAATGCAGCTGGACAGTAAATTACAAAGGAGTAAGTTTCGATTCTGAGGCCGGGCACACATTATCTACTATTCAAGGTCACTCTGCCTGTATGTACCCGCCACTAGACAAGTGGGAGAAGGCGTACATTCAAGGAAAGGTATGCGCTAATAAGAACAGTACATTCATTAGTGTGGCAAGACTCAGCTCCGAAGAAACATAACCTGGAGAAGGCTGTTTCCCGGAAAATGGCAAAGGATTGGTTTCGATCATGATACAAAATGGCACCCATACACAAAATGGCGCTGCGAATGCTAACTTACGTAAAACAATGCAAAAGCATAATGTTTTATTCCAACACGTGGAAGAGTATGGCAAGGGTGCAAGGTCTTCCTTTTAGGTTTGGGAGGGCGTTGGTCTGTTTGGAAAGGGAAGAGGTCAAGCGCAATGAGGTGGAGTTTTTGAGCTGATTGGGCATGTCTTTGTGTGCTGGTGTGGTGTCTGTCGCAGCTGTGTGTGATGGTGTGCTGTCTGCCTGTTTGTCTGTATGTGAGCCATATGGTGCAGTGGGTGTTGTGTCTGCCTACATGTTAGTGGATGTGGAAGTCAGGGTGCCTTGTGTCTGCAGAGTGCGTATGTGTCTGTCTTTGGCCTTATGTCTGTGTGTTTGTGTGCTGCGTGTCGATGTTGATGTGGATGCATGGTCAGCTTTTCATGTGCTTTGGTCAGGTATGGGATTAGGGACTGTGGATGGGGAAAAGGCAGACGGGGGGTGGAAAGCTGGATTCGGGTCAAGGCTGGGGGTGAGGTGCCTGGCCAAAGGAGACTCCTCCCCTTTCAGGGGAGCGGCCACAGACAGTGGGCTGGGAGCAACTGTGAGGGTAGAGATGGTACGGGGGTGGTGGACTCAGATGGAGTGAACACAGGTCAAGGGGGATCCACCACCACCTGAGAGGGCTCAATGAAACTGGACTCTGATGAAAATGATCCAGCCGTCACGTCGGTCAGCTCCTCAGTGGCTCTCCCATCAGCCTCTGTGCCACTGGTTCCCTCTTGCTTACTGGTAGCACGAGAACCATTGTGGCCAGCTGCTTCCCCAATATTCGTGGCACCGTCTCCTTTGCTGCCCTGGTCTGATGCTGAGAAACAGATCAGAAAAAACATTAGTTGAGATGTTGATATGTACTTGGTACATAGGTGTAATAACACCTTTACCTACATTGGCCAACATTATAAATTTTACTTGGATGACAACATTAGGTTAGATAGAGTCAATAGCACATTACTGAAAGCTACAAGACCTGTGCACACTCTCAAGGGAATGGTGTCAGGAACATAGTTTGATGCAACATCATGTTTCTCCTTCTCAACAGCTTAACTACATCTATGTACCATCTGTGCTGATGTTTTGTCTCACTCCTGATGCCCCTACAGTATACCACACTTACCTCATGTGATCCATATTAAGAAATGGAATAACACTGCAGCCTTTACATACAGCATATAGTGAGCTATCCCTAATCCAGAGCTTGTGGAACAGCAGGTGCCCTGCTTCAGTTAACATATTTTTATAAGTCACCATCACGAAGCTGTAGGAGTCATGGATTAGGCTATTTCACACAGATCACATTACAGTTGCACATCTGTCCATTAGCAGATGAAGCAGTTCTAAGTGTCACATGTGTAACTCATATAGAAGTTACACATGGAATCTAAGCATAGCAAGCCAAAAAAATGACGTCTACAAGTATTGGGCCATGTCAGCACGGTGCAATTATCAAATGTACTGTAGGTAGATTGCAAGACTTTTAACAGTTTGGCATGTATATACAGCTTGTCACACTGCTAATTACAATTACTGAATATTACTTCAGGGACATGTGGCTTACTATACCACCAGTCCAGGTAGAATCATTGTGTGGCCAAAATATTAGTAAAAAACATTTTACTTGAGACCTTTTGGCAACACTATTTCTTATTGTGTACATCCTGCTGATGTCCACATCTCACAAGGACAAGTCAGCCTATCCCTCCCTAATAAATATCATCATTCACATATTTTCCAGCATAGATGCCGTTGTTTTCATCACCGGAAAATATCTTCCCTTCTCAGATGTTGGTGAAGCCACATTTACAGATATCCGAGTTACGTGCTGAGCCATAGTTTTATTTGCCTAAAACTTTTAATGCTCCTTGTAACAACCATCAATACCATTGGGAATGTGCAACTTTCACATCCATGTACTTACCGCCCTGTTACCACCTAACACCTACTTTGTTAGGCACTCACAGACATATGTTTTCACCTACATATAGTCCAAAACATGGAATCTGCTTAACATCAGATAGGATGTATTCTGTCACTCGGTTATGGTAAGGTACAGTCTGACATGTGACATCAGTACATGTAGGTCTAAAGTTTGCCAGCTGCTACATTGGACAACAGATACGACCAGTGCTGTTTGTAAATTTGTTCATGCATATCAACCACTACCTACCAAGGCCTGCAATTAACCATTGCCTGCTACCTGGATGTATTTCATGGCATGTCACAGTCAAGTTCACAAGCATCAAATAACACAAAAGTGTTGTTGTCTAAATAAAAAACCCAGGGCAAACTATGGTATTTGGGATGAACTATGTTGAGCATCACCAAAATATGTAAAGGGTTTTTCCTTGCACCTTGTGTTGTTATGTGCCCATTATACAATGGAATAGCACTAGTGGCTATACCCAGCCTATTTAAGTCTTACATATCCCAGATTCAAGGGACCTAACCATGCACCAACAACTATTGTTGCATATGCTACATTTTACACACTCCATGGGTCTCAATTGTCTCAAAAGCTAAAACTTAATACACTGGCTGCAATACGTGAACATCATGGTATTGTACAAAGTTCATCAAGGCATATACTCACCCCCTCCTTGCTGTTGTCTGGCTCTCAACTGCCCATCGAAGTTGGGATAGGTCACCGCCAGGATGCGATGCATTAGGGGGGTCACGGTGTGGCGGGCGCTCCTCCTGCCTAGAGGTGCCAGGCCCAGCTGGACTTCAGCGATCTTCTTGGCCCAGCCTCTCAGATGCTGCCACCAATTTTGGCAGTGGCAAATGCTCCGACGTGTGACCCCCAGGGACCGCACCTTCCGGGAGATGGTCATCCACAGGAAAACCTTCTGATGGGCGTTGACCTGTAAGGATGACATGGTATCGGACGCTTAGTACATATGCAAGATGTACATATCCAGGTACTTTGTCATATAGGTCATGAATAGCTAGCTTAACCAATATCCAAGTTAGCAGACTAGAATTCTCAACACTGCACCTGTTGTCAAACATGCAACATTTACATATTTAATAACACATTTTCATTTCCTGTTGCCACCACACTCTAACCTGATCTTGCACTAAGTGACTATGCAACACCTCTCACTACACTGTGGATGGGAGAACAACACATGTGGTATAAAATCTCATAACTGCTAACCTCAGCACACCTATATCTTCTGCGGAAGGGAACAGTAGCATTTCGGCCCTGGACATATACCTAACTATTATGGTTATTCACCAATGATTACACTGTGTCAATAAAACATTGTTCAACATAGTTTACACATGTCCTGAATGAAATTTATAACCCGCACACCTGATTGCCTTCCTACGTCTCACAAGACCATTGTTGAGCACTGTGCTTTGCTATGTGAGGGCTTGCAACATAACTGACATAACGCTGATGTGCATCATGTGTGGAGTTGTTGCTGTGACTGTACACATTAACAACTTAACCACATATGCAAATGACATTTCACATTCACCATTAGAGTTTGATTAGCTATGAATCCACAAGCAAATATATTTTGAAATATGACAAAAAAGAAGTCATCATTATGTCAAACTGAGTTGTACATGCCTAATACACCATATGAAGCTTGTGGTTGATGATGAGATATTCACATGAGAACAATGATATAAGGTCCAGAACAGTACTGACACACATACAACAGTCTAATACAGTGTATTTCCCAGAGGATGTGAACAGCAGCAGAGAGATGGGGAGGTCTGTAGAAGTGCAGATTCTGAAGGCAAGTGATCTGTATTGCAAAACGTAAGACTTATATGTAGACCGCATAGGCGGTCTTCTGTGTGGCCGGTCAAAGGGATAGGTCCACATTGGTTGCATTTTCCGAAGTCATCCAATGGCTTCAATTGCTGCCTGACACTCCGCCTACCGCATGGTTCAAAATAGCCGGCGGTCCGCGAGTAAGATTGTTACATTAGCAATGGAAGTTTACCACGTTGGTCTTTACTGTAGGCGGACACAATCAGCGAGCCGCAACTGTCACCATAACAAGTTACAGTCCATGGCTGTGTCTGCCTCGGTTCTGAACTGCCTAACGCGACTTTTGAAAGAAGGTTCGGTTGGGGAAAAAAATCTTTTCCCTCCTGTTGTTTTGTACTACACCATGCCTGGATGCAAAATATTGTGGGGTCGATTCCGATGTCGGCTGGAAGCGCACCTAACAGTATTCGTCCGGAAAAAATACCAGCCGAACGCGTGTTTTCCGACCGACTCGAACACTCTACCGAACGAACAAGTACGATGCGCATAACAGCCCAGATTCCGAGCGAGCCGTACTCACCCATTCCAGCTCCTGTTCCCCGCCCGAGCCGGATCCGTAAACGCCGAATCGAGTCGCACGGAACCAAATACACAGCACCTTCCGGCCGGACTAGTACGATGCGTCTTCCGTACGCGCGAACTCGTCGCTACGTCCGGCACGTATGAGCATCCGGGAGAGCTGCACATAAGCTCCGATTCACGCCACAAGACGATCCACGGCGACGAGACGAACAAGCCAGCGACGAGTACGAGTCGAAGCCACGAGAAAGACGAACCAACCATGAATCCCATCGCGCAGGTCCTACCAATACTCTACATCTATTACCGGGACCGGTACGGACGCGTACGGCGCAGACGGTAAGTCAAACACCCACAACACAAACAAACGACACGTACCCGAAATATGTCACACACACATAGGGATGCACAAATGACGTACACTAGCAACAGCAGAACCATAGGGGCGGGATGGCCATCACCAATGCCATACACACCCATAGGGGGATGGATGCCTGCCACTACTGCCATCCCCACCCATAGGGGGATGGATGCCTACCACTAACACCACCCCCACTCAGGGTGGGCTGGATGCCTACCACTACTACCATCCCCACCTATAGGGGGCTGGATGGCTGTCACTAACACCACCCCCACTCAGGGTGGGCTGGATGCCTACCACTAACACCACCCCTACTCAGGGTGGGCTGGATGCCTACCACTACTACCATCCCCACTCATGGGGGGCTGGATGCCTACCACTACTACCATCCCCACTCATGGGGGCTGGATGCCTACCACTACTACCATCCCCACTCATGGGGGGCTGGATGCCTACCAATACTACCATCCCCACTCATGGGGGGCTGGATGCCTAACACTACTACCATCCCCACTCATGGGGGCTGGATGCCTACCACTACTACCATCCCCACTCATGGGGGGCTGGATGCCTACCACTACTACCATCCCCACTCATGGGGGGCTGGATGCCTGCCACTACTGCCATCCCCACCCATAGGGGGATGGATGCCTACCACTAACACCACCCCCACTCAGGGTGGGCTGGATGCCTACCACTACTACCATCCCCACTCATGGGGGCTGGATGCCTGCCACTACTACCATCCTCACTCATGGGGGCTGGATGCCTACCACTACTACCATCCCCACTCATGGGGGGCTGGATGCCTACCACTACTACCATCCCCACTCATGGGGGGCTGGATGCCTACCACTACTACCATCCCCACTCATGGGGGGCTGGATGCCTGCCACTACTGCCATCCCCACCCATAGGGGGATGGATGCCTACCACTAACACCACCCCCACTCAGGGTGGGCTGGATGCCTACCACTACTACCATCCCCACTCATGGGGGGATGGATGCCTACCACTACTACCATCCCCACTCATGGGGGGCTGGATGCCTGCCACTACTGCCATCCCCAACCATAGGGGGATGGATGCCTACCACTAACACCACCCCCACTCAGGGTGGGCTGGATGCCTACCACTACTACCATCCCCACTCATGGGGGGCTGGATGCCTGCCACTACTACCATCCCCACTCATGGGGGGCTGGATGCCTACCACTACTACCATCCCCACTCATGGGGGCTGGATGCCTACCACTACTACCATCCCCACTCATGGGGGGCTGGATGCCTGCCACTACTGGCATCCCCACCCATAGGGGGATGGATGCCTACCACTAACACCACCCCCACTCAGGGTGGGCTGGATGCCTACCACTACTACCCCCACCCATAGGGGGCTGGATGGCTGTCACTAACACCACCCCCACTCAGGGTGGGCTGGATGCCTACCACTAACACCACCCCTACTCAGGGTGGGCTGGATGCCTGTCACTACTGCCATCCCCACCCATAGGGGGATGGATGCCTACCACTAACACCACCCCCACTCAGGGTGGGCTGGATGCCTACCACTACTACCATCCCCACTCATGGGGGGCTGGATGCCTACCACTACTACCATCCCCACTCATGGGGGCTGGATGCCTACCACTACTACCATCCCCACTCATGGGGGGCTGGATGCCTGCCACTACTACCATCCCCACTCATGGGGGGCTGGATGCCTACCACTACTACCATCCCAACTCAAGGGGGGCTGGATGCCTACCACTACTACCATCCCCACTCATGGGGGGCTGGATGCCTACCACTACTACCATCCCCACTCATGGGGGGCTGGATGCCTGCCACTACTGCCATCCCCACCCATAGGGGGATGGATGCCTACCACTAACACCACCCCCACTCAGGGTGGGCTGGATGCCTACCACTACTACCATCCCCACTCATGGGGGGCTGGATGCCTGCCACTACTGCCATCCCCACCCATAGGGGGATGGATGCCTACCACTAACACCACCCCCACTCATGGGGGGCTGGATGCCTACCACTACTACCATCCCCACTCATGGGGGGCTGGATGCCTACCACTACTACCATCCCCACTCATGGGGGGCTGGATGCCTGCCACTACTGCCATCCCCACCCATAGGGGGATGGATGCCTACCACTAACACCACCCCCACTCAGGGTGGGCTGGATGCCTACCACTACTACCATCCCCACTCATGGGGGGCTGGATGCCTGTCAGTACAACCACCCCTACTCATAGGACGGGTAATGCATGACACAACTAGCATACTCCCAATTACATCCCACCCCCAACACCATGACAAGCGTGTGTGGTCTGTGTCAAATGCATACAACACTGAACATGACATTGAACATACAATGTGACCCCCTAACACATGTGTCACACATAATTGTGTGTGTGGCCTACACAATGCAAGCAGACCATGACCACTGTGGCAATGTGGCCCAAAGCCCCATCACCACAGTGCCCAAAAGGTAAGTGTGGGCTCCATAGCTGAAGCACATTTTGAACAGTGTGGCAATGGGGCCCAAAGCCCCATCACCACAGTGCCCAAAAGGTAAGTGTGGTCTCCATAGCTGAATCACATTTTGAACAGTGTGGCAATGGGGCCCAAAGCCCCATCACCACAGTGCCCAAAAGGTAAGTGTGGTCTCCATAGCTGAAGCACATTTTGAACAGTGTGGCAATGGGGCCCAAAGCCCCATCACCACAGTGCCCAAAAGGTAAGTGTGTTCCCCATAGCTGAAGCACATATTGAACAGTGTGGCAATGGGGCCCAAAGCCCCATCACCACAGTGCCCAAAAGGTAAGTGTGTGCCCCATAGCTGAAGCACATTTTGAACAGTGTGGCAATGGGGCCAACAGCCCCATCACCACAGTGCCCAAAAGGTAAGTGTGTGCTCCATAGCTGAAGCACATTTTGAACAGTGTGGCAATGGGGCCCAAAGCCCCATCACCACAGTGCCCAAAAGGTAAGTGTAGTCCTGGTAAAAGCTGCAAAAACAAAACTGCAGGGATTATTCCTGGCCACACAACACCAAACACTACAGTGGCATTGTAGTGCTTGTGTCCCATAGCAACATAGATTGTGTGAGGCAAGCAGTGCAGTGCCAATGACACATCGTTCTGGCCATGTGCACACAAACATCAGCCATGGGGGCCCACATTGTCTACATTCACAAATAACACAATGACAGAAGTGAGCATCATAATGCAGACCCACATATCTGCACCAATGGACACACAAATGTAGATATCCTGTGGAGACTATAGATGTCAGGTGAACAAATACCATACCATGGCAGCAATGGGACATACTAACCATGATCAATGTGCTGACTGATGACCTAGCAGTCCCAGGGCCAGCAGGGGAAAGCCAACAAACAACATACAGCCAATGGCAAACTAAAGATATGCCAATGCAGTGGTGCAAATGCACAAACACAAACAGGCAGACTCACACTGCATATCATACACAACAGGTGAGGGGGTTGTGTGCCAGTGTCCCCAGGCAAACACACAACACATGAGGAGGCCAGATTCACTAATACACAGATGTCAACACAGTCACATACAAAAGTAACTCATGGATTGGATTCCCCTATGTGGGCAAACAGGCATTGTGAGATGAGAGGGAGCCCAAATTACACATGTCACACAAGCTTGTAGGAACAGCAACAAACACAGCAAGAGACAGAACCACCACAGCACTCCCCAGGGACCCCACATTGTGGTCACACTAGCCTGCATGACAATCACACTGTGATGACAAAGGTAGATGTCATCCACACTGTGAACCACAGCCATGTGTCCTGAGCAACAAACTACCATCACACCTATACAAGCACAAAGCACTCAGCATGGCCTGCCAGCCAAGGAAAATATGGAGGTAGTGCCCCAGCCGTGCAACAACTCACATTTGCACACACTCAACGCCACACACCTTGAACTCCAACAATGTGCAGCAGTGAAGCTCACATGGACTGCTGACATTGCACATGCACCCATGACAATCTCATTGGTGGTGGGGGGAAATAAGGTGCAGAAACACATCACACATGGCCAGTCAACAATACTTGTGAATGTCTAACACACTGCACAGTATGCCGTACATGGGCATGACGTGAAATCCACCCCAAACAATGGGATCCTGGCCATAGTCACACACCAATGAAGAAGCCAAGCTGACCCACAAAGGACACACATAGACAACTCCCAACATTGCAGCTCTGACCCTGAGGAGTGGCAGCAGTCACACACACAACGTGTCACAATCACTGAAAGCATACACAAACAGAAAATCACATTACTCGTGTAACCAACAAGTGCCAAGAGGAATCCTGACTGTGTCCCATCTGCGTTTGCCCACATCCCCAGCCCTGACAACAAAGACAACTAGGGATGACAACCTCATGAACATTAGTTTGCCATGCACCCACATCCCGGAGAAACCAGGTCCAAGATGCTGGATGAACACAGAACAACTCAGCAAGCATCACAAACAGGAACATCCGTAGGGACACAGCCTGTGTAGGAAAAGGAGAAGGGAACACGCACAGACATGCCTACACAACACACAACACGGGCACAGCCTATATCACGGAATCACGCACTGCCATGAGGGCACTCCACTCCTGTGGAAGGTCAGCTGTGCCAAACCTTGTCTGTGCACGACTCAAACATGTCAGCAGAACACTCGGTCAGTGAGTCAACAACTACAACACACTGAAGGCTCTGCTCATATCAGCCTGGGCACGGGAGTGTCACGTCAGTCATCTGCATACACCCAAGACACGTGTCAAGCAACTTGCACTGTGTACACAGATGAGTCCTCCAAATTTGATGTGCTAAACTGCATGTCCATTGGAGACGGGCACACAGTCAGGGTACTAGGAACATTGGACAGTGGTAAGCCCACCAGATGTGCATCAGTGTAGGACAAAGATGGTAATCTACAAATGCTAAACGTACATCCCTGTGTCAAATGCTGAACATTACACCCTCAGACTGCAGCAAAGGATGCTATAGATCCAAACTAGATTAGGACACATATCCCATGGACCACATGGAGCCCATCACAGCAAAACTTCATTTACCTGATCTGAACACTATTAGAACAGCAAATGCATGATTCTACACATCTACATCATGTACCTCCAAAGATTAACCACAAGTAAACAAAAAGAGGCTTTATTCAGCAAGTGTGCAACTCAAATCAAAAGTCCAAAATAAACTAAGGCCAATGGCCAGTCCAAATATACAGTCCCAACAGGGTGATGTGTGACAACTTGTCAACAATTGCTTGCCTGCACAGGTACGGACAGGGGACATCCCCCTTGGAGGGGCATACGAGGGGCAGGCCAGGCACCGCAGGGACAGGATCAGGGGATGCCAGAAGGAGGCAGTGAAGGGGAGGTGGGTGCAGGAGTGTCACCGGCAACTGCAGTGGAGGTGTCTGACTCAGGGGGGCTGGCACCACCGCAGGGCTCAAGTCAGATGGTGTTGGTGCTGCAACCACTGCAGTGGGCTGGTCAGATGGAGTGGACTGGGTCCCCAATGCAGTGCCCGAGTCAGACGGGGTGGTTGTGGACTCCACCGCAGTGCATGACTCCAAGGTAGTGGAAGGGGGGCAGAAGAGCTGGGCAGGACAGAGGGGGGACATGGTCTCCACACCAGTGGCACAAACAGGCAGAGCGTCTGGTTTGGGGGTGGAAGAGCAAGTGGCAGGGGGGAGGGCCTAAGCAGTTTGGGGATGCAGTATCGGTGTGGGGGGAACCTGGGGCAGGGTGTGGCGGTGGAACCTGTGGAGTGGTGGCCTGGGGGATGGAGGTGAGAGACTGGGTGGTTGACTTGCAGGGCAGTGGCGGGGTCTTGCTCTTCCGGGACCGGGGGGGACTTGCGGGTGGGGGGCTCACTCTGCCTGCGCCTGGGGGAGGGTATCCGGGGGTGAGGGGCACTCCCCTCTGTGTGGGTGGACTTCCTCTTCCCCCGGTATGCTGGATCAGCGGGATTGGAGGGGAAGAGGCCGAGGTCACTGAGGAAGAGCTGCTGATCAGGTGGGGTTGCAGGTGAGGCAAGGGAAGGGGTCTTGGAGGGAGAGGATCTTGAGGATTGCGGAGTGACTGTGGTTGCCTGTGTGTGTGTGTGTTCCCCATCCCCTGTGTCTGTGGTATCAGTCCCCTGAGGATGCTTGTGTGCACGTCTTTCCTTTCTCTTGGGTGTGTCTGTGCTGCTCGTGTCTGTGTGTTTGGGTGACTGTGCAGGTGTGCATGTGCTTTGGACAGGTAGGGGGCAGGAAGTGTGGATGGGGCAGAGGTGGGAGGGGTGAGGGACTGTTGGAGGAGGGACACTGCTGCCGTCAGGGAGGAGTCCATGGACTTATTGCTCCTCTGTAGGGCAGACATACCCGTCGAGATGCCCTCCATGAACGACACCAGCTGTGTCAACAGAGTGGTGTGTGCATGGAGGACACTCAGCATTGCTGTCTCCCCTACATGGAGCTGCCGAAGGAGATACACAGACTCCTCACTCAGGGCAGCAGGGGACACAGGAGCAGGGGGTGCAGTGCCTGGCACGAAGGAGACACACTCCCGAGTACGGGAGCCTCCACGGACCTCAGGAATGGGAGCCAATGGAAGGGCGGTGGTGGTGGTGGTGGCGGGGCCAGACAGACTAGCTGGCCTTTGGTGGCTGCTGAGACCCGCCTCCACAAGGGAGTCATCCTCCGAGCTGCTATGGTCCTCAGCTGAGGTGGATGGTGCTCAGGACTCCTCGGTGTGGCTCCCCTCGCCCTCCGTGCCACTGGGTCCCTCTGACCACTCGTCCGATGCTGGCCCAGTCTGGCTCCGCTGCTCCTCCTGGTCCATGGAGCTGTCCCCTCCTGTGGCCGTGGATGTATCTGCAAACAATTAGGGAAACAGACAAACATCAGTCACCTGCACTGACCGCACACACCACAGTAAGTACAGCACATTACAGAGCAAGCCCTGGCATCCTTAGTTGAACATTGCCTAAAGTCCCCACACAGATTCGGGGAAGCCAATTGTCAGTCTGATGGTCAACCATGGGACTCACACCCCTCCTGCCCTTGCACCCATCTGTCTGGTGCCTGTCTGATGGTAAGACCCCAGTGCGGACACATGCACCACCTACACAGTTGTTGGACATTGCAGGGAACACGGTGAAGTATGTGAACATGCACACATCACATCTCTTGCCACTGGGTCAGTGCAGGTGTCCGGATAAAGGGATGGCCAGAGTCTAAATAGAAATGCATGTGATGCAGCGCGTACAATAAAAACTATTCTCCTCCTAGGTTATTTATAGGTCATCCAGGGGCAAACTATATTTCTCATATCCACATGACGATGGGGCCCATAAACATCGTCTAACACACACGCACACTCCTGGATTTTCCTTTTACACCTTTATGAAATTCTGTACTCCTAGGAGAAACATGAGAACTAAATGGAGAACACCATTTTGTGTACCGCTGGAAGAGCAAGGATATCTATTTACCTTAATTTGTCACTCTCTTTTAGTTATTTCTTAAGATATTCCTGCTCATTGTTTTGTCGATGAATCATTCATTTAAGAAATTAGTTCATAGTGATTAAGACCAGCTGAATCACAATCAACCAATTACTCAGGTCACAATCATTTAGGAAAATAACCACTGAGTCATTTTGGGTTTAAAGAATCTTAATTTTTATATAATTTTAAAAGCATGGAAAGAATTTAATACTTTATTCAATTATTCATTTTTAAATTCACAATTTTATTAAGCATAATCAATTTATTGCAGAAAAAGGAAATTTTGTCATAAAGCCAAAAACCCTAGTTACCTGCCTAGCTTCCTAATTTAGCCTAATGATTTCTAACCTAACTTTGGGATTAGAAATAGCCTGATTCTCATACTCAACTGTAAAGTTAAGACAGCAACAGCAACTTCAGCTCGTCAGCATCAGCTACCTGCAACCCGTCTCCTCTACTGCAACCACGACTCTCGAACTGCTTGGAATTCTGACTGGAACTCTCTGGAACTTCCCTGGAACTGACCCCCTCCCACTAAGAGTAGGCCCTCTTATACCCCAATTCTAACTTTGCTAACTAACTGTTGCAACATTAATATCACGCTTTTCTTTCATTGGTCCATACATGTCAGCTTATTCATTCTTTAATCAAGTTCTTTTGGATTCAAGGGTCCTTGGATCATTTCCTTTCCCATACGCTTAAACATTTCCATCCGATTCGATCAGTCCATTTGTATCTTCTTTTGACACATTCAAGAACTCCGCAGTCATTGTCCTTTCTCTTGGGCTCCTTTCCCACGGACTCTCTCCTGATCCTCACGGCACACTATCAGTTCAATTAGGTCACACCAGCCTTGACCATTTCTTGCATCCTAGCCTCTCAGAGACATCACGAGGCTCCAGATTTCTTCAATCTCATCCCGTACCACGTGTCCCCTTGCGCCTGCGCACATCTTCCCACTGGCGGCCATTTTATCTCGCCACTCGGTTCTACTTTAGAAGCACTAATTTGAGGCAAACAAAACATAATTAAATAGAGAAAAATATCCCTTTCGTTTCCCTCCCGTCTACGTACCCCAATTAGTTGTTACCTAGCAAAAAGCAACATTTTAAGCTGCTCCTTACTTACCATCACTATTGTTTTTGTAACGACACATTTTATTTCTATGAAGCACAAACATGCATTTATTTTATTTAGTACGCTTTTTATTCTTACGTTATGATTAGACACACGGACATTCATTAATAGATTATTTAGCACATACATTGGCATATTACCATTCCCACATATACAATGTTGATTAATACATTTAAACGAACATTTTTAATTAATTAATTATATAATTTGTTAGGGGTTAAATTTTTTATTTTTACTGCTCCATCAATCCCCCCTTTGGTGATTTTTAAATCACCACATAAAACCAAGTCATACTTCTTTTCAGGCAGCATGTCTTTCATCCTTTACTTTTTGTTATTCATATCTCTGTCTCCTCTTCATCTTGCCTTTTAGTCTCTTTATACATGCTTTCTTTCATTTTCTCCAACTCAATTTCACCCATTTCTCTCTCTCTTTCTCTCATTATTCTGTTATTTCTTCTTATCTTATTCTGTCTTACTTTTCTCTTTATACATGTTATTACTATTTTCAATGTCATGGCTAACAATATCACTATAGTTGCTACTATTATAACTTTCCTATTACTAGTTTACTCATCCTAGTTACAGCTCTTGGTTTTGTGCAATATTCCAGCACATTCAGACAATCATGATCTACTTCATCTTGTTCAATTATACTCTCTTCATCTGGCAATGATGTCGAAGGATTTACATTTATGCATCTATCTATGGTCACATTTTCTGCACTTAAGATGACTTTTCGTACTTAGTCAGCCGACTATGTGTCATGTACTGTGTTTTTGTTCTTGTCAAAAGAATTTCTACTGAATGGGGAACATATACTCTCAGTGGATACCCCATCACTATACCTTCACTTTGTTCCAGACTTACACAAGTAGCAGCAACTGCTTTCAGACATCCGGGCAATGCTTTTGCTATAGGATCTAAAACAGCTGAGAAGTAAGCTATAGGCCTCTTCATGGTGCTGTGTTTTTGTACCAGTACTGAAAATGCACATCCATCTCTTTCACTGCAGTATAACTCAAAATCCTTTTCATAATCAGGCATGCCTAATGCAGGGGCCTCACACAGTTTCTTTTTCAATTCTTTGAAAGATTTCATTTCTTTTTTGTTTAACTCAAAAGGGTCTTTTACATCTTTCTTTGTTAGTTTTTGTAATGGTTTTGCAATCAAAGAAAATCCACTTATCCATTGTCGACAATATCCAACCATTCCCAAAAACATTCTTACCTCTCTTTGAGTCATTGGTGCTCTCATTCCTTGAATCATTCTTACTCTTTCTGTCGCTATTTTCCGCACTCCTTTCTCAATTTTATGTCCTAAATACTGGACTTCTTTCTGACAAAACTGTAATTTTGAAGGAGACACTTTATGTCCTCTTTTCTCTAAGTGGTTCAGCAAAGCAATTGTATCACTTACACATGCTTCTTTGGTTTTCGATGCCACCAATAGGTCATCGATATACTGCACCATTACTGATTTTTCTGGCATTTTTAAATCTTCCAGAGATTTCTTTAGAATCTGATTAAAAATTGAGGGGCTTTCTGTATACCCCTGAGGAATTCGGCACCATGCCAAAATACGCTCTCCAAACCGGAACGCAAATAATGGCTGGCTATCCGGATGCAAAGGAATAGAGAAAATGCGTGACATAAATCTATCACCGTATACCACTCAGCTTCATGCGGGATTTGATATAGAATCACTGCAGGGTTTGGCACTATTGGACAACATGGTACCACTATTTTGTTGATCTTTCTCAAATCCTGTACTATTCTGTATGTTCCATTTGGCTTTTTCAGTCCCATAATAGGTGAATTACATGGACTGCTCATGATTTCTTTCAGAATTCCCTGTTCAATCATCTTATTTATCACAGGAGTTATTCCTTCAATTATTTCTGGAGTTAACTTGTACTGTGGCGTGTTTGGATAACTTATCCCTTCTTTCACTGTCACTTTTACGGGATCAACTTCTCTCATTAATCCAATGTCTTCTCCTGTAAAATCCCACACACTTTCTTTTACAGCACTTTTTAGTTCTTCTGGAAGTTTTTCTGCATCAAATGCAGGAAACAAACCATTCGTTTCAGGTTCTTGATTCATCAAAGTTACTTTATACAGAACATCTTCATCTGAGGTTTGAAAACCTATTCCTTCTGGTGTACAATAAATTGTGCAATTCATTTTACACAAAAGGTCACGACCTAGAAGATTTACAGGACTACAATCGCACACTACAAATTTATGCATTTTACTAAAAGAACCAATTTTTACTTCTACCAATTCAGTAAGTGGGGTTTTAATCTGCTGATTGGCTACTCCTACCACTTGGATGCATTCACCTGAGAGAGGAAGGTTCGGAATTTCCACTGACCTAACAGTAGAACGGGTAGCTCCAGTATCGACAAGGAATGTTACGTTTGCTCCATTCACTTCTCCATCCACAAAGGGACCAGACTGATCTACCTCCAGAGTTGCGCCAAGCACGCACTCTTTCCCCTCTCTTGCGCACCGTCAGAAACTTTCATCCGGGTCATCCTCACTCTGATGCAACCAATACTGGGAAATGTTAGCTGCTCTCGGCAACTGTGTTACCTGCTCTCCTCTGTAGAATCCTGTTTCTGTACTGTATCTTTGCTGGTTAACAGTGTTGGGAAGTGGTGGTTGTGGCACCTGACTTTGTTGAACAACTACCTCATTCTGCACCTGTGGAGTTAATGATTGATGTTCCGGATTAGATTTAGGTGGGAACTTACACTCATTTCTCCAATGCCCCAATTTTCCGCAATTATGACATGGCCATTTCTTCTTTGCCTCTTCTAGACTCACTTGTCCTTTTCCTTTACCTATATTTGGTCGCATCTTATTCTGTCCTGATTCGTTTCCATTATTATTATCCAATTGAGCTTCTTGTTTTTCTGCCACTTTCACTTGTGCCCACATTGCTTTTTCTTTCAACTTACGCTGTTTACTCTCTATTTCATCACTACAATACTTAGCATACCTCAGCACCTCATCTACACTTGCATTCTGCCAGTTTATCATATGTTGCTTAATCATATCACTTATTTCTTGTTTCAAGCCAAATACAAATCGGTATACAAAATGACTCATATCCTTCTCACTTAATTCCTCATAACCACTATACTGTTTGAAAACTAACAACAATCGCTCATAATATGCATGTACACTCTTCTTACTTTCCTGTGTAGTTCTATCAATCTTAACCCAATCTGTCTCTTTTGGAGGAATCTTATTTTTCAAAAAGGTAATCACTTTGTCGTACTTCTTCATCACATCTGGTCCTGGAGCTCCTGTCTTAGGATCTCTTGGATATTCTGTAGTTGGCCAGTCAACTGTAATCTTACATTCTGACCACAGATCCGTTGGTACCACTATGTCAAACAATCCATCCAAATCTATCCACAACACTTTCGAGACCTTTACAAACCTTTCTACCTGTCGGTACCACTCAACTGGCTTTTCTCTTAACTTTGGAAAGTCATTTGTAAATGACAGGATGTCCTGCCTAGTCCAGGGAACATGCACATAACTACCACCTGGAGTTTCTCTCATAGGGTACTCTTTAACAACATGTTCCTTTTCTGTTATCATAAAAGCCAATGAACCTTTGTCTACACTTTTCTCATTCTTCTTTGTCCATCTAACCTTCCATCTGTCCACATCACCCCATTTTCTCAACAAAACAATCAACTCTTTTATCTGTGTCAGCCTTCCTGCTGTATTCAAATTTTCAATATCTTTTTCACAAAAATCTACTCTGTATGGTTTCTGCAACGTTTTTACTTTTGCAAAATCTATTCCAATCTCACCGGCCACTTCTTCTAGTTTGTCATGTAAATTCTTTGCCCTCCATGTTATACTTTTGCACAGAAACATTATTTCATCATCCTGATAATTCTTTATCTTTTCTGTACCAATCGTTCCTAGAATTAATTCTTCCATATCAATTTTCAATCTGATCACATCTAATGGTTTTTCTTCTGTTTCTTTTATTTTAAAAGCTTTTATCCACTCATTTAACTCATCAGGAGTCGGACCTATAGGAGTACTATTTATTTCTGTCCAATTTCCACTCTTTTCAGGTGTCACTGTTGCAGATTCAGTTACCATAGGCATTTTCCTACTGCTACACTCATTTACTGTCAAATTTTCAGGTGGACTTGGTCTGTAAGCACTAGTCAAATTGCTCGTACCTGGACTTGTTTCCATTCTTTCCTTTTCTCTTTGGAATTGCGAACTCAAGGGAATCACCAAAGATCGTTCATCAATTTTCTGATTCTCGAAAACTGGTATTACTGGACCTATTGTTACAGGTACGGTAACTGCTTCCATATTCTTGGTTAATTCTCTAATTTTCTCAGTTAATTCTTTTGTTGTCCTTGCCAATTCTCTTGCACTATCATTTTCTATTCCCTCATTTTGGGAAATTCTTATTTGTTCTTGTGACCTATTTATTTCTTGTCTTTTTCTGGACTTTTATTTCGCATAGTTTCTATTGGTGGCGCATTTGGTGTCACCACTGTAGAAATCTGCTGATACGGAGGTGGATTTTTATTTAATATATCTTCCAGCAACTCGTCATCCGTTTCGCTCTCATGCATATACTTTTCTCTCTCTAAATGTTTCTTTTTCTCAGTCCGTTTTTCTTAGTCCCTTCCTCAACTGTAAAAGCTGGAAACAAACCTCCTGTCATGTTAGCACATCTCCATCGTTTTATTCTGTCCTCATGATTCATTCCCCACATTCTTCCGGGCACGAACTCATAACCTTTCATACCTCTGAATCTTTCTTTTTCGTACATCTCATCTTCCCATTCTGTTAAAGCTTCAAACTGTGTCGGTCTAGGTCTAGGTTCCAATTTAAGCATCTTTTCTTTTAAATTCCGTAAAATCGCTACATTAAAAGAACCATTTTCAGGAAAAGCCAATGCTCCATCATTCTTGGTATATTTTACCCAATTATCCAACCATATGCACGTATGATATCCATATTTCAGCATCATATGTGAAGCTGCTGATTTCGGCGGAGGAATTACTTGTCCCTCTCTAGTCACAACCTTTTTGTCTTTCTTAAAGAAATTCTTTAATTTCGTCGTCCATGACGTTCTCTCCCTTTCATACTCGTAATACGGCATGTCTTCTATTTTGTTTTCTCTTTACTCTAACGCTGTTTCTGTGTACGGAACTTCGTCCAATTACAGCGCGATTCACACTAACGTACCAATCAGAACAATTTCCACCAACCGCGAACCAACCAATCCTAGCGCGGCACTTTTCTATGTCACTCCTGCTCTGTGTTCACGTGGCTGGCGCACTATCCAATCCTAGCGCGGCACTTTTCCACGTCACTTCTACTCTTTACCCCTCCTTTACAAAATTTATCGGCAATTTTTCTTTTTACTGTTTTTCTTCATTAGTTACAACAAATAAACAATTCCATAGTCTGATTCGCTAAACAAAGTGACAGCCTTGTCCTTTTACGCAAGAATCCTGTTTTTCCAGTAGGCAGCGCTTACCTCTACCCTACCACAGAATTATTTACTCTCGCCGATAAAGTAGCACTTCCCTCTACCTTACCCTTCTTTCGAACAAACAATTTACTCGTTTCTCTGGGGATAAGACACATGTGGAGACTAGGCTCCTGAGAATTAAGGCCAAAGTTTCACAAGTAAACGTGATTTGCTATTTCATTTACACACTTTTCACACCGAAATCCCTAACATAACACAACCTGCGTTATAAAAAAAATGAATTCAGACCATGTACCAAATTCCATGTGACTTCTCTTGCCACACGTGTTCCACTTCCTACATCCCAGAAGCGTGAAAACTTACATATAACATAACGTGACTCAACATATAGTGTTAGTCATCAAAAAATAATCAATAATCAATAAACAATAATCACTAAACTAATCTATAGAAAACCATAACTCTGCTACCAAGAAATCTGATGCAGCGCGTACAATAAAAACTATTCTCCTCCTAGGTTATTTATAGGTCATCCAGGGGCAAACTATATTTCTCATATCCACATGACGATGGGGCCCATAAACATCGTCTAACACACACGCACACTCCTGGATTTTCCTTTTACACCTTTATGAAATTCTGTACTCCTAGGAGAAACATGAGAACTAAATGGAGAACACCATTTTGTGTACCGCTGGAAGAGCAAGGATATCTATTTACCTTAATTTGTCACTCTCTTTTAGTTATTTCTTAAGATATTCCTGCTCATTGTTTTGTCGATGAATCATTCATTTAAGAAATTAGTTCATAGTGATTAAGACCAGCTGAATCACAATCAACCATTTACTCAGGTCACAATCATTTAGGAAAATAACCACTGAGTCATTTTGGGTTTAAAGAATCTTAATTTTTATATAATTTTAAAAGCATGGAAAGAATTTAATACTTTATTCAATTATTCATTTTTAAATTCACAATTTTATTAAGCATAATCAATTTATTGCAGAAAAAGGAAATTTTGTCATAAAGCCAAAAACCCTAGTTACCTGCCTAGCTTCCTAATTTAGCCTAATGATTTCTAACCTAACTTTGGGATTAGAAATAGCCTGATTCTCATACTCAACTGTAAAGTTAAGACAGCAACAGCAACTTCAGCTCGTCAGCATCAGCTACCTGCAACCCGTCTCCTCTACTGCAACCACGACTCTCGAACTGCTTGGAATTCTGACTGGAACTCTCTGGAACTTCCCTGGAACTGACCCCCTCCCACTAAGAGTAGGCCCTCTTATACCCCAATTCTAACTTTGCTAACTAACTGTTGCAACATTAATATCACGCTTTTCTTTCATTGGTCCATACATGTCAGCTTATTCATTCTTTAATCAAGTTCTTTTGGATTCAAGGGTCCTTGGATCATTTCCTTTCCCATACGCTTAAACATTTCCATCCGATTCGATCAGTCCATTTGTATCTTCTTTTGACACATTCAAGAACTCCGCAGTCATTGTCCTTTCTCTTGGGCTCCTTTCCCACGGACTCTCTCCTGATCCTCACGGCACACTATCAGTTCAATTAGGTCACACCAGCCTTGACCATTTCTTGCATCCTAGCCTCTCAGAGACATCACGAGGCTCCAGATTTCTTCAATCTCATCCCGTACCACGTGTCCCCTTGCGCCTGCGCACATCTTCCCACTGGCGGCCATTTTATCTCGCCACTCGGTTCTACTTTAGAAGCACTAATTTGAGGCAAACAAAACATAATTAAATAGAGAAAAATATCCCTTTCGTTTCCCTCCCGTCTACGTACCCCAATTAGTTGTTACCTAGCAAAAGCGACATTTTAAGCTGCTCCTTACTTACCATCACTATTGTTTTTGTAACGACACATTTTATTTCTATGAAGCACAAACATGCATTTATTTTATTTAGTACGCTTTTTATTCTTACGTTATGATTAGACACACGGACATTCATTAATAGATTATTTAGCACATACATTGGCATATTACCATTCCCACATATACAATGTTGATTAATACATTTAAACGAACATTTTTAATTAATTAATTATATAATTTGTTAGGGGTTAAATTTTTTTATTTTTACTGCTCCATCACATGTGATGCATACCAGCACCAGACACCATGATGCACCCATGTCCAGATAGTCAATGCCACAATGGGGTGCATGTTGCACATGTCACTCCCCTGCAGGATCAGTCTCAGGAAGTTTAATGCCATGACACAGGAATGCGTGCAAAGTCATACATTACTGTCTCAAGTCACATGGCCATGGCAGCCAGCCAACAACAGTCTGCACTGTGTCACAATCCGAGGGCATGGGGAATGCAAGTTATGTGACTGACAAGTGCACATGTCCATCCCCCAAATACCACATCATCTGTACTACTATTTGTCCACGTCATACCAACTGGACATATGGGGGACATGAAACACAACTCTCTGAACATGAGCACCTCACAGTGTGCTGTGAATGACAATACAGCTGCCTGAAAGTCACAGTTGCAAACACCTGTGTGCACAGTCAAGTGATCAGACACCTATAAGTCACAGAAGTATCGTCTATCATGGTCACATCTCAGATGGCATGCTGAGCCCTAACCGATAAACATACCAGTAGTCCTGACAACGAAGACACAGCACAATGAGACAGAGGCAGACACCTGAGGGTACATTTCACTGATCACAACATGCCAGATGATACACGGGAGTGGGAGTACAGAGTGTATTGCATGCCCTGGAGTAGGCATGACTGTCCAGCTCCACCTGTAAGAGGGATGAGTCCTGGACAGTAGGCAGGTGGCTAAGCATGTGTGACACACTGGATACACATACTCCTGAGGCCCAAACATTGTTCCCACCAGCAGCATGGGTGTGTGCCAAATTCCCCAGGGACATGTGGTGAGTCAGAGCAGCAAGCGGACCACATATCAAAGTTACACCCAGATTACATGTCAGAACTTAGGCATTGTGTAAGCAATTGAGCCACCCATGAATCGCACAACATAGTCACGGGAACAAATGCTGTCCCCCACCTTGAGCAAAGCAAAATGCAATGACACAGTCCCCAAATGACACAATTTCCTGACTATAAGGGCCACACATATGCGTATCAGAGGAGAAGTGGGCATGTCACAAATGAGGGACATGGGTCCTGGACCACATGACTGATGTACTGTGGAAGTTTAACCAGGCCAGAGGAGGGCACATAGCATGTCAGACAAAGTGCACAGTGCAGTCATGGACTCACCCCTCCTTGCTGCTGTCTGTCCTTCAGCTGCCCATCCAGGTCAGGGAAGACCACCGCCAGGATCCGGAGCATGTGGGGGGTCAGGGTCCGGTGTCCGCCCCTCCTGCGAGGAGGCGACAGCTTCAGCTGGACCCTTGCGATCCTCCGGGTCCAGCCACGAAGGTCCTGCCACCTCTTCTGGCAGTTGCGGATCCTGCGCCTGTAGACCCCCACGGATCTTACTTTCCGGGCGATGGTCAGCCAAATTTCCTGCTTCTGGTGGGCATCAACCTGTGAGGATGACAAAGTGAAAAGGCCATTACTACACATGCAACATATACATGCATCACACAGTTGGATATACATGTCTCAATCACAGGGGCATATGATGTACACAGGCAGTCCAACAATGGCTATGAACAGTTTGCCAGCAGTCACTACATGGTATCATTGCATGGGAAGTAAACCTAGTTGGAATGCACTGTTACTGCACTGTACCAGTTCAGTGCATGTAACTACACACTTTGGGGTGTGACAACTACTCAGTGGGCATGCTGGCCAGTGGTGTGCACACTGAAAGCCCTGCTAGTCAGACAACATGCACAATTAGTGAGGCAGTGGACAGCACACTCACCTGCTCCCCTGGTTTCCCATACAGCTTGCTGTACTGTGGAAGGAGGCTGTCCAGCAGGGCCTGGTTCTCCTCAAGGCTGAAGGCTGGGGCTCTCTCCACAGTACGTGCCATTGCAGGAGCCAGAGGATGCATACACAGCAGCAGTGTTGGTGGCAGATGTCGTCCTGGAGCATGTAGTGCAGGCAAGTGAGCTCTCAGGGGAACAGCCAGCATTATATGTGTGCTGCAGAGGCAGATACTGTCCCATGTGTCCAAAGTGATAGGTCCAAGTCGTTTGCATCTTCTGAATCTGACCAATCCATGGAATAGCAGCACTAATACACGCCCACAGCATCCTTCAAATCTTCAACTTCATGACACCCATGATTTTGCAACATTGTTGTGGCTGGCCAACTGAATTCACTGCATCAGACTCGTTGGAGCTTCGAAACGCGTCCGTTGCCATGCCAGGCCCCAGCCAATGTGTGCGCACCGTTCGGTCCATTGCTGTACAACGCGTACCAGGCATACAACGCGTACCCGCTCACATACAATGCAATGGGCCATGCGGGCACACCGATCGGTCCATTGCTGTACAACGCGTACCCGGGACACAACGCGTACCCACTCACATACAATGCAATGGGCCGTGCGGGCACACCGATCGGTCCATTGCTCTACAACGCGTACCCGCTCACATACAATGCAATGGGCCGTGCGGGCACACCGATCGGTCCATTGCTCTACAACGCGTACCCGCTCACATACAATGCAATGGGCCGTGCGGGCACACCGATCGGTCCATTGCTCTACAACGCGTACCCGCTCACATACGATGCAATGGGCCATGCGGGCACACCGATCGGTCCATTGCTGTACAACGCGTACCCGGGATACAACGCGTACCCGCTCACATACAATGCAATGGGCCGTGCGGGCACACCGATCGGTCCATTGCTGTACAACGCGTACCCGGGATACAACACGTACCCGCTCACATACAATGCAATGGGCCGTGCGGGCACACCGATCGGTCCATTGCTGTACAACGCGTACCCGGGATACAACGCGTACCCGCTCACATACAATGCAATGGGCCGTGCGGGCACACCGATCGGTCCATTGCTCTACAACACGTCCCTGGAAAGGTCACACGCATATGTCACCATGCTGGTCACTGGTGAACCTTTGCCAGCCACGTATACTTTCCAGGGACTCAGGGGCACACCTACAACACCACACCCAGTCCACACTGTATCTAAGGCATGTGTGGCAGCATAACCTTATCTGTGTATGAGGGTGAACATGTGGTTTTTGGGGTGGCATTTGGGGGCAGACACACCCAGGCTGTGCACGTGTTCATGGGGACAGGGTCCTTTGTGTGTTGTGCACCTGACCACTGTGGTGTGCAACTTTTCATTTTGGAGCAAGTGTCATGGTCACATTTCCAGGTTGTGTATGTGTATGACATGTCACATACCCCCAGGCTCACATGTGGGAAGGCATGTACGTCACAGGGTGGCCCATTGCCACAATAGTGATGTCCCTCCGCAGTCTGTGTGCATGTTGTGTTTCACATGTATCTGACTCCATGTGCACAATGGGAGACAGTCTCCACATCCACGTGGTTTGTGCATGAACTTTGATGTTGTGTGAGTGTGTGTCACAGACATCCATGTCTGTCCTGCAGAGGCTACAGGGGCCACTACCTGTGGGTGTCATGTTAGTTTTTCTGACGTGTACATGATACGCAATGTCATGCCAGTGTCCATGTGGCAAGACAGGGTCCCTGGGAATCTACCTGTCAATGAGCTGTGATGCCTGTGGAGCATCTGTCCAGACATGTCACTGTGGTATGTGTGTGGAACGTGAGAGCAGTAAATGGGTACTGTGACACAGCCTAATGGTTTCCCATAGCACACCCTGGAACCTGTTGTCAACACTTGTTGAACAGAGATGTTAGATGATGTCCATGTAGGTGCCATATATGTCCAAACAGAACGACACACACATCAAGTACTTGTGTTTGTTAATGATGTATCATGTGAAATTGAGTATGGTGAACGGCACATAGTTGGGGTGACTGACAATCTTGCTTTCTTCACCTATGCACTGCAGGGCTCCTGCTGTCCATCGACCATTCCCAGACCTGGCAACGATGGTGGAATGTGACAGCATCCGACGGTACCGCTTCACCAGGCAGCTGATTGAGGATTTGGCAGTGCGGTTAGACCCACATTTGCAGCCTGGCCGTCCGTATCCTACAGCGCTGACCCCCAAGGTGAAGGTGATGGCAGCCCTACACTTCTTTGCCACCGGTACCTTTCAACACACTGTGGCGACTGCCGGTGGGATGTCACAGACTATGTTCAGCCGTGTGCTACGCGATGTTTTGGGGGCAATGTTGAGATACCTGAACCAGTACATCTATTTCCCAACACGTCAACGACTCACTGACGTCAAGAGTGACTTCTATGCCCTGGGGAGGATGCCACATGTAATTGGCTCCATTGATGGGACACATGTGGCTTTGATACCACCACAGGCACATGAGCAGGCATACCGGAACCATAAACATTTCCATTCGATCAATGCTCTGGTGGTATGTCTTGCAGATATGACCATCACACATGTGTGTGCCCGTTTCCCCGGTTCGGCACACGATGCATACGTGATGAGGCGTAGTCGCATCCCGAGGATGATGTCACAGATGCCGAACCAGCGTGCCTGGCTTGTTGGTGTGTACTGACTTTGTACCATTGTGTGTGTTCTGCTATGTTGTTTTCCGCACACATTTTCAAATCGGCTAATGTGCAATTGTCTGTCTGTAGGTGACTCGGGATACCCCAACATGCCGTGGTTGCTGACACCCCTCAGGAACCCTGTGACACCAGCCCAGATGCGCTACAAAAGAGGCACATGGTCGGTCGAGGAGGGTGATTGAGCGGACCTTTGGTCTCCTGAAGAGCCGCTTCCGCTGCCTGGACAAGACAGGAGGGGCCCTCCCATATGCCCCAGCAAAGGTGTGCAAGATTGTCATCGTCTGCTGCATGCTACACAACCTGGCAGTGCGGAAGGAGTTGCCTCTCATCCTGGATGACGATGACCAACGTCCGCCACGTGTGGAAGATCCTGGCCTGGGTCACGATGCCAGTGAAGAAGATGATGATGATGATGGTGATATCCGCACACAGCTCATCACCACTTCTTCAGCTGAATGTGAGTCTCCAGAGGGTTGTAATGTCAATGATTTGAGTTTGCATGATATGTGTGTGTGGTGCTCTGGTGCTGTTTGAGTGTGGCCATGTGCTACTTGACTGGATGCGTGCAGCGATGTGTCCTTGCAGGTGGTCTGTACTGCCCAACAGTGTTGACATGCTAACTTGGTTTTGTGTAGTTATCTCGTGACATGCATTAGACATGAGTATTGCCGTTCTGTGCTGTTCTTCAGTGGTTTTGACTGTGTGTCATGTCTGTCCTTCACAGGGTGCTGCCGGAGTTGTTTGATCAACTTGGATCCCACGAATCCATGATTCAACTTCCAAGGTAGAAGCAGTCGTTTCCCTACAGGTGATGTGCCACACACCCCTGGACTTTCTATCTTTTGCACTTTTTGACGTTGTGGCCACAGCCAGGTTGGATTAGCTAGCATTTGTAGTGGAAACAACATGTTGCAAATGTGTAATACACCTGTGCTTCACTTTGGGATGTGCGTTGTCTGTGGTCACACATCTGACTGACATTTGCTTACTGCACCTGTAGTCTAGTTGACAGACTGTGAATAGGTGGCGTGTCTGTGCATTCCACTGTATTTAGTTGCAACATCAGTATAGGTGATGAGTCTGATGGCCCTGGTGTGTATGTGTTGTGTGGCCCTAGTGGTGTGTCTCCCTCATATGTGTCACGTCGCCATGACTGACATGACGGTGTTGGACTTGCTGTAGCAGTTAGCATGCACAGTGTCATTTTTCTGATCACCATCTCCATGACAGAGAGCACGTTGGAATCACAACAGAGGCAGATATGGTGTATTGGTGAGTTTATTTACATACAGGTGTGAGAATGATGCACAGGATGGTGGGTGCTGTACATAGAAATTGGAATCCAAAGTTCCCATGTGATTCGGAAGTCTTGGTAGCTGAAATGTCCAGAGTAAAGTCCACAGTCATCTGATGAATTTGGCCAACTAGAGCTCCCCATGTCATGTGGGAGAGTTGGGTTGACTTCGACAGGGCGTGCAGTTTGCACACAGAGGAAAAGTTCCAGAACAGGTGTTGGCTTCCTGGGGGATGTAGATGGCCATCAGCCTCTCAGTTTGGCCTCCTCGGACGGCCCCTCTTCTTGGGGGGGGGCCCTCAGGTGCAGGCTGCGGCGGTGCAGGGGACTCTCTGCCAGAGTCCTCCTCCCTCCCTGTGGCATTTGCAGTTGTTTCAGCAGCAGATGTTGTGGGCACACAGGGAGGTGAGGCCATGTTGGTGCTGATCTGGCGGAGGCATGTCAGTATGTCCCTATGCACCGCTGTCAGTTGTTCCAGTGTGTTCCACTTGGACTCCATGCCAGACATGTGTGTCTCGACACGTGACATGTGTGTCTCAACACGGGACATGTGGGAGTCCAAGCGGGCATGATGGGCAGCCTGCTGCTGTTGTATGTCCTTGAGGATCCCCACTACCTGGCTGACCTCTCCGGTGCTAGTCTGGTACGCATCCGCGATGCGTGCCAGTTGTGGGTCATCATGCAGTCCAGACCCCTCTGCAAAGAGCGACCTATGTCTACCACCCCTCCCACCACCCCTGGTGACATGTGCAGGACCTGCGGTGGCACGCACAGTTGACCGTGGGCCCACTTGGGTGTTGTTCCTGGGCTCGTTGTCACCAGCTCCAGTTTGGGTCTGGGTCCCTGCGCTGTTGTCATCTGTGGTCCTTGGTCTGTCCGTGTTGGCAGGGGTGGCCTGTGTGTTGGCAGTTGTTGGAGGGGTGGGTGCAGGGGGTGCAGATGTTGGTCCTGCTGGTGCTGCATGATGACTCACACTGGAGGGTCCAGCTGGTTCTTCGCCATCCGAGGAGTGCAGAGGCTGATCCACACCAGTGAGCTCAGTGTTCCCCGGAGCCTGGGACAGGGACTTCTCCTCGTCTGCTGCTGTGTCCCCATCATCACCTGTTTTGGGGGGAGACATAGATTGTATGTTATGTTTCTACTGGCATCAATTGTTCAAACACCTGACAGTTGTGACTGTACCTCTGGATGTGGGCTTGGACATTGCATTCTCCTAAATTGTGACAGTCAGAGAATGATATTGGTGTAGCACATTGTCCTGCCAACCTGTGGCATGTTAATGTGAATGTTGAGGTGTGTGCATGACCAGCATTGGTGGTATTTGCTTGCCATCTGGGCCTCCTTCTCCCCCAGCCCAGTTATCCCACCATGAAGCGTGCTTCAATTGCAGGGAGTGCAAGTTGTCTTTCAGGATGTCAGTCAGTGGTGTCCTGCTGTTGGTTGTTGCACAGTTCCCAGCAGGGCCTTGTGCTCCCCCAGCAGTACCCAGTGTCAGCCATCTTGTGAGTCCTTTTCCACTCCCTGTGATGTGAGCATGGTTCAGGGTGGTGTTGATGGGCCAATTGTGAGGCTGACCAACATCTGTGACTACCACTCCCATAATGCTGTTGCCTCCACCCCCTTCCCAGCATGCCCATCCTTCCTTCCTTTTGACTCTGCTTCCTGTGGGGTGGGGTGCCTGTGCTGACAGGATGGCTGGGAGTGTTGTCCTGGCAGTTGTTTGGCTACAAGTCCCAGGAGTGTCCCTGTGCTTCACACAGCATAACCCAGGGTGGTGGTTCTTTGTGGGATCTTCAGTTAGGATGTGAGGCATTGCATTCTCCCAGGTGGGTTATGTGGAGTTAGTGTTGAGGGGGTGTGTGAGTGGAGGTGCTTGTAACTATGGTCAGTGCTGTGAGTCCTCCTTCCCACCCAGCCAGATATCCCACCATGGAACGTGCTTCCATTGCAGGGAGTGCAAGTTGTCTTTCAGGATGTCAGTCAGTGGTGTCCTGCTGTTGGTTGTTGCACAGTTCCCTAGCAGGGCCTTGTGCTCCCCCCAGCAGTACCCAGTGTCAGCCATCTTGTGAGTCCTTTTCCACTCCCTGTGGTGTGAGCATGGTTCAGAGTGGTGTTGATGGGCCAATTGTGAGGGTGACCAATATCTGTGCCTACAACTCCCATCCTGCTATTGCCTACACCCCCTTCCCAGCATGCCCATACTTCCTTCCTTTTGAGTGGACTTCAGTGTGTGTGAGTGTGACAGCAATGGCAAGATGGCTGGCAGTGTGGTCCTTTTGTTTGTTGGTGCCCAGTTCCCAGCAGGGCCTTGTGCTCCCCCCAGCAGTACCCAGTGTGATCCATCTTGTGAGTCCTTTTCCACTCCCTGTGATGTGAGCATGGTTCAGGGTGGTGTTGATGGGCCAATTGTGAGGCTGACCAATATCTGTGACTATCACTCCCATCATGCTATTGCCTACACCCCCCTTCCCAGCATGCCCATACTTCCTTCCTTTTGAGTGGACTTCACTGTGTGTGAGTGTGACAGCAATGGCAAGATGGCTGGCAGTGTGGTCCTGTTGTTTGTTGGTGCCCGGTTCCCAGCAGGGCCTTGTGCTCCCCACAGCTGTGGCCAGTGTCAGACATCTTTGAAGTGGCTTTTGACTCCCTGTGAGGTGTGCATGCTTCAGTGCTAACTTGCTGGGCCATGTGGGTGTGAGATGTTGATCTGTGACTACCACTCCCATCATGCTATTGCCTCCACCCCCCTTCCCAGCATGCCCATCCTTCCTTCCTTCCTTTTGACTCTGCTTCCCTGTGGGGTGGGGTGCCTGTGCTGACAGGATGGCTGGAAGTGTTGTCCTGGCAGGTGTTTGGCTACAAGTCCCAAGAGTGTCCCTGTGCTTCACACAGCATAACCCAGGGTGGTGATTCTTTGTGGGATCTTCAGTTAGGATGTGAGGCATTGCTTTCTCCCAGGTGGGTTATGTGGAGTTAGTGTTGAGGGGGTGTGTGAGTGGAGGTGCTTGTAACTATGGTCAGTGCTGTGAGTCCTCCTTCCCACCCAGCCAGATATCCCACCATGGAACGTGCTTCCATTGCAGGAGTGCAAGTTGTCTTTCAGGATGTCAGTCAGTGGTGTCCTGCTGTTGGTTGCTGCACAGTTCCCAGCAGGGCCTTGTGCTCCCCCCAGCAGTACCCAGTGTCACCCATCTTGTCAGTTGTTTTCCACTCCCTGTGATGTGAGCATGGTTCAGAGTGGTGTTGATGGGCCAATTGTGGCTGTGACCAATATCTGTGACTACCACTCCCATCATGCTATTGGCTACACTGACTTCACCAGCATACACAGAATTCCTTCCTTTCAGTCAGCTTCCCTGTGAGGTGGTATTCTAGTGGTGGGTAAATATCTGGGAGTGTTTGTTGGTTCTATTTGTGCCACTGCCTTGCTGTATTTGTTGTTAGGTTTGTACATGTCATGACACAGTTACATATCACTATGAGATGGGAGGTATTGTGTTTGTCTGACTAGCATTCACATCTTGGGATGAATATCTTTTGGTTGCTGTGTATTTGCTAAGGGTGCATGGTTTGCCTATCCCCTTGACTGTGATGTGTGTGTGTTGTCACACCATATTGTGTATATTAGTTGTGTACTCACCAGGCTCTGGGATGTCTGTTAGTCTGTATACGCTCACTGGTGGTAGGATGGCCCGCACCTTCTCCTCCCAGGGCCTGAGGTATACTGGTTTTGCAGGAGGGCCACTGCCGGTGTGCTGGCTGAGGAGGTATTCCTTTTTTAGTAGGTCCCGGACCCTCCTGCACACATCATACCACCTGTTCTGGATGTCTTCCTTTGTGTGCAAACATGGTGATTGTGCGTTCACCCTGTCGACAATCCTCGCCCACATCTTGGTTTTCTGCGACATGGGGGTCTGTTGTACCAATGTACCAAACAACTGTGGCTCTACCCTCAGGATCTCGTCTACCAGGACTTCCAATTCACTATCTAGGAACATATGGTTCTTCTTTGGGGGCATGGTGATGGGTGGTGGTGGTGATTGATGTGTGTGTGTGTGCAAGTGGGGGGGTGTGAGTGTAGGTTTAGCTGGGTGTGTGTGAGGGTGCTATATGTAGGTGTGGTAATGGTGTGTGGCTTGTGTGATGTATGAGCTGTGAGTGTGACTGTGGTTGCTGTGTGATGGTGTTCTGTGCTGGCAGGTCAGTGGAATTTGCAAAGGATCATGGTAGGGATTTGTGGCCTTTATGTAGGTGGAGTTGGAGGTGTGTCCTTGTTCCATTTTTTTTTTCCTCCCTGTATTTATTGGCTTTGTGGTTGCTTGTTTGGCCCTTTATTTTTTTATTTTTTCCTTGGTGTTTTTGGTGCATGTAGGAGTCGTTCTTGTGTCCGAGTAGGACGCTGCAGTTGTCTGGTGCGATCTTGTCCGACTTGTTCCCGCTGTGTGTCAGCTAGGTTTCATATGCGGTGTACGAGTCGGTCGCGGAGAATTGGGTTGCTTCGGCTGGGTTTTGTATGCGTGTCGGTCATACGGCTTGTGTTCCGGGCGAGTCGGTCGTGTTTTGCATGCACAGCATCGTACTACGCGGGTCGGAGTTCGCGGGTACGTTTCGTTCGGGTTCAATCCGGGTGCGTGTCGGTCGGTTCGTTTCGTGTGATTTCCCGGCCGGATGGCTTGTTTCCGTCCGGCTCGGTCGGTCGTTTTGTATTCCGTCCGAGTATGTCGGATTTCACATGCATTTCATCGTACTACCCGGGTCGTACGGCGCCGGTCCGAGTCGGTCGGACTAAATTCCCGTACCGGGTCGGTCGGTATGTTTTCCGGCCCGAATCGGAATTGGCCCCTGTGTGTTTTTGGAGTATCCAAATCAAACGATAAAGGGGCCGATTCCGATCTCGGCCGGTAGGGCTCCGAATCGGATTCGGCTTAACCGGATCCGAATTTCCCGACCGAATCGTACGCGCGTCCGGACGAGCGAGTACGATGCGTATTCGCCGACCGACTCGTCCGGGCATCCCGACCGCTCCGACCGACTCGTTCCCGGGTCTAACCGCACCGACCAACTCGCTCGGACTCGACTCGCACCGCGCAATGGAGACGTTCCCCGGCCGGGTAAGTACGATGCGCGCCGCGAGCAGTCCGACCGAGCCGCGTACTCCGGCTCGAAAGAGCTGTCGGAGCCGTACTTTGGGGGTCCGTGTCGGACCCCCCTGTACACGTAGCCGTGCGAGTCGCACACAGGGGGGACCCATGGGTCCCCCCGACCTGTGCGTGTACGGCGCGAATCGCTTCGCCGCGTACACGCTGTAGGGGGCGCCCTTGTCCGCATCGCACACCATTGAGTCAATGGGAGCCCGCGTACGCGTTGTACGACAGGCTCCCATTGACTTCAATGGGAGTCCGACCGACTCGAGTCCGATGGCATAGGTGCGCATCGTACTCATTCGGTCGGACTGCACGGGTCCGATTCGGTCGGAAATCTCTCCGGGTCCGGCTCGGTCGGAGAGATTTCCGGCCCGAATCGGAATCGGCCCCAAAGTCAAATGATAAAGTCACCTTGGGAGGACCCTGAAGCACTTGTTGGCATTCTAAACCAACATGAAAGTACACAGTACAGTTTCTGATTTTCCTCTTTCTCTCAGGCAGTATGCTGCTCATGTCCATTAACAGGTGTAAATACACCATATAACAATGCTGGAAGCCAATATCACCCAGTGTACGATCTGTGTAATGTCCAGGTGGAAAGGGTGTGTGTGTCTGATGATGTACAGAATCCTACCTTCCCAGAGGACCGATACACCTAAAAGTTCAAGCACCCTAATGAGGCATTGCAAAAAAATGGGATATTGTAAGTGGTCTTTCTGTATTATACTTAAGTATGGTTGTATGATCGAAGCATGAAAGGTTTTACCACGCGTGTCTCAACCACGCAGCCCAACCTTGAATGCGTCTTAATCATGCATTCCTTTACCACACATGCCTTTACCATGAAATTTTGTGGTATAGGCATGAATGGTAAAGGGGTATGCGTGGCTTAGGTTGTGACCCCTCTTCCCCCCCTAAGCTACAAACTCCCCTGCCCCTCCCCACCCTGAGGTCCAAATTCCCGACCCCCTCCCACCCCAATGCTGTCCCTAACATCTAAACACTACCTCAACCCCCTCCCACCCCCTTGCGCCGTCCCTAAAACTACCCCAACCCCTTCCACTGCCCTTAGGCCTAAAACCCAAACCCCTATATTAAAAAACTACCCGACCCCCCGAGCCCTAAAAACTACCCCACCCTTCCCTAAGCCCTAGAAACTACCCCTGCTACCCATTCCCCTCCCCCTGCCCCAAGACCTAAAACTATGTCCCTTAACAAACACTATCCGGACCCCCTCCCACTACCACGCTGTCCCTAAAACTACCCCAACCTCTTCCACTGCCCTTAGACCTAATACCCTAACTCCAAATTAAAATAACTACCTGACCCTCCCCAGTCCTGAAAACTACTCCCAACCTCCTCCCAGCCCTGAAAACTACCCCCGACCCCCAAAGCCCTGAAAACTACCTCCGACCCCCTCCAGCCCTGCAAACTACCCTGACCCCCCCCAGCCCTGAAAACTAGCTCGAACACCCCAGCCCAGGAAACTAACCCCGAACCCCACTGCCCAGAAAACTACCCCCCAGCCCAGGTAACTACCCTGACCCACCCAGCCTAGAAAACTACCCGACTCCCCCAGCCCATAAAACTGCCCTGACCCCCCAGCCCAGAAAACTACCCCTGACCCCTCCAGCCCAGAAAACTACCCTCGACCCCCCAGCTCAGAAAACTACCCCAACCCCTCTAGCCCAGAAAACTATCCATGACCCACAGCCCAGAAAACTACCCTGACCCCCAGCCCAGAAAACTACCCTCCACCCCCAGCCCAGAAAACTACTTTGACCCCCCCAGCCCAGAAAACTATCCCAACCTCCAGCCCAGAAACCTACCCCCAACCCCCAGCTCAGAAAACTACCCAGCCCAGTCCCACTTACCTCACCGCGGCTCTCTACCTGGAGAGGTTTTCCTGCTTCCGTCCCTGCTGCCTGCAGCAGCCATCAGCTAGACCGCGCACTGCCTGAACCACATGCAAGGTTAAGTCATATGCATGGTTAAGGCAAGCGTGGTTGAACTTGCGTAGTCGGAAAACGTGTGGTTAAGACCGCAGTGTTCCAACTGTTACCCCTTAAGTATACAAATGCATATTAAGAAAGATGTACATTGTCAATGGGTTGTGTATTTCCTTGTATGTGCAATGCAGATATGACAACATGACAGTGTCCACCGTGTAACATTTGTATGCGTGAAACTCAAGATGTATGTAGTGTACATGATGCGATACATGACATGATCCTACTGTTTTTACGACAAAAGTTGCTCAGTCATTAAAGACACCTAAATCATGTGTTCTTGGCTTGTAAGATTTGGACTATGTCCTGCTTGATTTTACTAAAAAATATCTGTCATGAGTCTAGTGTACTTTCATTCCTGTGTAACTATACATTTGAGACATATTCAGAAATGACATGCATGCTGTGGTATGTTTTGAATCTTTTTGTTCTGTGAAAACTGGTGTGCACTGCCATGGACAGTCATGTGTGGTTAGTTGGTCTAAATATATGTTGCTGGGGACATTGTGATCTAACACCTACTGTGTATACACTCCACACATCAGTATTGCGGAGGAGCTGGAAGACAGCCTCCCATCTACAGGACCTTTCCTGACCTACAAACCATGGAAGAGAGTGACTTGATCAGAAAATACTGTCTCAATAAGGCAACAATAAATGATTTGTACCAGACGTTTGCACCTTCATTGCATCCACATCACTACTATCCTACATCACTGACACCCAAAGTTAATGTGATGGCAGTATTGCATATCTTGGCCACAGTTTAGTTCCAGTACACAGTGGCAACATCTGGCAGATGTACTTCGGGAAGTATTGCAGCCATTGACCAGACACATGGACAGCTACATCAAGTTTTCCAAATCAGGGGACTTGACCAATATCAAAGCTGATTTTCATGAGTTTGGGTGAATCCCACATGTCATTGGAGCAATCAATGCAACAAATATTGCTTTGATTTCACCACTGGCCAATGAGCAAGTATATAGGAACAGGAATCACTTCCACTCAATCAATGTACAGGTGGGCAGTTTGCCAGACATGTGTATTTCCCACATCTGTGCCAGAGTTCCCGGATAAGCCCATGACTCATACATTCTATGGAACAGCATCATACCATGTTTGATGACTCAACTACTTTCAGAGCGGGCCTCAATTGTTGGTAAGTAAGGTTTTTAATGATGTTTGTTGTGAGTGGTTTTGCGTGTCTATTTAGTAAACGTTTGCTTGAACATTGTACTCATGTCTAACCCTGGGCGGAGTGGAAAAAAAACTCTGCCGCGCTCTTGGAGCTCTGTAAGCGGCGGAGTGCGATAGAAAAATGCAGTTCGCGGTGATTTTCAGTGCCGGATGCTTGTCCGCACTGTGCAATCATCGCGAACGGCACCATGCACAGCGCAAGCGAGCGCTGCTTTCCTTTCTGCCGCTCAAGTAGATTTTTACTCGAGCAGCAGCTTTCTCAACGCAAACGGGCAGTTTCTCAATGCGAGCTCAATGCCCCTGCCTCCCGCCTCCCAGCTGCTCCTCCCTCCCACCTCCCCATAAATGGCGGCCGCTGCACGGCCGCGCAGCGGCGTGCGCAGCGGGCGCGCCGCTGGCGCGCCGAAGGCGCGCCTAAGGCAAGCCCGTCTGCGCCCGTCCGCGACTGGACCGCGCCCAGCGCCAGAACCCCTGGATCCCACCGATGCAACACCACTCGACGGACCTACGACGCCGCCACACTCACCGCACTCAATGCCGGCCGGAACCCTGCCTGCTACCGAGCCTCACCGAGACGCACCCACGGACCCTTCACCTGCCAAACCTGCCGATTCACCGGCCCCCTGACGTGCACCACCTCCGCCAAGTCGAGCAACAGCAGCAACCACCTGAAATGCATCCTGCTGAACACCCGCTCCGTCCACAGGCACGCCGTGGAACTCTGGGACCTGCTCGACGCAACAGCACCGGACATCGCCTTCCTCACCGAAACCTGGATGAACGCCTCCTCAGCGCCTGACATCGCCATAGCCATCCCAGATGGATACAAGATCACCCGGAGGGACCGCGTCAACCAGACGGGAGGAGGCATCGCCATCGTACACAAGAACACCATCCGCATCTCGACTAACTCCGACGAGACCTTCACCGCCGCCGAACACCTACACTTCCAGATACACACGGACCCCAAGACCACCCTCCGAGGCACCCTCATCTACAGACCCCGGGACCACGCACACTATTCAGCGAAGACATCGCAGACTTCATCAGCCCGCACGCCATGCCCTCCGCCGACTACATCCTCCTAGGGGACCTCAACTTCCACCTGGAGAACAACAACGACAGAAACACCACCGCCCTGCTGGACAACCTCGCCAACCTCGGACTCAAGCAACTGGTGAACACGCCCACCCACTACGCCGGCCACACGCTTGACCCCGTCTTCTCGTCCAGCAAGCACATCTCCTTCAGCCACGCCACCGGACTCCACTGGACCGACCACAGCTGCGTCCACTTCAGCTTCAGAAAGACTGCGACCCACCACCACCCGCAACAGGCTCCCCGCCGGAGCTGGAGCAAGATCACCGCCGAGCAGCTCACCGCCTCCCTCAGCCAGAACACACCCACCGACACAACGGACCCAAACGAAGCAGCCAGCAACCTCGCCAAGTGGCTGACCGCCTGCGCCCGACGACCTCGCACCACTAAAAAACCCTCCCAGCAGACCCGGAAGCAAGAAAACCCCTTGGTTCACCAACGAACTCAAGGAATCCAAGAAGAACTGCCGCACACTCGAGAAAACCTGGCGACTCGTCCAGACCACAGACAACAGGACCGCCCTCAAGCACGCCACCTGCAAACACCACCAGCTGATCCGTGCCACCAAGAAGTCGGCACTCAAAGAACGACTGGACAACAACGCCCATGACAGCAAGGAACTTTTCAGCATCGTCAAAGAGTTCTCCAACCCCAGCGCCGGAAACAACGACATCACCCCTCGCAAGACCTCTGCAACTCACTCTCCGCGTTCTTCCACCGCAAGATCACCGACATACACAACAGCTTCGACGCACAAACAACGCACCCTACCGCCGAACCAATGCCCGCCACCACCACCCTCTGCAACTGGACCCCGATCAACACCGAAGACACCACCCGCACGATGAACTCCATCCACTCCGGATCACCAACCGACCCCTGCCCACACCACGTCTTCAACAAAGCCGACGCCACCATCGCACCCCATCTCCGGGACATCATCAACTCCTCCTTCCACACCGCCACCTTCCCGGAGAGCTGGAAGCACGCCGAGCTTACCGCCCTCCTGAAGAAACCAACGGCGGACCCCACCGACCTCAAGAACTACCGCCCCATCTCGCTCCTTCCGTTTCCGGCCAAAGTCATCGAGAAGACCGTCAACAGACAGCTTGCCGCCTTCCTCGAGACGAATGGATCCCTCGACCCCTCGCAGTCCGGGTTTCGGGCCAACCACAGCACCGAGACCGCCCTTATCGCAGCCACCGACGACATCAGAACCCTAACCGACAACGGGGAAACAGCTGCCCTCATCCTCCTGGACCTCTCCGCGGCGTTCGACACCGTCTGCCACCGCACCCTAGTGAAGCGCCTCAGCAACATCAGAATCCGAGAGAAAGCACTGGAATGGATCATCTCGTTCCTCGCCGGAAGAACCCAGAGAGTCCGCCTCTCCCCGTTCAGATCCGAAGCCACCGAAGTCATCTGCGGCGTTCCACAAGGATCCTCACTCAGCCCGACCCTCTTCAACGTCTACATGAGCCCCCTCGCAGCCATCGCACGCCGACACAACCTCAACATCATCTCCTACGCCCGACGACACCCAGCTGATCCTCTCCCTCACCAACGACCCCACCACCGCCAGAGCCAACCTGCACGACGGGATGAGAGACGTCGCCGACTGGATGAGGAACAGCCGCCTTAAACTGAACTCAGACAAGACGGAAGTCCTCATCCTGGGCTCATCACCCTCCGCCTGGGACGACTCCTGGTGGCCCCCGGCCCTGGGCACCGCACCCAAGCCAACGGACCACGCACGCAACCTGGGCTTCATCCTGGACTCCTCCCTATCGATGACCAGACAAGTCAACGCCGTCTCATCTTCATGCTTCAACACCCTGCGCATGCTCCGCAAGATCTTCAGATGGATCCCCACTGAAACCAGGAAGACCGTCACCCAGGCACTCGTCACCAGCCGACTGGACTATGGGAACACCCTCTACGCCGGAACCACAGCCAAACTTCAAAAGACACTCCAGCGCATCCAGAACGCCTCCGCACGACTCATCCTGGACATCCCCCGACACAGCCACATCACCGTACACCTGAAAGACCTGCACTGGCTCCCCGTCAGCAAGAGAATCACGTTCAGACTCCTCACCCACGCACACAAGGCCCTCCACGACCTGGGCCCAAAGTACCTCAACGACCGCATGTCCTTCTACACGCCCACACGCCAGCTACGATCAACCAGCCACGCCCTCGCCACCGTACCACGCATCCGCAGAACCACCGCCGGAGGAAGATCCTTCTCCTACCTGGCGGCCAAGACCTGGAACTCCCTCCCCACTCACCTTCGGCGAACCCAGGACCATCTCGCCTTCAGGAAGCAGCTCAAGACCTGGCTGTTCGAGCAGTAACTTACCCCCTCCCCCAGCGCCTTGAGACCCTCCCGGGTGAGTAGCGCGCTCTATAAATGCCGTGATTGATTGATTGATTGATTGATACGCGAGCACTCGCAATGAGAAACCCGAGCCCCCGGCATTGAGAAATCTCGCCGCAAGGTGGATTTTCCTCGCTCGCGCTCGCCAACTTGACTTTGGTGAATGCGAGCGAGGAAAAAAACTCTGCTCCGCTGCACGAAGTGGAGTTTTTTGCGAGTGGAGCGGAGTTCACCACCCAGGGTTACTCATGTCTATCTTCCTTTTAGGAGATGCAGGATACCCCAACCAGTCATGGTTACTAATGCCATTGCGGAATCCAGTCACCACAGGAGAAGCCCGCTTCATTGAGGCCCATGGGAGGACACGGCAGATAGTGGAGCGGGCATTTGGCCTCCTGAAGGCAAGATTCCGGTGTCTTGATAAAACTGGAGGAGCCCTACAATATTTACCTGGAAAGGTGTGCCAGATCACTGTTGCCTGCTGCATGCTCCACAACCTGGCAATAAGGAAAAAACGTCTCTCTAATTGAAGATGAAGGAGACCAGCAGGTGCCACCGGCTGAGGAACCAGGACTAGGCAATAAATACAGTGGTGGGGAGGAAGGAGTTGACTTACGACAACAACTTATCAACAACTTATTTTCATGACTGTAAGTATGCACTGAGATGTATTCCCAATTCTACAATGTTTGTTGTTGTCTAGCTGTGTGGACTATGTGTATGTACACACCAGAGTGTAGGATAAGTGTGCTAATGTTTGTGCAGGACAGCTTTTGGATATCGTTATAGTTATATGCACACTGTGTTATTCATGCCTAACTAGTGTTAACAGTAACATTATTATGGCTGAAGTTTCAGTTTGCTCTTACTTGTGAGACATGATTTGTCCTTGCTAATCTTATTTTATATTGTTGTTTCAGTTTACTTTGCCATGTCTTCAACTGAGGGGAGTTTCTGACTTGTGCCATTACCAGGCATATGATGCTGTGTCTGAGTACAACCTGGGCATGGAATGACCATGGGAATGTCTGGCACAGACTTTAATCATACATACCTATTATGATACCTGCTTGCAATAGTAGGAATGGAAGTTGCTACATCGCCAATGGACTTTTATCCCATTGTGTGTTCTTTGTTTTTCAATATGTGTACCATCATGTGCTCAAATATAATGTGGTTGTGGGGATATACAATGGTGATTTCCATTCATATCACCTACATAATCAATGCGTGAAAACTTGATGTAGGTATAGATTTGTGTCCTCATTTTATGTCACAGTGCAAGTGCCACACCACTGGCATATGCTTGTAACCTACATAAAGGTGCAGCATAACTTTTTAATGCGATCTGTTTGTACTGGCCTGTAGTACAGTACTGTTTGCTTTTGTTTTGCCAACTGATTGTGTATGGCATTTATGGTGTTTGTGATCTGCTACCAGGTGTTCCAGAAAAACAAAATTTGTTTTTTGCATTGAAGTTTGCATTTTCTCATGGAGCTCTACCTTTTGTTGATTGAACATGACAAAATAGGTTGGTGGCATAGATTGTTGAGTGGGATTTCAACTTGTGATGATTGTTCATACAATTGACTATCTATGAATAGGTACAGTGGACTAAGGTTTGTATGATACACTGAACCTGTATAACTGTGTACTTGTTGACCTAGGTTGATTTCTCTTTTATCAAAGTGATCGCATGATACTTACAACAATTTTAGATAGATGACAAAGGCACAACATGAGCTGGTATTGATGTGCACAGTGTTTTTATTTAACAAACATGGTGAATAGGTGATGACACATGGCATGGATCAGTAAAAAACAAAATAAAATTAGAGAAGTTGACAATGTTGTTGGTTGAAATCCAACAAATCCTAGCCACTGTTATCAGAGTCCAAAGTCCAATAGTGTACTTCCAATCTGATGTAGAACATTTGGTATTATTGGTCAACAAAGTGAACGGTTAGCGCACAAAGAAGGATATCAGGTGCGTCGTTTTTTTACTGGCTGGGAGTTGTGCATTGCCATTTGACCCTCCCTTATCTTTCTTTGGTCAACCCACCCCACATTTGGCGTGAGGAACAACAACTGCAGGCTCCTGCGGTACTGAGGATTCTCCACCAGGCTCAGCGTCCCTCCCTGTGGCTTGTGCAGATGTTGAGGGCACAGATGGAGACTTCACACAGGGAGGGTTACTTGTGTGTGAAGGGTGGTACTGATCTCCCTCAGCACCCCTATGACCTCGTCCATTTGGTCATTGAAACGCTCCAGTCTTTGGTCTTGGGACGCCTGCAGTTGTTCAGTGATCCGGAGGTGTTGAGAAACCTGGGCAATTGTTCCTCGGTACCCCTCATAGAATTCCAGTACCCGGGAGAGGTTGGCCTAGGCATCAGTGGCACTAGCTGTTTGCCGATGTGGATCCACACGTCCGCTCCCACCACCCCTACCCCCATGGGCTGGCACAGTTTGTGCCTGCACAGTCGAATATGATCCTCATTGACTGGGTTTGTGTTCGCCAATTCCAGAGTGGACTGTGTTGCTGTGTAGATGTTGTTGTTGGCCGTGGTTGATAGTGTGTCTGTTATGGTATCAGGTCAGCTGTGTGTTGGTAGCTGAGGTGGGAGATGTCGCAATGGATCCTGCTGGACATGCTGGTGCCATCTTCTTAGCCAAACCTAATGGCCCGGGTTCCCCCTCCTCCTTGTCCAAGGGTACAGGAGAGTCTTCTTCGCCGGGGAGCTCATTCAGGGTTGGAGTCTGAGACTGGCTGGTTTCTTCAATCTGCATGGAGGTGTTCCCAGATCGCCCTGTTGGTACAGATATGACACAGTCAATTATGTGATTATACATTGTACTTCAACTGGGACACATTAAGTAAATGCCTAGATCCTGAAACAGTTATAGATGGATGATTTGGCACCTATCCTCATGATGTTGGCCTTTATTTGGCATAAACAATGCAACTTTATCATGACATGGATTATGGTCTTGCTCCACTTCTGTGCTGATATGGCCATGTTCTCAAATTTAATAGAAACATGTCTACTGACATGGACTTGTACCTGACACTCTGTAGATGACACTTGAGGATTAGTGAGCTTCACATCTAAATAATTAGCATGACATTGATACTCACGAATTAGAAATGTTAGTTGTAGTTATTCCTGTGTGCTGTGCATGGTCAATATATCATCAAGCACATTGAAGTAACAGCCTAACCCCGAACAGTTTGTGTATTTTCTAGTAAAATGTGGGCGGTCATGGTGTGAGAAATGTGCTCATTCTTTTCACCTCAAAAGTCTGGGGTACATCAGCCTAAGTAGGTATACGTGTTATTTGCATAATATTGTGTATACACAGCTTAGTGGTTTTTACCTTACACTCCATAGTAAGATGTGAGGTAAATGGTTTTGGAGGTACATTACAGATGACTGTTTTTGTGAGCTTGTGTTAAAGGGCCTGCTGGGATGTGTGGTCAGTGCAGTGAGTCCTCCTCCCACCCAGCACACCCAGCTTTCCTGGGCCTATTGCTTCCTGCCAGTGAGGGAGAGGAAGATAGAGAGATGACTGATCCAGGTACCTGTAGTTTGGAGCACAATGCCTAATGGGATTTGTGGTCAGTGCAGTGAGACCTCCTCCCATCCAGCACACTCAGCCCACCTGGGCCTATTGCTTTCTGCCAGTGAGGGGGAGTGAAGTAGAGAGATGGTTGACAGAGGTGGCTGTTGTTTGGAGCAAAAGACCTGATGGGATTTGTGGTCATTTCTAACACTCCTCATCCCCCACCCCCTTGACAAGATGGCTTACCCAGGTGCCTGTAGTTTGGAGTACAAGGCCTGCTGGGATTTGTGGTCTTTTCCAACACTCCCCCCCTTGACCAATGACTTCCTGCCAGTGAGGGGGAGTGGTGTAGCAAGATGGCTGACAGAGGTGGCATTAGGTTGGAGTACACGGCCTGATGTGATTTGTTGTTATTTCTAAAATGCCCCCCCTCGACCAATGACTTCCTGCCAGTGAGGGGAAGTGTAGTATCAAGATGGCTGACCCAGGTGCCTGTAGTTTGGATTACAAGGCCTTCTTGGATCTGTAGTCATTTCTAACACTCTTCCCCCCTTGACCAATGACTACCTGCCAGTGAGGGGGAGAGTAGTAGCAAGATGGTTGACAGAGGTGACTGTAGTTTGGAGTACAAGGCCTGCTAGGATTTGTGGTCATTTATAACACCACCCCCATTGACCAATTACTTCCCTCCAGTGAGCGGGGTGTAGTAGTAAGGTGGCTGACAGAGGTGGCTGTAGTTTGGAGTACAAGGCCTGATGGGATGTGTGGTCAGTGCAGTGAGTCCTCATCCCACTCAGTACACCCAGCCCACCTGGGCCTATTGCTTCTTGCCAGTGAGGGTGAGTGAAGATGGAGAGATGGCTGACCCAGATGTCTGTGGTTTGGAGTACAAGGCCTGCTGGGATGTGTGGCCCGTGCAGTGAGTCCTTCTTTGAGCCAGAACACACAGCCCACCTGGGCCTGTTGCTTCCTGCCAGTGAGGGAGAGTGAAGATAGAGAGAGGGCTGACCCAGGTGCCTGTAGTTTTGAGTACAAGTCCTGCTGGGATGTGTGGTCAGTACAGTCAGTCCTCCTTCTGCCAAGTACACCTAGCCCACCTGGGCCTATTGCTTCCTGCCAGTGAGGGGAAGTTGTGAGGAGAGATGGCTGACACAGGAGGCTGTTGTTCTTAGGTGGAATGTGAGTGGCTGATGGTAGGTGTAGTCCTTTCCTTTTGGGAGATCTAATTATTTGATGAAGTGGATGGCATTACATACCTGGTAACTACTTACTCTAGTTAAGGGCCTTTTTTGGGGAATGTTGACAGATGTTGTTGTTGGTGCCATGATGAGTTATTGGGTATACACTGACAGCCTACATGTAGACATTTGTAAATGTGATTGTTTGGGTAACAGGTATTCTGTTTGTCAGCATTAGTTACACATCTCCAATACTTTGGCTACTGATATATTTAAAAAAATCATAATTACAAAACTTGGACCATTGCAGTTATGTGTGCTAAGGTGTCATTGATGACTTGTGGCTGATTTTTGTGGTCACTTACCAGACTCCATTCCTTCAGGTATCTCCTGCGGCAGAATGACATGCACCTTCTTCTCCCAGGCAGTAAAGGGTAAGGGTGGCACGGAAGGGCCAATGCCAGTCTGTTGTGCGACACAGTGGTTTCTTTTGGCTATGACCTTGACCCTTCTCCTGACAGTGTACCACCTCTTCCTGATATCCTCCATTGTACGCAGGGTGCTGGCTACTGCATTCACCTTGTTGACTATCCTGTCCCACATCAGATTTTTCTGGGTAATGGACGTTTGTTGGACTTGGGTCTCAAATAACTGTGGCTCAACACTGAGGATTTCATCCAGAAGCAATGTTAACTCCACACCTGAAAAACGTGTCTGCCTCTTTTTGGTCATTGTGAATTAGTGAGTGTGAGTGTGAGATTGAAGGGGTGTACAAAAAAAGAAAGAAACAAATAAATGTGAAATGTGCAGTGAGTGATGCTATTGCGGTGCGTGAAAGTGTGAAGTGCTGGCTGCAGTGTAACTGGAAACAGCAATGTGCTCCATCAGACTCTGTAGGATTGTGATAGCAAAGTATCATGGTCTGGTAAGGTTTTTTTTTTAATATGTGGATAGGTGGGTGTGTCTACTCTTTGAATTGACATCAGCTGTGTAGTTTTGTGAATGCATACTATGGTTAGTGTTGTGTTAGTTGGCGTCAGTTTCTATGATTTACACTTACCATGGGGCAAACAAGCCGCCATGGAACTGCAACCGCGTCTGGTGCATCATAATCGGCTCAGCGGTACCACCGATGCATTTGCGGATGCAGAATGCTTATTGTACAGCCTTTCCGACGGACTCTTTTCTGACCGACACGGTCGTGTAAGAGTCGTCTCCGACCGACGCGGTCAGAAAATTACCTGGTATACATCATATTATGGGGGTCGGAGACCTCGCGGTTTAGTCGGTTGGAATCTCACCGCAGACATGCCGGTCAGACGGTCCTTCTGATCGACATCGTAATAAGCCCCAAAGTGTTGAACTCAGAAGGTGTAAAATTTACAAGTCCCACTACAGTCAATGCAACAGTAGAGAAAGTGTGGGATGTCAGAAAGGTACAATTTACTATTCCCACTCCACTCAGTACTATAGTAGGTAAAGTGTTAGATTGTGGAGGGGTAACATTCTCTACTCCCACTCCAATGAGTGCAACAGTAGGGAAAGTGTTGGATTGTGGAGGGGTAAATTTACTATTCCCACTCTAGTCAATACAACAGTAGGGAAAGTTTTGGATTGTGGAGGGGTAACATTTACTATTCCCAGTCCAATGAGTGCAATAGCAGGGAAAGTGTTGGATAGCAGAGGGGTAACATTTACCATTCCCGCTCCAATAAATGCAACAGTAGGGAAAGTGTTGGATTGCGGAAAGAAACAAATTTATATTCCCACTGCAGTCAGTACTACATTAGAAACAAACAAATTCTCTGCAAAACAGTAAAATAATTTCAAAAACAAAATACATTTTTTTATATATAAATAGAAAAAAACACAAATAGATTTCACATAAGAAAATAATTAAAATAAATGCATATTATGTCAAATAAATATCATAAATAAATACAAACATTATTGAAATTGGAATCCAAAAATAATTTTCAAATAAAAAAATATTATTGAAAAATAATTTAACAAAAAAATAATTCATCAAATATTTTTTTATTTTAGTTTCCACCCCACAAAACATACAAGCAACACCTAAAACCTAACTTTAAAAGCTAATTATTTACACTATTAACATAAATATTTATCAACAAACTAATTATCAATAAATTAAAATTAATGATTATTTAATATAATTTAATTTACTTTCCACAATATACCCCCACAAAATATACAATACACTCCTAAAATTTACTAAAAAAATAATGACATAATTATCATCATAAATTGTAATTTTAATACTTATCGATTAAAAAATCAATTCTAACCTAATTAAAATGTATTTTACTTTCTACCATATACCCTAACAAAACCCAAACCAACACCTAAACTTTTAGTTAAAAAAATGTAATTACACAATTAGCATAATGAATTATAAATTAAATAATCATTTTTAAATAAAAAGATTTATATTATTTGCTTAGAATTAATTTACTTTCCACCCTGTACCCCTATAAGCCCCACAACCCACACCTAAAAAACAAGTATTTAAACAATTAACATAATTATCAAATGAATGATTAATATTAATTAACAATCAATTAGTAATTGATTAAAAGTAAATTACTTCCCACCCTGTACCCCTATAATCCCAGACGACCCGCACGTAAAATGTGATAAAAAAATTACTCTATTAAGATAATTAATTATTAATTAAATATTAATAATAATAAATACAAATGTATCATTAATTCATTATAATTAAATTACTTCCCACCACGTGTCCCTAAAAAACCACAACCCGCTAAAGTACTAAAAATACCAAAAACCACTTACATTAATTTTAATAACTACAATTTTTTTTACAAATACATTAAAAAAACATAAGCAAAAATTATACAAAAGAATACATCATATACATTTAAAATATATACCAAAATACATAAAAAAATTAAAAAACTATATTGTAAACAACTTTATTTTTGTAATTAATATTAATGCTTTAAATATTTAACAAATCGATATTACTTACCTTAAAATCGATATTCCTGACAACGATATTCTTGCTGACGATATTTCCATGTCACGATATTTTTGCAAGTCGATATTTTCAACTCAATATTTTGTCTCAACACCTTACCAAGGCATGCCGGGGCTTTTTGAGGAGGAAGGATGCGCTCATATTCGTGGTGCTAAGAATGATGTTGTCTAAAACGTATTTCTTTTTATTTTATCCTTTTATTTGGTGCACGTTCACAGACAGAGGAAAAGAAGAAAAGCAAACAGCCGACACATGTTTCGGCTGTGGCGTCGAATTGCATGAGGGCTTTCTCAAGGCTGTACATAATAAATGTATGATTAGTCCAAAGACGTATGTACCATGATTATAAGAAGAAAAAAAGGGGGTAGAGGGTTTAGACAAAGACCCAATTGCAATGAGGTCAGATTAGTGTGAGGGACATAGATAGGAGAGAGAGGAGAGGGAATGGAAAACCAGAGTGAAAGGGAAAAGCGGAAAAGCAGAAAGAGAGAAATAGAGAGAGAAAAAGAGAGAGAAGAAGAGAGAGAAAAAAAAAGGCATGGTGTCTTGTAAGGGAAACAGCCTTGGCAACACATCATTTACCACGCAATGCCTTTACCACGCATCCTTTACAACACAATGCCTTTACCACGCATTGCGTTTATCAAGCAAGTCTTTACCACGCATATGCCTTTATCACGCATGCCTTTACAATATAATTGTAAGTATATATCATGTAGATGAAACCCATATATATATATATATATATATATATATATATATATATATATATATATATATATATATGACTAACGCGCAAATAAATGCCAAATGTTTTGGAGGGAGAGCTGTGTTGGAGCAGGCATCTGATGAAGGCACAGACCGAAACGCGTCATGCCATTGCTCCTGTGTTAATAAAGATTCTTCCAGTATTCCCTGTTGTGTTCCTCCAATTCTTCCAATTCAAGAATCTTCTGTGGCATTTATTTGCGCGTTAGTCCTGGGCGTGCTGGAGGTAACCCGCTTCACTATGAGGACAGAGCAACAAGGACAGCTTCGGCATTTGTTTGTTTATCCAAGGTATTGGACAGCTCTGACCCACCACATCCACCTTCAGAATGTCGACCGCTGCTCATCGCAGTCCGTGACTGCACGGAGGAACCGGGATTATTGCATCCGCGTTTCCAGGTCAAGCTGAGAGTGGAGTTGTGCGGTTGATGCGTTTTGGGGACCCGGGAAGGATAATTGTTTCACCAGCACAGTTCTGCCTAGTACCACAACCCACGTTCGGATTTCATTTCAGGGCCCTTGCGAGGATACTTGGACTGAGCCAAAGCAACTTACCTGCAAGCCGTGAGAGGTGCATGCTGCTACTTGGAGTCTGCCAATGCGGCTGCAGTACTGTTTGGGACTTTGACTCCGCCCACCTGAAAAACCACCTATGGCGGAACGATTGGGATTACATTTGTGAGTGTTTTGGAGGGAGAGCTGTGTTGGAGCAGGCATCTGATGAAGGCACAGACCGAAACGCGTCATGCCATTGCTCCTGTGTTAATAAAGATTCTTCCAGTATTCCCTGATGTGTTCCTCCGATTCTTCCAATTCAAGAATCTTCTGTGGCATATATATATATATATATATATATATATATATATATATATATATATATATATATATATATATATATATATATATACTGTGTAAATAAAAACTTCTTCAAACCGTCCAGTTGGCTCATGGAGACGTTGTTCTTGGATTCTTCCCGCTTTGCGTTATATATATATATATAATCACCAACAGTTGCCCATTGTGAGGACTCCCTCCCGGAACCTCTACAGGTGAGTGCTGCAGCCCTTTTGAAGTTCCCACTTTCGAATGCAGGCTTAACGCGTTTCGGAAAACTCCTTGCTCACAAGCCAAATGCAATGACAACACGGGCAATCAAAGTGTACACTTACTGCGTTTATTTAAATAGGCCCAGCCCATACGGGCGTGTCCTTTGCCCCAGTGGGCGTATGCCGATAAGCATTCTGGTACTCGCAGTCTCTACACCCTTATTTCTCCACAGTGGGTGTTGCCTCATGCCATCTTGATAAAAGCAAATAAAATCCTCAGTGGGTTAAGTGGAAAGTTCAGCCGCTGCATAATTCACTTCACTTTGAGGCGTTTCCGTCCTGCTTAGTCATGCCAGGTTTTTCCCGACATCACAGGTCCGCACCTAAGCGGCGGTTAGTCCTCGCGGCATAGGCATCGCCGCTCAACATAATCACCAACAGTTGCCATTGTGAGGACTCCCTCCCGGAACCTCTACAGGTGAGTGCTGCAGCCCTTTTGAAGTTCCCACTTTCGAATGCAGGCTTAACGTGTTTCGGAAAACTCCTTGCTCACAAGCCAAATGCAATGACAACACAGGCAATCAAAGTGTAGACTTACTGCGTTTATTTAAATAGGCCCAGACCATACGGGCGTGTCCTTTGCCCCAGTGGGCGTATGCCGATAAGCATTCTGGTACTCGCAGTCTCTACACCCTTATTCCTCCACAGTGGGTGTTGCCTCATGCCAACTTGATAAAAGCAAATAAAATCCTCAGTCGGTTAAGTGGAAAGTTCAGCCGCTGCATAATTCACTTCACTTTGAGGCATTTCCGTCCTGCTTAGTCACGCTAGGTTTGCACTGAGGATTTTATTTGCTTTTATCAAGATGGCATGAGGCAACACCCACTGTGGAGAAATAAGGGTGTAGAGACTGCGAGTATGGGCTGGGCCTATTTAAATAAACGCAGTAAGTCTACACTTTGATTGCCCGTGTTGTCATTGCATTTGGCTTGTGAGCAAGGAGTTTTCCGAAACGCGTTAAGCCTGCATTCGAAAGTGGGAACTTCAAAAGGGCTGCAGCACTCACCTGTAGAGGTTCCTGGAGGGAGTCCTCACAATGGGCAACTGTTGGTGAATATATATATATATATATATATATATATATATATATTTTTTGTCACTGGAAAAACCATAGGTTTCAGGTGCGTTATAGTTAGAAATTAGCATTTAAAAAACCTTAGAAATTCACTGGAGAAAACACAGGTTTCAGGGGCGTTATAGTTAGTTGGGCATTTCACTCATACAAAACCAGAGAAATTCGTCCGTTATAGTTAGTTGAGCTAACAATAACTCGCGCCCCCGCAATGCACTGCTGATGACGTCACATATTGCATTACTCATGAGATTTTAAAAGTTTAAGAATGTTATATATAGATACTCAATGGTGAGTAGTTACATGAGTGTCTATATGGGTTAATGATTGGTTGTCTGAGTACCTGTATGGGTGCCTGAGTCTCTGTGTGGATGGGTGAGGGGGTGTAACTCTATGCATGGATGTGTGAGTGGGGGATTCAGTGGGTGTATGGGTTCATGAGTGCATCTGCGAGGGGCTTTATGGGTGAGTGAGTGTATGTATGGCTTTGCTGGAAAGTAAATGGATGTCTCAGTGGTATATGTGTGAGTAACTACATATGTGAAAGGCAGTATATGTGAGTGTTGGAGTATATAACTGACTGTGTGTGAGAGTGAGTGATTGTGAGAGTGGCTGTATGGATGAGTGTGTGCTTGTGTCAGTGATTTATAAGAGAGTAAGTATGTGTTAGTATCTGTATGAATAAGTGAGGTGGTGTGTGTATAGCTGTATTGATAAATAAATGGCAGTGTGGTTGAATCTTTGGGTGACTGATTAGGTGTGTGAGTATCTCTGTGGATGAGTGGCAGTATGTGAGTGTCTGTATGGGTGTATGAGTGCATATATCAGAGGCTGAATTGATGAGTGACTGCGTGTATGAGTGACTGTATCGGTGAGTGAGTGGATGTGTGTAGACCTATAAATCAGTGAGTGAGTATGTACTAACTGGTATTGGTGTGTCTATGGTTTCGAGAATGGTAGTCTGTATTTAGAGTGGGTGTATGAAAGGTTATATTAGGGTGTGAGTAGGTGCATCAGATATTAAGTGGATGATGTCATCAGTGATGTCATCAGTGATGTCATTTGAGATGTCATCAGTGATGTCATCAGTGATGTCACTGACCATGTCATGAGTGATGTAATATTTGACGTCATCAGCAGTGCATTGCTGGGGCGCGAGTTATAGTTAGCTCAACTAACGATAACGGACACATTTCTCTGGTTTTGTACAAGTGAAATGTCAGACTAACTATAACGTCCCTGAAACCTGTGGTTTTTTCAGTGAATATATATATATATATAGATGTAAGGCACGAGTCATAGTTTCTTAAGCTAAGTATAACTATACCTGCTGAATTTCAATATTTTTGTGTGAGTAAGATTTGAACCTAACTATGATGTCCCTGTGACCTTTGGTTGTTTTAGTGAATTTCTAAGGTTGTTTTAATTCTATTTCCTAACTATGATGTTCCTTTAACCTTTGGCCCTTATTTAGAAGGCCCTTGCGCCACCAGTGCGTCACTTTTTGTGACACACCAGTGTTTCTTTTTTACAAAGTGACGTATCTAGGGAGATGCATCACTGAAGACAGCACTGCGTCAGAATGGATCGGCATGAGTTCCTGCTGCACCACGTATGTTTTAATATATGCAAGGTAGGCGCTCCTACTTAAAATGTCTCACAATACTGACACAGGGATATTTACAATCATTTCCCATGAAGACACATCTCCGGGCTCCGTCACGCATTTCGGAAAGTGCTTTAGAATCCCTGTGCCTCACAAACCCACGTGTAGGAAATGACGCATGTGCAATAAAATTAAGAGAAGCCTAGCAGAACAGTCTTCCATCAAATTAAACAACATGGACCTCCTAATCTTGCAGCTGGGAGTTGGACAGAGAAGACGACAACCACCAGCAGACCAAATTCCACAACCGCCCTCACCTCCACCACCACAAAGGCAGCGCAGGAGAAGGGAGTGCATCTATCGCCAGAGGACCACCCTCATCCGGCTCACAGATGAAAATGTCATCAGAAATTATCACCTCAGGAGGGCGTCCATTGTGACCTTACTGCATCAGATCTCACCACGGCTACAGCCAACAACTGACTGGGTCTGCAACATCCCACCACAGTCCAAGCTCCTAACCATCTTACACATGTTAGCCTCAGGATCATTCCAGACTACAGCAGCACAAGTGGTAGGTGTCTCCCAGGCCTATTTTTCAACCTTCCTTCCATCTGTCCTCAATGCCAGTATTCACCTCACACCACAGTACCTCCATTTCCCCAACACACAACATCTGCAGATGGAGATAAAATAAAGCTTCTATGGCATCGCAGGCTTTCCATATGTCCTTGGGGCAATGGCCTGCACGCATGTACAACTGGTCCCTCCTGCAGCAACTGCCCATCTATACCGTAACAGGAAGCATACCCACTCAATCAGTGCCCAGGCCATTGTGGACCATGGGGGACTCGTCACCAATGTACTGTCCAAATATCCTGGTAGTGTGCATGATGCATATATTTTCCGCAACAGCATCATCAATGACCGCTTCCAAATTAGGCAATATGGCAATGGTCTACTTGTAGGTAAGCAACATTTTAAGAATCCACATACCAATACTCTGTAACAATAGCTGAGCATCTGACACCTCTCAGGGCCTCATAAAATACTGATACAATAGGTCATTGTGGAAAGGAGAACACACATATCCACTATAAGCACACAACATACAGTAGAAAGGTACATACACCATAGGCAGCCTAACAGAAAGTGCCCTGGGTGTGCCATGGGCCCATGTGCCCTCTATGTGAGCCCCAGGGCACTTTGCAATCACAGAGGTGTCCACAGATGCATGTAACTCACCTTGAGTAATGCTGATAGTGCTGGTGCCCATAAGGCAACAGTGCTGTCTGAAGTGGCATCTCAACTACTGTATGGGGGTGTGAACCCATGCAAATGATTAAATACCCTTGGCTCTATGCCTGCACTGTATCACAGGCCCAGGAGCAGAGGCCAAGAAACTCTCATTATGCGCATAAGCAGTGCACCAGCTTGGAGGTGGGGCACTTTCAGTGTGCCCACTAAGAGCAGCCATCAGGAGGCTTGAAAGGGTGTCCCATGGCTCCCACAGACATCACCTTGCATGCAGGTGCAGCCAATCATGAAATACCCTCTCAAATTGCATGTTGATTTCCATAAGCACAGTAAAACACAGAGCAGCTGATGCATATCAATTGAATGTGCTGGTCTCACGGCAGCATGAGTGAGTTTCAGCCATGAGTTCAGCACAATCTATGTAATAGGTCCCACTTTCCATGTTTGCGTCCAGTGCACTGACTCCAAGGTGTGCCACGCGCAAACAGGGAAAGGGTGCACCATACATGATAGGGACCCAGGTACCCATTATAGAATCCAAGCCATTACTCATTGCATTCAGCAACTCAAGGCCAGCAAAGCACCATCCCTTGTCATGCCTTTGACATGACACACAGCAAGTTAAGCGATACATGTCACAAACAATGTGCAACTGTATGTTAAACACTCCATCTAATCATAAAGTCAGTAATATTACTGAAAATATCAGCATACATGACATACACCACATGTGATGTATTGTCAAGCATGAACAACAGTTTATACAGTTCCCTTACTTTCCACTTACAGCTAATCAAGGATATGGCCTACAGACGTGACTGATGACCCCATTTGGACACGCCTAGACAGACCCTAAAAAGCCTACAACCCATGCCCATTGCCAAACTGATAGAGAAAAGCTTTGGCCTGCTCAAGGGCAGGTTTTGTTGTTTGGATTTATCTGGTGGCAGGCTGCTGTATTCACCCGAAATGTTCTGTAAGATGATCATGGTTTTTGCAATACTCCACAATATATGCGTGACAACTAATGTGCCCTGGGATGGAGACCAACAGCCCCTTGAGACAATGGACAATTAAGAGGATGATGCTGAAGCAGATGGTAAAGACATCCTCAACACTGCTGCTGGGATCAGACGATGCACACACATTGTCAATCACTTTTTTTAATGAACTTTAGATTTTCCACATGTCCAAAATAGCACTAAGATACACAATAAAATCACAAATACTCACAAAAGAGTTGCAGGTGTGTTTTTTTTTTGTTCGCAGGTCATGAGATATCAACAATATCAATAGACAAATGCTTGGAATAAAAAAAAAACATGGCCCGTATCATCCAAATGCCCTGGGTGGGAAACGTGTCTCCACACGCCTTTGCTGCCCCAGAAAAATATCATATAATAGAAGTTGCTGCAGCCGCTTGTGTGTGCACTCCTTCGATCACGATAGGCTAGGTGCACTCATAACGCAAGCTACTTCTCCAGATGTGGCACACATATTGGCATGTGTGCATGGCCCCATGAAAATTGGTACATACCTTTGGCTTTGCGCCTGAGCCATACAACAGACGTGGGTGCGGAGGCAAATAAGTAGTCTGGTAAAACAATGACAGTATGCAAAAACAACATATGTGACACTGTCATAGTGCACCATGATGGCAGTCCTGTGGTGGTGGGCAATGGGCTTGCAACCCCCCCTCCTCCCCTTTCATGTGGGTGCAGTCACTCACTGCACCCACCTGCAAGGGCATTCACATTCCCTTGTCAAAGTGCTGTTGTGTCGCTGTCTGCACTGTGCAATAATCGTGCTGCTTCTAAGCAGCCACTCTGTCCATCACATGAATGTTTTGCTTCCCAGGGCTGGAAACGTATGTGTCAACCATAAGGTCTGTGCATTACATGTAATATTGTTCAATTTGCCTTTTGCTGCAGGTGCACCTTTCTCAAGAAGTTCCCGGAACAAACGGATAAAAAGCGGCGTATATATGATAATAACCCATGTAGTGAAACGGTACGCCAATAGGCAATGTCAAAGCGTAACCAACAGTGCATAGTATGCTATAATGGGATGTGTCACATCAGTGCTTTACACATCTCTCATGCAAAGTGTCATTAGTAAGCACACCAACTCAACAATATAGATGCATAAGAAATAATGGTAACATATCCCTAGCACGTACGTGAATCTCTGTCTCAAAAATGACTACCTCATAGTAAATCTCATGCATTTTGTTGTAAGTTAACATAACATAAGTATTACATGATGCATCACTTACAAAAAGCCATGCATCACCTCATATTTCAACGATATTCTTGGTAGAGGGATTTTGGCATACAAAACGTGTTGCATCGCTCATAAAAATGACGCATCAAATATAACATTCCCACATCCCCTGTACAAATGACTGATTCTACACTAAGCGTAACGCACCATATGGTAAAACTATGCATCATTGACAAACGTCATACCCGCAGATAACGTAGTATTGTAATGGATGTTGCATGAAGAATAACGACGCAGAGGCCCAAAATATGACGCAAAACGTAAAAACGTGTTACAGCCATACAGGAAATGATGCAATGACTCAGTCATGCTGCAAATCAGGAAGTACACAGTTACATTCTCTTTTACTTACTATTCCTAGGAGTGTGCTTGTTGGTGGAGTCTATTTTCTGGAGCTGAGAGTGTTGAGTCAAATTGTCCAGTTTTTTTTACTTTGTTTTGTTAAATTATTGTCTAATTTGTCTGTTTATTGTCCTATCTAATAAATGGTCTTGTACAAATTGTCGTCTTGTGGGGTGTGTGTGCTTTTTCTTGATCAAAAGTTCTAGGTTAGGGTTAAGGTTGGGTTCTAAGTTTCTGTTGTAACTTTTTTTTACTCAGAATATTACATTCATAGTGATGTCAGGCAGGTCCAAAAACATGTCCCCCAATGAGTTTGACTGATTTTACATTTTTTGCCACAGATGATTGGCACTGGTGGCCGTGTGAGCAAGGGTTACCCACCACGGGAACGGTCCACCAGTTGAAACACCACTGGCAGGATGTAGTCAGCAGAGAGGTGGATCTGCTGAACCATCTAAGACTGGAAGTTGACAGCCCTCTTGGTAAGTAAATGCCTACCTACACACCCATTGCTATACTCACACATTCATATGCACTGTGTGGACTAGTGGCCTGTACAGTCAGTGAGTCACTATGGGCCTCATGTGTGAAAAGTGTTGCTTTTCGAATGAAAAACTGCAATGCAAATCTTTCAACAGCGCAAAGCTTTAAATACCTTGGTGGAACTGTATTTATTTCATGGAGCTCCATGGCACAGTGATTCAACAGAGACGTCTGTATCCCTGACTAATTTGTTTACGCAATGATCAAGCATTGATGGAGTGTATAGCGCAACATTTGCAGCTCCAGTAATGTGTCATTACAAAAGGGCAATTCACATTTGTGAATCCCTACGTCGCTCTTTACACCTGTGTGAAGCATGTGTAAGGATTGTGAAAGAGTGAAGGTGTATGGCTGGTGCTGAAAAACATTACCAATATGTATGTGAAACTATCACAGTGTGGTGCAGCAAGACATATGTATGAGATGTGCAGCATTACTTTCAGAGCACTGTCAGATGTCACATTTACATCTATATGACAGATGCCATTGCTCACCCCTGTGCTGGCCTACAATTGTCTGCCATGCACCAACCCAGGCATACTTGCACCATGGTGCTAGTGTGTCTGTGTTGCATGGATGTTTGCCTTCGTGCAGGAAGGGAAGCTTTATAGAAATTCATCACATCAGGGTTATTGCTAGTACAATGTGTGCTACAGAATGCAACACACATATAACAATGTAAAACAATGTGAAATAAATATATTTCTCATCGTTGTGCCTCCCTTACGCATCCCATGGGGAGGCATACATTTTTTACACTGCATCAGATAAACTATTGCACGTAAATCTGGGGCACTGTCAAAATGCCATGGATGTCGCTGTGAACGCCACCAGCAACATCCATTGAATGCCCCTTGAACGCGGAAAACTGCGTTAAAGGAATCAATATTTACAACGCAGCATTAAACCAAAAAAAAGGTTCCTCAGGTCTGCCTTGTAAATATTGAGCATTCTCTTGTCCCACAGAACATCATAAAAAAGAGTGCTTCCGGCAGTGCTAAAGCCCTCATAAAACAGGCCCTTTGTGTGTTGTGAAGCGCGTTGTGTCAGACAACAATGAACCTGTGAACAGTGTGATGAGTCTCTTACATGTGATCACATGTAAGTTGTGATCAACCATTGTTGTCACTTTATGCCACATGTGCAACTGAAAAAAGCACTCTCCCCACAGCCCAGGCAGCTGTACAACTGTCACCCATGTAGGTAGCTGTGCTACATCTCCTACCTCCACTGAACATAGTGCTCCACTGGGCTGATATTGCTAGTATGTACTGGCTTGATTGCATGTTGACATGTCAATTTCCATGACTCTTGTGTCACAACATGGCTTGCCTAACAAAAGCCATTGTAAGTCAATTTTATGCATGTGTAATATCTATGTACTGTGCTCAATGCATTCACTGTATACAAGTCCACCATTCACAGGTCAATGTACCTCTGTTTATGTCTCCTAGGTGGACCCCAGCCATGCACACGAGGGGAGGTGGACTCGTTCCAGGACCCAAATGCTACCAGTGAGTATCAAGTCTCAATGTGTTTGATCCTGAAGGATACTAATGATAAATTGCATGGCATGTTAACACTCACATGTGCCACAACGGACAGCAGTATGTGCCTGTAAATAGTACCATACATGTGCCCTGACACGCTATCTTGCTAGGTGTCACATAAAAGTATCCATCTGTGTAAAATGTATCAATTCACAGGGCATGTCATCAATCCACAATGATGTCAAAATTCACAATGAGTCGATACCCCCAAAATATCACTGTGTCAAACGTTCTGCTGGCTTTGACTCCTTCACCTGATTCACAAGTTGACGGAAAAATCAGTATACATGGCATTATGCCACCTTGTAGATTATGCCCCTATTCATGTACCATTTAGCGTCATTGGTCTGTGCAATTGTTGTTGCTGTGGAAATTCTACTTCAATACATATTGCAGGATTTACGCAGCCCCATATTTTCAAGGTGTGGCTCAGGTCCCAAAATGTACCCGGAGTAATCCTGAACTTCAACAGGCGTTACTTGAACCTACACTCATTTCACCTTGCATAATGTTCCTACCACATGTGCTGCATTGTGCAGCACACATAGCAAGATGAAAAACACATAACATAATTTGGCTGAGCTGGATGGGGTACTTACCCACACTAACACAAAGTTGACTACAATGCAGACACCCTTACCATATTGTGCATGCTTGGCAGCATTGCCACATTGCAAAATCTTGTTCCACCGTAACATGAACAAGTTTACATTTAAGACGCTCACGTGGCCTCATGAAAAAATCACCATGTATGAGGGTTCATGTCGGACTACTTTTGGATGTAAATGGCTGGGACTTAACATGATCAGTATGTGAGGACAATTCATGTATATAGCTTTGGCCAGGGCTGAAAGCTGTGAGTACCAGCCCCAAACCTACTTTACTTTGCCAAATGCATCTAGGGAGTCACCCGTAGCTGTGTGCTGAGCAGATTTCCATGCCTCTTGCTTCCTGTGTGTGGACTGTCTATCAAGGCAATGGCTGCTTAGTTAGTATGTCAACCCCAAACATGTAGTTAAATTTGGAGCATTTGCTCTAGCAACAGAATTTTTGTTCATCTGAATGTTCATCACTTACCATGAGCTGTCATTGCACTGTATGTGATCATCCAGGACAAGTTTGGTAACAATTTCATCATAATCACATGTGAGCAAGTTTACATGGTGAAAATTATGGTCTGGTACATCCTGGAAATCCCATATGTTAAGGTGATGTGTCATTGTACCAATCATTAATTCCTGATAGCAACAAATAAGCCTAGTACGACTAGTACACAACAGATATCTGTGAATGCCTGACACCATTGTGCCATGTAATAATCTCATTGGTGTGCATTTTTGGGCACATATGCAACATGTGTATTGCTGACGTCACCCTACATCAGGGTTGCCTGCACAGCCTTCTGAGTCCTGCCTGTGGGTAACATGTGATTGTGTAGAGCAAGTGATTGAATAGGGCATCAGCCTGAGGCCTATTGTGCTATCCACAAAACAATTGGCACAGAAGATGTGTGTTTCCGGATAGGATGCAATTGCCCTAAGAGGTGAACAAATAGGATGTATTGTATGGTGAGCGATCTGCACAAGGATATTGTGTCCCAGGTAGGGACATGTGTGACTACATCCTTAACACATGGGTTGTTTCCCCTTGCTGGTACATTCTTGCATGTTGCATGTCCTTCCCCACTGAGTACCTAGAGGGTTCCTAGATGGGCATAGTACATACATGTTTCTGCACACTATTTCAAACACTAAATTCTGGTTTAGAGTTTCTCATGACTCAGTGTGACTTTTGACAGTCAGTTACATTTCATCTGATCACAAGCCAATTTCGAGGCTGTTTATGTGATACTACAGGATGTGGTGGACAACCTGGATGTGTACTTTTGTAGTGTATTCCTCCCACAGTAATCAGATGTTAGGCACTGGTTTAGCAGTCAGCATCTACAATGTTCTCATGCATTGAACAGCAGAGAGTGTCAGCTATCAACACAATGTCTGGCACGTGCCATTCTTCTCCAACAGACAACATGACTGCTGAGAAAGAACGGGCATTTAGAATCTGAAAAACAAGTGACAGGCACATCTGTCGCATTGCCAAGGGTTTCTGCAAAATGTCCAGGAGATATGAAATGTAGAAGGCAGCAAAGACCTGAATTTCTTTTGTTCCTGCAAAAGTCCCAGCTAACAAAAAGGACGCCGGGCCCTCCAGGCAAATGGGCAATGAAGGTGGGCAGGATCAGCAGGCTGACGCTTCATCGGACCAACACCAGGGTCATGACAAGCTACACAGTCCAGTGCAGGACAATTGTGTGGTTAGGGGGTGGTAACCCAGGATGTGGACTTTTTTAAACTGAAGTTTGCCGGACTGGAGCTGCAGATGGCCACAATGCTTAAAAAGATGGACACGCTGCAGCAGTCAGTGGACCGCATCATGGTTCAGCTGTAGTTAACAGTTGTTAGAAACAGTTTTATTACATTCTATTTTAGGTTTAGTGATAGTTATAGTGTAAGTAAAGTGTAGGTTAGGATAGGTAGGTTTAGATAGTCATAGTTTTAACGGGTATGTAGGTCGTTTTATTCCTAATTTTGGTATCATTAGACTTTGAGTGGGCGGGTGGGCTTAGTTTTATACAGAAAAATATATTATTATGTGGGCTTAAATGTTTACTTAGGTTGTGTATAGTTTAAGTATATGTATGTCCATTGTGCATTGATGTATTAAGGGGGGCGGGGCAGATGTTTTAGTGGTCGAACGTGATACTTGTGTAGCATAGAATAAGTTCAGGCTAGTTAGGTAGTTAATTAGTAATTAGGATAGGTTAGTTTTTTTATAGATATTTTAGGTGCAGGTTATTTTGTTTAGGATAAGTAAGTTTTATACATTTCTCAGTAAGTTCAACTTTATACTTTTATTGTTATTAAAAAGAATAGTTGTGCCATATATACTCTTGTTCATTGTTGGGCAGCATTACAGTTCACATGTATGCTTTTAGATGATTGTGCCTATACAATGTCATTTTGATTGTGTGTATATGTGAGTGTGAGTGTGTATAGCACATTTGTTATCAACCATCGTCACTTGTCTGACATTTTACATGTGATTTCCACACTTGTGACACAAGAGTTTAGCACATACACTGGTTGGAGTTGTCCTAACTGATCATATCATTTGGCACCTTGTAATTCTAAGTGCATGGGCATGTGGTGCCAATAGATTTAGGGAGATTCATGTTGGTGGCTATTACATTTGTATCATTAGGTGTTTGTTCATACACAGATGGCAAGCACATACACACTCCACATTGGCACGTTATGTGTTGTTTAACCTTTTTTTGATGCATAGTCAACCTGATATTGTACAACAAATGGTCACTTTATGCCACTGGTCATCACAATAGCTGCAAAGAAAACATGTTTCCTATTAGGAATGGAACCTGGTGTTCAACAGAACTACTTAGCATGCATCGTATGACTGCTTACTCTTACTGTGGCTATGGTGCTAAATGACCAGTGTAAGATCTTTGTTTCCAGTGGCTGTTGTTTGTTGTTGTACATGGTGTTGCCACATGCACATTGTAGTCCTTTCAAGACACATGTAGAGTCATACCACACACTGGCACAGGTGTTCAGATTTATTTACACGTCTCACATAAAGCAAAGGGTAACTGGCAGTACTCAAAACAATCATACATTAATCTGGGAGCAAAACTTTGGATGTGCAATCATGTTTCCAGGGGGAAGAAATGTGACGACGCATTTGGTCAAGTAGTGTTCAAATGAGGATGTGAATGACAGTGGGGCAATGTGGTTTTCTTCAAAAACAGCGGGACAGCAATCGTGGAGTGTTACTTGTGAGCAAAGCAAGAGGACAGTATCTCCTGATTTCACACAGGCACATTGGTGGTCAAAGTTCAAATGTTTCACATCACATGTGACACAGGGAAATGTTAGTGGGCTGTAATTGTGTCTCAGACAAATCCTCTTCCTCAGATGTAACCCCTTGCGCCAACAGTGCATCACTTTTTGTGATGAACCAGTGGTGCAGTGTAGTGCCTCATATTTCCAAGGACACATAAAGCCAAACTGCGTGGCTTCTTATGTCCTTGACAATATGGCCCCTTTACAGGCAACACTTTGCATGAAAGTGGCATTCCATGGGTGTTGCTCTGGGTTTTCCCATGCAACAGCGATGGCTTTTGTCTCATTGACAGATTTAAAAGAAATCATAAAGCTGGGAATGCGTTGGTTGGCTACACCTCCCCAGGGGAGGTGGAGGGGTGCACAACTAGGAGTTTTATTTGCATTCCCACTATTTTTTTCCTCTGTCAATGCATGCTGCATTTCTGCAACACACATAGGAGGAGGGAAACACCTCTTGCTAAGAAGGCGTCCCTTTCTGCATGAAATCAATCTGTCCCATAACACAGGCACCCTTGCACCATGGTGCAAAGTTGCATGCATTGGTGCACAGCAGCCCATTGTGCGCTGGCACTGGGGCAAAGGACAGGAATGCCCTGTATCACATAGATAAGGCGCATTCCTGCCCTTTTCTTTTGATGTAGGGCAGTGTAGCTGGTTCACTTGTGGCGCTGCCCTGCGTCCAAAGCTCCTAATTGAGACCCATGGTGCCTTTTGACACAGCACTTTGCATGAAAGGGATGTTTCATGGATTTTGCTGTGAGTGTTGACGCACAACATACATCTATTCATTTGCATTTACTTATTTTCAACATTTGGTGAACATAGGAGGCCGTCCAAAACATGAACCTGCACAAGGGAGGTGTAAGGAGGCGCAATGAAGAGTGATACTTTGTTATCTCATATTTTGTATGGACCTCATTTATAAATTTTTGTCATGGGGCATCGCCACATGCCTTCTTGCTGTGCTGCCCTTTGGCATGAGAAAAGGGAAGGACTGCACCATATCTCTGTGATATTATACATTCATGAGCTTTACCTCTACTCTGACGCACAATGGGCTGCCATGTGCCAACACAGGCACCTTTGCACCATGGTGCAAGTGTGCCTGTGTTGGCGCATAGCATGCAATTATGCACAGATGCAGGGGAGAGGTAAGGAAGACGTCATATTGTTGTGAAGGTGATGCATCACTGTCCTTTTGCAGTAACGCAGCACGCCCCTGCCTAGCTTTCTTTCAAATGCAGTATATTATATTAAGATACTTGTAGACCTTGTTGCCATGTTGTACATTTAATGACAGGAGTCAGTTTGCCAAGTGGGACGTGGACTGGTGTTGAACTTTGGACATGGCAGATAGGGACATGAGGGAGCTGATTTGGCCTGTGCAATGTGTAATTGGCCTGTGTCATTTACTTTAGGTGTGGATACATGGAACAAGGCCCTGAAGACATAACATTAAGATGCACAGAGCGCACTGGGGCACAGGTACATATCTGGCTGTAATCAACCCCATAACCCATGACACACATATTCGTGCTTGTTGTGACTTAACCAATGACTGTTGTTGGTTCCCATGTGCTGCATTGTCCTGTCCCGGGGATTCCAATCACCAACTCCTCCGGGATGAGAATTGCCGCCCCCTCCTCCAGGGCATCCAACACCTCCTGGTCTACTGGGCTTCCTCCTCTAGTCTGCAATGCTGCCTTGAGGTTCTACGCTAATTTGGCCTTTGTTCTGTGCTTGTATTCGTGCCAGCTCTTTTAGCAGTCATTGACTGTCCTGTTAGCTTGGCCGACACAGTTTATTTTCTGCATGATAGACTGCCATATCGCCTCTTTTTTCCATAGTGGCTGCTTTGAGCTCACAAACAGCTGATGTTGATGATTGGTCACCTCAATGACCAGTATCTCGTTTTCCTCATCAATGAAGTTTGACTTCCTCTTCCACTTTACCTGGCTGTCTGCGTGTGCATCTGGACTGCTGTGGGGTTGGTTGGTTGGTTGGGTCTCCTGACTACTGCAGTGGGCTCCCTGCTCCATTGCAGACTCCTCTATGGTCCCCCAAATGTTTTTTGGAGTGATGCGTAGTTTTTAACTGTATTTTTTTGCCACTTGATGCTGTGGAGACTTTCACGGGGTGTTCGTACTCGCCTTACGTGATGCAATTCTGCCTCCCGTCACTTTTTTGGCAATTGCGTCAGGTTGACTTGCAGCCATTTTGCAGCATCTACCTAATATTTTCTGATGTGGGATGCCATGTTGCACCGCGTTCCGCCAGACTGTAAATATGGAGCAACCATGGCTGTTTGCGCTGTTGCACGGTGGCACAATGCTTTTTGACGCATCGCTGCATTGCTGCAGCGATGAGTCACTTCTTGTAAATAAGACCCTTTGTTTTTTTCAGTTAATTTCTACAGTTATTAATGGTATTTCCTAACTATAACGTGCCTGTAACCTTTGTTTTTTTCAGTGATTTTCTAGGTTTTTTTAACGTAAAGTAATATTTAATTACCATACGTTAATCCAACCATTGTCGCGCATGGACTTTTGCCGTGCACAGCAGGGAGTTTGCTACAGGGCCTGGCCTGCGGACATCCCACACATGCAGCCAATCCCACACTGTGCCAGGCCTTTGGCCATGTGTGGCAGGGGGTTGGCCGTAGTGCCTGGCATGCGGCCACGCCCTCTAGCCAAACCCCCAAAGACAGCCAACCCGGGAAGGGGGCATGCAGCCCCCCATCCCTGAGCCAAATTTCCACCCTGGGGACCACATGTCCCGTGGCCCGGCCATATTATGAATGTTAAGGCCAATAAAGGGTGGGTACCCTGGAGCCCACCAAGGGCACCGCTCATGTTCTTGTTGAGGGCCACGGGGGAGCCCCAAGGCCCCAGCCGGCATTGCTAAATAATGCTGCTCCATGCAGGCGGGAGCAATATTTTCACATGTTTTTTTGCTCACTTCCCTGCATAAATATATATGTATGTATATATATATGTGTGTGTGTGTGTATATATATATATATATATATATATATATATATATATATATATTATCTACTGGCGGTCGCCAGTAGATAGTTATAGTTAGGACCTATTATCCATAGGAAATCCGCAACATTCTATATGAAATAACGTTGGCGCCGGTTGACGAATCTTCGCGAAAGTTTCCAACTTGTTGGGGCGCTCGGCTCCGCTCCTACCCTGAAAGTCTCGGGTTGATTCGTCAAGCAGGGGCCGAGAAAAAAGGGGGTCCCAAAACGCGTTTTCCCCATTCATTTTTCCATAGGAACCTTTAGTCGCAGCTACAGCCCGAACTGCTGAACGGAATTACACCAAATTTGGCAAAGAGGTAGCCCTTGGTTCAGACTGGTGCCTTTTGCTTAAATGGTGTAAATCCGTTCAGTAGTTCCTGAGAAATTCACAAGTAAAGTCACATATATATCTATGGCCGAGTAGGGTCCGCGTACCCTCCCGATCACGAGCTGCATGCTAATTGGCTGTCAGCTGGCTGTCAACATTCCGATTCAGGAAGTGTTGGCAGCCATTTTGTCCCTCGGTAGAACCGAGGGACAGAAACAAGTGCGCAAAGCGCACAAAGGGGGCAGGGTAGAAACACCCTGACCCCTAGGTCTGCTCAGGGGTCCCACAAGGACCCCTGGGCAGAAAAGCATTTTTTTTTTTTAAATCGGCAGGATGCGCTCAGGGTGCGCGGATCCGGCCGATAAGAAAAAAAGCCCAGAAGAAACAAGTGCGCAAAACGCACAAAGGGGGCAGGGTAGAAACACCCTAACCCCCTAGGCCTGCTCAGGGGGTCCCACAAGGACCCCCTGGGCAAAAAAAGCATTTAAAAAAAAAAATCGGCAGGATGCGCTTAGGGTGCACGGATCCTGCCGGAAGAATCGAGCGCGGTCTCCGCGCTTCGATGTTAATTTGCCCCGGGGTGGGCCAAGTCCCGGGGGCATGGTGGGGGGTTAAATTTATGTATGGGGGCCTCTAAGGCCCCCAAGCCCGAGGACCGCCACCCCCCGGGGCTTTAACAAAAATGGTGCAGGAGGGCTCTTTGCCCTCCCGCTGCCCCGGGGACCGCCACCTCCCCGGGGCTTCTGTTTTTGTTTTTTAACCTGTGTGGGGGGCTCCAGCCCCCCACACGCCCGAGACCGCCACCTCCCCGGGGCACTAAAAATTTAAAATGGGGGTCCGTTTTGGACCCCGAAGCACCGGGGACCACCACCTCCCCGGGGCTTTGCAGAAGTGGGGAGGGGGGCCGCGCGGCCCCCCTCCTGGAGCCTGTGGTGGCCCTGGGGACCGCCACCCCCCAGGGCCGGCTCCTCCAGTGTCCCGGGTGCCTACCCCGGGACACTGCTGTTTGCAATGGCAGGACGGGAGCCTTGTGGCTCCCGTCCTGTCATTGCAAACTTGCTGCTTCATTGAAGCGAGAGCAGGTAAACCTGCTCTCGCTTCAATGAAGCAAAGCATATTGCTTTTCCATAAGGGGAGCTGCATGTCAGTAGCTCCCCTTATGGAAAAGCAATGCCGGCTCCCGCAGGCCGCGGGGAGCCGGCGGGACCGTGCGGGAATTGGGGACCCCCCCACGGTCCCCAACGTGTGGCCAGGCCCCGGGGGATGGGGTCCCCGGGGCCATTAGTGGCCCGGGAGGGGGGCCACGCAGCCCCCTCCCAAAAAAAAGGAATTTAATTTTTTTTTTTTTTAAAAAGGACGCAAAGGCCGGCCCCGGGGGATGGGGTCCCCGGGGCCTTTAATGGCCTGAGGAGGGGGGCCAAGCAGCCCCCCTCCAAATATTTTTTTTTTTTTAAAAAGAGGGCATGCCCCGGGGGATGGGGTCCCTGGGGCAAATACAGGACCAGGGAAGGGCCCCCTTCCTGTTTAAAAAAAAAAAAGAAAAAAAAGAACAGCGTCAGGCCCCGGGGGATGGGGTCCCCGGGGACAAAAGTGGACGAGGGAAGGGGGGCCACGCAGCCCCCCTCCCATAAAAAAAAAAGGAAGCAAAAAAGAAAAAAAAAACAGCATCGTGCCGGAGGCACGCCCCCTCCCTGCAGCACTCTGCAAACGCGCCCCCTGGCGCGTTGTAAGAAGGGGAAGTAATTCCCCTTGAATACTGGGGGTCCCTGGGGGCCAACTAGCCCACCGGGAATCTCCAGTATGTGCCAGGGGGCTGCGTTGCAGAGAGGTGTACAGAGGCCACGCCCCTTTTTACACCTCTGTGCAACGCAGCTCTGTGGCGCTTTTTGGAGCTACATGGTGCGCTAGTTGGACTCCAGGGACCCTCAGGATTCAAGGGGACTTAATCCCCCAACTTAAAACGCACCACAGGGCGCGTTTGCACAGTGGTGAAGGGAGGGGGCGGGGCTTCAGGTGACATGTGTGCAAACAGGCCCCGTGGCGCGTTTTAAGATGGGGAATTAAATCCCCTTCAATCCTGAGGGTCCCTGGGGGCCAACTAGCCCACCAGGTACCTCCAGTGAGCGCCACGGAGCTGCGTTGCAGAGTGTTGTAAAAAGGGGCGTGGCCTCTGATCACCTGTCTGCAAAGCAGCTCTCTGGCGCATACTGGAGGTATCTGGTGGGCTAGTTGGACCCTAGGGACCCTCGGGATTGAGGAGGAATTAATTCTCCAACTTAAAACGCACCACAGGGCGTGTTTGCAGACATGTCACCTCAGGCCCCACCCCCTTCCTTCACCATTGTGCAAATATTCCTCTAAAATCAGCCGAACTACGAATTCCTATTTACTCACCTGTTATCAGGAGAGACCTCAGTGCTGCATCTTTGAGCCCAGTACTGATCCTGAAAAGTAATTTTAACCGTACTTACCAGTAACTTGAATTTCCTTCCATAGGCTAACATTGACTGGTTTCACTTGGAAATTCTTCTAAGTGTGGAGTTTTGGAACTTTATAATATTCCTCTAAAATCAGCCGAAATACGAATTCCGATTTACTCACCTGTCATCAGGAGAGACCTCAGTGCTGCATCTTTGAGCCCAGTACTGATCCTGAAAAGTCATTTTAACCGTACTTACCAGTAACTTGAATTTCCTTCCATAGGCTAGCATTGACTAGTTTCACTTGGAAATTCTTCTAAGTGTGGAGTTTTGGAACTTTATAATATTCCTCTAAAATCAGCCGAACTACGAATTCCAATTTACTCACCTGTTATCAGGAGAGAACCCAGTGCTGCATCTTTTAGCCCAGCACTGACCCTGAAAAGTAATTCTAACCGTACTTACCAGTAACTTGTATTTCCTTCCATAGGAATCCATTGTCTGGTTTTCAGCAGAAAAGTTTCAAAGTGTCGATTTTCACAAACTACAAATATTCCTTAAAAATCGCCTGTATGACTTAAACGCATTCTTTCAACTGTTTACAGGAGATGCACCAGTGCTGGATCCAGGATCCACCACTGAGTAAGAAAAAGTAACGATAACACTACTTACCTGCTAAGTGAATTTCCTCCCATAGGATAACATTGGTGATTCTATGTGAAAAAGTTTCTGTCAACTTTTAAAATACAATAATATTCCTTAAAAATCACTACTGTAACCAAAACGCTTTTACTCAACTGTTTACAGGAGATGTCCCAGGACTGAATCTAGGATCCAGTCCTGTGGTTAGAAAAGTAATCCATAAAGTAACTAATTGCATTTAACTAGAAATTCACATTGAGCTCAATGTTGCATTGTGTTTGAAATTGTGTTGCCCATTGCAACAACTGTAACTACTGTACTTAAAAGTCTATTGCCTATTTGCAAAGTATTTAAACTAAAGTAATTCATTCTGAGAAAGTATATTTTGTAATGTAATGTATAATGTAATTACAATGTAATTTAAAAAATAAAATGTCTAAAAATAAATAGTTTAAAAAAATGTAGTAAATCAGTATCAAAAAAATAAATATAACAATTAATACATTTAAAAATTGTCATTTACAAAACCTTTGAAATTCACTGAAAAAAACCATAGGTTTCAGACATGTTATAGTTAGGAATTAGCATTTAAAAAACCTTTGAAATTCACAGAAAAAACCATAGGTTTCAGGCACGTTATAGTTAGAAATTAGCATTTAAAAAACCTTTGAAATTCACTGAAAAAACCATAGGTTTCAGGCACGTTATAGTTAGAAATTAGCATTTAAAAAACCTTAGAAATTCACTGAAAAAACCATAGGTTTTAGGGACAGTTATAGTTAGTTGGACATTGCACTCGTACAAAACCCGTGAAATTCCCCCGTTATAGTTAGTTCAGCTAACTATAACTCGCGCCCCCGCAATGCACTGCTGATGACGTCACATATTACATCACTCATGACATGGTCAGTGACATCACTGATGACATCACTGATGACATCTCAAATGACATCACTGATGACATCATCCATGACATCATCCATGTGATAATTTCATGCATCTTCTCACACCCTAATATAACTTTTGATACAACCACTCTAATTTACAGACTGCCATTCTCAAAACCATAGACACTCCAACACCAATAACTACATACCCACTCACTGATTCTTAGGTCTACACACACATCCACTCACTCACCTGTACAGTCACTCATACTTACGGTCACTCAGTACAGGACTATCATATGCACTCATACACCTACATAGACACTCACACACCGCCACTCATCCATAGAGGTACTCACACACCTAGTCAGTCATGCAAATAATTAAACACACTGCCATTTACTCACCTATACAGTTATACACACACCAGCTCACTTACTCATACAAATACTAGCACATTCTTACGCTCTTATACAATCACTAATACAAGTACACACTCATCCATAGAGCCACTCTCACAATCACACACTCTCACTTATACCCATTTATATACTCCAAAACACATATATACTGCCTTTCACATATGTAGTTACTCACAGATGTACCACTGAGATATACATTCACTCACTAACACACCCATACACACACTCACCCACCCATACAGTCCATCACAGATGCACTCTTGAAACCATGCACCCAGTGAATCACCCACTGATACATCTATGTGCAGTCACACACACCCCATCCACACAAACACTCAGGCACCCATACAGATACTCAGACAACCAATCAATAACTCATATAGGCACTCATGTAGCTATTTACAAACCCATGCAGCCACTTACACACCAACAGACAGACGGATAAAGACATTCACACAGTTTAGTCACTAACCCATGCATTCAGAAAGATACGTTTAATCACTCACTTATAGAGTTAGTCACGCACCTACTAAATCATCCATTCAGACACTTATACACCCACTCATTCTTAAATACGCCTTTCCCTATATATATTAAACATATTTAAACTTTACAGAAACACACAGTCACTGGATGATGTCATCAGTGATGTCATTTGAGATGTCATCAGTGATGTCATCAGTGATGTCACTGACCATGTCATGAGTGATGTAATATGTGACGTCATCAGCAGTGCATTGCGGGGCGCGACTTATAGTTAGCTGAACTAACTATAACGGGGGCTAATATTTGTATGAGTAAGTGAGCTGGTGTGTGTATAACTGTATAGGTGAGTAAATGGCAGTGTGTTTAATTATTTGCATGACTGACTAGGTGTGTGAGTACCTCTATGGATGAGTGGCGGTGTGTGAGTGTCTTTGTAGGTGTATGAGTGCATATGATAGTCCTGTACTGAGTGACCGTAAGTATGAGTGACTGTACAGGTGAGTGAGTGGATGTGTGTGTAGACCTAAGAATCAGTGAGTGGGTATGTAGTTATTGGTGTTGGAGTGTCTATGGTTTTGAGAATGGCAGTCTGTAATTTAGAGTGGTTGTATCAAAAGTTATATTAGGGTGTGAGAAGATGCATGAAATTATCACATGGATGATGTCATGGATGATGTCATCAGTGATGTCATTTGAGATGTCATCAGTGATGTCATCAGTGATGTCACTGACCATGTCATGAGTGATGTAATATGTGACATCATCAGCAGTGCATTGCGGGGGCGCGAGTTATAGTTAGCTGAACTAACTATAACGGGGGAATTTCACGGGTTTTGTACGAGTGCAATGTCCAACTAACTATAACTGTCCCTAAAACCTATGGTTTTTTCAGTGAATATATATATATATATATATATTTGAACAGCCAGCACTCCTATACAAGACCGGAACACATGGGAGGTGGTGCACGCACCGGGGGAGTACCCGGTAAGTCCAAATAACCAAGTTTGTTCGCTCCGCGAAATAAGTGCACTCTCAGGACACAATCCAAGTTAGGTTCAGGTAGTTTATTCCGCTCTAATGCAACGCGTTTCGGCAGTTACGCCTTGCTCACACGCGGAGCGAACAAACTTGGTTATATATATATATATATATATATATTTTTTTTTTTATGGTCGCCAGAAGGTAGTAAATGTTAGGACCTAGTTTTCATAGTAAAAGTGTTTTGGCTTGCCTATATCTTTGGCACTGGTTGACGAATCTTCACGAAATTTGCCCCAAAAAGGTGTGCCGGTGATTGTAGTTGTGCATGGAAAGTTTTGGGGTGATCTGTCAAGTTAAGGAAGAGAAAAAGAGGGGGTAAAAAAAGGTGTTTCCCATGTTTATTTCCATAGGGATTTTAGACACGACTACAGCCCAAACCGCTGGACGGAATTACACCAAATTTGGCAGGAACGTAGCTCTTCATCCAGAAAGTGACCTTTTTGTTATTTGGAGTAAATCTGTTCAATAGTTTTAGAGTTATTGAGAGAAATCAAAATTTGTATAGGGACGCAAACCCTCCCAATCTTGTGCAGAGATCTGATTGGCTGCCAACACTTCAACCGGGAAGTGCTGGCAGCCATCTTGGACTCGATCAAAAGAAAGAAAAAGGGGCAGACTAGGAATTCCCTGTTCCCCTAGCCTTGGTACTGCCAGGGCTAAAAAGCATTTTGAAAAATATTTTTGTGACGAAAATCGTGAAGGATTTGTGAATTTGTGGCAAAAATTGAAAAAAATAAGAGCAGGCTCCCGTTCCTGTTTTTAAAAAAGCCCCCTTGTGGGCCGGGTCCCAGGGGCATGCTCATACATTTAAAAAATAAAGGAGGGGTACACGGGCACCCCTACTGTGAACCACCACCTCTCCGGGGCTTTATTGAAATTAAAGATGGGGGCCGTGGACCCCCACTCTATTGGGGTCTAAGAGCCCCAGGGACCTCCACCTCCCCGGGGCTTCAATTATAATAAAGGAGGGGGGCGCACAGACCCCGCCTCCTGCGGTTTACAAAAGCCCCCAGGGATCACCACCTCCCGGGCCTAAATAAATACTAATTGGGGCCCAGCAGACCTCCCAGGCCCCAATTAGTGGTCAAATAAATATTAAACAATGAAGGGCATCCTTCCTCCCGGGCCATATACGGACCCGGGGACCACCACTTTCCCGGTCCGGCCAGTGCTAATTAAAGAAGGGAGCCGCACAGCCCACCTCCTTGGAGCCACCCCCTGACCGGCTCCTTTTATCTACTGAGGTGCCCCCCCTTGGAAGATAGCTGTATGCTTTTGCTTGGCAGGTGCTCTGACGGCTCCTGCCAAGAGAGAGCAAACACTAACTCCGCTCCCAGCAAGCGGGAGATGTCAAACTGCTCCTACTTGCTGGGAGCAGAGTTTTCATCTGTTTCCCTGACTGCTGTCTTGAGGGCAGGGAAACAGATGAAATATTGCTCCCTGTGTGCAGAAGTAATGTCCGCTCCCACTGGAGGTGGGGAGCCAGCCAGGACCACGGGGGCATTCACTCTCCCCCCACAGTCCGGGCCGCAGGAAATGGGGTTCTCAGGGTTGAAATCGACCCGAGGAGGGGGGGCACACGGCCCCCATTAAGTTTTGGTTGGGTCCCAGGGGATGGGGTCCCCAGGGCTGAAACCACCCCTATTGAATGATTCCAGATAGCATTCAGTTCTCCAGCTGCCTGCGGTAGTGTGCTATATGTACCAACATGGAAAACATTCAACTATGACGCTGAAGTACAGAAATCATTGCTAATGAAGAAAATTCGATCATATTACTATTTAGTGATGGTATAGAAAATTGTGCAGTCATAGCTACGACAAACAGGGCTGCTAACTTACACCCAAGGACAAAGAGTCGAAAGTTAACTGAAACAACTCATTTATCACAGGCAGAAAAGTACACACTGTTTTATGTCTGTTTAAGTTATTTGCCCTGGAGAGGCCGATTTGGAGCAGAGGTCTGTGCTGGGAGCCCTTTCACAAACTGAGATCAACCTCCCACTTTAAAAGCACTACCCGAGCACCTTTTGCCTGAATCTTCAATCATGCTTTAATTTCTCCTTACTTTTGAGGCGTTGCCTGCCTAGAATTCGCATTGTTTCACTTCCCCCTGATTTTGTGCACTTAAGACACAATTCATGAGACACCCCAAAAAGGTCAATGAGAATGCGATCAGATGAAGAACAACATCTTAAGGATTGGCAATGGGGTAGCTGCAGTCATGTGTTGTGGCAGGCAAAATATTGGCAATAAAACATTGAATATAACAAAAGTCATTCTTTCGCTCTGCCAGAAAATACAAGCAAACATTGATTTTTTAAGATGTAGCAATTAGGGTAAGATTATGGCAAATGGCTAATAGACCGTTGTGGTCTTTGCAATTAATGTGCCACCAATGTTATGTGCACAAAGAAAAACAGTTCATGGTACTGCCAAGGGTCGATAACTATATCCTGTTGGTGCCACTGAAAGATTCTCAATTAGTCACACTATAGCCCCACCGTGCTGACTCCTTTGAAACCACAGGTTCCCCATCCTGCACTCTCTTCCACAGGTAACAAAGCAGAGCCATGCCCTTCTCCCCTGGACTCACTTCATCTCACCTCACCCGTCTTCCCTCCTCAGCCGCACCCGTACAATGTCCCCGATGGTGGTAACCAACAAGTCCTCCAAATAACAAATAGAAAAGGGAAAGGCTTCCCGACATCTCTACATCCACTGGAACCCCGGGAGGTACCCAAAAGGTGGTGACACTGATATAGACAGTGAGGAGAACTGATCCCAAGCATGGTACCAGACTCCTGGGGAAGAATAGCCCTGGGGCCGAAAGGGCAAGGGGCAGCAAGATAGCAAAGTGGCGATCAGAAACCTTGTCCCATATTTGACATGTTTCGATGCCCCTGAATGACCACCCAGGTGATTCTGCTGTGCCTGTGGCAAACAATGGTTGCAAATCACAGGAGACCACAAAATTCAAATAGCAGACAGAGTTGACCACAGCCCTTGACCAGTCTGATGCGGCCTGCACCTGTCACCGGAGCCTGCAAACTTGCGCCTTGGCGCCTTTTCCATCCTCTTATGTAGTGACTGTGACGAGTGGGTCTGTCCTGGTGACAGTGGCGTCTATAGTTCTCCCCTTTAATTAATATGAGTATGTAAATTCTAAGCCTGGGCGGTAAACTCCGCTCCACCGGTGGAATTCACAGAGTTTTAGCACTCCGTGCTCTGCTTGGAGCATGAAGTTTGGCAAAAAACTAGGCGGAGCGGAGTTTACCAGCGCGGGACGAATCAGGTGCATACAGAACGTGTTGCTTACGTCTGAAGCCACTTCTGTTGCTATTTTTGTTTTTTTAAACAAATTTTGTTATTGGCAGTGAAAGCAAAAGTGAAACACTTACTGCCATTTAGCATGTTTTAATTTGATTGGGCAAGGCTGGAAATCCACCCCACCTCCCTCCTGCAGGATCAGGGCTGGGAAGCGGATATGCTTGCTCTGTGGTGGCAGCAGCAGGGGAAGACCGGAAGAGCAGAATGGAGCACGCAGAGCGAGAAGATAGACTACAGCAGCGCTCCTGCGATGCCAGGCTTCTGCATGGCACACACCGAGCACAATGCAGGCTCCCGCTGCCCTCCTGAGGGCCGCGCAGCTCTTTGTCCTACTAGCCACAGATGCAATCCATGCAAGGAAGGCAGTGAGTGAGTATTTTAATTTTTCTCCTGTTTTGCGCTAGCTGCCTTGCTCCCCTGTTATCAAAGGGAGAAAGCTGAGGCAGGGTAGCAGCACAGCCAGTGCATTAGCTGGGCAGAGCTTGCATCTCGCTCTCTGGTGCCTGTTTGGGGGCGACTTTACCTGTCATGGCCAGATGACTTGGGCCCTTGTCTACGTTGTCTCCCCAGACCATGCACACCATGTTATGTTAGAATCTATAGGTTGGGGAAACTACTTATTCAATCAGCCCTATTGGTGAGTGAAAAATTATTTTTGAATTAAAAATGCAAATCTGTCACTGTTCTTATTCTTAAACAGGCATATTTTGTACAATGAGTGAAGTACACACATATCAGTTGGGGAAACAGGTGTGATTGCATTTTAAATCCATTTCTCCCAGTATTCATTGTTGATGCCTGCATGAGTGTGAATTCTTTGTGAAGAGCTTGATTAGTAGTAACTATGTAGTTAAAGGTTATGATGACATTCATTATTATGGCAACTCTAAAGTCAATAACTACATTTCTGAAAAGTTTACCATACCTGGCCCCACAAATACTATTTCTAACAAAAGTTTACTTTGTACCTGAATATCGGATCCAAAATATTGTTTTACCTTAGTATCGAGGTCAAAATATTGTGACCACAAAGATATTGAGGCAGGGAATATCGTGCCTAAGTATATTGTTTATTTTAAAAAAAACAGCAAGGTTTAAAATATTGATTACTAAAATATTGTAGTGGTTAATATAATTTTGCATAGTATTTAATTTCTATTTCGTTAGACTTATATTTTACAATTTAATTTAACATAACATGTTTATATCTATATATTAAATGTTCTTCCTTTTGGGTGTAAGAGATTTATTGGGATATTGGGTAGGTAGTTTTTCAATAAAAATATGTTTTAGTTGTTATGTTTATTGATGTTTAAATTAATTAGGTTTATTGATAATTATGTATTGATTGGTTTTATTTTTGTTAATTTTTATAAAAATGTTAATATTTTTTTCTGAGTCTTTAATTTTTATTGGGAGTATGGGTGGGTTTAAATGAACAATGTAATATTTGAAATATTAGTTGTTTTATTATTTTATTACTTTTTAATTAATGAAGTATTTTTTTTAAGCAGGATATTGGGTTTTATTGGGGTCAATGCAGACAGAATTTTAAAAACATTTAAACTATTAATACACTTTTACATATTTAAATACAATATTCATTGTTATTAAGAAAATAACATCTATTTGTTTGAAAAATAAACATGTTCTATGGTTTATAATAGCAGCATTTTTAAAACACTATTTTAATGTAAAATAATTAAATAATAAAAATTGAAAAAATAAAGACAATTACTTGAAGTATATGTTTAATATATTTAAAATAAAAAATTAATCTTTTGTTATTTTTTCATTTATTGTGTACGTTTGGAATTATGGGAGCCAATATATGAAATTCTCTTAACTTTACATAGAATCGTAAGATAAGTTTAAGAGCATTCTTAACTTAAGACTGATATTGCAATTCACAAAAATAGATAAGGCATTGACAGGCAACTTAAGAATTTCATTTAATCTCATGTTCATGCAATTCACAAAAACGCACAACTTTTGCTCAGAGTATTGTATGACTAATAGAGTAAATTATGCTGATAGCTTAGCCTCTGCCTCTTCATTATCACAAAATGTCCTGGCTATTTACCAGGAATCTTCATTGCCCTTAGTCCATCTCGTCCTCTTCACAGTCGGGAAAGGACATTTACCACTACTCCTTAACAACAAGGGGCCTGAACCACGATCCCTCAACAACGATCCGGTCTAAACCACTAATGCATTTACAACTATCTAGTCTAAACAGCGACCTGTCTAAACAACGAACTGCTTGAAGAGATTAGTCTTTTCTTTTGTTATAGTAAGTTAAGTCTGTCTGATTTGTTTTTTTCATAGAGTGTAAAATGTTGTAAAAATAATTAACTGTCTTACATTTTCTACGTTTATTTAGGCAAGTATGTTGTTTAAATGTACCTTCTCAGTCCAGGAGATGGCACTCTTGCATTGTTTATGACTGCTGTGTATTATATATATATATATATTCACTGAAAAAAACATAGGTTTTAGGGACAAATATAGTTAGTTGGACATTGCACTCGTACAAAACCTGTGAAATTCCCCCGTTATAGTTAGTTCAGGTAACTATAACTCGCGCCCCGCAATGCACTGCTGATGACGTCACATATTACATCACTCATGACATGGTCAGTGACATCACTCATGACATCACTGATGACATCTCAAATGACATCACTGATGACATCATCCAGTGACTGTGTGTTTCTGTAAAGTTTAAATATGTTTAATATATATAGGGAAAGGCGTATTGAAGAATGAGTGGGTGTATAAGTGTCTGAATGGATGATTTAGTAGGTGCGTGACTAACTCTATAAGTGAGTGATTAAACGTATCTTACTGAATGCATGGGTTAGTGACTAAACTGGGTGAATGTCTGTATCCGTCTGTCTGTTGCTGTGTAAGTGGCTGCATGGGTTTGTGAATAGCTACATGAGTGTCTATATGAGTTATTGATTGGTTGTCTGAGTATCTGTATGGGTGCCTGAGTGTTTGTGTGGGTTGGGTGTGTGCGACACTGTGCATAGATGTGTGAGTGGGTGATTCACTGGGTGGATGTTTTCAATAGTGCATCTGTGATAGACTGTATGGGTGGGTAAGTGTGTGTAAGAGTGTGTTAGTGAGTGAATGTATGTCCCAGTGGTACATGTATGAGTAACTACATATGTGAAAGGCAGTATATATGTGTGTTGGAGTATATAAATAGCTATAAGCGAGAGTGTGTGATTGTGAGAGTGACTGTATGGATGAGTGTGTGCTTGTATCAGAGATTGTATAAGAGCGTAAGAATGTGCTAGTATTTGTATGAGTAAGTGAGCTGGTGTGTGTATAACTGTATAGGTGAGTAAATGGGTGTGTGCTTAATTTTTTGCATGACTGACTAGGTGTGTGAGTACCTCTATGGATGAGTGGCAGTGTGTGAGTGTTTATATAGGTGTATGAGTGCATATAATAGTCCTGTACTGAGTGACTATAAGTATGAGTGACTGTACGGGTGAGTGAGTAGATGTGTGTGTGTAGACCTAAGAATCAGTGAGTGTGTATATAGTAATTGGTGTTGAAGTGTCTATGGTTTTGACAATGGCAGTCTGTAATTTACAGTGGGTGTATCAAAAGTTATATTAGGGTGTGAGAAGATGCATCAAATTATCACATGGATGATGTCATCAGTGATGTCATCAGTGATGTCATTTGAGATGTCATCAGTGATGTCATCAGTGATGTCACTGACCATGTCATGAGTGATGTAATATGTGACGGCATCAGTAGTGCATTGCGGGGGCGCGAGTTATAGTTACCTGAACTAACTATAACGGGGGAATTTCACAGGTTTTGTACGAGTGCAATGTCCAACTAACTATAACTGTCCCTAAAGCCTATGGTTTTTTCAGTGAATTTCAAAGGTTTTTTAAATGCTAATTCCTAACTATAACATGTCTGAAACCTATGGTTTTTTCAGTGAATTTCAAAGGTTTTGTAAATGACAATTTTTAAATGTATTAATTGTTATATTTATTTTTTGATACTGATTTACTACATTTTTTTAAACTATTTATTTTTAGATATTTTATTTTTTTAAATACATTGTAATTACATTATACATTACATTACAAAATATACTTTCTCAGAATGAATTATTTTAGTTTAAATACTTTGCAAATAGGCAAAAAAACGTTTAAGTACAGTAGTTACAGTTGTTGCAATGGGCAACACAATTTCAAACACAATGCAACATTGAGCTCAATGTGAATTTCAAGTTAAATGCAATTAGTTACTTTATGGATTACTTTTCTAACCACAGGACTGGATCCTAGATTCAGTCCTGGGACATCTCCTGTAAACAGTTGAGTAAAAGCGTTTTGGTTACAGTGGTGATTTTTAAGGAATATTATTGTATTTTAAAAGTTGACACTTAGAAACTTTTTCACATAGAATCACCAATGTTATCCTATGGGAGGAAATTCACTTAGCAGGTAAGTAGTGTTATCGTTACTTTTTCTTACTCAGTGGTGGATCCTGGATCCAGCACTGGTGCATCTCCTGTAAACAGTTGAAAGAATGCGTTTAAGTCATACAGGCGATTTTTAAGGAATATTTGTAGTTTGTGAAAATCGACACTTTGAAACTTTTCTGCTGAAAACCAGACAATGGATTCCTATGGAAGGAAATACAAGTTACTGGTAAGTACGGTTAGAATTACTTTTCAGGGTCAGTGCTGGGCTAAAAGATGCAGCACTGGGTTCTCTCCTGATAACAGGTGAGTAAATCGGAATTCGTAGTTCGGCTGATTTTAGAGGAATATTATAAAGTTCCAAAACTCCACACACAGAAGAATTTCCAAGTGAAACCAGTCAATGTTAGCCTATGGAAGGAAATTCAAGTTACTGGTAAGTACGGTTAAAATTACTTTTCAGGATCAGTACTGGGCTCAAAGATGCAGCACTGAGGTCTCTCCTGATAACCGGTGAGTAAATCGGAATTCGTAGTTCGGCTGATTTTTGAGGAATATTTGTATGTTTCAAAAATCGACACTTAGAAACTTTTTCAGCAAAAAGCAGGCAATGATATCCTATGGAAGGAAATTCAAGTTACTGGTAAGTACGGTTAAAATTACTTTTCAGGATCAGTACTGGGCTCAAAGATGCAGCACAGAGGTCTCTCCTGATAACAGGTGAGTAAATCGGAATTCGTAGTTCGGCTGATTTTAGAGGAATATTATAAAGTTCCAAAACTCCACACTTAGAAGAATTTCCAAGTGAAACCAGTCAATGTTAGCCTATGGAAGAAAATTCAAGTTACTGGTAAGTACGGTTAAAATTTCTTTTCAGGATCAGTACTGGGCTCAAAGATGCAGCACTGAGGTCTCTCCTGATAACCGGTGAGTAAATCGGAATTCGTAGTTCGGCTGATTTTAGAGGAATATTTGCACAATGGTGAAGGAAGGGGGTGGGGCCTGAAGTGACATGTCTGCAAACACGCCCTGTGGTGTGTTTTAAGTTGGAGAATTAATTCCTCCTCAATCCCGAGGGTCCCTAGGTGCCAACTGGCCCACCAGATACCTCCAGTATGCGCCAGAGAGCTGCGTTGCAGAGAGGTGTTCAGAGGCCACGCCCCTTTTTACAACACTCTGCATGGCAGCTCCGTGGCGCTTACTGGAGGTACCTGGTGGGCTAGTTGGCCCCCAGGGATCCTCAGGATTGAAGAGGATTTAATTCCCCATCTTAAAACGCGCCACGGGGCCTGTTTGCACACATGTCACCTGAAGCCACACCCCCTCCCTTCACCACTGTGCAAACGCGCCCCGTGGCGCGTTTTAAGTTGGGGGATTAAGTCCACTTGAACACTGAGGGTCCCTGGAGTCCAACTAGCCCACCATGTACCTCCAAAAGCGCCACAGAGCTGCGTTGCAGAGAGGTGTAAAAGGGGCGTGGCCTCCGTACACCTCTCTGCAACGCAGCCCCTAGCGCATACCGGAGGTTCCTGGTGGGCTAGTTGGCCCCAGGGACCCCCAGTATTCAAGGGGAATTACTTCCCTTCTGAAAACACGCCAGGGGCGCGTTTGCAGACTGCTGCAGGGAGGGGGCGGGCCCTCCGGCACGATGCCGTCTTTTTTTTATTTTTTTGCTTTTTTCTGCTCAGGGGGTCCTTATGGGAACCCCTGAGCAGACCTAGGGGGTCAGGGTGTTTCTACCCTGCCCCCTTTGTGCGTTTTGCGCACTTGTTTCTTGTGTTTTTTTTTTTTAATCGGTGGGATCCGCGCACCCTAAGCGCATCCCGCCGATTTAAAAAAATAACTGCTTTTTCTGCCCAGGGGGTCCTTGTGGGACCCCTGAGCAGACCTAGGAGGTCAGGGTGTTTCTACCCTGCCCCCTTTGCACTTGCGCACTTGTTTCTGTCCCTCGGTTCTACCGAGGGACAAAATAACTGCCAACACTTCCTGATTTGGAGTGTTGACAGCCACTTGACAACCAATTAGCATGCAGCTCGTGATCGGGAGGATACGCGGACCCTACTCGGCCATAGATATATATGTGACTTTACTTTTGATTTTCTCAGGAACTACTGAACGGATTTACACCATTTAAGCAAAAGGCACGACACTGAACCAAGGGCTACCTCTTTGCCAAATTTGGTGTTATTCCGTTCAGCAGTTCGGGCTGTAGCCGCAATGAACGGTTCCTATGGAAAAATGAATGGGGAAAACGCGTTTTGGGACCCCCCTTTTTTCTCAGCCCCCGTTTGACGAATCACCCCGAGACTTTCAGGATAGGAGCGGACCGGAGCGCCCCAACAAGTTGGAAGCTTTCGCGAAGATTCGTCAACCGGCGCCAACGTTATTTCAAATAGAATGTTGCGGATTTCCTATGGAAAACAGGTCCTAACTATAACTATCTACTGGCGACCGCCAGTAGATAATCTATATATATATATATATATATATATATATATATATATATATATATATAATATATAAATATATATATTTTCACCAATTCTCCCCAAAGGTAGAATGTCCGCACGCACTCACGAATTCAGGCTTCATACTCGTTGCTTTAAAATTTCAAGCATTTTTTTCTGCCACTGTGTAATTGTTTTGCTCGTGAACAAGGTCTCCTTCGAGACTGATACGCGTAGAGCTACTGGCTTGCTGATTAAAATCTTGAAATTTTAAAGCAACGAGTATGAAGCCTGAATTTGTGAGTGCGTGTGGACATTCTACCTTTGGGGAGAATTGGTGAAATTAGTAACGGCGTGGCTCTGCCGTACCGCATTCGCACCGCCGAAGAGCGCCCGTGTTGTCAGAAGGAGGGCCGGTCTTGAAAGGATATATATATATATATATATATATATATATATATATATATATATATATATATTACCTTCGGGCGGTCGCCAGTAAGTAGTTATAGTTAGGACCTTGTTTCTATTCGAAAAGCGTTTTTTCTTTTGCCAATATCTTTGGCGCCGTTTGACGAATCGCCGCGAAATTTTCAAAACTAATGGTTCAGTCAGGTCAGCTGCTGTCTCAAAAAGTTTCGGGGTGATTCGTCAAGCGGGGGCCTAGAAAAAAGGGGGGTCCTAAAACACGTTTTCCCCATGTTAATTTCCATAGGAACTTTAGACACGGCTACAGCCCGAACTGCTGAATGGAATTACACCAAATTTGGCAAAAAGATAGGTCTTGGTCCAAAAAGCGACCTTTTTTTAAATGGTGTAAATCCGTTCAGTAGGTGCTGAACCCCCCGCACTGCCCCGGGGACCACCACCTCCCCGGGGCACACTTTATTTAAATGTTAAATGCGGGGGTCCATTGCGGACCACCGGGGTTCACCACCTTCCTGGGTCTTTAATACTGATGGGAGGGGGCCCCCCTCCTGGAGCCCTTGATGGCCCTGGGGACCACCACCCCCCAGGGCCGGCTCCAGCAATGTCCCGGGGTGCCCACCCCCGGGACATTGCCGTTTGCTATGGCAGGGCAGGAGCATGGCTGCCGCCCTGTCATAGCAAACACTGCTTTGCTTCTCAGAAGCGAGAGCAGGACACCTGCTCTCACTTCCAAGAAGCAAAGCAGTATTGCTTTTGGACAAGGGGAGCTGCATGTTAGCAGCTCCCCTTGCCCAAAAGCAATGCCGGCTCCCGCAGGAGGCGGGGAGCCGGCAGGGACCGTGGGGGCATTGAGGCTCCCCCCACAGAAGTGGCCCAGGGAAGAGGGGCCATGCGGCCCCCCACAAAAAATAAAATAAAATAAAGTGTGGCCAGGTCCCGGGGGATGGGATCCCCGGGGCCAATAGTGGCCCAGGGAAGAGGGGCCATGTGGCCACCCTTCCTTATACATATATATATATTTTTTTTAAAAGGCTGGCAGGCCCCTGGGGATGGGGTCCCCGGGGCCAATAATGGCCCAGGGAAGGGGGGCTATGCGGCCCCCCTCCCTTAAATATATTCTTTTTTTTCTTAAAAAAGGCTGGCCAGTCCCGGGGGATGGGGTCCCTGGGGCCATAATTGGCCTCAGGAGGGGGGCCACGTGGCCTCCTCCATATATATATATATTTTTTTAAATATCTGGCAGGCCCCAGGGTATGGGGTTCCTGGGGCGAATATAGAATAATGGAAGTGGGGCTTTTTTTTTTCTTTGTATTTTGGAGTCGCGACCCCCCGTGTAACATCACGTTGGATTCGCGAATATATATAATTTAGAAGGTAGTGTTGTATTTGTGAAGTTGTTTTAAAGAGGTACTGTGATTGAAGTTAACGACAAGATTACAATTGATAGAGTTCTTAAAAATATATCAAATAAAAAATTAATAGTTAAACCTGAAAAGTATATTGTGTTGTAGTACATTGAATTCATGCTTTTGCAGATTCGCGACGGATTCGCGAATTCTTAAAAAAAATGTTTTTAAAAAAGTATGTATGTTTAAATAAGAATAAGATTTACTGTTGTGTTATAGGGTGGCTCTAAAAAGGGCCCTTGTTTTTACTATGAGTATGTTGTAGCTACATGTAAGTGCGGATGCACAGTTTTAGGTTGTTGAGAAAGACTCTGTTCCCATGATCTGTGAATTGTACTCCATCACTTCTGTAGATGTCATCCATATCAAAACGTAGATTGTTGTTATAGATGGAGCAGAAACAGCTTTATTGACATTCTTTCTAGCTTTCTCAATCTGTGGACAGAATTGATTTGACCACTTCCATTTTTGTCTTTGGCATATATTAGAGTATGCAAAGACAGTTTGGGGGAAAAGCAACATCAATTGTGCAAAGGTTCATGAGCATTTCTAGTCCTACCCCTGTCAATGTGCCTAGGTCATTGCCACCACAGTGCACAATCATGAGGTCAGGGGGTTGGAGATGCAAAAAGGTTTTAACCAAAGGCATCAATTGGTGCCACTTTAATCCTCTCTGTGCAATCCATTTAATATCCACATTTTGCAAAGCTAGGTCTTTGTCAATACCTCTGCGTTCAGCATACCTTTTGCACCAGAAAACATAGCTGTGCCCAACAATCCATACTGTAAGCATATTGAAGGGATGTCTGGATGTAATGAAAAGATCTGTAGCTGAGGTAGTCAGTTGGTAGAATGAGAGGTATCTAAAATGGTGGACAAGATGCTGTTTTTTAAAAAGTAGAGAATTGATTGGCTGTTTAAGAACATTGTACACTCAAAAATAGGATGCATGTTACTTTCTTTAAAAAGCATGTTTGTTATTTGTTAGTAAAAAATGTTTGAAAGGTACAGTAGATAGGATAAGGTCATATTTTGCAAAAGTCAACCACACCTGCTGTTTGCATTTGGAACCTTGTGTGCTGAACTTGAAAACATGGTGAACTTGTGACCTGTCAGTTCAGTTGAATGTGCCATGAAATGTTACTATGGAATCCTGCATTAAGGAGAATGGGGAAAGGGTTAAAACTTAACTGTGGATTTAAAATGTGAAATTTTAATTTATATATAAGTGATATGTTATTAAAGTATAATTTCCCAAGTTAGTACTATTTTTAGAAGTGGCGTGTTGTTAAAAAATAGTGGTATTTTTATTTGTAATATATTTTTGAACTCCCATATGGATTCGCGGCTCCATCGCGTTGGTGCGTGGTGGAGTCGCAACTCCAAAAATTTCCAGAACCACTTTATTCACTTTTAGAAGTCAGTTGGTAAGGGTTAATATGTCTAACCAATAGAAATGTGTTTTACAATTTGAAATAATGTAGGAAGCAATGTGATTTGTTACTTACATTTATTTGTGTGGAGAAAGAGAGGGAAAGTTTGCCATTACTGGTTTTACCTTGTTGAGAGTGGTGCATTACATTGATTGTGTGCATAAGAAAATCTTTTATGAGTTTGTGATATTTCATATTCTACAAATCAATTTGGAAGGTGAGTTATAAATTTGTGAGGTGTATTATGTATTAGGTTTATTTTGAATCTCTAAAAAGTATTCACGAACTGTGATGTTTGAAATATATTATTAAATGTAGCGATGTGTATTGTAGTTTGTTTTATTGTAGTTAAATGTTGTTTGAAATAGATTCTGTATAGTAATATGTGTATTTTGGAAGATGGATTAGTGATTATGGTAGTTTGTTTTAGTGTGTGGATATGTACATGTGTAGTATACCGCATAAGTTTAGGTGTTGCTTTCAAATTGGAAGTGGAGTCTGTCAAGTTTTAAGGTGTGCATGGACTTCTGTCTCAAGTATGTCTCTACTTGTATATGTATTTTCATATGTCTTATACATTTCAAGGTGCATGATGCATAACAAAGAGGTGTTGTTGCTTTTCATGTGGTAGGCTCAAGACTGTGAGTAGTAGTAGAATGGTGATGATGCAGCATAATAGTGTGGTTTAAAAGATGTTGACACAAGGTATTAGTGATTAGGATTCTTTTTTAAGTCTGTAGAGAGGTACAGTTGAAATATGCCACATAATTTTTGGTGTTTGCTTTAAATTGGATGTTTGTTCTGTGAGTTTTTAAGGTGTGGATAGTGTTATGGTACAGACGTATGCATGCATGCTTTTAGGAATATGGTGAGACTTTTAGCAAAGACATGGAAAGGGTTCCTGCTTTGTATTTGGGTAGGTGTAACATTATAAGTAGATGTAGAATGGTAAAGCAGCAGCACAAAAGTGAGGTTTGAGATATGTTTGTAGAGATATTATTTATTAGAGTAATTAGTAAGATGTGTGGAAAGGTATATTTAATATATACCGCATAATTTGTAGTGTCTGTTTGAAAATTGAAGTGTAGTCTGTGAAGTTTTGAGCTGTGGATGGTGTTGTGACTGAGTTATGTCTCTACTTGCACATATATTATGGTATGTGTTATACGTCTGAAGATGATAGATGTATAAAACACAGGTATACATTTATCTGTATATTACTTTTATATATGATGCTGCTAGCAAAAGGTACAGACATATGCATGCATGCTTTTAGGAATATGGTGAGACTTACAGCAGAGACTTGTGAAGGGTTGCTAGTTTATATTTGTGTAGGTCCAATAGCATAAGTAGTTGCAGAATGGGGAAGCTGCAGCTCAAAACTGTGGTTTAAAAGATGTTGGCAGATGAATTAGTGATTAGGGTATTTTGTATGAGTCTGTTGAAAGGTATGGTTGAAATATATCACATTATTTTAGGTGTATATTTGAAATGAGAAGTGCAGCTTCTTAAGTTTTAAGATGTGCATGGTTTTGTCACTTTTGTGACTGTGGTATGTCTGTATTTACAGATGTATTTTCATATGTGTTATGCATCTGAAGATGCTAGATTTATAAAATACAGGTATAGAACTATTTGTATGTTTCTTTTATATATGATGATAGTAGGAAAATGTAGAGATATCTGCATACACGCTTTTAGAAATATGGGGAGACTTTCATCAAGGATAAGTGAAGGGTTGCTTTGCTGTTAGCTATGCTCAATACCTGATTAGTACTAGAATAGTGAAGGAGTAGTAGTAGAAAAGTGATGTTTAAGATATGTTGGGAGAGGAATTATTGATTATGGTACTTTATAAGAGTCTGTGTAAAAGTTCACTTGAAATTTGATGCATAAATCTAGGTGTGTTTGAAATGTTAAGTGTACTCTGTCAAGTTTTAAGGCATATATGGTCTTGTGAGTGTGATTATGTTTCTACTTGCACATATATTCTAATATGTGTAATGCTTTTGGCAATAGGTATACATAGAAGCAAGCATGCTTTTAGGAATATGGTTAGAGTTATGGTAGAGACATGTGATAGGTTGCGGCTTTATGTTTGGCTAGGCCCAATATTCGTAGAATGGTGAAGCTGTAGAACAAAAGTGAGTTTTAAGACATGTTGGCACAAGGGATTACTGATTAGGCTACTTTCTATGAGTCTGGGGAAAGGTACACTTGACATACACTGCAGAAATATAGGTGTGTCTTTCTGTTAGATTTGGGGGTCTCTAGTTGGCAATGGTTTGCACCTTTGTCCAAATAGGGACCCTTGCGTCTAGTCAGGGTAAGGGGCTACACTCCTAAAATAACCCCTGCTCACCCCCTTGGTAGCTTGGCACGAGCAGGCAGGCTTATCTCAGAGGCAGTGTGTAAAGCATTTGTGAACACATACAGTAATACAGTGAAAACACTACAAATGGACACCACACCAGTTTAGAAAAATAAGTAATCTTTATCTAGACTTAACACAAGACCAACGACAAAAATCCACAATACAATATTCAAAAATATGGCTTTTAAATGGTAGAAATAGCTTAGTTCAATGTAGATGGTAAATGCAACACTTTACTCTCAAAGTACCTTGGATGCGAAATGCAAAACAAACAAAAGGGTTGCAGGGAAGGTGATGCGCCGTTCCTTACACTCAGGGGAGTGGATGCGTCTTCCTTACTGCAGCGCAGGGGAGTGATGCGTCGCTTCCTTACTGTGTGGGGAGTTGATGCGTCGGAATTCTTACTGCGATCCGGTGCGATGCGACAAGATGCGCCTCGATGCGATGACGATCCAGTGCGATGCGACAACGTAGATGTGATGCGTGCACGCCCGACGGCCGTGCGGCAACTCGGTGAACTTCTGAGCCGCGACAGGCCCTGCGACACGCTTCTCCGGTGATGCGACGGCGACCTCTGCGGCGGCGGCACGCTTCTCCGGTGATGCGACACGCCTCGGTGATGCGATGGTGAGCAGCTGCGGCGGCAGCACGCTTACTCGGTGATGCGGCCAACTGCTGCGGCGGCAACACGCTTCTCCTTCGTTGAGTTGTGCTTCCAGCTCCCAGCGACACGCAGTCTTCAAAAGGGCCCAACACAACAGCAGGCACCTCTTGGCAGGTAGAATTCCCAGCAAGGGAATTCAGGGGAGCTGGTTGGTGAAGTCTTGTATCCCTGAGACTTCAGGCAGGAGGCAAGCTCAATCTTCAAGCCCTTGGAGATCTTCTTCAAGATGATGAAAGTACACACAAAGTTCCTTTCACCTTTCCTTGGCAATAAAGTAACCACTGCAGGCCAACCCCCAAACAGCACACAGCACAGGAGCAGTCTCCTCCTTCAGCTTCCTGGTTCTTCTCCTTGGCAAAGGTTTGTCTTGGTTCCCAGAAGTGATCTAAAGTCTTGGGGTCTGGGCCCCAATATTTATACTGAAAAAGTATTTGTTCTCTGAAGGCAGAGAGTGTCTGTACCTAGTCAAAACCAGTTCTGTCCACACTGGTGCAGCTTCCTGGCAGGGGGTGGAGACATCATTGTTGAAAGCAGACCTGGCCCCGGTAGCTGAAAAGAAATCTCCTCCCCCTACTCTCTATTCTATGAGGGCTCAGGGGAGTGAAAGGAAATACCCGCCCCCTACTCTCTAGTCAGCCAAGGTCCTATTCAGCCCAGCCCTGACCCATCAGACTGCTGGAGCCCAAGCCCTCCTGTTACTCACAAACCAGACATGCAATACACAACCTAGCAGAGGCAGGCTGGGTGGTTAGGCAAGAAAATACCTACTTTCTAAAAGTAGTATTTTCAAACACAGAATGTAAAAATCACCCACACTAAAAGATGTATTTCAACATTCTGAGTTCAGGCATACCAAACTCGAATTTCTACCTTGTTCCATGGGTCAGTTAGGATTATAAGATGTTATAATCAAACTGCCCATTCTGGCCTATGGGAGCAGGTAGCCTTGCAATAGTGAAAAACAAAATTGGCTGTAATTCACTATCAGGACATGCCACACACATCAGGGCTTGTCCTACCTTTCACATACAATGCACCCTGCCCTAGGGCCTACCTTAGGGGTGACTAACATGTAGAAAAGGGAAGGTTTGGGGACTGGCAAGTGGGTGCACTTGCCAAGTCGACATGGCAGTCCCAGAGTGCAAACAGGCTCTGCAATGGCAGGCCTGAGCCATAGTTTACCAGTTGCTTCTGTGGGTGGCACAAACAGTGCTGCATGCCCACAGAAGCAAAAACAACAGGTCAGAAACAATCCAGGAGGAAGGCAAAAAGTTCAGGGATGACCCTGCAAAAAGGGCCAAGTCCAACACTTTTAAATGTAAAGTTCAGTCTATTTGTTTATTTCTTTTATATATGATGATGATTTCAAAAGGTAGACATATATGCACGTATAGTTTCAGGAATATGGTGAGATTTATAACAGACTAATGTGTAGGTTTGATGCTTTATTTTGGGTACGCCCAACACCCTAAGTAGTTACAGAATTGTGAAGCTGCAGTACAAAAGTGTACACCATGTCATAGACCTGACTTTTGTGCTGCAGTTTCAGTATTCTGCTACTACTCAGGATGTTACACTCCTCCAATTACTCAGGCACTACCGCAGTACTACTCCAATCACCCAGGCAGTACACATGCACTTATAAAATCACCCAGGCACTTCCTATGTACTCCTGTAATCTCCCAGATATTACCCCTGCAATCATGGAATCACCAGGCATTATATATGTACTCCTCTAATCCCCCAGACATTACTCCTGCAATCATGCAATCACCAATGCGTTAGCTATACACTGGTTCAATCACCCAGGCAATACCCTTGCACTCCTCCAATCACTCTGTCAGGATCTATGCACTTCTCCAATCACTTAGCCAGTGCCATGCACTTATAAAATCACCCAGGCAGTTCCTATGTACTCCTGTAATCCTCCAGATATTGCCCGTCAATCCATGCAATCACCCAGGCATTACCTATGTACTCCTCTAATCCCCTAATTCAGTTAATTAGTATCCAATGTACCTTGCAATTATACAGACACTACCCTTGCAATCATACAAACATCCAGGCACTACCCATGGAGTAATGTAATCACTGAGATACACCCATCATATATCTTAGCTGTAATTCTTAACGTATTACGGAAACCATTCCTACATATTTCTGTACCTTTTGGTAGCAATATCATTTATTAAAGTAATATACAAATAAATGTATTCTTGTGTTTTATATGTCTAGCATCTTCAGATGCATCATATGTATCAGACTACATGTGGAAGTAGAGATATACATTAGTTACAACACCATGCAGACCTTAAAACTTGACAGATTGCTGTTCAGATTTGTAGCTGATAATGAAAATTATGTGGTATACTTGAAGTGTAGCTTTCCACAGACTGATACAAAGTAGCGTTATAATTGATTCTTCTCTTAATATGCCTTAAACCTCACTTTTGTGCTGCTGCTTCATCGTTCTATGCCTACATAGGGTGTTGGGCCTAGTAAAAGATATAGCAGCAATCTTTCATATGTCTCTGGTGTAAGTCTCACAATCTTCTTAAAAACATGCATGCATATGTCTGTACCTTTTGTTAGTAGTATCATATATCAAAGAAACATACAAATAGATGTATACTTGTGTTTTATATGTATAGTATGTTCAGATGTATAAGACATATCACAATACATGTGCAAGTTCATACATATCTTAAACAGAAGATCATGAAGACGTTAAAAGTTGAGAGAGTGCACTTTATATTTCAAAGAGACACTTAGATTTATTTAGCGCACTTCAAGTGAACTTTTCCAGAGAGTCTTACAAAGTATCATAATCACTAATCTGTCAGTCATCATATGTTAAATATTAGTTTTCTGGTGCTGCTGCTTTACCATTTTACTAGTAGTTAGGTATTGAACATAGTCAAAATAAATAACTAAGAAGCAAGAGAAGTGCAGACAGAAGGAACAGAGGTGCAGAAGGAGGCAAGAGAAGTGCACAAACAGGCAAAAGAAGTGTCGAAAGATCCAAGAGCAGTGCAGAAAGAAACAACAGAGGTGCAGAAGGAGGCAAGAGGGGTACAGAAGGAGCGATGAGAGGTATAGAAATTTACAAGAGAGGTTTAGAAAAAAGCAACAGAGGTGCAGAAGGAGACAAGACAACTGCAGAAAGAGGCAAGACAGTTGCTGAAATATGGAAGAGAGGTACAGTAAAGGAAGCAGGGGTGCAGAAAATTCAAGAGAAATGCAGAAAGAGGGAAGAAGGATGTAGAAAGAGGTAAGAGGGGTGCAGAAAGGGTAACAGAAGTGTACAAAGAAGTAAGAGAAGTGTAGAAAGAAGGAAGAGAGATGGAAAAAGAGGCAAGTGGGGTAGAGAAAGAGGCAAGAGAAGTATAGAGAGAAGCAAGAGAGGTGCATAAAGAGACAAGAGAGGTACTGAAAGAGGGAAGAGGAGTGCAGAAAGAGGCAACAGAGGTGTACAAAGAGGGAAGAAGGGTATAGAAAGTGGCAATAGGGGTACATAAAGAAGCAAGAAAAGTACAGAAAGAGGCAAGAGAAGTACATAAACAAGCAAAAGAGGTGCAGAAAGAGGCGAGACGGTTGCAGAAAGAGTCAAGAGAGGTTCAGAAAGAGGGAAGAAGGATGTAAAAAAAGGCAAGAACAGTGCAGAGGGAGTATTAAAAGTGTACAAAGAAGGAAGAGAAGTGCAGAAAGAAAGAAGAGAGGTGTAGAAAGAGCCAAGTGGGGTAGAGAAAGAGGCAAGAGAAGTGCAGAAAGAAGCAACAGAGGTGCAGAAAGAGACAAGAGAGGTACAGAAAGAGGGAAGAGGGGTGCAGAAAGAAGCAAGAGGGGTATATAAAGAAGCAACAGTAGTGTAGAAAGAACCAACAGAGGTGGAGAAGTAGAAACAGGTATGCTGAAAGAAGCAAGAGGAGTGTCAAAATTTGTAAGAAAGGTGCAAAAAGAAGCAAGATTAGTGCAAAAAGAATCAACAGAGGTGCACAAACAGACAAGAGGGGTGCAGAAAAAGGGAACAGGGGTGTAGAAAGAGACCAGAGAGGTGGAGAAACAGGCAAGAGAACTGCAGAAAGACGCGACAGAAGTATAGAAAGAGGCTTGAGGGGTGCAGAAAGAGGCAACATGGGTGTAGAAAGAAGGTAGAGGGGTGCAGAAAGAGGCAGCAGAGGTACACAAAGAGGGAAGAAGGGTGCAGAAAGAGGTGTACAGAAAGAAGCAAGAGAGTTGCAGAAAGAAACAAGAGAAGTTGAGAAGGAAGCAACAGAGGTGCAGAAAGAGGCAAGAGGGGTGCAGAAAGAGGCAACAGAGATGCACAAAGACGGAAGAAGGGTGCAGAAAGAGGCAACAGGGGTACAGAAAGAAGCAAGAGAGGTGCAGAAAGAGGCAAGAGAGTTGTAGAAGCAGATAAAAGGAGTGCAGAAACATTCAAGAGGGGTGTAGAAAGAGTGAGGAAAAGTGCAGAAAGAGAGAACAGGGGTGGAGAAAGAGGGATGAGAGTTGTAGAAAGAGGGAAGAATGATATAGAAAGGGGTAATAGTTAGGTATTGAGTATAGGTAAAAACAAAGAAGCAACCCTTCACATGTTTGTGCTGTAAGTTTCATTATGTTTCTGAAACCATGCATGCATGAGTCTGTACTTTTTGCTAGTGTACTATATCAAATATCCAAATATCCAAATTCTCTTTATTTCGGTTGATAAAAACCATAAAAGATACAGCCACACAAGTCATGGTTAAGACATTCTGAGCTAAAAGGAGCATTCAAGAGGCAAATGGGCAAATGGGAAATAAAAAGTGGCTCTGGTTAACATAATAAGTCAGCGTAGGAAGGGGCTTGGGTGTTAAAATTACCAAATAAATCATAGTTAAGTTGTCTCTGGCAATTCAGGCGAGGAAATGGAACCACAAGACTAAAGTGCTAATGCATTCACAAATATTATATAAAATGGTTACCAAATTTATAGCCCACACGTAAAACATCAAAACATGATTGCCCCTTATCCCTTGGTAATGCCCTTATTCTGGATCAGCAATTGGCAAGATTAAAATACATAAAATATTACCATAAAAACAGCTATTTACAATAAAAATAACAATATTGGGGAATAAACCTCTCTTGTCTGGTCATTACAGTTTCCATTTTGTCATTCAGGGCCAGACAACGGTGTTAACAGCGCCCTCCTTCTAATCGCCCAGAAGTGGCCTAGGAATTTCGCAGTTGCGCAGGTGAAGAGAGGTCTAGCATCTGACTTGAGTATGCGCAAGGCGTCTTTGGAGTTACGGGTCCCAGATTGTCTGCACACAGGAGCTAACCATTTGCTCCTTGGTTTGGCATAGGCTGTGCAGGCAAAGAAGACATGGCCTATTGATTCTTGTGGGCATGAACAGGAAGGACAGCCCTTGGGTTGAGCTTTATTTAACAGCCAGGAGTTGGTGAGGGCGTTGATTGGTAGACTGCCGTGCCTGAACTGTGTATACAATTTCCTGTCGGCTGGCACCTTCATGATATCAAAATAGCTTTCTAGTTGACAATTAGTATTCAAGTCAATGAAAGCATTTGTTAGGCTGCCATATTGACTTTTCAGAAAATTGTTCTGCTCAACCCATGCCCAGTGCAATAGCTTTACTTGGCCTCTAGAATAGGAAGGTGAATGACCGGTAACCTGTTTTGGCAAGCTGATGCTTGACCGAAGGATATCTACATGTTTAATCCACCCAATCTTTTTGGTAGTATCCAATGCAGAGACCTCACTAAAGGCTGCAGCATATTGTGCCAGATCGGGGGTGGTAACCAATCAGTGCCAAAACAGCAGTGGGCGAAGCCTCGCAAGGTCGTTAATAGACTTAATGCCCAGATCAAGTTTAAGAGGGAGGAGAGGAGTACTTTGGGGAAGGGATACCATGTTCCTAAGGAACTTGTTTTCCACTGCTAAGAGATTATTTGCATTTGCTGTGCTCCACAACTCTGCCCCATAAAGAGCACTGCTCACAGCCTTACAGCTGTACAATTTAAGAGCAGGTGCTGCTGGCTTGGTATATGATAGGTGATGCTCCCGCCTCAGAGCCCCAGTTAGCTGGGAGAATTTCAAAGATGCCTTCTCAAGATGGTTCTTCCAAGCCATTCCCTCGGACAGCTTGATACCTAAATAATCAAATGAGGTAACCCTCTTGAGCGGGACATTGTCCAGAAACAGATTTCCCTTGAAGGATTTGTGAGGGTTCAACATCAATAACTTGGTTTTAGTGGTGTTGATGACCAAGCCCCTCTCATCACAAAAAGCCTTAAATATATTCAATACTTTTTGGAGGCCCATGGGGGTTTTGGAAACCAGGAGGGTATCATCCGCGAATAGTAATGTGGAGATTTTATGGTTCGCCAAAGACGGGGCATCAGCTGAGATGGAGCACAAGAGATCAGCTACATGATTAACATACAGGGAGAAAAGGGTTGGGGCTAAAACACATCCCTGACGAACCCCCTGCTGGATCCTAAAAGGCTCGGTGGTTTGTCCCTGGTTTCCCCATCTCACACGAGCAAACGTTTCTTCGTGTAGCCTGATTAGAAGTTCCAGGATTGCCAGGGACATTCCCATATCCCTAAGCACCCGCCAAAGTGTACTATATATAAAAGAAGCATACAAATATATGTCTACTTCTGTTTTATATGTAAAGCATCTTCAAATGTATGACACATACGAGAATACATGTGCAAGTAGAGACATACCTCAATCACAACATTATGCAGGCCTTAAAAGTTGACAGACTGCACTTTAGATTTGATTTGGGTAGCAGTAGAGAAATCCTTAAGTTATGCTTTGTTATTCTGTTATATAGGTTGTGATGTCTTCTAATTGTAGGAATTGTGCAGTGTCTGACATAGCTTTGGAATGCAATTACAAATATTTCTTTATTTATACATGAGAATATTTGTATATAATTATTTTAATAATATTAAATTATTTAACGACAGTATTTAAACTTTTCTTTTTTTCCAGACATTCTCCACAATTAATAAAGATTCAGTATGACAAGAAAAGTGCAAAAGAAAAGACAAAAAAAAAACAGTACTATTTAAAGGAGATAGAAAAGCAGAAACTAGATGAAGTACAACATGTGATGTTGAAGAAAAGGTCTTCTGGTAAGAGAACTAAAGAATTTTTTAAAAGACTTTTAAAGAATGTAATGAATTTTTGAAATGGGGAAAAGGGAAAGAATAGTACTACAACCAATCAGAAGGAAACGAAAAAAGGACAAATTAATGGAAAATCAGGTTATGGGAAAACAATCTATGTTAAAAGAAGGATGAAAGAATATAAAGACATTAGGAAGAGAATGTATAAAAGTAGAGTACTACAAAATTTATTGAAAGATTGCAAAAAATATCAAAGAGAATCAGCATTTTACAAGAAAAAACAACAGATTGAAAGTGTAGTCGAAAAGGCTTTTGAATTGAAAAGAAGATTGTTTATATTAGTATTGAAGAGAATGAAGACATTGAATAAAACAATGCACTTTATGAAGGAGAAAAGTAAAAGAAAAATACTTTTTAATAGAACTAACTTTTGCAAAAAAAATTCAGGTGAATGGAAGCACACTTCTAGTACTGAACCTTTTTTTAATGAAGAAAGTTATTTTCAACAAAATACATTAGTTCATGCAGTTGATACCAGTGGTCGTTGTTATGAGGTTAAAAATGGTTGTCCAATTGAAAAAAACAAAGATGTTTCCTAGAAATGTGGAAGAAGTAATAGCTGAAGACGTTCAAGGGAGACGTACACAAGCTCCAGTGTATAAGTGGGATTGTAGTAGCATTTGTAATATACGACAGGAATCTATTGATATATTACGAAATTTATTACGAGATTATGGTAAAAACGTGTTTAACAGAAAATTAGGATGTTGCAAGGGCTAGATCCTTGTAAAGTGAGAAAATATACTAACTTGCAGGGTCATTCTCTGGCTTGTCTTTCTAGAAAAGTGTGTTGAAGTACTTTTCATCATTTAAGAATGTTAGCAGTACATCACTCAGAAATGCGGAAGTTAGTAAGAAGATTGTACTATGTAAAAAGTCCTGCATTATCTTTAAGTAAAATAAACACAGCTCTTTTGCATGGTTCAGTATTGGATGTAAAAAGAATTTCTGATGATATACAGTTTCATTTCTTTGGTCCTCATGAGGAGTGGAGAGAAAGTGAGAGTTTGATAAGTGTAGGTGTTGAAGAAGAGGTGGAAAATAGTACTACTGAGAAGTTTGCAGAAGAAATTACAAAGTTTAAGGTAGTTTCTTGTGAAAAACCAAACTATGGGGGTCATTATGATGGCGGGCCGATCGTCCCCGCCGGGACGGCGGTAGTCACCGCCGACCCGGCGGGGGCGATCCGCCCGCCATCCACACAGCAAAGACCCCCCACCATATTATGATGGCTGGGGGGTCCGCGGCGGACGGAAAGACCGTCTGCCGCTTTTCCGCCGGTCGACTCGTCGACCGGCAGAAAATAAGGTTAATATGGTGGCGGTAGTCTGCAAGACACCGCCATCCATATTACAATGCCTGCGTGTGATCAGCCTTTCCATGGTGGCGTTGCCGCCATGGAAAGGCATGTGTCTTTGCCTTCGGGGGCCCGTAGCGGGCCCCCAGGAAGTTGGGGGGTGCACATGGGGGGTACCTATGGTGACCCCCTGCATTTGTATGCACAAGGTGGCAGGAACCGCGCGGTGCCTGTCACGTTGTGAATGCAAATGCACGACGTGCATTCACAGCATTGTGGCGGGCGGTGCTGTGAGCACCGCCCGCCACAATGCTGGGAATAGGGTGTCCCACCGCCACGGTGGCGGTGGCATCCTAATGTCAGGTGCGGGACCGCCGCACCCCTTGCGGACGGTCCCGCATTCCGTTACGGTGGCGGGCGGACGAAGTCCGCCCGCCATCGTAATGGGCCCCTAAGTTTGTATTTGTTGTCGACGTACTCACTATAAAAGTCAAACTAGGAATGTTGATGTGTATTTAAAAAGTGAAAAGGAAAACAATGATAAGTGGGAGCAATTTGGTGCTTATTTGTTGGTGGAAGGTCGTTTTGAGTTGGGTAGTGATCAACGTATTTGTAAATATTGTTACAACAAATTAGAAGAGAACAAAATGCTAGCTAGAGCTGTACATAATAACCTAGAGTTGGTAGCTATTCCTCCAGAACTGGTAGATTTAAATATGTGTGAGTCCATTCTTATTGCATCTGTGCACCCATTTCAGGCTATAGTTCGTATGGAGCCTAAAACAGGTAAGCTGCCTCCAACAGATTTACAAAGAGGTTTAAAAGGAAGAGTTGTGTATTTACCTTTAGATTTTAAGAAAAATATTGAAACTGTTGGTGTAGAGAGAGAGGAAAGTGAACCTGTAGTTATTCTATTTAATGGTGTACCAACAAAGAGTCGGAAAATATGGCAAGAGTTAGTAGATGTCACCAAACTTCAAAAGGCTACATTATATCTTGTACAAAACAATATTTATTATAAAAATGTATATGTGGAAGAAAAATAAATATCTTTAGAAGATGATAGAGAAATTTCAACTGGCCAAACAGAAAAAGTGGACAACTCCAGGAGTGAAGACATTTATGAACATTACAGTATACACCCTCTACATTCAAAAGAAGTGATAGGAAACACTATTGAATTATTCCAAATGAAGAAAGCAAAGGGAACTCCCGTGAGTGTATGGAAAAAAGTTTAGAAGCTCGTTGTTTTCCACAGCTCTTCCCCACTGGAAAAGGTGGACGATATGATGAACGAAGCAAACACAAGGAGATGATGGACGGAGCGCAGAAACTTTTTAGACACTCACCCCCAGTCAAAGATCTGGGTTGAATCCATCATCGCTCTTTAGCTCACTTTGCCACCCCAGTTCAGACACAGTGTAAATCAGAATGTTCCCTCTGTGAGGTTCTGAATGCTACCTTAGAATGTGGGGCTTGTGAGGCACCTCTAGGCTGTGACAGGAGTGGAGCAGTGGAGACGGTGAATAAACTTACTTGAACCCATCTGGATCTTGTGCTTCTTCCGCTGCAGATCTACTTTGTAACACTGGCGACGAGCTAGCTTGCGTAAGGGGGCAAAAGTCCGTCTCCTCCCCTTCTCTTTTCTCCACTAGTCACAAGCTGTTGAAGTCTGCTTGTAGGCACTGTGTTTTTTTTTCTTTTTGAAAGAGCTGCCTCATAGTGGTATCCAGTGGCTCCTTGCCCGCATTTCTGGACTGCACTCCAGGGCAAAGAACTTTGTTTATCTCGTGTCCGGGACTCTAAGGATCCGTGGTGTTCGGCCATCTATGTAGTTCCAGCCTGTGGCTTCTGTCTGCTGTGGTGAGCTCCTCCGTCTCCCCGGCCGTCTCTGACAGTGTCTTAGCCCAGCAGTGCACTTCATCGACGACTGAAGGCGTTTCTCTGCCTTGCGTCTCTGAAGCCAGGAGGAGGCGTCAGCCGTCATCTAGAGCAGTCGTATGTCGGCTGTCAGTGTTGAGATTGGCGTGTTTCTGCGGCCAGCTAGATAGTGAGGTAATCTGTACCGACGACTGGAGGCATTTCTCTGCCTCGCGTCTCTGAAGCCAGGAGGAGGTGTTAACCGTCATCTAGAGAAATCGTGAGTCGGCTGTCAGAGTTGAGATCGGTGTGTTTCTGCGGCCAGCCGGAGAGTGAGGTAATCTCTTAAAAAATCAGCAGCTGTGAGGGGAGCGGCTTTCCTCTCAGCTGCAGCCTTCTTTCCAGTTTTGGTCCGCCCCTTGCCTCCGCCTTCCGTTCTTCCCCACAGCCGATTGGGCGCTTCAGGACGTCTCAACTTATCAGGACCGCCTTAGAGGAGTAAGCCTTCCTTCAGTCCCACGAGGCCAAAGTATAAATCAATTTCACATTCAGCTCTTTTCAAGCGCCGCTCACAACTGACAGGCACAGCTGTTGCTTGTCAATTACCGCTTGAATCCAGCCTCTCAGCGTCTCCTCATAATACACGCTGACAGGCACAGCTTTCTTGTGCTTAACCCGAGGTAGGCTGCAGCTTGGGGAAGGCATTGGAGTCGTTATTCACTCATAGGTTCTGCGCTGACTGACACAGCTTTCACTGCTGGTCGTCCTCGCCTCCTGGTGGAGGTTCAGGTGACTCTTTTCTCTTCAATTCTGTGCCACATGGATAAACTCTACAGAACTGTGTTATATATGTTTTTTTTTCATCTTTACTTATTGCTGTACGTGTATTTCTCCTTTGGTAGCAGGGTTCTATTCATCGTATCAACTCCTGTTGGTGTTCCCCTGTTTCTTTCTATGCTGTTGTAGTCTTCAGGCTACCTCTAGTGATTTGTAATTGTTAGGGGTCTTGGGGATTCATCAGGTCAGTCTTAACTGTATAAATTTCAATTAACTATACACTACTGGGAATTATTTTACTGTGGTTCCCCACTTTTCTGTGACTCTATGTTATTTCAAGGTTCGCTCCTGCGTTCTTTGGTTTTCCCCTTTGCTGCCATGTATCCAGAGCTATGCCCCCTGTAATTATCGCTGCCTGTGTTGTAATATTTGTGTGATTTGCAATTGCTTGAAGTACATGATCCGTCTGCTTGGACCTCTTAAAGTTTAGTAAAACTTCTGATATTGCATGTGCCTGTATAATCTGTGATCTTTGCCTTGCCTTAATTGTTATTCTCGTACCTCTGTATTGCCTCCTATTTTAAACATGGCAGCAGCAGATATGTCCCAACCCGTTCCATTCTTGAATGAGGTGGGAGAACAAAATATTCCTTGGAAGGAGTGGGCTAACATTTTTTAATAATATTTAATAGCCATAGGGGGAGAAAAGTTTAGTCCAAACAGGAAACAGCACATCCTTCTCCATAATTTGGGGACACATGGTAGAAAAGTATATAATTCACTTCCGGAACCTGTATTTGGAGATGATGATGAAGAGGATGAAGCAGACGAATATAGAGTAGCTTTCCTTAAATTAGAGAAGCAATTTGGAGACAAAATTAATGTTGTTTTAGAACGGCACAAATTCTTCTGCCATACCCAAAGTAAACAAGAGAGTATTTTAAACTATGTGGCTGCTCTTAGAGGTCTGAGCAGTCTGTGTGACTTTGGAGATTTAAATGACTCACTCATCCAAATAGTAAGATGCACCAACAACATAAGGATCCAAGAGAAATTACTACAAAAACAACCCGATTTGCATGAAGCGGTTGAAATTGCCAAATCTATTGAGCACACTGCAGTATGCCTGAAATAAATCAGATCCACAACCTCTAATGAACCTACTTCAGTAATAAAAGAAGTGAACACTGAAGAAGAAATATACAAAATAAAGAATCCCAACGGTGCCAGACCTAAAATCGAAAACGAGCACAGTAAACTGAAATGCTACCGCTGTGGGAGTAGCAATCACCTGGTCAACTCTCCATTTTGTCAGGCCAAGTCTGCCACTTTCAAGAAATGCATCAGAAGGGGACATTTTATTGAGAGTCTGCAGTGACACCTTCACAAAGAGAAACGCAGTGGAATTAGGGAACTTGAGGAGGTCACACAGTCGGTCAAGAAAATAATTTTGCAAGTCGGTGACCTCAGCACTACCAATACTGTCAAATACCCGGTTTGCGACATCAGCCTTGATGGTAACCCCATCAAAGTGTATGCGGACTCATGCTCCCCCTACACCTTCATCAACTCAGCAGATTATAGCAAAATTAGAAATACTAAAGTGGATGGTCTTCAAACCCATTGCCCCCAGTGGGTATAACCGTGACCCCATTCCTCTCAAAGGAATGTTTACATCTCTCATCCCCTTTAAAAATCGCACTACTGTAGGCAAAGTCTATGTTGTCAAGGAAGGGTCCAACCTTTTGGGGTGGCAACACCAAAAGGAATTAGGAATCAAACTAGACCCAAACAACCCAGAGCAAGTCTTGTCGATAAGTCAACCGAAATCTGGGGACTGGATCTGCGAAGAATTCCCGGAAGTATTCAGTGAAAGACTTGGCTTACTCAAAGAGTTTCAGCACAAAATTAAACTGAGAAAGGACTCCAAGCCAGTAGTGCATAAGACCAGACCCATTCCCTACCTCATGAAGGAGCCATTGAAGATGGAACTATCCAGATTACAAAGTCAGGGAATTATTCAACCCATTGAGAGCTCGGACTGGTTGGCGCCCATTGTGATTGCCAAGAAGGACCAGGGTAAAGGGATAAGATTGTGTGTGGACCTGCGTGACCTCAACCGCAACATCTGGATCGACAGACACCCTCTCCCTAGGATCCATGAAATGTTGAGCACCATGGGTGATGCCGAGTGCTTCTCAGTTCTGGACCTATCCAGTGCATACCACCAGGTTGAACTGCATCCTGAGTCTAAGTGGTTAACGGCCTTCACCACTCCGATGGGGTCCTTCATGTTTTGCAGAATGCCGTTCGGCCTGGTGTCCGCAGCCGCGGTATTCCAAAAAATCATGCAAAGTATCCTGGAGGGTATCCCCAAAACCCTCTGCTTCCAGGATGATGTTTTAATCTACGGCACCACGGAAAAAGAACATGACTTACACCTAAGGAAAGTCATGTGTAAACTAAGAGATGCAGGACTCACCCACCGGAGAGAAAAATGCAACATAGGGGTGAGCACCGTTGAATATCTGGGTCATACCATTTCTAAGGATGGATTCAAGCCAAAGATTTGCCTGCTCAAAGCTGTTCAAGAGGCAGTCGCACCAAAAACAAAGAAGAGTTGAAGTCCTTCTTAGGACTTGCAGAGTTCATGTCAAAATATGTTCATACATTTTCTGAACTTACACACTGCCTAAGAGAACTTCTGAAGAACCATAATAAATTCAACTGGATGGAGGAACATCATAATGCCTTCGAAAACATTAAAAGAGCCATTCTCTCAGCCCCATATTTATGCAACTTCGAGCATTCCAGGAAAACCATTCTCACCACGGATGCAAGCAGCAAGGGACTGGGGGCTACCCTCTCACAAGTCATTGAGGGTGAGGAGTGCATTGTGGCTTTTGCATCTCGTGCCCTAAACAAATCAGAAGCTAACTACTCCGTAGTAGAAAGAGAAGCCCTGGCTTGTTTTTGGGCAGTCAAACATTTTAAATGTTATCTGTGGGGCATCCAATTTGACATCAGAACAGACCATAAACCTCTCATTCACATGTTTTCAACAAAAGGTTCTTACAATAGCACGCCTAGGATAGCCAGATGGTTGTTGGGTCTAGAGAGCTTTTGCTATAAACTGGAACATGTCCCAGGGAACCAAAACAAGGCTGCGGATTTCCTCTCCAGATCTCCTTTAGAAGAAATGGAAGAATTCGAAATATAGGAGTACCCCATCTTAGCCGTCAACCTCCCAGCACTCACCGACAAGAATGGAACACTGCTATAACAGAGGATGGTGTGCTGACCAAGATCAGAGCATATGCGCTTCAGGGATGGCCTAACAGCAAGAACGAGTTAGAAGATGAGGCGAAAGCGTTTTGGGAAGTGCGACACGAAATAAATACCAGTAAAAACCTGATACTCAGGAATGACAAAATCATACCCCCTGCAAGGTTAAGAGACCAAGTTATCAATCTCGCACATGAAGGCCACTTAGGCAGGAGCCTCACCAAGTCAAGGGTGAGGGAGCGCTTCTGGTTCCCAGGTATGGACAGCATGGTTGAGGCCAAAGTAAAAGACAAACCTTGGGAGAAAGTAGCCCTAGACATCATTGGTCCAATCAACAAGGCAGGGGTGACCAAACGCTATGCACTGGTCATGGTAGATTACACTTCTCACTGGGTGGTTTTTAAAATGGTTCACCAAATCACCACCGAGCACATAATAAAGTTTCTTAAAGACTCTTTTTACAGTGAAGGCATCCCGGCCACTATTGTAACAGATAACGGAGTGCAATTTACGTCTTCTGCCATGGTGGAGTTTCTGGCACACCTTAACGTTTGCCAATTTAAAACTGCCTTATACTGCCCCAGGGCCAATGGGTTGGTGGAGAGAATAAACCGCATGGTTAAGGAATGCATCCAGTTAGCCTGCGCCAACCACTTGGACGTAGAAAATGCTGTTCAGGAAATGTTGTGGGCTTACCATACAACTCCCAGCTCTGTAACAGGAGTATCACCCTTCACTGCCCTTAAAGGGAGGAAAACCATGTACAAAAATGTTTCCGGGTTGGCTGGGGGAGGGGATAGAGTTTCTCAAGACACCGACCTGGCCAGAGACAAAATTGCACTCCACCAAGCAAAGTATGAAAACCAATACAATGTCAAACATGGCACCAAGAGTCAACTATGGAATGTTGGGGACTGGGTGTATGTAAAGAGGCCTACCGGCCAGGAAGGGTCAATGTCAAACTTTTCACAACCTATGCGCATTGCTGCAACTAAACTAAATGTTGCCGTAATGGACAATGTTGGAGCATGGACAGACTGACTCGACATGACCCTTGTCATTTGTCCTCCAGTGAGAGTTCTGCAAGGGAGAGCGAGTCAAGCCCCCATAGCAGTGAGATCACTACTAGGGGTGGGCGGAATTTGCGGAGTTGCGTTCTGCAAAATTCCACGAAACGGCAAGAAATCTCCGCGAGCACGCGGAATTTCGCGTGCTCGCGGAGATTTTGCTGCGCTGTGTTGTTCATTCTGGGACGATGCTGTCTGCCCTTGAGAGTGACCCTGCATAGATTACAACTTGTAATCTATGCAGGGTCACTCTCAGGGCAGACGAGCATCGTCCTAGAATGAATCCTGCCCTGCATATTTATCCATGAAGATGCCACCGTTTTGTGCAATACCTCTACTCAACTGGACTACTTTCTACTGGCTAATCAGTAAGTGCTACCTCGTTGGGTAATGTATAGTGCCTTTCCTACACTGCAGCTGCGTAAAGGACCAGAAGAATTGACCCCAGTGACCTGTGTGTCTGTAACTTTGCCACCGCGCCGGAAAGGCGCCGGGGTCCTTTGAGTAAGCTGTCCATCATAGTGGGGAAAGGGCGGGAAGACGTTGCATACCACTAGTGTATGCGGGGCAAAACGGACTGGGCTTCCATGCGAGTTCACATGCATCTTGTTTATAAAGGGTCAGAGCACGATCTGAGCAGCAGATGAGGAGAAAGGACCTCCTGGCCATTGGACCTACACGGGGATTGCGCTCGAGAAAATCAAGGATGCAAAGACCTCCATCAAGGATTACAGCTAACTTTTCACGTTGGAAATGGAGAGAAGGCACATCTGCTTAACAACGCTCACGAATTCTACACGAGGATTGCGCTCGAGAAAATCAAGGATGCAAAGACCTCCATCAAGGTTTACAGCTAACTTTTCACGTTGGAAATGGAGAGAAGGCACATCTGCTTAACAACGCTCACGAATTCTACATGAGGAATGCGCTCGAGAAAATCAAGGATGCAAAGACCTCCATCAAGGATTACAGCTAACTTTTCACGTTGGAAATGGAGAGAAGGCACATTTGCTTAACAACGCTCACGAATTCTGCACACCTGCCCTGCATATTTATCCAAGAAGATGCCTCCGTTTTGTGCAATACCTCTACTCAACTGGAGTACTTTCTACTGGCTAATCAGTAAGTGCTACCTCGTTGGGTAATGTATAGTGCCTTTCCTACACTACAGCTGCGTAAAGGTCCAGAAGAATTGACCCCAGTGACCTGTGTGTCTGTAACTTTGCCACCGCGCCGAAAGCGCCGGGGTCCTTTGATTAAGCTGTCCATCATAGTGGGGAAAGGGCGGGAAGACATTGCATACCACTAGTGTATGCGGGGCAAAACGGGCGAGGCTTCCATGCGAGTTCACATGCCTCTTGTTTATAAAGGGTCAGAGCATGATCTGAGCAGCAGATGAGGAGAAAGAACCTCCTGGCCACTGGACCTACACGGGGATTGCGCTTGAGAAAATCAAGGATGCAAAGACCTCCATCAAGGATTACAGCTAATGTTTGACGGTAGATCTGGGCAGAAAGCACTCCTGCTTAGCCTCGACCTTGCTGACGAATTTTTTGTGCTGATTAATGCGTTACAGAATTTGAGCTTCAACTCGGGCACCTGCTTTATTTATATCTGTAAGTGCTTCCTGTTGAGGTTTAATTTTGGTGACAGGAGCATCGTGCCAGTATGAATCCTGCCCTGCATATTTATCCACGAAGATGCCACCGTTTTGTGCAATACCTCTACTCAACTGGAGTACTTTCTACTGGCTAATCAGTAAGTGCTACCTCGTTGGGTAAATGTATAGTGCCTTTCCTACACTACAGCTGCGTAAAGGCCCAGCAGAATTGTCTCTAGTGACCTTGTGTGTCTGTAACTTTGCCACCGCGCCAGAAGGGCGCCGGGGTCTTTGAGTAAGCTGTCCATCAAAGTGGAGAAAGGACGGGAAGACGTTGCATACCGCCAGTGTATGTGGGGCGGGGCCAAACGGGCGGGATTTCCATGCGAGTTCACATGCCTCTTGTTTATAAAGGGTCAGAGCACGATGTGAGCACTGAGCAGCAGATGAGGAGAAAGAACCTCCTGGTCACTGGACCTACACGGGGATTGCGCTCGAGAAAATCAAGGATGCAAAGACCTCCATCAGGGATTACAGCTAATGTTTGACGGTAGATATGGGCAGAAAGCACTCCTGCTTAGCCTCGACCTTGTTCACAAATTTTTTGTGCTGATTAATGCGTTACAGAATTTGAACTTCAACTCGGGCACCTGCTTTATTTATATCTGAAAGTGCTTCCATGCCCCCGAATTCCGTTCTGCCGTGGATCGCGGAAGTTTCGACATTTCCGCGTTCCGCGTAACGCGGAAATGCTGAAATTTCGCAAGTTCCGCGAGCGCAACGGAATTTGCCGCCCACCCTTAATCACTACTCGCCGAGAATCCAAAATGCCAATCTGGCATAAAGACTATGTCATGAACACCTGAACATTTTTAGTTGAGTATGTCAAGCATATCTTGGGATATCCTCCGTGCTTCTCTTTCTCCCTCCAACCTGTCCCTTCTCCCTTTCCATGCTCATTCTTTGCTTCCTCTTTCTTTTATTTCCCTATAGGGGGAAGATGTGTTGTAATTTCATTCTTCCCACTTGGTACCTTCCTTTCCCCCCTCCTCTCCAGTGTAAATTAGAATGTTCCCTCTGTGGTGTTCTGAAGGCCACCTTAGAATGTTGGGCTTGTGAGGCACCTCTAGGCTGTGACAGGAGTGGAGCAGTGGAGACGGTGAATAAACTTACTTGAACCCATCTGGATCTTGTGCTTCTTCCGCTGCAGATCTACATTGTAACAATATGCAAATCAGTCTTTTTTTTTAAAATTTCTTTTTATTAAACATAAACAGCTCGGCAATTCAGTTTACACATTGTGTGGTATTCGTTCAAGAATGGCATGCACGTTTTGGCGACTCAAATATCTGGGACAGACCACAATTAACAGGAAAGGGTTTCAGGGAGAAGGAGACTCATCTTCCGAGGGGACATTTGGGGCAGTACATATATTTCCCCAGTAGACTTTCCACTTACACCATACAGAGGACCACTTTTTGGGACATCCCCGTGCTATGTAGACAGCTTTTTCCCTGAACATGCACCAGTCTAGATTCTTCTTCCATGCTGCCAGAGTCGGTGATTTTCCCGCTCCCCACATTTGAGCAATGTTTCGTTTTGCCACCATCAGGCACAAAGTAGCCCAGAGTTGATCCATACGATTCAGATTAGTTGGTTCCCAGACATTAAGAAGACACCTTTTGGCCTCTGGGCGTATATCCTTCTTTAGTACTTCCCGCATGACCTCGTGTATCCCCCGCCAGAACAGTTGTATAAGTTCACACTCCCAAAATATGTGCAGGAACGTGCCTAATTGACCACAGTGCCTTCTACAATCCCCCCCCTCCCCTCTCCCCATATCTACCAGTTGGGGCCCCGTGACATATGTCCTGTGTAAGATTTTTAGTTGAACAAGTCGTTGCCGAGCGGAAATCGCCACTTCCCGAGGAGAGGCTACCGCCTCCCTCCATTCCTCATCATCAAGCACTAGGCCGTCTCTTACCCGAGGGGATCCGGGGTGTTATTAATCAATTTTTTATAAGTTAGGGAGATTGCTTTCTGTAGGAGGTATCCTTCGAGTAATCTGTCTTCTAGCGGTGAAGACTCGGGGGGAGGAGCCCTTCTGCAGGTTCGTTACAAGTGCATGGTGGACCTGCAGGTATCAAACATACTCTGAGCCAGTTAACTCATACTCCTGCCGCAGTGCAGCAAACGTGAGCACCTCGCCCCTCACCCAGAGATCTCCAATCCGGGAGATTCCAATGAGGTCCCATTTGTCAAATCCCTTCGAGGACCGCAGATTGCCCAGTTGTTCCGAGTCCCACAAGGGAGTTGCCAATGTGAGTTTCCGGTCCCATCCCAAGCTTTTATTTGCCGCATGCCAGACCTGGGACGGCGTGTTTGGTCGGACCGGTCAAGGGGAATTTCCTGGGGTTCGAGTACAGGGCCCTGTTATAGTCCCTGCCAGGCACCAGCCATCTATCCATGGTATACCCTGGATCATCCGGGCTGCGGTAGGTGCCATGATTGATAGCGGCGAGGTGGGAAGCCCAATAATATTTCCTGATGTCAGGGAGACTTATTCCACCATCATACCAGTTTATTGAGGGCTATCCGGGGCCTCCTATCCCATAGCAACTCCCTTTGTAAGCTCTCGATTTCCCTAAAGTATCTCGCAGGGACCAGATCTGGCGAGTTTTGCAGGGCGTAGAGGAAACGGGGCAGTGGCATTATTTTGAATAGGGCTGCCCTGCCCAACAATGAGAGTGGGAGTGCCTTCCAACTGGAGATCTCACGCCTCAGTCTCAGCAAGGGTGGGAGCAGATTTCTCTCAAAATGGAGCTTGGAGTCCGCGGTGACAAAAATCCCAAGGTAGCGAAAGCCATCCCCAACCGTTTGTACAGGGCAGTCCCTGGGTGCGGAGGGAGGGTCCCCGCTAAGGACATACATGAGAGACTTACTCCAGTTGATCGAGTAGCTGGAGTATCTACCAAAGGTCGTGAAGATGTCTAGTACACGCCTAAGTGACATTTTGGGAGAGGCTAGGTAGAGGAGAACATCATCTGCGTATAGCGAGATGCGGTCCTCCCAATCCGCCAACCACCATAGCCCTCGTATCACTGGGTACCTTCTGATCCATGCCGCCAGTGGCTCCAGGGAAAGGGCAAAAAGCAGGGGCGACAGGGGCGACTCAGTTCGAAAGTGTCTGATAGTTTGTTGTTAACCACCCCCTGCGCCAGGGGCCCTGAGTAGAGGAGTCTAACCCATGGTGTGAAAACAGGCCCAAACCTAACCCTGGGCGTAGGACTAAGCTACGCTCGCGTAGTTTGCGAAGTTTGCGCAACTACGCGCTACGCAAATTGCACGTAGCACAGTGCAAAAACACGTAGCGTAGCGTAGCGGGCATTTTTTGCTTGCTCGCGGTCCTCAACGTCAAGTTGGCGACCGCGAGCGAGCAAAATAACATCCCGGCGAGACTTTTTCCTCGTTCGCGATCAGCAACATCAAGTTGCCGATCGCGAGCGTGGAAAGTAAACCTCCCGGCGAGATTCTCAACGCGGGGAGGTCAGGTTTCTCAATGCGAGTGGTCGCGTATGCTCGCGACCGCTCGCGATGAGAAACTACCAGTCTGCGTTGAGAAAGCTGCCGCTCGAGTACAAATCTACTCGAGCGGCAGAAAACGACCGCTTGCACTGTGCAAGATGCGGTTTGCAATGATTGCACAGTGCGAACAAGCATCCGGCACTGTGCAATCAGTGCGAACAGCATTTTGCACAGTGCACTACGCAGTTCGCGTAGCTACGCGTAGCTTGCGTAGTGCGAAGTGCACTTCGCGTAGCTACGCGTAGCGCTACTACGTGAACTACGCCCAGAGTTACCCAAACCCCAATTTAGTAAGGACGGCAAAAAAGTACGGCCATTCTATGGTGTCGATCGCCATAGAGGCGTCTAGGGAAACTATCACGGTCGCCTCCTGGATGGTGTCCACCCTGCCCAGCACGCCATGCACTCTGCGTAGATTGAGGGCAGTATTTCGGTGGGGCATAAAGCCCGATTGATCGGGATGCACCAGACTACTAACCACCCGAGTTAGCCGGGTAGCCAAGAGTTTGGCCAGTATTTTAGGGTCGGCATTAAGCAGGGAAATGGGTCTGTAGGAGGAACATTTGTTTCTAGGTTTACCCTCTTTATGGATCACAACCAGCGACGCGAGCCGCTGGTCTGGCGGAAGCGACCCCACCCTCCTACTCTCTTCAAACATAGCTCTCAAATGCGGGGCTATTTTATCTGGGCGTAGTTTATACAATTCAATCGGTAGGCCGTTCGGGACAAGGGCCTTCCCTGACTGGAGGTTCCTGATCGCCAGCGCTATTTCATCATTGGTGATATTGCTCTCCAGGAAGCTCTTATCCTCCTCAGAGAGAGTGGGGAGGCGGATATCTCGAAGTAGATCTAGGGAATCCTCCTCGAGTAAGGTAGTACTTGATTGGTATACCGCGCTATAGTGTGCAGCAAATTAACTAGCAATTTTTTGGGGATCTGTGATTTTCACGCCTTCTTCGTCTATCAGCTCTGGAACAAGTCTGTCGGTCCTTTCTCTTTTGTCCAGCCAGGCGAGTAGCTTCCCGGCTTTGTCTCCCCACTCATACACTCTGCCGTCTCTCTCCCTTCCCCAAGTTCTGGCCCTGTCGGTGGCGATACCTTTATACTCGTCTCTCTTCAATTGTAAGATGTGTAGCGTTTCCTGAGTCACTTCGTCCTCAAGACTCTCCTCCAACCGGAGAATTTCGTTCTCTACAGTCACTAGTTCTTTCTGTTTTTCTTTCTTGACTCCAGCAATCAGGGACAGAGCCTCTCCCCTGATCACCAACTTGAACGCTTCCCATAATATTTGGGGGGACTCGACCGAACCCTGGTTTTCTTGAAAGTAGTGGTCTAGAGTTTGCAATAGCTCCTTTCAAACCACCGTGTTCCGTAGGAAGCATGGACTGATAGGCGCTACCCTTCCCACCCGTGTATCTCCCAGGACCAACCTAACCCACACTGGGGAATGATCAGAGATGCCTCGCGCCAAGTGTTTAACCTCTTGGACATGGGTGAGTTGAGAGGCTGGTATAAGGAAGTAGTCGATTCGAGACAGGCTATTATGCGCCCCCGAGAAGAAGGTGTGCTGGACGCTGTCCGGATGGAACGCCCTCCACACATCCGCGAGGCCAAGGGCCTCCAGGAAGTCGGGAAGCCATTGACGCGAGGGGCCTATGTCGCAGGGGGTAGCGATCCAAGGAGCCTGAGACAACTGCGTTGAAGTCTCCACCCACCAGCAAGAGACCCTCAGGAAGCGAGAGCAGGAGAGTGCCTAGATCTGCGAACGTTTAGCTCTGTAGTCCGGGCGGGACATAGACTGACATTAGAGTTAGTGTGTTTCCCTCCCACTGCCCCGTGATAGCGATATATCTGCCCCACTCATCCGAGCGCCTAGACTGTATGGAGAAGGGGAAGGAGTTTTAAGCAAGATACCGACTCCCCTAGAGCCGGAAGTAAAGCCGGAGTGGGCCATCAGCCTATACCCCCATCTGTTCAGCGCTTTACAGATGCTACCTACCAGGTGAGACTCCTGGAGGTGCATCACATCTGGGGAGTGTCGTTCGAAGTACTGAAGGACTAAAGTACGTTTCACCTTGTCTCCTAGCCCATGTAAGTTCCAGCTCAGTAGCTTTATACACTTATCCCAGTGTGTACCCATGAGAACTCTTCATTTGTAAGCATACCTTCATGTGCCTTAGAACAGTTGTTGCCGATTTAACTAAAACAAATAAACCCCCCCCCAAACACCAACCCAATCACCCCCCTCCCTGCTTCCCTGCACTCTGGGCTTGAAACTGCCCTTGAAATCAACTTGCAGAGTGCCGGTCGCCCAACTTATAAACTAACAGTAGCTAAATGTGGGGGAAGATGCTACCTTCCTTCCGCCCAGCCACCCTTTACTCGAAGCAAAATCTAATCCCCCGAACGGGGCAGACACAAGTGTCAATAGTGGCAGGAGACATGAGACAACGCCACCAGCCATAGTTCGCCAGAACTCCTTTACTTGCCACCCACCACTTCATAACTTAGTTCTGACCAGGGGGCGAAGCAAAATCCATGGCTCACCAAGTCTGGGACTGTACCACAGTCTGAGTTCCAAACAGTGCGAAATGTCAGCGAGTGTTGTGTTCCTTCGCATCTCTCCAGCCCTCCAGCCAGTCCGCCACTGCCTCTGGATGATCAAAAAACCAGGTCTTGCCATCCGCTTCGACCCGGAGACGAGCCGGGAACAGCATCGCATACTTCAGTCCCTTATCTCTGAGTTTCTTCTTGATGACAAGAAAGGATCGCCTCTGTTTTTGTACGCCTTGGGTGAAGTCAGGGAAGAAAGATATGACTGCATTTTCATATTTGAGCGGAGGCGCCACCCTGGCACTCTGTAATATCACGTCCCGGTCATGAAAATTAAGCAGTCTGGCCAGTATAGGGCGGGGAGGGGCGCCAGGCTTCGGACGCCCCCCCGGGACTCTGTGGGCCCGCTCAACCACAAAGAATTGGGAGAGGCCCTTAGGGTGGAGGTGGTTGAGTATGAGGTCCTCGACGAAGAGATCAGCCGCTTGTCCCTCCGCTTTCTCTGGCACCCCAATAATTTGTACGTTATTACGTCTGGTGCGCCCCTCATAATCATCCAGCTTGTCTTCAGCGAATTTTCTGAAGGTTTTCAGTTCACGAATTTCGTTCTGAAGTTGGGAGGTGTCATCGACGAGGCCAGCTGTGGTAACCTCCAGTTGTTTGACCTTTTCGTTCATTTTGGTGAGGTCCGCCCTGATGAGTGTCATCTCTACTGTGATTGCGTCCGTCCTCTGCTCCATCGATGTTCTCACCCCAGCAATCGCCTCCATAACATCTTTTAGGGTGAGCTCTGGGAGATCTCCCTCCGCCGCCACCGCAGGCCTGTCCCGGGTGAGCTGCTCAGAATTAGCTGCCTTCGGGCAAGTATATCGGTCCAATTTGTTCTGCTGCGTAGGTTCAGGGCCTCTCCCGCCCCATATCCTGTTCCACCCTGGGGAGCTCTCTTCTCTTTCCCTCTCCTCCTGGATGGCACCGGCGCAGGCTGTGGCCCCTTCCGCTATTGAGAGTGGGGGGGAGAAGAGGCGTCCCACCAACACGACGTTGAATCCAGATCTGAAGGCTGCAGAGGATAATGAAAGTGTCCCCCCCACCTCAGCACTCCAGGACAAGCAAGCGCAGACTGCATGCACGGGCGCCACCAATTTTCCTCACCAGCAGGCAGACTTCCCACACCGACGTCTCGGGGGAGAGCACCCTATTTCATCCCCAGGGTATATGTTTGCAGCACTGCACGCAGCGATCTCACCTCTGGGGTGTACCGCTATCCCCGAGGTCTTATAGGCGCAGGGCCTGCCTTCAGTGTCCAGGCCTCACGGGAATCAGGCTGTGCAAGGCACCACACCGCCCCGGTGCGGCCGGGGGCATTGCTGCGACTGGGCAAACACTCTTGGGGACTCGCGAGGTCCTCTTGTGCCATGGGGGTGCCCTCAGCCCTTCACACCCGCTGCCGACTTTGCCTGTAGAAATCTCTGCAATCAAGAGGCCCGGCCACTCTGCTGCTGGGACGCGCACACTGCCCTCCGTCCAACACCCGCAAGCCCGGGGGGACTCACCGCAGCAGGGGCACCAGGGGGCTCCACGCCACTCTCCGTCGATTGCTAAGGGGGGGGCACCATCCTTGTGCCGAGATTTCACTCCCCGACTCGGGATAGGGCACCAGGTTGCGGTCTTGCGTGGCGCGCCAGCCGCCCAACAGCACGTCTTCTTAGGATCCGGCTATCACGGCAGGTCTCGGCTCCTCTCTCCGGGGAGGCCGCATGCGACAGAGCTCACAACTCCACCACCACTGGTCGGGCGGACACAATTCCAGGCTCGGCCGGTTCCTGGTGACTTCTGGCGGCTCTCTCCCCATTCGGGGTGCGGATTATGGAGGCGGATTGTAGGTGTCCTGGCAAAAGTCCGGGACCTACTCTATTCCGCGGCCATCACGCTACGACGCGTAGCCACGCCCCCCCATGCAAATCAGTCTTGACCCTGTGCCTCATGGGAACAGTCCAGACCGAACGACCAGTACAGATTCCAGCTTCAGAATATCGTACAACAAGATTCTACTCAGAAGATCCAAGATTTCGACAGTGTATTCCATATTTATTTCATCTTCTGTTTGAAAGTGACTTGTCTGGACTTTCATATGCAGTGAACCACATATTAAAAACAGGAGTTCATCCTACACATCTTTCTGCAAAGGAATTTTTGGACAAAGTTGAACAAAGAGACGATCATTTAGAATCTCAGTTAATTAATTTGATGGCGTGTCAACGTGGTACTAATGAGTATTGGTATTGTCGTCACGGAGAACTTAAATGTATGTTAAGGAACTTAGGAACCCCTACGTGGTTTGTTACGCTTAGCTGTGCTGAATATGCATGGGACGATTTACTTGAATTTCTATGAGAAGCAAATTCAAATGTAAAAAACATTGAATTGAAGACAGCTGGAGAACTGTGTTCATTTGATCCTGTAAATGTGTGCAGATATTTTAATCATAGGTTTCAAGCTATGATGTCTTTTATCTGCAATAAAAATAATCCACCTCTTGGAGAAGTTATTGATTTCTTTTGGAGATAGGAGTACCAAGCCAGAGGTGCTCCTCATATACACATGCTATTATGGATCAAGAATGCACCTAAATTTGGAACCGATTCTGATGAAACTGTTTTGTGTTTCATTGAAGACTATGTTACCTGTGCCATTCCAAAAAAAGGAAGAGAAAACAACTTAAGAAAACAAGTTTTACGGTTTCAAAGTCATCGATGTGGAAAATATTGTCGACGGAAATACACATCAAAAGGAAAAGTTTATACAAAATGTCGTTTTCGATTCCCACGTACAGTAATTTCAAAAGGAAGAGTCAACAGTTTCATGTCAGCAGTAAGACATACTATAACTCGAAAATCTCCGAAAAATACTTACAACATAAAAAGAACTGAAGATTCAAAATATATTAATGACTACAATCTAGTGATTTCGACAATGTGGAATGCAAACATGGATATCCAGTATGTTGCAGATAATTTGATTGCTGTTGCTCACTATGTTACATCATATATAACCAAATCTGAAAAGACAGAGTTGAAAGAAATGTGGGAAGAAATTTCACAAGAGAAGACTCTTAGTAATAAATTGCACAGCTTTAGTTTGAAGATGCTTTCCCATCGAGAGATTGGATCCTACGAATGTTCGGATCGGTTGACCTCTGCAAGTTTATATTCAAAGTCAATAGGAATCATTTGGGTAAGTCTAGGTCTTGCTGCAAAACGAAATAGAGTATTGAAATCTCTACAAGAAATTGAATGCTTAGCATTAAATGAACCGGAAAGTACAGATATTGTTAAAACAAATATGTTGGATACGTACTATCCCAAAAGGAGTCCACATCTGGAAAACAAATGTCTCTATGAAGTACTGCAACATTATAGTTTTAAGAGAAATGTTACAGAAAATATAAATGAAGAAAAATATGCAGTAATTGGATGTGATGGATGTTTGGTAAAACATGCCAAAGGAAATCTTATTAACCACAGGAAACTCAGTTGTGATACTCCAGATAAAAGGGAATTTTTCTATTTAGCACTTCTTCAACTCTTCAAGCCTTGGCGTAGTGAAATGGAATTACTTGGAGATTTTGACTGCTATGAAGATTCTTTTAATGCATGTAAAGATAGCATTGAATGAGCAATTTTTCCAAATTATCTACAAATGTTAAATGAAGAGATTGAACAAGAAACTACTATTGCAGGTGAAATAGCTAGAGACAGTTCTCAAGATAGTCAAAGTTCTGCTCCACTAAGTCAAGATCCACTACGACAACCAATTATTGAAAATGAAGCAGCAATATCCATGAATGAAGTAGAAACGGCAATGCAACAAGCACAACAGGATATTATTGAGTTGGGTAACTTGGAAGAAGAACTAAATATTGAACAAAAAGAAATATATCAGCAAGTGACAAAACAGATACAGCATGGTTTACTTCATGAAAAAAAAGAATGCCAATGCACATCATTTAAACCTATTCGAATGTATATCAGTGGGCAAGCTGGAACAGGAAAAAGTTTCTTAATTAAAGTTTGGACCAGTTATCTACACAAAACCACTGAATCACATTTATCTTGTGTTGTAACCGCTCCAACTGGGTTAGCAGCACACAACATTAAAGGGATTACGTTACATCGATTACTCATGCTACCAGTTGAACATGAAAATAAGTTGGACCATCACAAGCTATCTGGAGAAGCTTGTTATGAAGTTTCAAGAGTACTCAAGAAAAATGAAACTTCGAATCATTGATGAGGTGAGCATGGTGTCAAACTTAATGCTTGCCTTTGTACATTTAAGAATGCAACAGATTTTAAAAGCAGATTATGATGTTCTATTTGGAGGAAAACATATAATTGTATTCAGCGACCTACTACAACTTACTCCTGTAAAAGGGTAACCTGTTTTTATAACACTTGTCCATGAAGACACTAGGAAATCTTTGGGAAGTATTGGAAATGTCAACATTTGGTCTCATTTTGAATATATAGAACTTATTAAGAATATGCGACAAGCAAATGATGAACATTATGGAAACATTCTTCAAGATATAAGAATTGGTGTTTTGACAAAACATGGTAAAGAAGCTTTACAAAGTCGGCTTTTAACGAACTTGTTTGCAAATGAAAACATAGCACCTGAAATAATGTACATAAAAAATTGGAGAAAAAGAAGTCTATAGTTTGCCTAATGCCTACACTGCAAGAGTGTTCTACATTCAATCAAGAACTTTTGAAATTGGAAAAACAATCAATAGTGAAAATGGAAGCTATTGATAAAATGGAACACGAAGGAGTTGCTATTCTTCTCTCAGAGAAATTACAGTCAAAATTGGATTCTTTGGAAAAGTCAGTGTCTAAGACTGCAGGTTTAGAAAAGACTTTATATGTATATGGGTAAATTGTCGGGTAATTTTACGGCGTAATTTGAATGTAGATGAAGGTTTAGTAAATGGAGCAATGGGAAAAGTTATTGATTTTGTAAATTTTCAAAACAGAGATGGAATTGAGGGGCATATTAGCAAGGGCACTATCGCCGCTTTAGCGGCACTTTTTGCCGCTAAAGCGGCGATATTTATATCGCCCTATCAGCAAACTGTCTCTAACAGCAGTTAGAGACAGTTTGCGGACATTAGCGCCCGTTTTTTTACCGCTTTGCATGTCAGCGATATTTATTGCTAATGACATGCAAAGTGGGCGTTCCCGACGAACAAACCTGGGAAACACTCGCTAACAGGCCTATCGCATATTAGCAAGGTGGCCATGGCCCCAGTTAGCAACGTGAAAAGTCACGCTAACCGGGGTCATCGCCATTTATTTAACACCTGCAATTAGCAGGTGTTAGCCATACCTAACATGGGGGGGTGGATTATGCTGATACGACCACAGGGTCGTATCAGCAAGGTGTTCTCCCTTCTCCATGCAACATCACTGGTTTTTCAGCGATGTTGGCCCATTTCCCCCGCTATCGCTGGAATATTCATCGCCATAGCGCTAATCGTTGCTAATACAGCGTTAGCGTGGTGATATATTCCAGCGATAGCCGACGTATAAAAATCACGCTAAGCAGGGTTAGCGATGATTATCGCCTCTTCTTGCTAATATGCCCCTGAATTTTTGAAGATTAAATTTGATCAGATTGAAGAGGTAAAACAGATTGGACGTTGTGCTGTTCATTTTTTGCTTGTAAAAGACTTGTATGGTCGTAGAAAACAGTTTCCTCTTTCTTTAGCATATGCAGTAACCATTCATAAATCTCAAGGTTTAAGTGTAGATAGTGCTTTGGTAAATATTGGAAGTACAGTGTTTAAAGATGGCATGGCATACGGTGCGTTGTCTTGAGTAAGAACATTATCTGTTTTGTATTTGATTGATTTTGATGAGAAAAGATTAGTGCTGATGCAAATTGTATAAGAGAGTATATTCGGTTAAGAAGACTTTATGCTCCTAACTTAGGTGAATATCCCATATATGAGAAACGAGTAATGTGTCCAAAATGGAAATATGACAAACATTCTAGTGAGATTCAAAAAGAAAACAATTCAAGAGAATGATGAAGCTGCAAAGAAAATGAAAATGGACACTCTTGATGATATTGTAGGATACCAGTTAGAAAATAGTTCAGATATCAACTGCTATGCTAATGTAATTGTAAATGTTGTCTTTTATCTAGAGGATCTTCATCATGAAATTATGGAAAATCGAGAGAAAAAGTTTCTGTTCTTTACTGCAATATATTTTTCAAAAGTTGCTAACTGATAGAACTAAAATCCATACTGCTTCTGGATTTCGGAACCTTTTGAATATATGTACTGGTTCATTGAAATTTACATTGAATATACAACAAGAAGCACAAGAATTTCTTATGTTTATGCTTGGAGTATTGGAAGATGAAGAAATAGAGAAATTGAAAATTTATTTGGACTAAGTTACAGATGGGATCATAAATGTGAAGAGTGTTCATTTTCTTCTACCACTGAAATAGACACTGAACGATTCATATACTTGACCATACCAGATTGCAAATCAGTGTCTTTTAACAAATTAGTAAAAACAACTACCTACTACAACATCTGGACACTATACTGTGTATTTAAAGTGCAATAAAGGATGGACACATTGCAATGATGCCCATTTGAAATTCAAATGTAGGTTGCCTTTCGAATTACCAAATTCATATCTTATATTTTTGATGCTAAAGTTTTGAAAACATCATTCGGCCTATTGGGAAGATATAAACACGAATTAATGCAGTCACTCATCAACACAGCCACTATCATATGTACTCATACACCTATACAGACTCTCACACACCACCACTCATCCATAGAGTTACTCACACACCTAGTCAGTCATGCAAAGAATCAATCACACTCCCATTTACTCACCTATACAGTTATACACACACCACCTCACTTATTCATACAGATACTAACATATACTTACTCTCTTATACAATCACTGATACAAACACACACTCATCCATATAGCCACTCTCACAATCACTCACTCTCACATATAGTCATTAATATACTCCAACACTCACATAAACTGCCTTTCACATATGTAGTTACTCACACATGTACCACTGAGACATCCATTAACTCACCAACACACCTATACAGACACTCACCCACCCATACAGCCCTTCCCAGATGCACTCTTGAACCCATACACCCAGTGAATCACCCACTCACACATCTATGCACTGAGTCACACCCCCCTACCACCCACACAGACACTCAGGCACCCATACAGATTCTCAGACAACCAATCAATAATCCATATAGACACTAATGTAGCTACTCACCAACCCATGCAGACGCTTACACACCAACTGACAGACTGATACAGACATTCACACAGTTTAGTCACTAACCCATGCATTCAGTAAAACATGTTTAATCACTCACTTATACAGTCAGTCGCGCACCTACTAAATCATCCATTCACACACTTATACACCCAGTAATTCTTCAATACACCATGGCATATATATATATATATAAAACATATTTTAACTTTACAGAAACACACAGTCACTGGATGATGTCATCAGTGATGTCATTTGAGATGTCATCAGTGATGTCATCAGTGATGTCACTGAGCATGTCATGAATTATGTAATATGTGACATCATCAGCAGTGCATTGAGGAGGCGCGAGTTATACTTAGCTCAACTAACTATAGCGGCCGAAATTCTCTGGTTTTAGTACGAGTGAAATGTCCAACTAATTATAACGCCCCTGAAACCTATGTTTTTTCAGTGAATATATATATATATATATATATATATATATATATATATTCACTGAAAAAACATAGGTTTCAGGGACATTATAGTTAGGGATTAGCATTTCATTCATCAGAGTGAAGCTCGTGCCCGGGGGGAGTCGCGACTCCTCATCGATGCTCAGATATCGATATTTTTCTTTTCTAATTTCTCAGGAACTACTGAACGGATTTACACCATTTAAAAAAACGGGATCTTTCCGAACCAAGACCTACCTTTTTGCTAAATTTGGTGTAATTCCGTTCAGCAGTTCGGGCTGTAGCTTTGTCTAAAGTTTCCTATCGAAATTAACATGGGAAAAACGTGTTTTGGGACCCCCCTTTTTTCTCAGCCCCCGCTTGACGAATCACCCCAAAGCTTTCAAGACAGGAGCTGACCAGAGCGGGCCACTAGTTTTGAAAATTACGCGAATATTCGTCAAACGGCGCCAAAAATATTGGCAAAAGAAAAAACGCTTTTTGAATAGAAATGAGGTCCTAACTATAACTACCTACTGGCGACCGCTGCTGTCGACAGGAATCATGCCTGTGGAAGTTATGGCCATTTGACCTGCTCCCATGCTGAGTGCAGCGAGACCCGTTGGTTAGACGAGGGGTCCCCGGAGAAGATACATTATACGGCGCAAAGGTGGTATGGCTGGTATGATCGACAGGGCACTGAAGAAAGGACACAAAATTGTGAACAATTGTGACATTTTTTGGAGGGTATGCCAATGGAGGCTTGATTTATAACCATTTATTGAGCCATGCAGGCATAAGATGCACGATAAAAAAAAAACCATAAACTTTAATGGACTTTAAATCCCAGAATACATCACGGAAAGAAATGTCAGGGCTGAGTCCTCTTTTTATGTTTATGTGCCATATCCAATGGGATTGAATTTACCTGTTAAAAGTCATCACGACAGGTTGTGCCATTTTTCAAACACAAGCAGATGAAGGCAGAACGCCGAAACGCGTCCTTGTGAATAAAGCATCTTCAAATGGGACCCGCGAGTGCAGTATGTTTCTTATGGGAACCTGAGCTTTGATATTTGATATGGACCCACCTCCATACTAACTGCACCTGTCTGTAAGAGTGCATATATTGCCGAGGTGGACCTTTGGAGCTGTGATATAACTGGCAATTGCACCGCCATCAGGGATTCAGTGCATCGACGCCGACTGCTGTCGACAGGAATCATGCCTGTGGAAGTTATGGCCATTTGACCTGCTCCCGCACTGAGTGCAGCGAGACCCGGTGGTTGGACGAGGGGTCCCCGGAGAAGATACATTCTACTGCGCAAAGGTGGTATGGCTGGTATGATTGACAGGGCACTGAAGAGAGGACGACAAAATTGTGCCGCAAGGAAAGAACAATTGTGACATGTTTTTGGAGGGTATGCCAATGGAGGCTTGATTTATAACCATTTATTGAGCCATGCAGGCATAAGATGCACGATAAAAAAAAAACATAAACTTTAATGGACTTTAAATCCCAGAATACATCACGGAAAGAAATGTTGGGTCTGAGTCCTCTTTTTATGTTTATGTGCCATATCCAATGGGATTGAACTTACCTGTTAAAAGCCATCACAACAGGTTGTGCCATTTTTCAAACACAAGCAGATGAAGGCAGAATGCCGAAACTCGTCCTTGTGAATAAAGCATCTTCAAACGGGACCCGCGAGTGCAGTATGTTTCTTATGGGAACCGGAGCTTTGATATATATATATATTCACTGAAAAAACCATAGGTTTTAGGGACAGTTATAGTTAGTTGGACATTTCACTCGTACAAAACCATAGAAATTCCCCCGTTATAGTTAGTTCAGCTAACTATAACTCGCGCCCGCTATGCACTGCTGATGACGTCACATATTACATCACTCATGACATGGTCAGTGACATCACTGATGACATCTCAAATGACATCACTGATGACATCACTGATGACATCATCCAGTGACTGTGTGTTTCTGTAAAGTTTAAATATGTTTAATATATATAGGGAAAGGCGTATTGAAGAATGAGTGGGTGTATAAGTGTCTGAATGGATGATTTAGTACGTGAGTGACTGACTCTACAAGTGAGTGATTAAACGTATCTTACTGAATGCATGGGTTAGTGACTAAACTGTGTGAATGTCTGTATCCGTCTGTTTGTTGGTGTGTAAGTGGATGCATGGATTTGCGAATAGCTACATGAGTGTCTATATGGGTTATTGATTGGTTCTCTGAGTATCTGTATGGCTGCCTGAGTGTTTGTGTGGGTGGGGTGTGTGTGACTCTGTACATAGATGTGTGAGTGGGTGATTCACTGGGTGCATGATTTCAAGAGTGCATCTGTGATGGACTGCTTGGGTGGGTGAGTGTGTGTATGGGTGTGTTAGTGAGTGAATGTATATCTCAGTGGTACATGTGCGAGTAACTACATATGTAAAAGGCAGTATATATGTGTGTTAGAGTATTTAAATGGCTAAAAGTGAGAGTGTGTGATTGTGAGAGTGGCTGTATGGATGAGTGTGTGCTTGTATCAGTTATTGTATAAGAGCGTAAGAATGTGCTAGTATTTGTATGAGTAAGTGAGCTGGTGTGTGTATAAATGTATAGGTGAGTAAATGGGTGTGTGATAAATTTTTTGCATGACTGACTAGGTGTGTGAGTACCTCTATGGATGAGTGGCGGTGTGTGAGTGTTTATATAGGTGTATGAGTGCATATGATAGTCCTGTACTGAGTGACTGTAAGTATGAGTGACTGTACGGGTGAGTGAGTGGATGTGTGTGTAGACCTAAGAATCAGTGAGTGGGTATGTAGTTTTTGGTGTTGGAGTGTCTATGGTTTTGAGAATGGCAGTCTGTAATTTAGAGTGGGTGTATCAAAAGTTATATTAGGGTGTGAGAAGTTGCATGAAATTATCACATGGGTGATGTCATCAGTGATGTCATTTGAGATGTCATCAGTGATGTCATCAGTGATGTCACTGACCATGTCATGAGTGATGTAATATGTGACGTCATCAGCAGTGCATTGCTGGGAGGCGAGTTATAGTTAGCTGAACTAACTATAACGGGGGAATTTCTATGGTTTTGTATCGAGTGAAATGTCCAACTAACTATAACTGTCCCTAAAACCTATGGTTTTTTCAGTGAATTTCAAAGGTTTTTTAAATGCTAATTTCTAACTATAACGTGTCTGAAACCTATGGTTTTTTCAGTGAATTTCAAAGGTTTTTTAAATGCTAATTTCTAACTATAACGTGCCTGAAACCTATGATTTTTTAAGTGAATTTCAAAGGTTTTTTAAATGCTAGTTCCTACAGAGGTAGGACATGTGAAGAAAGAAGAAAAAACGCACAGAAAGAAGCAAAAGATGTGCAGAAAGAACCAACAGAGGAGCAGAAAGAGGCCTTGTTGCAAAATCATCCTGTGCCCACAACTTTTTCAGACGGGTACTGGTGGTAACTGACTCTGACTAATCAGAGCCAGTGCTATGCTAAAAGACACTTAGAATACAGTGAAAACACCTACATACACTAGGGAACACTATGCGTTGGGGTACCCTGTGATTAGCATGACCTCCTCTGCAAGTCCCTAGTATAGCAATACGTAACTGAACGA